>BLBF01000033.1:14761259-14800131 GCA_015471245.1 Laticauda colubrina
CCCCAAATTTGCATAAACAGAGCGGACAACAACGGAAAAGAATGGACAGGGAGAGGACGTAGCCAGGATGTAAAGCGGATGCTCCACGGAAGCCGAGTGGATGGAAGTGGAAGGAAGCAGATGGCACATCCGCAGGGTTTCTGGGAGAGCACAGCGAAGTGGATGCCTAGTGGAAGGAGCGGATGCATAGCGGATGCTGAGCGGATGAAGCGGATGCCGAGCAGATGCCTAGCGGATGCCTAGCGGATGCCTAGTGGATGCAAAGCGTTCATTGCGCATGCGGGGAGGATGCATTGCATCAGCCCCGTGGATATAAAAGGATGCAGCTCGCAAGCAGGACACCATTCAGAGGAAAGACCTGCTGCCAGACACATCTCCAGCCAACAACCATGGGGAAGAAGAGGAAGCCTGTGCAATCTGCTGCCAGCCCTGGCAAGAAGGACAGGGCCACCATCCCACCCTCTGGCCCTGACTCTGCTTCTGCTGGGGCTTCTGCTGCTCGGGCTGACTCTGCTAGTGCTGGGGTTTCTGCTGGTGCTGGTGCTGGTGCTGCTCCTGGTGCTGATGCTCCTGCTGGTGCTTACTCTGCTGGCGCTACTCCTGGTGCTGGTGCTTCTGCTGGTGCTTACTCTGCTGGCGCTGCTGCTGGTGCTGCTGGTGCTGCTGGTGCTGCTGGTGCTGCTGGTGCTTACTCTGCTGCTGCTGATCCTGGTGCTGCTGGTGCTGCTGGTGCTGTTGGTGCTGCTGGTGCTGCTGGTGCTGCTGGTGCTGCTTTTGCTGCTACTGTGTTGTTGCTGCTGCTGGTGGTGTGGTGGAGCAGCCCCTAGAACCTCGAAGCCCCTCTGATGAGGGCCCAGAAAGCCCTGCCAGAGGGAGGAAGAGGTATACGCGAGAACAGGAGAGGAGGCAATACTCCATCGAAGAGAAACATGAGGATGAGGTGCTTGAATAGCTGAGGGAGAACGAGTACCTATGGCAGAAGGGACACAGGCTCTATTGAGACACCAAGAGGAAGCAGGCTGCTTGGAGAGAGAAGGCAGAGAGCCTGGGCTACACTTCGGAGGTCCTCCTCGGGTGGTGGAAGCACATGCACACCTGGTACGGAAAGCTGCACCTCAAGAAGTCTGGCCAGGCCGCGGTCAAGCTCACCGACCGGGAGACCTACATGATGGCCAAGTGCAGCTTCTTGGAGGGTGAGATCCATGACCGAGGAGCAGTCCCTCTGTCTACCCTCTCTCTCAGGCAGCCCACAGAGAGCCAGTCCTCTTCTGGCCAAGAGTCAGCTCCTGTGTCCAGGCAGGTATCTGTGGAGCATCCCATGACGAAGACCCCCCTGACAGCTGCACTCCCTGTGGTGGAGCGCATGGAGGACCCCCTGACGCAGTGGGAGCAAGGAGAGGGCACTTCCACCAGAGACCAACCCACACCCACACCCAGCTCCACCTCCACAGAAAGCAGGCAGAGATCCCGACCGGAGGGACAGAGCCACACTGTCCTGATGGAAATCAGGGACACCATCAAAAGCAGCGTAGATCTCCTCTCTCAGCTGCTACACACCAACATACCATCTTCAAACTGCAAGCCCTTCCCCACCTACGTCAACCAGACCCTCATGGACATGTCCGAATCACAGTACCAGGTGATAAAGGAAAGGATCACCGGTCTTCTGCACAATCCTCCAGGCCCAGCTGAATCTGCACCGACCCAGTCCAGGTCTGCTCCTCCACCCCAGGTGATGTCACAGCCCTTCCAAGGCTTTCCACAGGCCCTCACCTACCAAGGCTATGGCTACCAGGAGTTCCAGCAGCACAGGCAGCCCTTCCCAGTCCAGGCACAGGTTCATCGCATGCCACAGGTGCCACCGATGCCACAGATGCCACCTACACCACAGATGCCACCCATGCCACAGATGCCACCCACGCCACAGATGCCACCCATGCCACAGATGCCACCCATGCCACAGATGCCACCCACGCCTCACCTCGCTCACCTGCAGACCACAGCCCCACTACACTCCTCCTTCCTCCACCCCACAGCCAAGCCCAGCCTCAGAACATCTGTCATCGGTCTTGGGACTGACACCCCATGTCCTGGAGGAAGGGGCTCTCAACATCACGGGACTGAGCCAGTTCTCTGAGAGCTTCCTGCACACACCATCCCCAGTTGTCCTCTCGGGGCCAGGCACCCCAATGGCGCCTCAGACCAGCACTCCAGCAGCAGCCACCTCCACAGCACCTGGACCCTTCACCCCTGAGACGATGGGCACACAGAGTGACTGAGAAGAGTGCCAGAGACTGGGTTGCTACCTGTTGACTTTATCTTTGCTTGGGACACTTTACTTGGGTCATTTTGCTTTTACAGTTTGTTGTTAATAAAGTTTATCTTTGCTTCACACACTTGGTTCAATTCTTTTAGTCAATAAAGTCTTGGTGGAAACTTTTAGAAATGGTTTAAGCCTTTGCGTGCTTGTGGGATGGGTAAGGATAGCAGTGGGAGGGGAAGGGATACCTGTGGGATGGGCAAGGATACCTGTGGGATGGGCAGGGATACCTGTGGGATGGGTAATAGCTGTGGGATGGGTTAGGATAGCAGTGGAATGGGCAGGGATACCTGTGGAATGGGTAATAGCTGTGGGATGGGTAAGGATAGCAGTGGGATAGATAAGCCTCCAGTGCAAGCATAGTGGGACTGTATGGTCCACCCTCCCAAGTGCCACACCTATGGCCCTTTATTATCAATAACAATTTAATCATTGATCCATACATTTCAACATAAACACAACTCTTTATTAAATGCCCTGTTCATTGTAGGGCCACTCAACATACATGGCACAATCTCATCAGTGTGATGAGACAGGCTGAAGGAAGCAACCATTAAGCATCTACCATCCTGTCTTGCCATTCCACTGCTCCAGCTGGGGAGTTGCACCAGTGTTTCAGGAGGTTGCGCTGCTTCTTCCCTTCACGTGAAGCTCTGTTGGGGCCTTGCACATCCACAGTATCTCCATTCACCAGGCTCCATGTCTCCATTGCCTTGTTGGTGGTCCACGAGCCTGTTCTGCAACACTGGGTAGCGGGAGTGCATGAGATTGTGCAGGATGCAGCAAGCTTCCACGATGTTCCTCACAGTCTCTGGGCAATGCTGCATGGTGGTGAGAAGTACCTGGAACCTATTGGCCAGGATGCCAAAGGCGTTCTCCACCACCCGCCTTGCCCTGGACAGCCTGTAGTTGAAGATCCTCTCTTCACGGGTGAGGAGTCTGGAAGTGTCGGGCTTCATGAGGTAGGTTCTGAGGGAGAAGGCGTCATCCCCCACGATGAAGTAGGGCACATCTTGTGTGTCGTTGGGCAGGGGGTCTGGATTTGGGAAGTCCATGATGAGGTTGCGTTCCAGCCCCTCCTTGAGGTGACTGGCGTTGTATATCTGGGCATCTGAAGCTGACCCGTTGCCTGAAGCATCAATGTACATGAACTTGTAGTCAGCATTGACCATGGCGAAGAGGATGATGCTGAAGGAGCCCTTGTAGTTGTGATAATTGGACCCTGAATTGGCTGGAGCTTTGCAGGCCACATGCTTCCCATCTATGGCTCCAATGGTGTGTGGGAAGTTCCACCTCTGATACCACTGCTCTGCAACTTTCCTCCAGCCTTCTTCAGTGGTGGGACACTGGAGGAGCTCCTCCACGTATTCTTCGATGATGGCCTGCACCACTTCTCTGACCACAATGCTGATGGTGTTGTGTGGCACCCTCCAGGCGTACTGCATGCTCCTGTACATGGCCCTGGAGGCCAGGTGGCGCAGAGTCAGTGCCACCTTCAGCCCAGGGTCCAGGCTGGGCCAGAAGTTGGTGTTCTCCTTGGTCAACCTGGGTCTCAGCCGCTCCACAACTTCGTCAAACATGGCTGGCGGCATCCTCATGAAGTTCTGGAATTCACGAGAGTCTTCGCTCCTCAGCTCCACCATCAGCTTGTTATACAGTCCATACTCAGCTCTTCTCCCGATCCATCTTCGGACCCAGATACTTCTTGGATATCTCCTTTTCTTCCCGTAGAACAGGTGAAAGAGCCTGTAGAGGGCTTCGCACTGTTGTAGAACGATGGCGGCTACCAAAAGGAGTGTTTGATGATCCATGGTGGAGATGACTGGATGCTCTGGAAGAGCAAGAGCCAGATGAAGGCTGAAGAGGTCTGCACCGCAGGGCTGCTGGACTGAAAGTGAAATCCAGGTGATTTCTCCCCCTTTTCATAGGAAATATAGGTTTTCCGCTACGTGTCCTTTTGCATCCTCTAGACATCCTGCAGACATCCTAAATATCCGAGATACGTCCCCTATACGAACGTTTTTTCCGTTTTAATGCTTTGTATGCGAGCTGCATCCACTTTCATTCTTTCTACGTCCGTGCTACTAATGCTGCATGTCCGTTCTGCATCCGTTTCGCTTCCTCCCTGTGTCCGTTTTCCACTGGAGCAGATGCGAGTTGCACGGATGCGCAGCGGATGCCTAGCAGATATAGCGGACACGTAACGGATGATGATGGACATATAACGGATGTTCCCCATATGCATAGAGGATGTAGAACGGACACGTTGGATACATTTTCCGCTCAAAAAGTTTTGTGCAGCTCAAAACTTTTTGAGCAGATGAAATGTCAGTAGACGGATGCTGGACAGATAGAGAGCATGAAAAACGGACGTAGTGAGTACAGAACGGATGAATCGCATTAACCAACGGATGGCAAGTGTTTCTCTCCGTTTTACATCCTCTTTCCATCCGTTGGTACTGTGTGACAGGGGCTTTAGAGTTAACTTTTTAATTATTTGAAATCTTCAGCCTAGATGGAAATTGGAAAGCTGCCAGCTCACCCAGGAAGATGTTTTAATTATTATTATTTCATATGTGCCATCACTGATACAGCTGCACTATGGCTTCCAAGACCAATTCAAAGAGTAAAAGTCTTAATTTTTAAATGATGGCTTCCTGGAATGTACTTCTAATTATTCTTTGATGCTTTGTGTTTGTGCCAGCTTTCAGCTCAACTAAGATTACATTTTTTCATGGAAATCTTTCCTTGTGCTTTTCAGAAGCAACAGCAAATTTTTCTTTCTGATTTTTAAAAGATTTTTTCAGAGGCCTTTCGGTTTCAAGGCTGTTGATTTTTGGTACCTTGAAGTACATGCTCTTGCTCTCTATCTATTTATTTATTTCTTATTTATTTAAAACATTTACATAGCTACCCATCTTATATCAAAATCTGGGCAGCTTCCAGTCAATATAATTAAAACAATATCAGTAATAATTTCCCTGTCTCGTAGCTGTAATTGCTTTACTAATTTGTTTACATTGTTGGGCCTATTTTGATAGTGTAAGGTAGGGTTCCTCAAACTGTGGTTGGCAGAATCTGGGGAGGGGGGAGTGATGTCATCAAGGGGGGGGGATTTCCATGAATGCTTGAAGAATATTATGATTTAAATCTTGAGTTCAATCTTGGTAGTCCGTGGCCATGTTCCATGGCCACAAAAGGTATTTAACAGGGGGTCTGGATGAAGAAAAGGTTAACCATTGGTTAGGGTTTGGCAAAGAAAGTGGCACTGAATTTTTAGAAGTAGCAACATAAAAATACTTCAATAAAACAAACATAACTGGATGGATGGTATGTGCCATATGCCAATTGCCTTCAGAGTAAAGATATACAGATATGGTGATACAATGATGATAAGCTTCGTATCACTCTAGTCTAGCTTAATATGATATCTTTTAGATTACTTGAATTCCAATTTCCATTAGTCTTCATCAAAGTAACTACTGGCCTTGCTGATGTAAGAGACTTTTATAGAAGAGAATATTTGTAGCTCAGGGTTAAACTGTGGTCCTTGATGCTCTCAAAGCTTAGTTGTTTTCTTCCAGACGTTTCATTACCCAACTAGGTAACATCATCAGTGCAATAAGGGGGTTTACAATTCAATGTGTGAGAAACTACATTAAGCTGGGGAAAGTGGATCTAATAGAAGCTATATCTTGAGTCGGGCATTTGTCTTTGCTATTGGCCAAAGACACTAATGGGCAACTTGGGTGATATCTGCAATCATGTTTGAATGTACTTTGAGCCACATCAGTCCATCGACTGACAGGCAACTGCCAAGATTGTTCATCATTCTTGCTGCAAGTACCATGGATTGTGACTCTTCCTCTTCCATTACTGAGAAGTGCCTTCAAATTTGTTTTCTGTGATGTGCTACCTCAGTTCAAGCTTTGGCTGTCCTTGGCTGATAATGCGGTGAGGGGCCAGGGATGAAGGGATGGGTCCTGCTTCAAAGCAAGATATGATGAAGAATTCCCCTGCATCATACCAGCTGGTGGTAATTGCTACAGCAAAAGGAAAAAAAATAGTATTCAATAGAAGGATGTAAAAATTTCTGTGGATTTTGTTCATAAAGCAATAGGGAAATCTGCATGGACATGTGATTAAATGCTGCAGACATGTGGTTAATACTTAGCCCCTTCAGACTCTGGCTGAGAGCTTCATGTTCTGGCTGAATTACTTTATGGGTTAGGGCTGTTCCTGTTGATTTAATGTTTTTCCATAGTATGTTTTAAAGATCATTCTTAAAATACTTTTAAAGCCTCAAATGACAATGACCGCTCTTCCTTTTATATTTCTAGTTTATGGGGAAAAAAAAACAGTTCCAGATCAGCTTCTGTCCTCTTCTTGTTTCAGCCTTTTTCTTTTAATGCTGCAAAATTATACATCCACAGCCCCTCCAAATTACAGCAGCTATCTCCTGTGCAAGGTTTTTGTTTATGGGTACACACACATATAATAAATTAAACACATTTTTCCAGAGAAAGAATGAACAGGAAACATGTCCCTTTAATTGAAATTTTATGCCTAGCTAAAGTTCCCATCTTTTTTTAACCATCTAGTAATAGATGGCAGATGCTTGCATCAAGTTGTTCTTGTGTTATAACAACAGCAGCAGCAGCAACAACAACAACAACAACACATTGCCTCATGATCTAAAACTCTTAACTAAATGAAGAAAGGCTTTATTATGGGATTCCGAACTAAATTGTGTTGGGTGGCTATAACAAATTTGAATAAATAAATTTAGAATTTAGATTAGAACAAAAGCAACCTGGGGCATCCATCTGGTTTCTTCCATATTATTTTTTAATCTCATTGCTGAATTCATATTTTAAAGCAGTTGACGTCATATGTTTAAGCAAGTGTCATGAGGGATCAAAGCAGAGCTGGCTCCAAAATATCCAAAGTAAGGATCTGTCTAGGTGAACAGAATCCCTGAAAGGCAGAAGACACAGCCTGGAGTCCCAGTAAGCCTCAGAAGTTTCTCCAGTTCTGATATGTATTTTTTCCCAATATGACAGATGGGGAGATTGGATCCATACGCAGCAAGTAATAATAGAAACTTGACTTAATTCAGTTAAATAACTTTAAAAAAAAATAAAGGTAAGCAAAATTAAAACATCCAGGTTTCCCCTCCCCCCCAATCCTTTATATTTTTGGTAGTATTGCTTTCCAGTATGCATCTTGTCAGTGATCTTTAGCTTGAAAAACTTGATGGGCTTCTACATTAGGGAACATAGAACATAAGTCATATGGCAGATCAAGAGTCTTTCTTTTTTTTTTTTTACAGAAGAGAAAATTAGATTTAAACAATCATGCAGGCCCTGATCCCTTCGTGGTTGGGAGAGGCTGCCTGTGAAAACTACCTTAAAAGTTCATCGGATGTACAAGGTGGCCACTTCAGTCCACACTGTGCTAATTACTAATATATGTTTCTTAGATCAGGTCACACAAACTCTTTGATTTTTCAAGCTTTACATTATTTCAATTCCACTAAATTATTTGAAGAATTGCTTACATCCATACTGCTTGTGTTTAAGATCAATGTTGGAGACTTGATTTGCTATCCAAATATGGTGGCCGCTGTCAAAGAAGGGAGTTTGGTAATCTTTCTACAGGATTTCTATCCCATGAGACATTCAGATGATCCCACCTCTAGTTGCTTTTGGAAGGTGTTAAAATCATTGTTCTTGTTAACTGAAAGTTTAACAGCATTTGTTAATGCATATTTTACAATTGCATTTTATATTGAATGTAATTTTATGGTGGTTTGATGTATTGTGTCTTAGCCTTTTGGAAATGCTATGGACTTGAAACGCTGTTAGCCTTTCAGTCAATTATAAAAATGAACTGGGAAGTTGCTACAAATGGCATTTTTTTGTGAACCTCCATTTTTTTTTATCTCCAATGCTCCAGGCAAAAAACTTGGATGGAGTACTTGGGGTTGTAAAATATCAGTTGTCATCAGCTGAATTTCTTCTATCAGACTGTAGTACTCTGGAGGGCTGCCATATGCGAATGCCTACTTTAATCTAAACAAATTCTGAAATGAGCAATGCAGTGAAACATCAAAAAGATGTTGATAGCAAGATGGGGTGGATGTACAGTCATGCCTTAAGAAATTCCTTTCTATTCCTTTACCATCAAAGGCCAATGGAGGCATTCATTAAGGTAGTCCTTGCTTACCAACCACTTGTTCAGTAACCAATCAAACTTACGACAGTCTGAAAGTGGAGGCTTTAGGCTTTTGTTTTTCTTTACAATGTCATTAAAGAAAGGAATCCAAACTGTAAGTTTAGGATGCAGAAAATTAAAGATTAAATATCAAGAGAAATAATTTAGTTCTGATTCCTATCTAGGGAATAAAGACAACCATATATTTAAGTGTACAAGTCATTAATGGTAATAGTTTGACCTTCTGTTTCTGAAAACTTTTTTTAAAAATGTTTGATTCAAAGAAATGAGAAGTGATGGGTTAATGTGCACAGCACCTAAAATTCATCTTCCCTTCATTTCTCCAAAAATCTTTCTATCCAGTTCATTTCTCCATTTTTCTTTCGTAATCTCAGAACACACACAAAACCTCCAAATCAACCAACCATCCTGGGCGTGCCATAGTAAGCAAATGCAGCAGAAATATAGCAGTATATCACTGTGTGATAAATTGCACAGGGTGGAGTGAAAGTGTGTGTGGGAGGGGAAATCAAGACGACACCAACAAAACCATTCAGGGAACACACACACTGTCTCTTGCACATACACACATACCTACAGTTAAATTGGGTGGATTACATAATACACTGTGTTGCTACAGTAACTCTGCTCCATCCCATGGCAGCTGGGAGCAGATGCTACTGTTCTGTGAGCCAATGCATTATAATTTTCATCTCTCTCTGTTTCTGAGTAGAAAATATACCCTGAGACTAAGAGGATTCATGGAAATGAAGAAAGGGGGGAGGAGGTGAGAAAATCTAAAAGATGGAACAGAATTCTATAAAGAGTTGGTGCCGCTAAAAGATGCTTTCAGCCATCACTTATTTTGTGCAGTTCCCTTTTTTTAACCTAACAAAGCCTTTCTGTCTCTTTAGCAGGTATGCAATTCATTTACCATCTGATCTGTTATACTCCCGGATGCCTTTCTTAGTGTTACCCCAGCCTTGTTCAGGTTGATTAGCAGAGACCCCCAGACTCTCAGGTAAACATATTTTCCTTTTGAAAGCAGATATAGACACTGTCTCTGATAATCCAAGCTATAAAGATAGCCATACCTGCCATGATAAAATTGAAGCCAGCCTTAAAGTCAGAACCTAGCATTCATCTTAGAACTAAGGAGAAATTTTCCTGACAGTTAGAATAATTAATCAGTGGGACAACATGCCTCCAGAAATTATGAATGCTCCAACACTGGAAGTTTTTAAAAAGATGTTGGATAACCATTTGTCTGAGGTGGTGTAGGATTTCTTGCATAGGCAGATGCTTGGACTAGAAGACCTCCAAGGTCCCTTCCAACTCTGTTATTCTATAATTCTAATGTTTGCTGGTGACTGCTCAAAGTGATACTTGTAACCCAACTGTCCACAGTCTATATGCTCTCTGGAGGGGATAGGGTTGTAACTTAATGCCAGCCAAACCAATGGAAAGCATATACGATAGCTTTGTGTCTCAGCCTCTTGAAAAACTTTTTGTTTAAAAAAAACCCCAAAACCTGATTCATGCATTGTGCTAACCCAGGATTTGCTTACTCATGTCTCACGGAATAAAACTGTTTGTCAAGTTCACACAAGATGGCAGGTGTAGCCTAAAGAAAACCACATTAAGGTGATATCCTCAATAGAACTTTAGCATCTTCTAGCCATAGGCACAGGCAATCAACTTTACGGGATTGCTTTAAAGCATGAGTTGCCAGTAACTCTGGCAGCTTTATAACTTGTACCCTTCAATTCCCAGAATTTTTGATCCAGCCATGCTCTGTAAGATCCTCTTGATTCTTTAATTCTCATTCAAAAGGGCTAATCATCAAAACCAATCCCTTGAGCACGCAGATGAGCTAGAAAAACCACAATGCAATCTCCATCTTAGCCACACAACACTGCCAACTCACGCACCTCCAGCCCATCAGCAAAATGCAGGTAGTCCGCAATTGAGCCCAAAATTTCTGTTGCTAAGTGAGACAGTTGTTAAGTGAGTTTTGCCCCATTTTACGACCTTTGACAAGAAAGGTCAACTCTTAACAAGAGTTGTTAAGTGGATTGCTGCAGTTATTAAGATAGTAAAACAATTGTTAGGTTAATCTCGCTTCCCTTTTGACTTTGCTTGTCAGAAGGTCGCAGACGATGATCACATGATCCCGGGACACTGTGATAGTCTTAAATATGAATCGGTTGCCAAGTGCCTGAATTTTGATCAAGTAACAATGGAGATGCTGCAATGGTCCTGTGAAAAATAGTCACGTCATTTTTTTCCATTGTTAAGTTTGAACAGTCACTAAACAAACTGTTGTACATCAAGGACTACCTGTACTGTAACTTCATCATTAAACGTTCTGGCAGAAAAGAAGTATCTTCTTCCCAACTCCCCATCTTCAAAGTATGCAAAATCTTTAATGGGTTGCCATACAGCAGTACAGTTCCCCCATGTTCTGTATAAAATGGTATACTCCAAACTATGCAATCTGATTGGCTAAAAGACTAAGCATTGGATTGGTTGATTAGGAACCAATCCAAAAGAGCCGCTGAAAGGCGGCAAAGTTAAATAGCTGCCATGGGCTACAAGCCGGCAGGCAAGCCTGTATAAAAAGGCTGCCGCGGTTTCAGCCAAACTGTTCCGTTATTGTTGCTCGCTTCAATAAAGACTTTGTTGATTGGAACCCGGTCTACCTCGTGTTTTTCCGGACGGAATACTGGCAACGAAGGTGGGATCATCCTAAACATGAGACCGAGCACACGGCAGAAAGAATTCCAGACTAAAGTAATGGCTTGAAATAACGCGCCGCCCACACCCTTCAATCCCAATGAAGAGGATTGGGAGTCATACGTACACTATTTCCTGATGCTCTTAGAGAGCAATGAAATGGAAGAGATCTCAGATCAGCGGAAGAGGGCTGTATTCCTAACGCATTGTGGACCAACCGTATTTAAAATGGCCAAAGCATTGGCGAAGCCCAGAGACGTGAAACAAATGACCTGGTCTGAACTTCACCAAATGTTAAAGGCCCACTACGCACCAGTAGTGTCAAATCTCATCAAGCAGCACGAATTCTACAAAAGGGATCAGAAGGAAGGCGAAACCATCACTGACTTCGTGGCAGCTCTCTGACAACTGGGGGGAGCTTGCGAATTCCTGAACTTAGATGAAGCCATGCGAGATCGAGTTGTCCTAGGTCTGAGGGACTCTAACTTACAAAGTAAACTACTAAATAAACCCAATATCACAGTGGCTGAAGCAATCGCAGAAGCCACAGCAGCAGAAGCCGTGAAAAAGTCAGTGGCCACTATGAAGCAAATGAACTCAAATAATGATGCGATGACCCTATCCAGAGGAAAGAAGCAAGCTCCCACCACAACTCATCATGAAGAATTCGATAGTCCATCAGAAACGGAAGATGAGGACGACGAGGTCCATCGCCTGTACGCCAACAAAAAAAGGCGCAAAAAAAGAAATTGGCAGGAATGCGCTGGCTGTGGGGGAAACCACCCTCGAGCCGATTGCAGATTCCTTGATGCCATCTGCTGAGCTTGCAAGAAGAGGGGACACATCGAAAAAGTCTGTAGGAATCAAAAAAATAATAGCCCAAACAGATGCAGTAACTCCCCACTAACAGCTGAAGTAGAGCAAGCCGAAAAGAAATGGGAGCGCAACAAACGAACCGGCAACCGAGAAAAGACCCATCAAACTGTCACTATTGGAAGCGCCCAGACGGAAAGCGGGAGAAAGGTCAAAATTGTTGTAAAAATTGAAGGAAGCCCCTGCGAGATGGAAGTCGACTCAGGATCCTTCCTGTCAATGGTATCTTGGAACACAATCAGACGGCTGGTTCCAAACATCAAATTAAAAGAACTCCAGAAACAAAAATTAACACTAAAAGACTACCAAGGAAACCGAATCCCTGTGGTAGGTCTAGGACATTTCCGAGCCACATACAAGCAGCACGCTGAAGTCCTGCCTCTAACCATAGTCGACCGGGACCGCCCCAGCCTCCTGGGCATCGAATGGTTCGCACCATTGGGCATCGGAATGACCAGGGTGAACCGAGTAGCCGCAACCGACTGGGAAGAGAGCCTGATACAAGAGTTCCAGGATGTCTTCGACGGCACCTTAGGCAGGTACCGGGGGATCCCAATTTCCTTTAGTTTAGACCCTCAGGTAGCACCTAGAAGATTAAAAGCCAGACGAGTCCCCTTTGCCTTAAAGGCCAAAACTGATGAACAGTTAAATAGATTAATTGAGCAAGGGGTCAAAGAACCAATTGACCATGCTAGATGGGAGACACGAATAGTAACACTTGTAAACCAGATGGGTCGGTACGCATCTGTGGAGAGTACAAGGCTACCCTGAACCATGCGTTGCAGCAAAGCACATACCCTGTGCCAATCGTGCAACATTTACTGCACTAGCTAGGAGGAGGAAAATTTTTTGCCAAGCTTGATTTAGCCCAGGCATATGAACAGATAAATAAAAGACCTGAAAGCATGAATAGAAGAGATGATTCCACCAGACTGTCAATCATTTGGAAGCCTGCACTCTCAAATAGAAAGATCTCCACACCACAAGCCAGGCAAACACCTGGGCACAGACTCCCCCTGATACCTCCAGCTCAAACACACCCCAACCAGGCACCCAGATGAAACCTAGCTTCCTAATAGATAATAGCCGTCCTTTCACACGGAGCCAAGCTGCACTGAAAGCCTCCAACACAGGAGTACAGTGTTGCCAGCCAATCAAAGCCACAAAAAAGACAGAAGAAACCAGAAACACCAATCAAGCAAACTCCAAGACCAATAAACACAGACCAAGATCCCAACCAATCAGGATGAAGAAAAAAACATTCCTGGCACAACAGTAGGCTAGCCTCAAATTTAAAACTAAACGGCTGTGATGGCCTGATCCACAGACAAACTCAATACAGAAGCCTGATGATGGCAGATGAGATTCTGCCGAAACGTTGCTACAACTTTAAAAGCACAACTACAATGATGTGAGATAATACCCGAAGGATATATATATATATGTCCTAGCATAAAATGATTATATATATCACCCATAGCATAGCACCCAAAAAATTCCCAACAGAATCCATCATATGTGCAGTAGAATCCAGCCTAACCAAATTAAATACAGATGAAGCTGACAGAATAAGACACCAGGTTACTCACATCTTATGCACAATGAAACCACCAAAAAATAATTTGCAAAAAGATGAATTCAGAGCGCTACAAACCCTGAAAAATGATAACAGCATAATAATACTCCCAGCAAACAAAGGAAATGCCACAGTAGTAATGGACAGAAAAGACTATGAAACAAAATTGACAGACCTACTCCAAGACTCCACATACAAACCTATAAACACAGACCCAACCACATATCTAGAAAAATTAACCAAGAAGAAAATTATAACCAGCCACATAAGCAAAGAAATCCAACAGACGATCATCCCAAGAGAAGAATCTTCTAGATGCCCCAAATTATACGGCCTCCCAAAAATACACAAAGAAGGCATACCTCTCAGACCCATAGTCAGCTCCATAGGAGCACCATTACAAAACCTAGCTAAATACTTAGCAAAACAACTACATCCCCATGCTGAAACCGCAGCTTCATATGTACAAAACTCATACCACATCTTAGAAATGATCAAAGTTCTACACATGGAACAAGAAGATCTGCTTGTAAGTTTCGACGTGGTTTCACTATTCACTCAAGTCCCAATAAAAGAAACTCTTGAAATCATCAAAAATAAATACCAACCAGCCAAAGACCTCATGGAACTAACAGAACACTGCCTAACCAACACATATTTCATATACAAAGGACAAAGATACAAGCAAATTGAAGGAGCCCCTATGGGATCACCACTGTCACCCGTCATTGCAAACCTGTTCATGGAAGAATTCGAATCCAGAGCCCTGGCTAATGCCACCCACAAACCCAAACTATGGTGAAGATACATCGATGACACATTTGTGATTTGGCCCCATGGAAAAGAAAACCTAAACAATTTCCTAACACACCTAAACAACACACACCCCAAAATCAAGTTCACCATGGAAATGGAAATAAACAAACAACTACCATTCCTAGATGTACTAATCTACAAAAGAACAGATGGCACACTGGGATACACCATATACCAAAAGAAAACACACACCAACCGCTACCTCAACACCCAATCCCACCACCACCCAGCACAAATAAATTCCGTGGCTAAAACACTAATTACCAGAACCAAACGCCTGGCAGCTAAGACACATATAAAGACTGAACTATGCACCCTGACTGAAGTATTGACAGCCAATGGCTTCCAAAAAAACAAAATCACCAACTTGACCCACAAAAACACACCAAGACATAACAGAGACCTAGAAGACCAACAGATCTATGGAACAGCTGTCTTGCTCTACATAAGAGGTACTACAGATAAAATCAGTAAGATACTACACAGGCATCACATCAAGACTGCCTTCAAAACATACAAAAAAATAGCAGCCATCCTGAGAAACCCCAAAGACAAAATTGACCTGGAAAACCAAGGCATATACGAAATTCCCTGTACATCATGCCCAGCCACATACATTGGACAGACCAATAGAAGAATAAGTACCCGCCTAGATGAACACAAAAATGCAGTAAAAAAGCTGGAACACACCTCCTCACTAGTCCAGCAATGAAAACCACAGGTCACAACATCAACTTCAATGGCACTAAAACCCTAGCCACTATAGAAAACCCCAATCATCAGAATCATCACAAAATCATCAGAGAAGCCATGGAGATTGAAAAAAGACCTGAAAGCATGACTAGAAGAGATGATTCCAGCAGACTGTCAATCATTTGGAAACCTGCACTCTCAAATAGAAAGATCTCCACACCACAAAACAGACAAACACCTGAGCACAGACAGACTCCCTCTGATGCCTCCAACTCAAACACCTCCCCACCAGGCACCCAGGTGAAACCGAGCTTGCTGATGAATAACAGCCGTCCTTTCACACGAAGCCAAGCTGCACTGAAAGCCTCCAACACAAGAACAGAGTGTTGCCAGCCAATCAAAGCCACAAAACAGACAGAAGAAACCAGAAACATCAATCAATCAAACTCCAAGTCCAGTGAACACAGACCCAGGCTCCTAGCCAATCAGAATGGACCAGCCTCGAATTTGAAACCAGGAGCTGTGAGACCCACATCCACACAGAAGCCTGATGATGGCAGATGAGATTCTGCTGAAACGTTGCTACAACTTTAACAGCACTACAATGACGTGGGATAATAACCGAAGGAAGCTAAACAGCACACATGTAAGTACCCGCGAAAGCCTAAGAAAACATATATATAAGTATATATATAAGTACCCGCCTAGATGAACACAAAAATGCAGTAAAAAAGCTGGAACACACCTCCTCACTAGTCCAACACATGAAAACCACAGGTCACAACATCAACTTCAATGGCACTAAAACCCTAGCCACTATAGAAAACCCCAACCACAGAATCATTAGAGAAGCCATAGGGATTGAAAAAAGACCTGACAGCATGAATAGAAGAGATGATTCCACCAGACTGTCAATCATTTGGAAGCCTGCACTCTCAAACAGAAAGATCTCCATGCCACAAGCCAGGCAAACACCTGGGCAAAAACAGACTCCCTCTGATAGCTCCAACCCAAACACCCCCCCACCAGGCACCCAGGTGAAACCCAGCTTGCTAATGAATAGCAGCTTGCTTATGAAGAGCAGCTGTCCCTTCACACGGAGCCAAGCTGCACTGAAAGCCTCCAACACAAGAACAGAGTGTTGCCAGCCAATCAAAGCCACAAAACAGACAGAAGAAACCAGAAACACCAATCAATCAAACTCCAAGTCCAATGAACACAGATCCAGGCTCCCAGCCAATCAGAATGGACCAGCCTCAAATTTGAAACCAGGAACTAACTCTATACAGAAGCCTGAGGATGGCAGATGAGATTCTGCTGAAACGTTGCTACAACTTTAACAGAACTACAATGACGTGGGATAATACCCGAAGGAAGCTAAACAGCACACATGTAAGTACCCGCGAAAGCCTAAGAAAACAAACAAATGTGTGTGTGTGTGTGTGTGTGTGTGTGTGCTGTTCAGCTTCCTTCGGGAATAATCCCACATCATTGTAGTGCTTTTAAAGTTGTAGCAACGTTTCAGCAGAATCTCATCTGCCGTCATCAGGCTGCTGTATGGAGTTTGTATGTGGGTCAGGGTCTCACAGCCGTTGGTTTTAAATTTGAGGCTAGCCTATCCTGATTGGTTGGGAGTCTTGGTCTGTGTTTATTGGACTTGGAGTTTGATTGATTGGTGTTTCTGGTTTCTTCTGTCTGTTTTGTGGCTTTGATTGGCTGGCAACACTCTGTTCCTGTATTGGAGGCTTTCAGTGCAGCTTGGCTTCATGTGAAAGGACGGCTGTTATCTCTTTGGAAGCTAGGTTTCATCTGGGTGCCTGGTGGGGGGGTGTTTGAGCTGGAGGCATCAGAGGGAGTCTGTTTGTGCCCAGGTGTTTGCCTGGCTTGTGGTGTGGAGATCTTTCTATTTGAGAGTGCAGGCTTCCAAATGATTGACAGTCTGGTGGAATCATCTCTTCTATTCATGCTTTCAGGTCTTTTTTCAATCTCTATGGCTTCTTTGATGATTCTGTGGCTGGGGTTTTCTATAGTGGCCAGGGTTTTAGTGCCATTGAAGTTGATGTTGTGACCTATGGTTTTCATGTGTTGGACTAGTGAGGAGGTGTGTTCCAGATTTTTTACTGCATTTTTGTGTTCATCCAGGTGGGTACTTATTCTTCTATTGGTCTCTCCAATGTATGTGGCCGGGCATGATGCACAGGGAACTTCGTATATGCCTTGATTTTCCAGGTCAATTTTGTCTTTGGGGTTTCTAAGGATGGCTGCTATTTTTTTGTCTGTTTTGAAGACAGTCTTGATGTGATGCCTGTGTAGTATCTTACTGATTTCATCTGTAGTACCTCTTATGTAGGGCAAGACAGCTGTTCCATAGGTCTGTTGATCTTCTAGGTCTCTGTTATGTCTTGGTGTGTTTTTGTGGATCAAGCTGGTGATTTTATTTTTGTGGAAGCTGTTGGCTGTCAGTACTTTAGTCAGGTTGCATAGTTCAGTCTTTATATGTGTCTTGTCTGCCAGGCGTTTGGTTCTGGTAATTAGTGTTTTAGCCACGGAATTTATCTGTGCTGGGTGGTGGTGGGATTGGGCGTTGAGACAGCAGTTGGTGTGTGTTTTCTTCTGGTATATGGTGTGTCCCAGTGTGCCATCTGTTCTTTTGTAGATTAGTACATCTAGGAATGGTAGTTGTTTGTTTATATCCGTTTCCATGGTGAACTTGATTTTGGGGTGTGTGTTGTTTAGGTGTGTTAGGAAATTGTTTAGGTTTTGTTTTCCATGGGGCCAAATCACAAATGTGTCATTGATGTATCTTAGCCATAGTTTAGATTTGTGGGTGGCATTAGCCAGGGCTCTGGATTCGAATTCTTCCATGAACAGGTTTGCAGTGACGGGTGACAGTGGTGATCCCATAGGGGCTCCTTCAATTTGTTTGTATCTTTGTCCTTTGTATATGAAATATGTGTTGGTTAGGCAGTGTTCTGTTAGTTCCATGAGGTCTTTAGCTGGTTGGTATTTATTTTTGATGATTTCAAGAGTTTCTTTTATTGGGACTTGAGTGAATAGTGAAACCACGTCGAAACTTACAAGCAGATGTTCTTGTTCCACGTGTAGATTTTTGATCATTTCTAAGAAGTGGTATGAGTTTTGTTTATATGAAGCTGCGGTTTCAGCATGGGGCTGTAGTTGTTTTGCTAAGTGTTTAGCTAGGTTTTGTAGTGGCGCTCCTTTGGAGCTGACTATGGGTCTGAGAGGTATGCCTTCTTTTTTGGGAGGCCGTATAATTTGGGGCATCTAGAAGATTTTTCTCTTGGAATGTATATATATATACCCTGTTTCTCCAACAATACAGCCTCCTCCAATAGGAAGTCCCAGCATGTTTTATAGGCATGAAATGAAATTAAGCCCAAATTAAGACCTATATTAAAACACGTGAAATGGGGGGGAATGGTGGGGGGCTAACGTTTCAGCAGAATCTCATCTGCCATCATCAGGCTTCTGTATTGTGTTCGTCTGTGAGTCAGACTTTCACAGCCGTTTCAGTTTTAAATTTGGGGCTAGCTTATGCTGTGCTAGAATGGTTTTTTTTTCTTCATCCTGATTGGTTGAGAGTCTTGTTCTGTGTTTATTGGTCTTGGAGTTTGCTGTGTTCTGCTTGATTGGTGTTTCTGATATCTTCTATCTGTTTTGTGGCTTTTTTTGTGTCTTGATTGGCTGGCAACATTGTGTTCCTGTATTGGAGGCTTTTAGTGCAGCTTGGCTCCAAGTAAATGGACGGCTGCTATCCATTAGGAAGCTAGGTTTCACCTGGGTGCCTGGTGGGGGGGTGTTTGAGTTGGAGGCATCAGAGGGAGTCTGTTTGTGCTTAGGTGTTTGTCTGTTTTGTGGTGTGGAGATCTTTCTATTTGAGAGTGCAGGATTCCAAATGATTGACAGTCTGTTGGAATCATCTCTTCTGTTCATGTTTTCAGGTCTTTTTTCAATCTCTATGGCTTCTCTGATGATTCTGTGGCTGGGGTTTTCTATAGTGGCTAGGGTCTGAAATCATGAATAGAAGAGATGATTCCAACAGACTGTCAATTATCATTTCTAAATTTATTAGATTAGGGGAGTCTAGGACAGTGCTTTCGAAAACTGTGAAGACCACTTTCACAAAGATTCATTTAAAGCAGTAGTGTCTGCAGAGGATCAAAAAAGGCAAGATGGCAGCCACAATGGCCATTATCTTTTCTGATCTTCCCTGACCCACCAGCAGATGTTGCTGGAGGAAGAAAAAGTGAGTTGGACTTTCAAGGATTTTTCATTTAAGAGCTCATATTCACTGTGAGTGTTCATCCAAAAATCACATTGTTTCAATGTGACATCTGAGGAAACATTTGACAAGATTGTTTCTTCCATGGAGAGAGTACTTGAATAGCTAGTAAAATTAAATGCATCCAAATCCCACAAAGAAAAAAATGTCTTTTGTGTGTGTTCTTAGGCCAGCTCACAGAATGCCTTTAAACTGAAGGAAGAAAAATAGATTGCATGCAAGCAGGGAGATAGCTTGAGGCAACCATGAAGAAAAAAAATATTTGAAAAAAGAGACTTCTGCTGATGAAGTTGAAGAAGTAAAAAAAGAAACCTCTAGTGAATATAAAAGCATAAATACAAAGGAATAACAAGAAAAGAAATAAGGGATAAGAAATTTATGCTGGATCAGCAACATGATAAAAAGCTGGTGTAAAGTTTCCTAGACTTTAATTTTGGAACAATATGGCACTTTTCAACCAAATAAAATTATTGCCTTACTACTTTCTCTTCAATATTTATTCATTATTCTCTTTTCTTACCTCAACAATATCTTTTTACCTGCTCTTTCTGCATTTACCTCTTGCCTTCTGAACAACGGAAATTGTATATATTTAAATGGCACTTTCATAACCTTGTTTGTAAACAATTAAATGTAATGTGGCTGAAGAACTCCAAATGTACAGTGGCACTTTGACAATGGTGGGCAAAATTACAATATATAAGCTGCCTGGTATTTTTAAGAATAAATTGGAAATGAAGAAAAGGACAAAGCAAATAAAAGAAAAAGATAGAGGCAATGCTACACCAGAGCACTAATATAGTTTGTACAATAAATCTTATTTTTAGATCCCTTAAGGAAGAACTCATAAAACAAGAGAATCCTGGGATTGTCAACTATATTGTGGATGGCCCCAGTTGTATTTCAGTGTGAAATCTTAGAAGCCTTGGAAAGGTTATAACCTGGAGAGGGTGTAGGGGGTTGAGAGATAATGAAAAAAAAAAAGCTCAGGTAATCTGTTAACCTGAGATTAAAGAGATTCTCTGTTTACCTTTTAAATTTTTGACAGGAAAAGTAAACTAAAATACCATTGTGAAGAAAAAGAAAAATAATATTTTGAGCTAGAGATGGGGAGATAAACATGTGTTTGAAGCTGGAGCCTAATTCCGTGAAAAATAATTCCAGAGAAGAGCTTCCTAATGGGAAATTATTGTAAAGTCTTTTATCTCACTTGCCAGATAAATGACTTGTTTGAACTGGTAGGCTGTCTCTCTGAAAGTAAATGCAAGCATCCCCTTCCTTCTTTGTTCCATTCCTTGCCCCCTCCCCAGCCAGGGGAATGCTCAGTGTAATGAAAAATATCTTACATAACATCCTATTTGTAATATGAGGGGTATATGCAGGCCTTGCTCTGATCGGAAATTTTTGCCTTGAGTTTCTCAAGGGATGCTTAATTAAAAACTGGGACTTAAAGTCATCAAATAAAGAGGGTCAGTGTCCTAGCATTCCCTTCTTCATCATCAGAATTGTCAATTAAAAATAATTCTGTGTCTCTCTGTGTCCTGAAAACAAACATAGCATTATTGTCTTTTTAATTAAAGAATCAGTGCCCATATCAGATACCTGCAACATCATCCATAACGTTGCCCTACATCTTATGAATTTCATGTAAGGCTTCTAAGGGCCTCTTTAAATAATATACTTAGGTTCACATGAGTGAAACAAACACTTTGAGATAGAACTCTGAATGCAAACTTAATTCACTATATGTGCTGTTCTTTACAGATTTAAACAAACAAAAAACAACAGAGGGATGCCAAAACCTTTTCTTGCAACTGTGTATCTAGTAAAGACAAGAAATCTTAGTAAAAAAATTGATATTGCCTCTGGGGATAAAGAAATAAGTTTTAGCGCATGGCTGACCAGCTTCTGAAGAAAAGGTAATAAGACCATCATTCATTCATTCATTCATTCATTCATTCATTCATTCATTCATTCATTCATTCATCCACTGCTCATATCACTGTCTGGGGGATCCTGGATGGTTTATATCAAAAGACCAATTAAATACAGAGTTACAAAGGGGTTACAAATGAATAAATTGGAGCAGTTAAGGATTTCTCAGGAGCAAAGCTGCTGGTGACAGCATTACCAAGCTGGCTTCTTGGTAATGCAGTACACTATCTGCTCACTATTGGCTACCTGTAATTTGGCAGTTCAAATCCTACCAGGCTCAAGGTTGACTCGGCCTTCCATCCAAGGTGGGTAAAATGAGGACCCAAAATTGTTGGTGGCAATATGCTGACTTTGTAAAACTGCTTACAGAAGACTATTAAAGTAGTATATAAGTGCTATTGCTATTCTTCTCAGGGCTGTGGGCAGGATTCCACTGAGTTATGGCTGATGGATTTAGACCCACCCCCAGCTGGAACCTGTGGAGTCCAATTTACTGCATCTCTGCTACGTGAGTCAACCAAAATTACCTTAGCAGAATTTGTGGGGGCGGATTTGCTCTTAAGAAAAACATTGGCATTGGTCAAATATTTCTTCAACTTTTGTGCTGAAGTGGGGGGGGGATATATATATATGTTAACCATAGACACTGCTGTGTTCACTTTGCAGTTGATTATGGATTGTGTTACAAAGTGAGTCTTGCTCTTGCCCCAGTATATGTTTTGATACCTAAAAACATATTCTTTTTGTTTATGACTGAAATGCCTACATCGATTCACCTGAAACAAACAACCAAGAAATATTTTAAAAAACATTCTATTGCAATGTGTAAACAGAACCTTTTGTTTCTATAATTTCTGGTACAGACAGGCTGAGACACAATACCTGGATTTTTCCTTGCGTAGCTCTGTAACTACCCCAGATGCTGAAAAAATTCAACAGGCTCTTTGTGAATAACTGGCTAAAAAGCAAATCTGATTAGTTTTGATGCAGCCAGGCTATATTTATATTCTTCAGGATGTGGCAATCAGTCTTTAAGCATCACGAGTGAACAAAAATTGCTTTCAGATGAAAGGCACCCATATACATACACAACATAACCTTATTTTCTTTCAAGGAACTTTATATTATGATAAAATGAGCAAGAAATAGTGGGGAGGATATAAGGGGGAGGGGTCAAATGCAACAAAAATAATGCACAGGCAGTTCTTGACTTACAACCATGATGGAAGCCAGAATTTCTGTTGCTAAGCAAGTCAGTTAAATGAGTTTTATGATTTTTTTTTTACCACAGTTCAGCAAATCACTGAAGTTAAGTGAACCATGTGGTTGTTAAGCAAATTTGGCTTCCCCCATTGAGTTCATAAGCCAGCTGGGAATATCACATATGGTAATCAATGACATGATCCCAGAACATTGCAGCTCTCTCTCTCTCTCTCTCTCTCTCTCTCTCTCTCTCTCTCTCTCTCACACACACACACACACACACACACACACACACCTTGATCACATGACCGTGAAGATGCTGCAATGGATATAAGTAATTTTCCCCCCAGTGCTGTTGTAGCATAGAACAATCGCTAAATGAATGGCTGTAAGTCAAGGACTACCTACCCTGTTTTCTCAAAAATAAGACCCAGTCAGAAAATAAGCCCTAGCATGATTTTTTCAGGATGCTCGTAATATAAGCCCTATCCCCAAAATAAGCCCAATTAAGAATGTCAGCCAGACAGATGCATTTAGTACTGTATTTTCCCAAAAATAAGACCTAACTGGAAAATAAGCCCTAATGCATCTTGTGGATCAATTTTCAGGGAAATGTGGTGGTTAGAATGCAGTACTGCAGGCTACTTCTGCTGATTACCAGCTATCTGCAATTTGGCGGTTCAAATGTCACCAGGCTCAAGATTGACTCATCCTTCCATCCTTCTGAGGTCAATAAAATGAGGACTCAGATTGTTGGGGGGCACTATGCTGACTCTGTAAAACCACTTAGAGAACAATGTAAATCTAAATGCTATTGCTATATACCAGTACCATTCACAATGCCTTTCTCTCTTTGAAAACTATTCTTGCTACCACCCAGCTTTCGGAGTGGCAATTAATGCAGCCCTGCCATTAACCCCTTACCCCCACCACTGCAGTTGGCACAATTTCTGCACATAAACAAGGAAATCAAAGTGAATAGTTTGCTGTCCTCCTCTCCTTAGCCAAATAGCCAGCTGCAGAAACATGTTTTTTTTTAAAAAAACTGTATTTGATAGTCTATTTTTAGTAAGTTAACCCTTTAGGTGTTGTATTTGGAGGGGGGGAAATTACATATCTTCCCAGGGTTCTAAATTGAACGCAGCTTCTTTTCTTTAAACTTCTATTTGTTTTTGAGGATCTGATTCCTTTCTATGAGATTTTTCATGATATTCCCTTTCCCTCAGTTTACTCACTTGTGCTCATGTAGCTGTTTTGTACTTGATCCATATGTATTCTCTGTATATGACTATATGTACTTCTATTAGGCTGATAGCTCATTTTTATACTGTATTTAATCTACATTAATTCAGCCTCCCTTTGTGTTTGAGCTTTTACACACACACACACACACACACACACACACAAACTTCTCAAGTTCCCTATTCCCACTGCATTCAATTTACTTTTATGTTCCCTACCCCCCATATACCCTCCTCTCACTTCTGTATAACTAAATGGGCAAAAGCACATTCTTTTACACAGCCATTTTCACTTCTTTCAGCATTTATTCATTCCTCACAGCAAGCCTCCTGCTACCTTTCTGAAGCATTTACACATCTTAAAAATTTGACAACTTCAATCTACCCATAATAAACATTCTACTCACAATCCTTCATTTATTTTTCAGATTGTTCACCATTTTTCAATCACACACAACTGTTCACATTTCCTCTTCAAAATACAATTGCCACTTGTGATCTATTAATTTGCAGATCCATATTTCACCTTGCTTCCTACAAGCTCACATTCCTTGCAAATTGCTTGGCTTCTCAGCCAACAATATCACACCATTTGCATTATAAAAAGATTCATCCATTTACACTGCTGATCAACAAATCCTTAAACCTTACCATAAACATTTCTTACGAAATTATTCATATCATATCCACGTCCTTATGCAATTATCTATAAATACTTCTTTGTCCTTACTTCCTACTCAGTAAGCTTCAAACTTTTTACTCAGAATTTCACCTATTGTCACACATGCTTTCCCTCCCACCATATACCATTTTATTACATTAAGCAACCTATTTTCAAATCCATTTTTATACAAAAGTTCCATAATTCAAGGTTATGCACTTTATCATGTGCTTTCTCCTTTTTTATGTTTTAATCACTTGAACTTTATAGTTTAAAAAATGATGTTATATATCTTTTAATTTTAGGCTGGGAGCTGCCCAGAGTTGATTGAAAGATGGGCAGCTATATAAATGTTTTAAATGAATAAATAAAAATGAACAAACTTGCAGTAAACTATTTCTCACCTACATACATTTCTCAATAAATTGCTGAAGAGCAAAATGTTGGTTCTCACATTCCCACTTGGGCAGAAAGCTCCATTGCATTCTTCTAATCATCAGCTGCAACATTTATATACACTTTAAACAAGCCTGAAAACTATTTTCATGTGCATTTTCTTTCTTCAGTTAAGAACACAAGGGCATAAGCAGCACCTGCTGAATCATGCAGTCCAGCAATCTGTTCCATGGTGGCCAACTAACTGCATAAGAAAGCCTACTATTCTCCCACAGCCATCAGGGCTACTTGCCATAGGTCCTCAACACTTCCAACATTCCCTCCACTTCAGTTTCATCCCAAATCATGTCATCACTTTTATTATTAATCCCATTTGCTCTTCTTGAAGCTCCTTGGTTTAACCCATATGTGTGTGTGTATATGTGTGCATATATATCCATCAAAATCACTGTTTTCTCTTTTGTACAGTCTTTGCTGTTTCTTTTTCTTTCTGTATATATTATACAATGGTTTTCCTCATTTTCATAGCAGTTATGTTTGTTATCTGCATTTTCTCCCCATCTACAGGTTCTTTTACTTCATCATTCCATCAATAATTCTTTTTCATGCTTCCCATGAGCATAACTCAACACATTTCTTTCTTTTTTTTTGAAGAAAATTTTATTGATTTTTAGAAACAAACATAAACAAACACAACACAGAACATGAAAACTTTTCTGAAAGCAGCCTAATCCCGGGTTACATCTCTGTACAGACACCAATTCAAATTCATGCTCATTTTTATATACCATTCCATATCTTATTACCATTCTACATTTTCTATATAGCTTCTCCCCTCTTTTAACTTTCTTAATTTTATTTTTATTTGTTTCATCTCAAATCAGATAATTATATTTATATTCTTTGTCTGTCCTATTTCAACTGTATATTATCTTTTCTCATTAAACAAAATTCCTCCTGTGGTCACTGACTGGAGTATGATGCCTTTACATCTTTCCCCTAAAATTATAACACTTAATATAGAACAAAACTTCCATTTGGATTCTGCGTAGTACATTAAGCTACACGCTACATTTTAAAAAGAAAAAGAAAATAAAAATAAATATATAATATAATTAAAACAATGATCTATACCAATTCAATTCTATCATTAATGTTAATATTCATTTAAATTTTAAACATTTAACACATTACTTTTCAAGTCGGTATCATGCTTCTATGGGAACGCTAATAAACTTTCCATAATTACTTCACCCTCACTTCACTTGCATTTTAAAACCTTATGTCATTAAAATGTTCCCATTCCTTTCTAAATTAATTCTCTCAATTAATTCATTCCATTTATTTTATTCACAAATGTTTCACTAAATCATACGTTGTTTCCAATTTTCTAACATTATTTCTAAATACAAATATAACAATACAATCATATGTACCTTTGCAAAATCACTTTTTCAATTAAAATTTTACCCATTATCTCTAAATAAGCCCTGTTTCTTTACATCTTGCTTCACACCCTTGTAGCTTCTCTTCCCTTCCCTCCTCCTTTGCTTCTTCTCTCTGCCCTTTTTACCCCCTTGTCTCTCCACCTCGATTTCCCTTTTCTGCATTCCCTTTTTCTGTTGCTTTCTCACATTATATCCACTTTTCACCTTATTTTTCCCTTTTTTGGTTGTTTTTTTAGGTATCAAATTCTCTATTCTCTTTCCCCTCTTTCCCCTTTCTTCCCCAAGTAGAGTTACTTGTTCATTTAAAATGGCTTCTTCTTTGTCCCAGTCTTCTTAGTCTTTTCTTGTAATTTCTCGTAGGTAGAGATCGCCATTTCTAAGAATTGAAAAACAGAACCAAGAGAGCCCTTCCCTTTTTGTTCCTCTTCTTTAAGTTTTTTAAATTCTATTTTCAGTTCATCCACAAGTGATGCCATTGTAGAGTTTTTTTTCTTTTAAAACAACCACCCAAGTGTTTTTAATCCTTCAAATATAGTTCCAAAAGTCCTAAAGTCAGCAAGCAATCCAAATACACACAAGCGATTTCTTTTGACACCTTCTTTCTTTTTTCACTTTCTCTTCCTGGGGTTAGTATTTTGTTACAAAGTTCCAGTTAAAATGTATCTTTTAGAAGTGCTGTTAAAATTTAACTTTTGATTCTTTAGATTCCAGGCTATCTCCTCCTTCCAAATCCTGTTCTTATTCTCTTCCTCTCCCTTCCCACTTACAGCAAAAAAAAAAATCCTTCTCTTTTTTTTTTCCCTTTTATATTCAGAAATCTTTATTATCCCCTTGACATTAAGTTTTCCAGCTTAAATACCTGTTGATGCCAAAGCAGATTTTTCCGATTTCTCATTCATCTCTGTTCACTGTCAACATAAGGAAGGAGAGTGAAAAATATTTTTTTTCCCTTTTCACTTTCATTCGCTGCTTCCGAATCTTCTTTGGGAGCGATGTATCCTTTTTTAAAAATTTGAGTCCCAGGATGCCTTAATTGTTGTTTCTTATTCCGGTCAGCCAAAACTTTCACTTCAGCACTTTCTTCCTCCTGCACATTCTTTTCCGCTTCTTTGAGGTGGCCATTTCTGACTGCCGTGCTACTGCCTTCAGGAAAGGGAGTTTAGCCAGCTGGGGAGGAAAGATGCGGCTTTCCTCAACCCTGCTGGAATCTCCCCCATCTTCACTGACCTCTACGGGATGGCTTAGTCCCAAAGCCAGCTGGCTCGGGGTGCTCCGGCAGCGCGCCCAGGCAGAAACCGCGCAAGATTGCGGATTCCTGCCTGCCACCGAAGCCCTGCAAACCGGAAGTTCAACTCAACACATTTCTATGGCAGTCTAAAACATATGTCTTTTTTGTTCTTTCCCAAGTTCTTCATCATCCTCTTTATTTATGCCCACTTTTCATGCATTTTGTTGAAACATTAATCTGTCCTCTGTTTTTTTTTAATACAGAACTCATAATTTTTTCAGCACTTTACTTTCTCTTCCTTGTCTTGCCTTGTGTTGTCTTCCATGTCCATAATTTCTCAAGACATTCTTGACACTGCTGAAAAAACCCAAAGCTATGTCTTCCATTCAGGTTTCCAGGATGCAGAGCTATTCCACCTGTCCCTTCTTATTTGGAATGTATATGTGAAGAAAAAAATTGAAGAGTAGAAAAAACACTACATAGGTTATAAATGGAAGTCTGCACCATCTCTGTCTCTCCTCGCCATTAGCATTCCCTGACTAAAGTAGGCAATGGCTCTTAAAGAGAGGTAGCATTAGTTGCTAGCTGTAGTAGAATACCTGGTTAATAAAGAAGAAAAACCATTTTTCCAAGGATATATTCTTTGTCACATATAAAATTTCAGACTGTTGTTTGTTGCCTAAGAATCACAGCTTTCAGTAAAAGTAGGAGAGGTTTTGGGTCCAAACAATCTCTTCCAAAAAGCATCCAAAGGACCATTTAGAAATAAAAAATGCTTTAAAAGCTACAGTTTGGCAACAGGAAAATTAATTGTGGACATATATTAAATTCACTTAAAATTTCGTGTCCTGGAGTCAGATCAAAAATAATTTCTGGCTAAGAGTGGCAATGGCATCTTAGAAAAACCCACATGTATATTTTAGAGATTTTCATCATCACTTCTTTTTTTTCCTGATCATCAGCATCCAAGTCTACCAGTACAACTAAAAGCAGTAGTATAAATCCATTTATTTCACATTTGTGCAGTGTGGTTGACAAAGTGCTGCTCTTCAATTGGATAGAAGTGCTGGGTTCTGATTTCTACTTATTATTAAGATTAATGAAACCATGGTGCTAATTCCTCAGTTAACCTAACAGGTTGTTTTGAGAGTAAGATGATGTGGAATCATTCCAAAAAGAATTCTACACTTCTAGGAGAATGGGTAAATTAAAAAAGAAAAATTGTTTTCGGTTTAATCCAGTTTCCAATGGCTACTCACCTGCTGGTTTCTTGTTACAGCTGGGAAAAGATAGGCAGGGAAGTGGGGGGGAAAGTTCTAAGGAAACCAGGAAGTGGCTAGGTTTATTTCTCACAAGCAGCAGTGGAGGAAGGGGTAACAATATTATCTCCATTGCGCCACATCAGGCTGCAGAGACAGTGACTAAAGTCATCATTATCAGGGTAGAGAAATAGGTGCCTTGGGAAAGGCCTAGCCTAATCTGGTTATCTATTAATAACTAATCAACTTAGCTATTTAAGTAGAGGAACATTGAATTATGCCAAATCACATCATCAGTCTGAAGTAACACAACTCAAATAGCACAAGTTTGCCATCTCATCTGCTGTTTCTGAGAACTAAGCCAGAAAGTGTGTGTATGTGGGGGAGAATCAGAGTAGGCTTTTCTAAGTGGGAGTTAATGTGTGGGACATGAAAAAAAGGACATCTTTAGAGGATTTCTACTTGGATATTATTTGTCCCTGAGTATTTATATTTTTATTCTTTCCTCCATCAGATGTTCTCGGATTACATATTGTACTTTAAATATAGTAAAAAATAGGATAAAAATACATAATCATAAGTACATTTTAAATATTGATGAAAGCAGCACACTGGAGAGTGAAGACAAAGGCCTGTATTTAAATACATCTTTCACTTGATAAATTTCTGTTTTATACCCCCCCAAAAAAATCTGTTGCCAGGCAAATCTTGGGGAAGGAGTTCCCCAGATTGGTTGCCACAGCAGAAAATTCTTTTCTTTTTCTTTGTTTGACATCTGTCTTACTTCTGAAATGTATAGTTTCTCAGCTGGTTGATTTGAACAAAGGAGTTCCTGTAAGAATATCATTCTGAAGCCATGATATAGGCCTTTGTAGGTAAATGCCCAACTTGAATTGGGTTGATCAAAAGCAAATAACTCCTTTTTAGTTTCAAAGCAACAGGAAAGATATATTCCCAGAAATTTATCCTGGTTAAAATGTTCCTTGCTATGCTTCCAGACACCTGCAAGGACAGGTTTATATGGTAAGCTAAAATAGATTATTGGAGAATTTATAAACAATAGCTAAATTGTCCAAAGAATGATATAATCGAAACTACACTTTTTGTCACTGAGATTAGTTTGGATTTTAGTAGCAATCTGTGAACTCTGAGTATGTTGGTACATATTATTATTCAAATTAATCTACTCTTTACGAATGGAAATCACACCTGAAAAAGCCCAAGTAATATGTCATTTTGTAGACAAGGACATATACACTGATGATAGAAATGTAAGTTATGTAACCCATATAACTGGCCAGCTAACAGATACTGTAATTCTTTATGGATTTCCAAAATATGAATTTATCACAATTGATTTAAAGGCAGTGGAACTTACATTTCTACCAAGACTTTGCCTCTTAACTGCTTGCTCATTTCCTAAGTTCACACACTAATGCTATTACTTTAAATGTCTACACTTTTGCAGCTTATCAAGTATTTATTGAAGAAGCAGAGGAAATAATATCTATAGTGGTGCCTTCCCAATGGGTAGGAGAAGTGTTACATACATCGGGTGTATGTGTGTGTGTGAGAGAGAGAGGGTGGGGGGAACTAATCCACAGCTTGAAAAAGATATTGGTCTTAAAGGACACTGATTATTTTTTAATAATGATGAATCATTAAATTGCATTCCATTTCTTGGAACTACATTACTACCTTTCAAAAAGTTATGCAATTTGTCATAGTATGGTGATCAACCTGGGTGGGTTGACTCAGAAAAATTAGTTCTTAACTGTTAAATATGCATGACACCTCATGACTATGTATGTACACAGAGTCTGACGTCAGACTCCACTTATTGGTCCAGCCCCTGGTGGGAGAAATAAAGTTCCAGCCATTGGCTGAAGTTTTGGACAGCAGCAGCTATAAAAGCTGGCATCTGTTGCAGCTCACCGCTTCTTTTGGTGGATCTTAAAATAGTTTCTTTGCAATCTACTGTCCTGCCTCTTCACTCAGTGCACCCATTTAACACTAACCAACAAATTTAGATGTAATAATAAAAGCCCTTCAATTTTGCACTAGCTGGTTAATATGCCAGCTGTTCAGACTGCATGGAAGTTGGGATCCCTTCCAAATTTTTTGGAAGGGATTAGATGGGTGATTGCTCCCCCTCTCAGGATTAATTACATATATTTGAAGCAGAAAAGTATAATAACCTGTAGTTAGGGTTAAAATTAAGGTTAGGTCTCCATGAATTCAAAGGGCAAAATTGAAATCACCAATTGATTTGGAGCACTAATCCCCTCTAACTCATCTGACTCATCTGACTCAATTGCCAAATTCACTGTGGCAAATTCACTCAATTGCCAAATTCGGAGTGCGTGATTATGTTTAGGAGGTTGCTGATTTATCAAGTCAGCCTTATCTACATTTGCTGATAAGATACATGGAAAAATCCCATTGGGATAAAATACACCTAGGGTTAGAGTTATGTCTGCATGAATTCGGATATAAAAATGGACATCACCATCAGATTCAGATAAGTCAGCACCCTCCTCACCATAATCAAGCACTCTGAATCTGATGCTGATATCCATTTTTATGTCCGAATTCATGCAGACATAACTCTAACTAAAATGGACATCTCCAGCAGATTTGGAGTGCTTGATTATGCTTAGGAGGGCACCAATTTATCGAGTCAGCCTTATCCAATTTTTCCAGGAAATTACACCTAAGGTTAGGTTTAGGTCCCCATGAATTTGGAGAGCAAAATGGACATCGCCAATGGATTTGGAGCACTTAATTATGTTTAGGAGGGTGCCAACTTATCGAGTTACCTGATCCCTCCATTTGCTAGCCTCACCCTGGCCCCATTCAGGGCAATGTCCTCCTGGCCCCTCCTCCCATGGCGGGCTTTTTCACCCTTTGCCAAAAGGTTATTTCTCTGGGTGCTTGTCTACATGTTGGACTCTCACAGTTTCTTCAGCCTTTATGGATCAACCAGTTTGCTGAAAAGCAGAGACATGTAACAAGCAGTGTAGGTGAACCGGCTGAATCCTACCACTGACCTAACCTTTGGTGTATTTTCCCTCCCAATGGAATGTTCCCATGTATTTTACCAGAAAACGAAGATAAGACTGACTTGAAATGTCACCACCCTCCTAAACATCATCATGAGCTCCAAATCCATTGACAATGTCCATTGTGCCCTCTGAATTCCTGAAGATCTAAGCCTAAGTATATTTTCCCCCAATGGGATTTTCTCATGTATTTTACCAGCAAACATGTATAAGGCTGACTCGATAAATGAGCACCCTCCTAAGCATATTCAAGCATTCCGAATCCATGGAGAGTTAACACTAACCATAACAGACATCGCCAACAGATTCTGAGTGAGTGATTATGCTTAGGAGGACTTATCAAGTCAGCCTTATCTAATTTTCCGAGGAAAATACACCTAGGGTTAAATGTTAAGTCTCCATGAATTCAGAGAGCAAAATGGACAAGGCCAATGGATTTGGAGCACTTGATTATGGTTAGGAGGGTGCTGATTTTTTAAAAATAAACTTTTATCGATCTTACAATTAAAATAAATGAACCAACACATACACAACATAGAAAAATAAAGAAAAATAAGAAAAACAAATTAAAGACAGTTCCATTATCGACAGTTTGTGGTTTCTCATTTGTATCATTATTGGTGTCATATTTACAATTAAAGCTTAATGGGAGTATATAGTTACTACAGTTATAGCTTAGCCTCCTTTACAGTTTATTGTTGTTTATTATTATATTATCTATCTTCGTTCTATCCAATTATACCAACAGCTACAACTCTCATAATATTCTGATGACTCTTTGTCTCCAAGTGCGAGGGTCAATTTATCCATTTCTGCACAACTTACTATTTTCTGAATAGTCATTTCCTCTGTTGGAATATAAGATTGTTTCCAACATTGTGCAAAGGCCAATCTAGCTGCCATGAGTATGTGTAATATTTTGTATTTGGCTTTTTTTGGGAATTGTCTATTAAATATCCCTAGTAAGAATAATTCTGGTTTGAGTTCAATCTGTTCAGTCATAATTTCCTCCAACCATTTTTTAATTATCTGCCAATATCTTTGGGCTTCTGTACATGACCACCACATGTGGTAGAATGTTCCATGTTTCTTTTTGCACTTCCAGAAAATTGGATTCATGTTGGGCAACATCTCTGCTAATCTTGAAGGAGGGAGATGCCATCTGTAGAACATTTTATAGGCATTTTCTTTGTATGTTGCCGATTTTGTAATTTTATTATTTCTGATCCAAATCTTTTCCCATTCTATTAAAGTAATGCTGCGTCCTATATTTCTATTCCAAGCTATCATATTACCTTTGACTACTTCCTCTTCTAGTTCTATCTCTAATAGGCAATTATAAAATTTTGTCATTTTTTTTAACTGGACCTAATAAGATTGTTGTGGTTTACTATAGATTACAAAATTCTTATTCTGTTTGTATCTATTTTGTACTTGGAGACAAGCCCACCAGTCAATTTGTAGCCCTTGTTCTTGGAGATCTTGCTATGATTTTAAAGTTCATTGTGTATCCAGTAAATCTTTGTATTTTATCATCTTAGGAGGGTGTGATTTACCGAGTCAGCCTTATCTGCGTTTGCTGGTAAAATACATGGGAAAATCCCATTGGGGGAAAATACACCTATCATTAGTGTCAGGTCTCCATGAATTCAGAGAGCAAAATGGACATTGCCAATGGATTCAGAGCAGTTGATTATCCTTAGAAGGATGCCACCTTATGAATCAGCCTTAACTACATTTTGTAGTAAAATACAAGGGGAAATCCCATTGGGGGAAAATATAACTAGGGTTAGGTCTCCATGAATTGAGACATCAAAATGGACATTACCAACGGATTAGCATTAAGAGGTGATGTTTCTGAGGAACGAGGGTGAGCTTATCATAGAGACAAGGAGTTCATGATCCCAAAATCTTGCATAGTAAGGCGAAGAATTGGGGAGAAGTGGAGGGAGAGCAAAGGGTAGAAAAGCCAGCCACGCAAGGAGAGGCCAGGAGGACATGGCACTGGACGAGGCAGGGGCAGCACCAGGAAATGGAGGGATCAGGCAATTCACCAAAATGCAGACACATGTAACAAGCAGTTTTGGCGAACTGGCTGAATCCCACCACTGACTTTAATCCTAGGTGTATTTTTCCTCCCAATGGAATTTTCCCACGTACAATTTTACCAGGAAACATGGATAAGGCTTACTGCATAAGTAGGTGCCTTCCTAAGCATAATTAAGCTCTCCAAATCCATTGGCGATGTCCATTTTGCTCTCTGAATTCATGGGGACATAACTCTAACCAAAATGGGCATCACCAACAGATTTGGGGTACTTGAGTATGCTTAGGAGGGCACCAATTAATCGAGTCAGCCTTATTCACATTTCCTAGGACATTACACCTAAGGTACGGTTAGGTCTCCATGAATTTGGAGAGCAAAATGGACATCGCCAATGGATTTGGAACACTTGATTATGCCTAGGAGGGTGCTGATGTTTCAATTCAGCCTTCTCCCTGTTTGCTGGTAAAATACTGAAATGTAAAACATTATAAAGAACAGTTGCAGGAATTGAGTATTTCTAATTTAATGAAAAGGAGGACTGGGGTGACATGATAGCTATCTTCCAATATCTGAGAGGCCGCCAAAAAGAAGGTGGGGGGAGGCAACCAATTCTTCAAATCACCTGAAGGCAGGAGAAGAAGCAATAGTTGGAAACTAACCAAGGAAATAACCAACCTAGAACTAGTGAGAAATTTTCTGACAGTTAGAATAATTAATCAGTGGAACAACTTGCCTCCAAAAGTTATGAATGCCCCAACACTGGAAATTTTTAAGAAGAGATTGGACAATGATTTGTCTGAAATGTTACAGGGCTTACCACTTGAGCAGGGAGTTGGACTAGAAGACCAAACGAAACAAACAAAACATTAAAAAGTTACGATATTTATGTAGTTCCTTACTATGCACTTCTAAATTATGTTAAAGTAATCAAAGCATCTTTACAGTCCTCAAGACATGTCACAACTTTTGGGCATCCCTAATGTTTGGAAATTGAATGTTGAAAAAATTGACACGCCTTAATCCTTCAAGGTCTCTTCCAACTCTGTTATTCTGTAATTCTATACTATAGCTTGGGTTGAAAGTGGCTGAGTGACCCATAGTCATGGGTTAAGAATTTTTATGGTGTGGACAGACTTCAGTGTGGGTCTCCTTAGTCCCTAGTCCAGGGCCTTAACCATTACTCTAGACTGGCTGGAAGGTAGAGAAATATTGGGGAAATGGAACTAATTCTTCACTCATTCAGTTATCAAATTTATATAGTTGCCAGTTTCACAAATTACACTCTGGGCAGAGTACAATAAAAAAAAAAACCTCATAGAAAACAAACATCAAAACATTCCAAAATAAAAAAAATGTATTTATTTTAAAGTCTAAAAGACAGCATCTTTGGTGTTAAAACAATGTAGCCATCTCAGCAATTCTCTATTTCCTTCCATGTTTAGTGACATGTTTTGAGGGACTTCCAGAAAATGCCAAGAATTAGTTCACTTTACTCTCTTTATTGCTAAGGATCTAATACAAACTCCAATGCCTGAACCAGTTTTTTCAAGAAAAATATAGGACAGATTGAGATAAATAGAGATAATGAGTGCTGAAATTATAAGTCAAATTAACTAACTAAAAATAAATCTTTAGGCTCACCCAAGAGTTTTTGAAGAACTTAGATATGAAATCGCTGATCTTTTTGCTAAAATATGAATCTTCCTTTTTATCTTGGCATTTATCCCTGTAAAAGGAAAACAGCCATTGAGATCACAATTTTTAAAAATGGATTTAGGGGCAATGTAAGAAACTTAACATCTGGAGAAAATTGCTGATATTATTAAAGATAAAATAATTATATAAGTAGAAGAAGGAGTCTTGGTGAAAAGAAACTAACAGATTCCACAAAAGTAAGTCAAATCTCACTTCCAATTTAGACTTGAAGGAATCAACAAGTACAAAGTCAAGAATAACCCAATAAGTTATTAAGTTATCTACATAAGACTTTAAAGACTCCTTTGACAACGTTTCTCACCAAGGATTCCAGAGGAAGCTGGCAACCAATTTAAAAAAATTGGTTGCTGCTGCATACTGCTGGCTCATAATTAAGTGCTCATCCACTAGGACTCCAAAGTCCCTCTCATAGATACTGTTTTTGAGCCAGATTTTGCCTAATCTGTACTTGTACCTTTGACCATTTATCAAATCTGATTGATTGGGCAAGTAAAGAAGAATAAATGGACAATTCTCACACTGGTAAGGTGTGTATAAAATGAGGCACTTTATTGTTAGTACTATTCTTTTTAATTTGATGAACTCACCTGCTTAAAGTGATGAAATAAAAAAAATGGATTAAGAATCTTGTCAAATGTGATGAATTAACTACAAAACGGCAAGGGCAATTCACTGTAAATAAGTATCAGTGACTTATGTTCGAATAAAAAAAATCCATATTTCATTAATGAGACCTGAGCTAGTAATGGTTGGCCAGGAAAGGGATCTTCGACTCATGAAAAAGTCAACCCACTGTGCAGCTCCTGTAAAACATACATGCACGCACACAAAACCCCATAAAAGAACACAATTCTGTGTTTGAAATTGAGAGTATAACTTTCAATATAATAGTGTTCTAATACATTTGTGTCAAGAACATGCTTGAAGAATCGGAGGCAATTCAAGTTAGCAATCCAAAATGATGTTATAGAATTTGAAAAGCTGCACATATGACAACCAAACTGATTAAAAGAGCATAGCAGCTCCCTTACCAGAAAAGACTACAGTAATCACTAGCCAGGACTGTTTGGCCTTGAATCAAGGAAATAAGCATGCAGGGTGAGGAGAGAGAAACATGCAGGATGCTGTTTTTCTTCTTTCATGATAATTCAAAACCAGCTTCTGAATTAAAGGCAGAGAAACATGGGACCAGCAAACTACTTTGTTACACAGTGCATAGTTAAATTCTGGAATTCACTGCCAGCACTTATAGTCAGTTTACTTGCAGCCAGTTTAGATGAGAGTGCTCAGGTTCGCAAGATTAGATAATCAGTGACTATTAATGCTGATGACTCTTTATTACCTTTTGAATCACAGCTTGCTGTAATACTGAATGCTGGGAAGTGATTGTGGAGAGGGGTAATTGATTTACTTACCAAACCTCTAAGGTCATCTGACCCCATAACAATTCTGGGTATACTAAAAACAGTCAAAAACAATATAAAGAAGGAACGAAGGAGCAATAAAACACCCAACCTAAAGATAAAGATATAGATAGCCATAGAATACTTTATTGGCCAAGTATGATTGGACACACAAGGAATTTGTCTTGGTGTAAATACTCTCAGTATACATAAAGAAAAGATACATTAGTTAAGAATCAAGAATCATAACGTACAACACTTAATGATAGTCATAGGGTACAATAAACTATTCTGTTAAGAGGCCTGCCTGGTGGAGAAGGTCGATAGAAACAGTGTAGATCTCTGTGGAGATGCTGCTACCTGGACTCCATTGAATGAAACTGTGTAATGGAGGGACTCTAGCGCATGCTAATTCTGTCTGACAGTAAGAGCAGGCAGAAGCTATAGGAGATAAATGGTCCCTCAGATAACTAAAAGCCCCTTGCCATGAAGTGTTTTATACTGATCATCAGTATTTTTAATTGTTTGTATCTGGCAGCTTGCTGGTAACCATTACAGCTCATGAAGCAGAAGAATTACATGATTGTGGCATAGCTGTCATTTCCTGTGCTACTGCATTCTGGACCAGCTGCAGTTTCAGATGGGTAGCTCCATGTGTAGAGTATATGGCCGTGGACCTCCAGGTCCAAGAATGGATGCAATTAATGCATAAGAAAGCTTTATGCAAAGATCTCCTGGCCATACACTGCTTTTCTGGGACAAATGCACAAGTCCAGCAAAGTCGTATGCTTCCAAATAGGGGGACAATCTGGGCCAGATGGTTCAAATAACTGCAGCCACTCAATTTTCCTAGGGTTGAGCCTGAGTCTATTCCTCCCCACCTTGACCACCAAAGCCTTGTGCCACTGGGCCAAGGGTGAAAAAATATTAACGTTCTCCAAATATGCATTCAGTTGCCCATCCCATCTAGATACAGAATGCTGGATAAGGTGAAGCAATGGATGGATTCAGCCAAGGCCGTTAGAAGGGCATTGAGGTTTCAGGTATACATCCACTCTGGATCAGATCTGCACCTCGTACAACACAAAGAAGCCAGCCAGCGTGTGAGGGTGGGTGGGTGGGTGAGTGGATGTGGGCAACTGCCCCTATTCTGGGTTGCACGAAAAAGGCTGCAATCACAGGTTATTTAGCGCAAACATTCCGCAGAAGTCGTCCAAGTATACGTTATGCATGAGGAGCGAAACCTTCTTTCACCCTCTGTTACGCCAGGGCGCCAGAGACGGGACGGAATTGTTCCACATGCTTTCTCACTTTCTTATTCATGGGCGGTCAAGAGAGATTTTGTCCTCCTTCCTTCCTTGCTTCCTTCCTTCCCCCCTCCCTCTTTCTTTCTTTCTTTCCTTCCTTCTTTCCTTTCTTTCTTGCTTCCTTCCTTCCTTTCTTTGCAGTCTTTTTCTTTCTTTCCTTCCTTTCTCTCCTTTATTTCCTTCCTTCCTTTCTTTCCTTTCTTCCTTTTCCTTCCTTCCCTTCCTTCCTTCCTTTGTTTCCTTCCTTTCTTTCTTTCCTTTCCTTCTTTCTTTCCTTCCTTCCTTCCTTCCTTCCTTCCTTTCTTTCATTTTCTTTCTTTCTTTGCTTCCTTTCTTTCTTTGCTTCCTTCCTTTCTTTCCTTTCTTCCTTTATTTCTTCCTTCCTTTCCTTCCTTCCTTCCTTCCTTCCTTCCTTCCTTCCTTCCTTCCTTCC
>BLBF01000033.1:14802221-14967473 GCA_015471245.1 Laticauda colubrina
CTTTCCCTTTCTTCCTTCCTTCCTTTCTTTCCTTCCTTCCTTCCTTCCTTCATTTATTTCCTTCCTTCCTTCCTTCCTTTCTTCCTTTCCTTTCTTCCTTCCTTCCTTTTCTTTCTTTCTTTCTTCCTTTCCTTCCTTCCTTTCCTTCCTTCCTTCCTTCCTTCCTTCCTTCCTTCCTTCCTTCCTTCCTTCCTTTCTTTCCTTCCTTCCGTCCGTCCGACTTCTTGGCGTGAGGCGGCGCACAAGAGAAGGTCTGACTAGGCTGTGGGCGCCGCGCCGCGGTGTGCGCGTCTGGGCATCGCCTGACTCCCGGCCGGCCGCCCCCGTCGCTCCAGTCTCCCCTCTGGCTCCGCTTCGCCTCCTGCCTGCCTGCCTGCTTTTTCCCAGGCGGCGCTCCTCGAGGCAACCGCCAGGGCAGAGCAACCCGGAGCAGGCGGAGCTGGGGGCGGGTGGAGGCGGGGACGGCTGCTGGCGGGGCGGGGGGGGCGGCGGCCCTGAGAGGCGATATAAAGCGTCGCGCCTCTCCCAGCCGCTTCGCCTGCAACGTGCCCGGATCTTAGCTGTGGTGGCGGCCGTCGCTCTCCGTGGAGCCCTGCCAGTCCCGGCCAGTCGATGGTGTTTCCTGGAGCTCCCGGCCCCGTCATGTCGCGCTCGGAAGAGGTGCACAGGGTCACCGAGAATGTCTACAAGGTTAGAGGCGATCGTCCTCGGGAAAGGGACGGGGGTAGGACTCGGGCATCGGGCTGTGCCGCGCCCGTGGCATTTGGAGCAACTTCCCGCCCCGTCCCGGGATCTGCTGCCGGAATCCTTTTGGCCCTGGCGGGACTCCTCTCCCACCGCCGCCCGGCCGCGATGCCTGCTCGTTTTCCTTTGTGTGCTTTGCGGAGTGGCGATCACCTGTTGCAGGATTTTTGTCCCTTCCCACCCGGGACGCCCCCCTCCGCTGTTCAGATCATGCTGGTCTTTCCGTCCGCTTTATCGGCGGGTGAAGCATTTTTTTTTCCCTTTCTTGTTCTTTTTAAACCTAACCGAATAAAAATCTACTGTATCTTTCTTGGACTCTCCCGATTCTTGCCGCCCAGCGCTGGCTGGCTTTTTTCTCTCCTGCCTCGGCACTGGTCGTTTCGTCATTGCCGAAAGAATATCACCCAGTTCCACCTAAACTCCTTCGCGATTTTTTTTTTTCCCCTTTTGTCTTTTCCCCTTGTGAAGTGGTGCTGTGGAGACTTGATTGAAAATCATATTTCCTGGGGCGAGAAGAGAATGTGTGTGTGTGTGTGTGTGTGTGTGTGTGTGTGTGTGAGTGATTCGCCGGGGTGTTTGAGTTTCCTCGGGAAAAGGGGGAGCGAACCTTAAAGAACCGGACTAATTTGCACAAACAAGCGAGAAAGCAGCAACTCTGATCTCCTCTCTTACATACAGCTCGTTTTCAGTATGGTGTATTTGTAGGCTTGCTTCAAAACAGTTTCAGTTGGGGGGCAAAGAATAGCGTTTAGCTTCCTCCTTCTACCTGGTTGATATCCACTGCTTTGGTCTGAAGCTTTAATTGCTCTCTATCAGGTATTCCTGGGGAGGAAACATCCCTTTATTGAACAGATTTCAAGACTGGTCCTCTTCTCTCTCTCTCTGCCCTTTTTGCCTCTCCTTTTTTGTCTAAATAGGGAGGGAGAGAGATTTTTGTCCTTAAAAAGGGGTGGGAAAAAATAGCTTATGTAAGAGTACAGGTGACTTTTATGTGGGAGTATTTTTTTAAATAATGCATTTCTTTTTGTATTTAAATGAAAACCAATGTTCTGCATTGGATTCTTTATTGTTCTGATTGGAAAATTCATTCTGGGAAAAAAAAATGCTAAAGGGCAGAAACGACCCCTCCCTCCATGTCAACACATACTTCCTGGAACATGATTCTGTGGTAAAAAATAAATAAATCATCCTTTCTTTGCTTTTGATGTGGTTTCTGATGGAATGCAATGATCTTAAAAAGGACTTCTGCATTCAGAATTGTAAAAGTCCCAGGACGCTGGTAACATTACAGAGTTGGATTCCTCTAAAAGCTGAGATCTCATTTTTTAGGTATTTATGGTTTCCGTAGAAGCTGTTCTGAGGTTTTTGTGGAATAGAAAATGCTCCCCTTCTAAACTGTTTCTCTGCTAGGTGAAATCAATGCTCCCAGCGTGGCATGTTAGTTACATGAGTAAAGATTTTTTTCCCCTTTTAGTGGTGTCATTTTAATTTTTACATTATTGGGTTCATTGGTTTTATTTTAATTGGTATGACCAAGTCAGTAAGAAATAGGTTATTTTAAAAGAAGGTAGATTTATATTGGAACATAATTCTAAGAGGACATAAGATGGCAATTACACAAAAACAACCATTATTACACTCATTGAGTTGATAGCTGATTGGCTAGCATGCCATTCAAAAGCATTTATCCCTCAGTAAGCAAGGAACTGCTAATTCAGGTGTTTCTTCATGGCTTATTTGCATGAAGTGCAATAATTTAGCTGCATGCCTAATCCAATGCTACATGTAAATAGATCTGTACTGTTTACCACCTGCACATATGTCACATGCAGAAATCATAGCCTGAGAGCACAGATGGTACTGTTGGGGGCGGAAGGGGGAGAGGGTGAGAGAGAAACAGAGCTGTTGATGGAAGTCTTCCAATACAATGTCATACTTGAAAGAACAAGTATACTTTCTATCTTGGGCATGGAACCAAGTGTATTGGAGTTAGCATATGGTTGTTTGCCTTGACCCTTTTGTCCCTAATGTGTATGAGAACATTGGTGTAACTTCTGTGTTTTTGTCAAAAGTTAAAGTGCAACACTGTTTGGCCCCCTTTTCCAGTTACAGATACTGTTCTTCAACAAGAAATATCATTAGGTCAGTAATTTGTTTTGTGTTAAAAAAACATTACATTAATGACTCTGAAATTTTTATCTCTCAGGCATCTTACTAAAAACATTCTTTTAAATTGGTATGTTCTACTTCAGTAGACCCTACAAACCACACTTAATCAAATCTTATTTAACTTAGGAATGTAATGCAGGCTGTCATGCATTAAACTAAATCTAGTTACTGTGTTGTCTGGGGTCAGTCTTTGTTCCTTCATTTAAATTAGTCCAACATTAAGTTATCTAGGAGAAGAATGAGGCATCTAAAGTATTAGACTCCCACCATTTAGCCCTGTGTGATATTGAAAAGCTTTCCTTTTTTTTGTTCTTTGTCCTAGCTTTTTTTCAAATTTTGGTATAAAGCAATCCTTGGCCATTTCAGGTTCTATCTTTCAGCAAGACCTAATCTCCTCCCTCCCTTTCTTCTTTTTTTTGTTGAACAAGTTTATGTACTGTAATGTTTGGGTCCAAATAACTTCGATATCATTCCCCCCAATGCAAGAATTGTTGATGTTGAATAATATCTGCTCCCTGCAATAAGGTAAATGCTTTTTAAAATAGTTTTAAGAGATCTGGCAATCCATTGTACAAAGTTAGTTTTCAACAGGACTTAATTTTATCATGATTAACACCCATATATTCATGTTTCAGTAGAGTCCAGTCATGGAGGGACATGTATTGTTTTGGTTTTTATAGAAGATAAAAATGCTTTTGAGTTAATGCTTAATATCTATGCAGTTTTCTCCGAGCTCAGTTTTTCGTGGAAGCTTTCTTATTTGCAACTCTGGGATTGCCAAGTGGTCCTCTATCCAAGGACAATAAAAGTTGGCCTTGTTTAGCTTTGGAGAGCATCCTAAGTCTGCAAGGAAGTGCCCTCTGTAGATTTTAATGCCATAGTCCTAAGTAGATGCATTATGTTTGTAATAAGGGCTGTTAGTTATCATTTGAAACTGACTGAAAGATAAATTATAGATCTGATTACAATTGTGTTGGTACAGTTCTTGGAAAAGCTTGCCTAGCCCAGGGGCTGGATTTACACACCATGCTAAACCAGTAATAGGCAATCTTTTGGTTGCCATTGGCTATCTTTAATACCACTTTTGGTATAATTTTTTTGTATTTTTTTATACAATGTAAAAGATAAAAATTCAATATCTATGTAAACATAAATCTTTTGGTTGCCATTGGCTACCTTAAATACCTTCAAAGGCTGCAGTGGTTCTAGCAATAACGCCAAATGGATATGAGTAGCTTGTGCATGCAGGAAGAACCAGAATTTTTCATCCCCCCCCCTCCAGTTTTGGGTTGCCAGGCATTCAGGGCAGATTAGATTAGGTCACTGCTTGTTGAGGGCCAGGGGAATCAGGAGATCCAGGCTGTTCAAATGGGTACGAAGACTTATTGCAAGCTTTAGCTATCTGCAAGAATCTGAACTGCTGATGACCCAAATACATTGGCAGTAGATAAAGAGTAGAAGGTGGGCTGGAATTAGACCTCTTGTAGGTGTGAAGAGACTCATGACTGGTGACACCTTTGACCTCTCCCTCAGGCTCAGGCTGATCATCTCCTACATTGCTATTTCTATTGCAAAGCTACAACGACAGAATCTTTCAATTTGCACTTCCTTTCTCTTTATTTTTGGGGAGATCTTCTCTGAAACATTTGCTTAGGTTCCATTTCTGGACTCTGTCCTCCTTTATGTGACTGTTGTCTTGGTAGCAACTCTTCTTCCTGTTCCTTCCTTCTGACTTTACAGTGGTTTGTGATTTTTTTTTTCTTTATTGGCCAAATACTATTTTAGGGATTACACCCCCACCTCAAAAATAGTAGAAGGCTATAGTGTTGATTGGGACAATGACATTTACCCTTTTCTATACTAAGGCGGTACTTGTCTACACCTGGTTTATCCAACAAGCTCTAATGGCTTAAGCCAGACTGGCAGAAGTCATCTCAAGGCTGAGTACAATGTATGAACTCTTATCAGAGTGATTTGCAAACCATGAATTACAGCTTAACAATGACTCACTGTTTCTCCCTGCAAAGGTTTGCTGAATATGCAGCCACTGCAGTTGGCCCTCAGATTCTGCGGAGCTGCACAGTGCTGCATCCCTCGCCATGGGCCATGCCTAGGCAATTGGGAGATATGCCAAGTAGAAATAATTCTATGTGCTGCATGGTATGGGTCTCCATTTGCTTTAAGCATTAAGAAACAGTTATATGTAGCTATATGCCACTGATCTCATGCTGTAATGTTTGGCAAGCAAGATAAAGGGTATCACGCTGTCTTCTGTGTTAGGTGCAGATTATTAAATTTATCTCTAAATCAAAACTCTGTGATAATAGGTTGTTGCACTGAAATAACAGAATAACAGAGTTGGAAGGGACCTTGAAGGTCTTCTAGTACAAGCATCTGCTCAGGCAGGAAACTCTTCACATAAATTGTTGTCCATTTTTTTTCTTTAAAACCTCCAGTTTTTCTAGAGGCAAATCATTCCACTGATTAGTTGTTCTAACTGTCAGGAAATTTCTCCTTGGTTGTAGGTTGGTTCTCTGCTTCATTAGTTTTCTTAATATTTCTTGGTGTTCTAAATATCCCTTTTTTAATTGTAGGGAAAAAATAATTGGAAATGCCATTGTGGTTCTTAAACTTTCTTCCTGGCATATGTACTGTTTATATCTACTCCATGCCTTGATTCAGCCAACAGCCAAACTAAACTAAGGTTTAACATTGACTGGTAGAGTTTGACAGAGAAACAGTCAAGCTGCTCACATCTTGTTTACTTGCTATGTTATTTCATGCCATACTTAATCTCCTGCACAGCTGTGGTCAGCTTGCTCACGTTCCAGTAGCATCTTCCACAGTAATGTTGGGTTTGATCCTCAGAGGTGTGATTGTAGCAGTACAAAAGAAGAAAGTTGTGTATATGCCTCAAATGAGCCTTAAGTAACCTTGTGAATGAAATAGCTTTCATTCTTTTGACAGCCTAAGGATCAGTCTCATAGTAGTATTCTTATTGACTTGTTTAAAGAATACATATATGTAGCTGGTCTTTCTCATTATTTGTTTGTTGTTGTTTTTGCTGCCTTTTATGGAAAATTATTGAGATGGGGATGTTATGAATATCTTGGATTTATTAAAATCTAGCATTAGTAAAGTACATAAAGTATTCAGAATGCTCTGTACATTTTGTCTTCAGTTCTTATGACAGACCAGTAAAAATAAATCAAAATTCTTTAGCTTACATTGCAAAAGATAAAAGCCAAGAGAGAGGTAGAGGTAATGTTGAAGTGAGGTCTTAACTATTGACTTTTGGGCAGAAATATTTACCCTGCCTTTCAGTAGATCATTGGGCTGTTTGGTGTTTAACTATAACTCCTATAATTTCCATCAACAAAGAAACCAAACATTTCTTGAATTTATGTGAGTTTCAATCCAGTATATTGTAGTTGGAAAGCACTTAGTCAGGCAAGGCTGTCTTAGAGCATTGAACCAACCTAAGAAATCTCATGTTAAATCTGCTTTTCCATGGCAGGAAGTTTGGTTTTTACAGATAGTGAAATTTATTTTAATCACAGTTAAAAGTTGAAGAGATGTGACTAATATATTGCTAAACTGCAAACCGGGATTTGTACATCACAAGGGCTGGTTTATACATCCTACCAATCTAAACAAGTCACTTTATGTTTAGTGCAGGTATCTACAACTTCTGCAAGCCTCCAGCATTGCAGTAGATGACAGGTCAAGACCATATTTTAAAAGTGGAGGTACTGCATGCAGCCTATTTGTTTTAGGATGGTGTATTGTATGAACTCAGCCTTGTGGCTTGTAATCATTGTTTCTAGGGATGAGTTCATACATCATATTGAACCAATAATAACAATAGCAATAGCACCTGGACTTATATATCACTTCATAGTGCTTTTCAGTCCTCTCTAAGCTGTTTTTACAGAGTCAGCATGCCACCCACAACAATCTGGGTCCTCATTTTACCCACCTCAGAAGGATGGAAGGCTGAGTCAACCTTGAGCCTGGTGGGCTTTGAACAACCAATAATCAACATGAACAGTTCATATATGTTTGTCTCATATATTTAAATAACTCCAGTTGGTACATTGCATTATCTTCTTATCTCCCTCACTCATAGTTCCTTAGTAAGAGTTGGTGACTTTTCTAGCTAAGATATCCAGGAATGCTCATTCCCCACTACCTCACCCCCATTTTTTTATCACTGCTTAATAGAAATGGCAGCTTCTTTGCCAAGTAATCAAAGAAAAGCTATTGACCATGGTTAAGGATCTAGACAAGATGGAGTTAAGGAAGTCGCATGCCTTAATGTTAACCAACTAGAATGGTTTAACATGTTATATGAATAATGGCTTAGTTTTATGGGAGAACCAGACTGATTCTGAAAAGCACTTAAAAAAACAAAAACAAAAACCAAGCCTATTTTAAAATTTGATCACAGTAATGCCCTTACTTATTAAATCATATTTTATGCCAGTTTATAAAAGTATTTGAAGTGGGCTTGGAAGTTATGTTGTGTTATGTTTTTCTTAGTAGCAGCCAGAATTGCCCTGGTAATGTGTGCTAGGGGTGAGCAGGGTGGCTGAGTATGAAGAGTCCCTGAGTGGTACAAACAGAAAGGGAGATGAGCCTGAAGAAGTCAATTGCATCTGCCAGTTATTTTATTTTTTTATTTATTTGATTTGATTTGTAATTGCTTACAAGATAATAGGTATAAGTATGTACATAGTTATGAATACATGAAATGGGTACATATAAGAAAAATAAAAAAAACAATAGGATGGGGTGGTAGGCACTTTGGTGCGCTTATGCACGCCCCCTACAGACCTCTTAGGAAAGGGGTGAGGTCAATAGTAGACAGTCTAAGGTTAAAGGTTTTGGGATTTGGGGAAGAAACCACAGAGTCAGGTAGAGTATTCCAGACATTGACCACTCTGTTGCTGAAATCGTATTTCCTGCAATCAAGTTCTCCAAAATCAAGCATGCTGGCCATGGCTTCTGAAGGAAAGTTGCTGCTGCTGCTGCTGAAGTTGTTGTCTCTTAAAGATCTCCACTAATGGCATGGTTTCAGGAAAGGTAACTTTCTCTGGGAGTTCAGGCACAGTGTTATTGTGAGCTTGCTTGCTCTTTGCAGTGTCAGTAGATGCATGTTTCTATGAATAGTTTGCTTCATTCTCTTCAAAGAGACAAAGCTGTGGTGGAAGTAGAGCAATAGCTTAAGGCTCCCCTATTTTGAAAGGAGGAAGAGCAAATGGGATCTCCCTGTATAGGACATGTAAGTCTACTGGACTTACTCTGTGCACAAAGCAGCTGCTTAATAAGGTTGCTTCAGGTATCACCACTTACCTGGATTATAAGCATCATTGAACTCTGTTGTGCTGTCAAGCTATCTATAGTTTTTTCAGTGTGTAAGATTTTCTGCCAAATTAAATTTGCTGCCACTGGAAGATTTAGAAAAATAAGAATTTAACTTTATCATGCAAGAAAATAGCAAAGTGACCATTGCTGCATGCTTACTATCCAATGGCTGAATTTGTACAGAGGACTAAACCAAAATAATGGCTCTTTTGGAGTTTGCTTATTGCATGAACTCAATTGATTTTATTAACCATAGTTAAACCATACCTTAAAGCAATATATGAATTCAGAAAATATATAATACAATCTATTTTTCTCCTGATCTGACTTTCCATTTCAGCTTCTTGTAAAGGATTAAATAACGATAAATAGTTTTTTGTTATGCCACTAGTATGCCACTAGCATACATACCATTAGTCGTATATAAGAAAGTACAGTTTTTGCAGGAATTTTATGTGAGACTTTGCTCAGCACATAACTCAATCTATTTTCTGGGAACAGCTAAGAGAGGGGGAAAATCAATAAAGGACAATTTAAGCCAGCCTGATGATATTCAGATGTGCCTTTGGTCATGCTAGCTGAAAATGTTGTGAAATATAATCTAACAAATCTGGGGTGGGTGGGAATTATGTTGAGGAGAGAAAAGAAAGTGTGTTTATGTTATACAGGCTGAATTATAGCTGGGAAAGAAACATCCATGATTAAGCCAAAAGCTTCAGAGGAGAGGATCAGAACTGGCAATTGTCAAATATTTTTAACATATTATTTTTTGTTTACCACCAAATCAATGTTATTGATGTTTCATAAAACTATAAAAATTACAATTTGAAAATAACAGCTGCTGTGACACTACAAACTACAGTATAGAAACTTTACTACATGCCTGCACTTTATTTAAAAGGATAGTTAATGGCCCCATTTAATTATTATTTTAAATGGTGATTGAAGTTCAGCCATCAATGGAGAGGTACTGAAATGATTCATTTTTTGATACAGTTGCCTCAAACTGAGTCTTCCTTTGCTTCCATTTATTTGTATAAGCCAAGTACAGAAACAGATTTTTACAAAAACATTACAAGGCCAAAACCAATTTCAGGTTCTGTCAATGCTTTTCATTCCTAATAAATATTGATAGCAAGGTTTAAAAAAATGGTCTTGGACCTCTTCTAACAGCAATATCACTTAGGTTTATAAAACACGTTGCAGTGCTTTACAGTCCCCTCTAAGCGATTTACACAGGGGACAATAGTAGTTTTACTCAGGTTGTTCATTACTCTAAACCAGAGGTGGGGAATCATGGCCCTTTTCTGATTTGTGGACTTCAGCTCCCAAGTCATATCACAAGTCATAAAGAGGCTATAGTTCCCCACCCTCACTCTAAACCTACCATGTTATTTTAAATAGGTGTGAGGCCAATCCTTGTTTAAGCTTCGGCTTTCTTTGGAAGCCATGCTGAGAAGTTAAAGGGATGAAAATCTGAGCAATCTTCCCAATTTGTTTTATTTTAACGTGATGTATTCATTTAGTCATGAAATGTCTGAAAAACCTGTGCAATGTATTTTCTTCTGCGAAAGGAAGTGAGAATTTGGTTCCATGACAACCTGATATTTTCCTCCTTAATATTGAAATGAAAGCAAAAAACATTTCTTGATTGACTTGATGCTGCCCAGCAATGATTGTACAGAGAAGAACATTTCTGGCAGTATCTCATGCAGCAGTTTTTTAACTGAAAAAAAGTTTATGAAATCTTGGTTTTCAATTATCTTTTTATCTTTCATGGGACCATCAGTACCATTTAGCCCTGCACAGAGCTTCTTCATGCTTCAGATTGGAACTGGAATCTTTAAATGCCTTGAAACTGAAATTCAAATTTTGGATTATTTGGGATTGTTTTGGGGGATTTTTCTTTGGGATTGTTCCCCAAATGGAGGTGCTTAGGTGCAGGCATAGTTCTACAGTATCACTGAAATGCTCTCGATGGTTTCTTCTCTCAGTAGGATTCATAGAAATGTCTCTAAACATGGATATTTAAAATGCAGGTACTCCTTGGTTGATGACCACAACTGAGCCCAATATTGCTGTTGCCAAGCAAGACAATTGTTAAATGAATTTTGCCCATTTTACAACCTTTCTTGCCACAGTTGTTATGTGAATCACTGCAGTTATTAAGTTAGTTAACATATTGTTAAGTGAATCGGGACTTTACTTCTCAGAAGGTTGCAAAAAGTTATCGCATGGTCCTGGGACGTTGGAACCATCATAAATATGAACCAGTTGCCATGCCGCCAAATTTTGATCATGTGCCCATGGGGATGCTGCAACAATCAAAGTTTAAAAAAAAGTCATAAGTCAATTTTTTTAGTGCTGAATGTTGTAACTTTGAATAGACACTAAATGAATGGTTGTAAGTTGAAGATTAGCAGTACATTAGAGAGAGAGCAGTGTCTTGTAGATTTCTCTTCTATAATATGTTTTCTGCTGTTTTATTAGATTTCAGAGCAAATCTGATTGCAAAGAGGATGGAGAATTGTACTCATTCTTAAACTGTTTTTATTGATCTTTTGAGGATGGTTTCAATCTTGCTGTAAATGAGATGATATTCATAGAGACACAGAGTTGGGAGGCATCCAACCATCCCCTGCTTGGTACACCAAATTCAAGCAGCCCAGGCACATGGCTCTACAAACTCTGCCTGAGCATGTCTATTGCATGGGAGCCCCACACTTTTTCCATTTGTACTGCTCTTATTATTGGCATGTCTTCTTTAATGCCTGTGCAGGATCTGCCCTTCCGGTAATGTTAATCCACTATTCTGTATCTGATCTATAACGTGGAAGGATAAAAGAACAGATCCTGACCTTTTTGTGTGAAGAGTGTTAGCTCTCATATTTCTTCTTGGCTTTTTCCCGCTCCCTAAGACTATTCCACAATATGCATTTACCATGGGATTTTAAAAGCTGCATTTTTAGTAATCTACTGACAATGTGGGAATCCCCTCAGTATGTTTTAAATTAAGAAGGCTGTTTTCTGGATGTGTTGAGTTATGTCATCTGGGCATTTGCTTAAGCTGCTTGAAGAGTAACAATGCAACAATGGCGACTTCTGTTCTAAAACCATATTTTATTTCTGTTTGGTGGTGAGTGTGCCATAGTGTCTGCTTAAAAGAACAGGGAACATGAATACACTGTCACTTCTAATGACAAGGAAAGAAGCAATATTTTGATCTTCAGCTGAAAAGCTTCCTCCCCCCTCAAGTATTTGGTTATGATTGGCATTCATTTGCTTAGCATCTTCCTGCTTATTTGATACCGTATGAGGCAAAGCAAGAACAGCTTCAGCTAGGAAGTTTAAGAAAGAACTTAAAGTAATTTAATGGAAACTAAATTAAACTAAATCTAATGGAAACCCTGAGCCTGACTTCTAAAGCAGCGTTTCTTAAACTTTTCTCTCTTGGGACCCTTTCGTACTTTAAAAATTATGGTGAACCCCAAAAGAGCTTGTGTTTCTATGGTTTATATTGATTGATATTTACCATAATAAAAATTAAAATTGACGCATACACTGCCACTTCTTACAATTGTTTGATTGGATTTCAATATGATATTTTTTCAGCATAGGCTGGCAAATAATTGTGATTTTGTGAGCCCCCAGGGGGTCATCTGGCTACACTTTGCAAAACATTGTTTTACATTAGAAGAAATAAGAATAGGAATAAGCTCTATACCAGATGGGGAAAGTTCTCTTAAGCTTGTGTAGCAGTAGATATGCCTGTTTCTAAAAACACTGAAGCAGTTCATGTTGCTTGCTCTTTTAGTTCTTTCCAAATAAAAAATACCATGTTTGATCACAGCGGCTTTTAAGAATTGTCTCACTGTATTTTCCAAATCCACACTAAGGAAAGCAACACTGGAAAAGTTGTATAATAGTGACCAAGATACTGGCTGTTTTTCAACATCATTTAGCCTGGAAAAATGGACATGGGAAGTTGGAATTTTCCAACATTATCTTAACCACCAATATTGAATATAATGCATAAGGGAAGATTCCTCACTGCAATCTGGATGCTTCTCCCTGAATCTCCCATACTTGCAATTTCTTGTTAAAATATTTAATGTAAAGAATTAATGTAAATTGATTACTTTTTTGTCTTAGTAGTTGAGTATATTACCAATATTGATTCTGATTCATTTTCTGAGTCTTACCATTAATTACTATGATTTTAGGTGTCCAAATTATGTGTATATTCTTTATTGAAAATAATACACACATAATTTGGACAATGTAAAATCATAGTAATTAATAGATCTTGTAAAGTCTACCCATCATTATACCATTGCCCCTCCCTCAAATCTGTTTACATCTCTGCTTGTTATAATCCACCCATTCATTTAAAGTGTGGCATCAAAGTCTCCTTTAGGTCAAGCCATTTTCTGCTAATAGTCTGGAAATTGTAGGTCATTGCCTTCTTTGAGGATGTTTCCTGGTGATCTTCCATTTAAATACTAAATAAGGTCAACATTACAGTACTTAGTTTTGTAGTCCATACAAAGTTACACAAACATATGGCAATTCTGCATATTTATAGAATAAAAAGGTACTGTTACATCAGGTTTCTTCTTGTTGGGAATCTCCATATTCTCCATTTCCCAGAATACTTCTGGACCACAGAAGTCATAAGCATTCTTAGATAACAAAGAGGGAAATCCACTAGAAAATAGTGCTGCACTTTGAAAGGATTCCGGACACACACATGAAGAAGGAAGGAAAGGACAGCTCTTACTATCTACACTTGACAAGGAGAGAAACTAGGGAGTGGCAATCAGACAGCACAATATAATTAGGAGGGGAAGAATCAGCAGATGACTTGATAGAGGAGAAGGTACCTCAGGAGACCAGAGCTAAAGTTCATGAGGTAGGACAAAAAGTGTTAGGCAGACCAACATAGTGACCAAGTGGAAGAAAAGAGAAAATGGTAAATATATTATGACAGAGAGAAATGTTTGTGCTGTATGGCAGAGGTATCAAACTCATATCGTCATGGTGGCGTCATGTGACATATTGGGACTTTTTTCCGCCTTCTAAACCAGGCATGGGTGTGGCCAGTGTGTGACGCATCCGGCCCATGGGCCGGGAGTTTGACAGCCCTGCTATATGGGAATGAATCTTGTGCAGAGCAGAGGGAGAGAGAGAAAATGAATGGCCATAACTTCTAGGCCCCTGCCCCACCTCTGCCTTATACTCAGGTTTTCTTTTCTTCCTTTTCTTTCTCCTTTTCTTTTTCCTTTTTTGCCCTTTTGTAAAATAAGTGCTTATGAACATAGGCATCCCCCTATTGCAACCATTTTCTAGAAGCAACTAAGATTGCTTAAAATTCCAAAAAAACCTCCCATTCTCAGTCATCTATTGCTCAAAATTCCAAAAAAACCTCCCATTCTCAGTCATCTATAGGTCATAGTTGTTTCAAAGGTGCTTTTTCAAAAAGTAACTGGATTGTTTTTTTAATGTCTTCCTCAAAGAAGAAACAATTCAGTTGTCTTTTGAAAAAGCAGCTTTGAGATATTCTGGGAAATAAAAATATCAGACGCTCAGTGGCCATCTCTTCTGAGCTGCTTCTTAGTAGCTGAATTTTGCTTTAAAACTTTAGAACCAACGTAATAGAGATAATAGGGTACTTGGCAAGGTCAGTAGAACTTCCTTGTCTACTTTCCAATGCACAAGATTTTTTCTTGTAGTTTTAAGTGTATTCCAGCTATAACAAAGGCAAAGGTTGGTTCTATCCAGACTAGCTCTTCTTTGTATGCTGTGCTTTGTGGATTTATTTGCCTTTGGAATCCACCAGTTATTTCTCAGAGTGCTTTCTGAAATGTGTGTGTGAGTGGGAGGGGAGGGGAGAGGAGGGGAGGGGAGAGAGAGAGAGAGAGAGAGAGAGAGAGAGAGAGAGAGAGAGAGAGAGAGAGAGAGAGATGTGTATTCATACATTGCCTGACACTTGCACAATGACCTTCATTTCATTTTAATGTATTAAGTGACCTAGGTCTCCAATTTTCCTATGTTCACTTTCCCATTTTTGCTTAGAAGGGCTTCGATTCAAAGAATCTGCGATTACTAGTACTCATCCTTGGAATGATTACACTTAATGAGAGTGGAAAGAACTATCAGCCTCCCCCTCACCATTGCAGCCTCTACAATCTCTTGCCTACACATGTGGAATAATTACAGGGGGAGGTTGGAGAAAGCTTGGCACCTTCCGCCAACATCATCCCACTTCTCCTCTGTGGTGACTCATCCTGAAAGCTCTCACTGTGGCACTGATAGAAGTCTTATCACCTCTGCTAGTGATGTCTGAAGATCTGCATCTGCAGCACAACAGAAACTTCTGCTGTGAAGAGGTGCAAATTCACTCTGCTATGCAGAGGTGCAGATATTAACCACTTAAGTTGAGTTCTGCTTGTATAAAATTAGAGCAGAAAAGCAAACTTATGGCAAGGTTTTCTTTTAGCATAGAAAGGAAGTTATTAGACACTGAGGAAGGCTGGAATATTAGCAAATCATCCCCTGAAAACCATGCTTTCAAGTTTGGGGAAACATTGTCCCCCTTCCTCCTTAATATTATTTTGTTTGTCTTGGCTGTGCACAGCTAGAATTTCTGATCATGGGACTTGATGCAGATTAACGAGTAAAATGTCATTCCAGACAGAAGAGCTGATTGCTTTATTCTCTTTAAATCCATATGAGAGACAAGAAATTCTCCTTTGGCTGAAGCCTAATTAAAATGGTGGGTGGAGATATGCAGGTTGACAGAGGGTGATCTTGGTCCCTAAAGCTTCATTGAGCCTCTTAATGGGTGTAATTCTTTCAGATCTTTACTGCATGACTGGCTGAAACGGTTTGCAGTCATAGAGAACAAAATGCAAATATAATTACAAGCAGAAGATAATTGAATATAGATATATGGCTTGGTTGGTGTTCCTTGGGTTCAGTTAGGTAGTGGCCTTCTGTGAGATTCTGTATAACAATCTACTTCCTCTGACTTTTTTTAATGTGCTTGGATTCTAGAGTTGTACCAAGCCATGATTAGTTATAGTGTGGTTTGTTGATCTATATTTGCACCTTCTAACCTTGTTTCATTGAAGCTTAGCCCACACCACATGGTAAGTTGAAGGCATACAAACCACAATTATAACTGTCACATGTAAACCTAGCTAGGGTTAGTTGTATTGGCTTATCAACACAGGCCCTACATCTGACAATAACACAAGCTACTGATTGCGATCTTAGAGGACAGCTATCTTGGACAGGTAGTCCTCAAGTTAAGGACCAATGGTTCACTACAATTTTGCCAAAACTCAGAAGTCACTGCCAGTTTTTTGGGTTTTTTTGACAAAATAGTTGTAAACCACTGTCATGGGACTAAGGTATGCTGCGAACAGCTGAAAATATGGATGTGTTGCCAAATGGCCAAAGAACGGTCATGTGACCGTGGGAGGGACATGATTGTCAAAACTTCAGATTTGGGTTCCTAAATCCCCTTTTTCAGATAAGTTATAACTTCAAACCCTTCCTGAGCAACTGGCCATAAGTTGAGGACTACCTGTATCTCGTTATAAATATACCCATTTTCTATTTTGCTTTGAATATATCACAGGGTTCACTGTGTGCTTAACTTTTAAATTAAGGATTAAATATCCAGGTATGCAAAGCATCACTGTCTCAGGGGAGACCTTTATGGAGAGATAAGACATTGCTGACTAGCTGATGATACACTAATAGTTCTAGTTGACGTTGAAGGTGGTGATTAGCATTTGTACTTTTATCTTTTCTTAGATAGCTGACGTTATCCTGTTAGAATATCTTAATGTTAGCCCCACAGCAATCCTGGGAGGAAGGTTGGGCTGAGAATGTGAATGAGCCAAAGCCACATAGCAGGTTTCCTAACTACAGATAGTCCTCAACTTATAACTACAATTAAGCCCAACATTTCTATTGCTAAGCAAAACGTGAGTTAAGTGAATTTTGCCCCGTTTTATGGCCTTCCTTACCACAGTTGTTAAGTGAATCACTGCAACTGTTAAGTTAATAACACGATTGTTAAGTAAATCTGGATGAGAATCTTGCTCATCAGAAGATCGCAAAAGGTGATCGCATGATCCCAGGACACTGCAACCATCATAAATATTGAGTTAGTTGCCAAGCATCTGAATTCTGATCATGTGACCATGGGGATCCTGCAGTGGTGCAAACTCTGAAAAATGGTCATATGCTGACTCTGTAAACAGCTTAGAGAGTGCTTATAGTGTAAAGCACTATAAAGCGGTATATAAGTCTGAGGGCTATTGCTATATGCCACTTTTTTCACTGACATTGTAACTTTGAACAGTCACTAAATGAACTGTTGTAAGTTGAGGATTACTTGTATAATTGTGGACTGGCTGAAAGCTAACTTGCACTATGTTTCAATAAGCATCCTAGATCATATGAGAATACCCTCTCAAGGTAGTTTGATTTGGTTCTCTTCATTACAAGCTCTGTCAAAATGTGGCTGTGTGAATCTTGCCATGATGGTTTGCAAACAATGGATGTGATTTACCATTTCATGTGAGCTCACTTGGACTGTAGCATGTTTAATAAACAATAGTTAAAGTGTGGCACAATGCAGTGGTTGAAAGTGAGTCCATGGGCTGCTCAGTAAACTTTGAGATGCTGTGATGGCAGTCAGTAAACTCTTAGGGTATTGTGTTAGGCAAATCTGAACTATATTCTCCTTAAGGTTTTGCTAAATTAGAAGTATCGGTACAGGCACAGATTAAGGGTGTTTTCTGAGTGCGTATGTGCTGCCGAAACTGGATTTGGGCTTCGGTAGAATTGTGGTTTCTGTTCCTTCTGATACTACAGGGAGATGCTTTGAATACATGGACGGGAGTGTCAGATGTAAATAGTGATTGGTTTGTTTTGAGCAACACAGTTTAATACCGGGGTGGAGTTCAGAAGCAGGATCAACCAGTTCAGATACTGGAGGAACTCCTTTTGGCATAGAGCTTGCACATTGCCAAAGTGCTGATGCTATTTCCAGAGGAAACAAAAACTGCTTTCCCATCCCCATCTGTGACATTCTGAGTGCAGTATTGTAATCATGTGGCTATAAGATGATGAATACAAATGTAAATTCCTTGGGACAAAAATGGCATTGTTCAGGTATGAAATAAAAGGCTGATTACCTCCATGTATTTGCATCATGGCATGGGGCTTGACTTATAAAACCTGAGGATCTGGTTTTTGTGGAGTCCCTTATTGGTCTAGGGAGGAGGAAGAAAACAAAATATAACACGGTGATCCCAATAGTTTTATTATTTTCTTCTCTAAACCTTACTTAGGAAAAAAAATCAGGATAACCACTGCACTGCCCTCAATGTATTCCATACTGTTTCCCCAATCTCTTCCTTGCTTCTGTTTCTCTGTTTCTCAATTCTGAGTCAGTCCCTACCATATCCTAGAAATTAATGTGATAAGTCAGCTGCTCATCTCTGCTTCAAACTCAACAATGATGCTTCCTCCCCCAGAGGGATTGGGTTCTATGAAAGTCATAAGAGCAAAAGTACAAAATGCAGTAGAATGGAACTTGGAAAAAATCTGTTGCATTAAGAGCTCTCCAAGATCTGTGGGTCACATTTATGTTTGCCTTGCCAAGTAGAGAGAGGTGTGTGCTTGGCTGCTTCACCCTATTCTTTTCATCGAGTCCTTAAGAAGATAAAAGAATGTCATTTGAAATAAGTCTAGTGTTTATCAGTTTTCTGAAGTCCACAGAGGAATTAATTTTTTTGTTAATTTTTAGTAGAATGTTTTCTACAAAGTTTTTAATTATACTTCATCAAAGCAATGTTATTCCAAATAATGCTTTGATAGGGATTGTTCCATGGTCTGCTGGAGCTTTTTAGAGTGAAGATCCAAAATGGCTAAAATTAAGCTTGCCTGCAGATTGATTGGAGTTTCCTTTGGAATATATTTTGTTACCTTTTCTTGCTGTTATCTGATTGTGAGTTATAATATAGGTGAAGATTTACTGAAGTGTAAATCAGATAACATTTTCTGAAAGGGCTAAAATATGGTTGCTAAGGAAGTACACAAACTTTTGAATCCTGATTATCACAAAGCTTTGTTTCATTAAAAAGGTTTGCACTGCTACTACACTGCTCAAAAAAATAAAGGGAACACAAAAATAAGACATCCTAGATCTGAATGAATGAAATATTCTTATTAAATACTTTGTTCATCACATAGTTGAATGTGCTGACAACAAAATCACACAAAAATTATCAATGGAAATCAAATTTAGCAACCCATGGAGGTCTGGATTTGGAGTTACACTCAAAATTAAAGTGGAAAAAAACCACTACAGGCTGATCCAACTTTGATGTAATGTCCTTAAAACAAATCAAAATGAGGCTCAGGAGTGTGTGTGGCCTCCACATGCCTGTATGACCTCCCTACAATGCCTGGGCATGCTCCTGATGAGGTGGCGGATGCTCTCCTGAGGGATCTCCTCCCACACCTGGACTAAAGCATCCCCCGACTCCTGGACAGTCTGTGGTGCAACGTGGCGTTGGTGGATGGAGCAAGACATGATGTCCCAGATGTGCTCAATTGGATTCAGATCTGGGGAACGGGCGGGCCAGTTCATAGCATCAATGCCTTCATCTTGCAGGAACTGCTGACACACTCTAGCCACATGAGGTTTAGTATCGTCATGCATTAGGAGAAACCCAGGGCCAACCGCACCAGCTAATGGTCTCACAAGGGGTCTGGGGATCTCATCTCGGTACCCAATGGCAGTCAGGCTACCTCTGGTGAGCACATGGAGAGTTGTGCGGCTCCCTAACGAAATGCCACCCCACACCATTGCTGACCCACTGCCAAACTGGTCATGCTGGAGGATGTTGCATGCAGCAGAACGTTCTCCACGTTGTCTCCAGACCCTGTCATGTCTGTCACATGTGCTCAGTGTGAAACTACTTTCATCTGTGAAGAGCACAGGGCACCAGTGGCAAATTTGCCAGTCTTGGTGTTTTCTGGCAAATGTCAAACATCCTGCACAGTGTTGGGCTGTAAGCACAACCCCAACCTGTGGATGTTGGGCCCTCATACCACCCTCATGGAGTCTGTTTCTGACCGTTTGAGCAGCCACATGCTCATTTGTGGCCCGCTGGAGGTCATTTTGTAGGGCTCTGGCAGTGCTCCTCCTGTCCCTCCTTGCACAAAGGCGGAGGTAGCGGTACTGATGCTGGGTTTTTGCCCTCCTATGGCCTCCTCCACGTCTCCTGATGGACTGGCCTGTCTCCTGGTAACACCTCCATGCTCTGGACACTACGCTGACAGACACAGCAAACCTTCTTGCCACAGCTCACATTGATGTGCCATCCTGGATGGGCTGCACTACCTGAGCCACTTGTGTGGGTTGTAGACTCTGTCTCATGCTACCACTAGAGTGAAAGTACCGCCAGCATTCAAAAGTGACCAAACCATCAGCCAGAAAGCATAGGAACTGAGAAGTGGTCTGTGGTCACCACCTGCAGAACCACTCCTTTATTGCGGATGTCTTACTAATTGCCTCTGCTTTCCACCTGTTGTCTATTCCATTTGCACAACAGCATGTGAAATTGATTGTCAATCAGTGTTGCTACCTAAGTGGACAGTTTGATTTCATAGAAGTGTGATTGACTTGGAGTTACATTGTGTTGTTTAAGTGTTCCCTTTATTTTTTTGAGCAGTGTATTTTTAAGCAGTGTATCATTGTTTTCTTAAAAGGATATACAGGAAGAATCTATAATAAAATATTTCAGAGTGGAATGCTCCTACTTAGGATTTCTGCCTCTGAATCCCATACCTCATTTGTCTTTGTGATGCAAACTGACTTGTCCATGTTCAGTTCTATTAAAGTTTTTCTATCCAGAAAAGGGCACAATTGTTACACCAGATAAATCTGTGCAAAGACCTTTTTAACCATAGCTGCTACCTGTTCCTTGAACTGGAGTGGCAAATTGATGAAGACTCCTAAATTATGCACCAAGTCTTAACAAGTAAAATGCAGAGGGAATGGGATATCAATGCCACGTACTCAAGACTAAGGATGAATGATCTCTAGATCCAGGGAGTCCAAATAGCCCTAGCCATTCAGACTTAAGTCTCGGTCCCACTGGGCAACGGACGCAAAATGTATGCAAAAAGGACACAGCGGACGAGCAAAATTTTGGGGGTGGCTCCATCCGTTGTCATCCGCTCCCAAAAGTGGTGAAAATTTGCATAAACAGAACGGAAAAGAACGGAAAAGAACGGACAGGGGTAGTATGTAGCGGGCATATTAAACGGATGTTCATAGGAAGCCTACGGATGACAGCGGATGGAAGCGGATGACACATCCGAAGGGCTTCCGGGGGAGAATTGCGAAGTGGACACATAGCGGAAGGAGCGGATGCATAGTGGATGATGCGGATGCATCATGGACACCTATAGGAAGCAAAGAGGATGCCGCGCAGATGTATATCAGATGCAAAGCGTTCACTGCGCATGCAGAGAGTATGAATTGCATCAGCTCCGCGGATATAAAAGGATGCAGCTCGCACGCAATCAGACGTGCTGCCACATACATCTTGAAAGAACACCATGGTTCGTCAGTCAGGGAAGAAGAGGAAGCCCGTGCCTACTCGTGTCAGCCCTGGCAAGAAGGACAGAACCAGCATCCCACCCCTGGCACTGACTCTAAAGCTGCTGGTGCTGCTGGTGCTGCTGCTGCTGCTGCTGCAACGGCTGATGCTGCTCCTGCTGCTGCTCCTGCTGCTGCTCCTGCTGCTGTGGTGGACCAGCCCCAAGACCCTCAAAGCCCTGCTGCTCAAGCCCCTGAAGGCCCTGTTGAAGCCCCTGTCAGAGGGAGGAAGAGGAAAGAGAAGGAGAAGGGAGAGAGGAAACAGTACACCTTTGCCGAGGAGCATGAGGAGGAAGTGCTGGAATGGCTGAGAGAGAACGAGTTCCTGTGGAGAAAGGGCCACAGACTCTATCGTGACACCAAGAAGAAACAGGCAGCTTGGAGTGACAAGGCAGAGAGTTGGGCTACACTGCAGATATACTCCTGGGATGGTGGAAGCACATGCACACCTGGTATGGCAAGCTACACCTCAAAAAATCCGGCCAGGCTGCTGTCAAGCTCACTGACCGAGAGATGTACGTCATGGCCAAGTGCAGTTTCCTGGAGGGTGAGATCCGCCACCGAGGAGCAGCTCCTCTGACACCCCTCTCCCTCAGACAGCCCACAGACAGCCAGTCCTCTTCCAGCCAGGAGCCAGCTAGCCTGTCCAGGCAGGTGTCTTCAGAGGGCCCCACGGCAGAGACCCCCCCGACAGCTGCACACCCCATGCCGGAGGACTTGGAGGATCCCCTGTCACAAATGGAGGAAGAAGTGGCAGCCACCAGAGACCAATGCACCCCCATCCCCAGCTCCACAGGATGCAGGCAGAGACGCAGACTGGAGAGCCAGAGCCACACTGTTCTGTTGGAGATCAGGGACACAATGAAGACCAGCACAGAACTTCTCTCTCAGCTGGTCCGCTTGGACAGAGGATCCTCGAGCTGCCACACCTTCATCACCTATGTGAGCCACACCCTGAGGGATCTGCCTGAGGCCCAATACCAGGTGATGAAGGAGAAGATCACAGCACTTCTGCACAACCCTCAAGGCCCAGCTGAACCTGTTCCAACCCAGTCCAGGTCTGCTCCTCCACCCCAGGCGATGTCACAGCCCTTCCACGGCTTTCACCAGCCTCTCACCTACCAAGGCTACGACTACCAGGACTTCCCACTGCAGAAGCATACCTTCCCAGTCCAGGCCCATGTTCATCGCACGCCAGAGACGCCAATCCTCACCCAGCTGCAGACCAGACAGCCCCACTATACTCCTCCTTCCTCCACCCCACAGCCAAGCCGGTCAACAGACAATCTGTCATCAGTCTTGTGCCTGACATCCCAGGTACTTGATGAAGGGCCTCTCAACCTCACAGGACTGAGTCAGCTCTCTGAGAGCTTCCTGAACACATCATCCCCTGTTGTACCTTCGGGGCCACCCCAATGGCGCGTCAGACCAGCACTCAAGCCACAGCCACCTCCACAGTCCCTGCCCGCTTAACAGCTAAGACCATGGACATGACTCAGAGTGACTGAGAATAGTGCCAGAGACTGAGTTGTTCCTTGTTCACTTTATCTTTGCTTAAGACACTTGGGTCATTTTGCTTTTTTAATAATGTTATACAGTTTATTTAAGACAGTTAATAAAGGTTATCCTTGCTTAACACACTTAAGTCAGTATACTTGGTTCATTTTGCTCATTTAATAAAGTCATAAAGGTTATCTAAGAAAGTTAATAAAGGTTATCTTTGCTTAAGACACTTGGTTCATTTTTTTTACTTAATAAAGTGTTGGTGAAAACTTTGAAAAAATGGTTAAGCCTTTGCATGCTTGTGGGATAGATAAGGATAGTTGTGGGATAGATTAGGATAGTTGTGGGACAGATAAACCTCCAGTGCAAGCATAGTGATACTGTATGGTCTACCATCCCAGTTGCCACGCATATGGACCTTTATTATCAATAACAATTTATTCATTGATCAACACATTTCAAAATAAACAAAGGTCTTTATTAATGCCCTATTCATTGTAGGACCACTCAACTTACATGGCACAATCTCATCAGTGTTATGCGACAGGCTCAAGGAAGCATCCATTAACCATCTATCATCCTGTCTTGCCGCTCCACTGCTCCAGCTGGGGAATTGCACCAGTGTCTCAGCAGGTTGAGCTGCTTCTTCCCTTCACGTGAAGCTCTGTTGGGGCCTTGTACATCCACAGTGTCGATCAGGTTATGTCCTTGCCTCCATTCACCAGGCTCCATGTCCCCATTCCCTTGTTGACGGTCTACAAGTCTGTTCTGCAATACTGGGTAGCGGGTGCGCATGAGATTGTGCAGGATGCAGCAAGCTTCCACGATGTTCCTCACAGTATGTGCCTCATTCTGCATGGTGGTGAGAAGTATCTGGAACCTGTTAGCCAGGATGCCAAAGGCGTTCTCCACTACCTATCTTGCCCTGGACAGCCTGTAGTTGAAGATCCTCTCTTCACGAGTGAGGTATCTTGAAGTGTAGGGCTTCATGAGGTAGGTTCTGAGGGAGAAGGCGTCATCACCAACGATGAAGTAGGGCACATCTTGTGTGTCATTGGATAGGGGGTATGGATCTGGAAAACCCATGATGAGGTTGCGTTCCAGCCCATCCTTGAGGTCACTGGCGTTGTATATCTGGCTATCTGAAGCTGACCCGTTGCCTGAAGCATTGATGTACATGAAGTTGTAGTCAGCATCAACCATGGCAAAGAGGATGATACTGAAGAAGCCCTTGTAGTTGAAATAAGTGGGCCCTGAGTTGGCTGGAGCTCTGCAGGCCATGTGCTTCCCATCTATGGCTCCAATGGTGTGGGGAAAGTTCCACCTCTGATACCACTCTTCTACAAGTTTCCTCCAGCCTTGTTCAGTGGTGGGGCACTTGAGGAGCTCCTCCACATATTCTTCGATGATGGCCTGCACCACTTCTCTGACCACTTTGCTGATGGTGTTGTGTGGCACCCTCCACGCATACTGCATGTTTCTGTTTGTGGTTCCAGAGGCCAGGTGGCGCAGAGTCAGTGCCACCTTCAGTCCAGGGTCCAGGTTGGCACGGAATTTGGTGCTTGGCTTGGTCAACCTGGGTTTCAGACGCTCTACAATATTGTCAAACATGGCTGGTGGCATCCTCATGAAGTGCTGGAATGCATGAGGGTCTTCATTCCTCAGCTCCACCATCAACTGGTCATACAGTCCAAACTCCATTCTTCTCACAATCCATCCTTGGACCTGCACAGCTCTTGGATGTCTCCTTCTTCTCCTTGTATATAAAAGGTGAAACAGTCTGAACAGGTTTTGGTTCTGGTGATGAATGAGCGCAGCTACCATACGGACTGTGTCATGATCCATGGTGGAAAACAATGGATGATGTGGAAGACCAAGGCCAAGGGTGAAGAGGTCTGTATACCACGGCTGCTGGACTCATACTGAGATCCAGATGATTTCCTCCCCCTTTTTATAGGAAATATCGGTAGTCCACTAGGTGTCCTTCTACATACTAGACATGGTCTAGACATCCTAAATATATGAGATACATCCCAGATAGAAACGTTTTGTCCATTTTAATCCTTTATATACGAGATGCATACGCTACATCCTTTCTATTTCTGTGCTACTAATGCTGTGTGGATGTTCCGTGTACCTTTCGTTTCCTCCCTCTTTCCGTTTTCAGCTGCAGCAGATGTGAGTTGAGGGGATGGCCAGAAGATGCAGAGAGGATACAGCGGACGTTTAACGGATGATAATGGACATGGAACGTTTGTTGCCCGTATATGTCGCAGATGTACATCGTATGCGGCGGAAAGTTCATCCGTTCAAAAAGTTTTGTGCAGCTCAAAACTTCTTGAGCGGATGAAATCTCAGTGGATGGATGCTCGAGGGATAGAGCTTATGAAACATGTATGCAGTGAGTAGACAACTGATGCATAGCGTTTTCCAACGGATGCCAAGCTTTTTTTAATGTTTTACATCCTCTTTGCATTCATTGGTGCAGTGGGACAGGGGCTTTAGCAAGATTGTGTTAGATCTTGTTTCACTCCACTCAGTCTCTTATGACTTCCAGACCCTGGAACTCTTCATTGGCAGCATAATTTAGACAGATTGGGATTGAGATCATCAGCATACTGGGGATACGTCACCAGAAGCAAAAGAAGATTTCAGCCACAGAGTTTATATAGATATTAAAGAGAAGCTCTGAATCTTGTGGAGCACTACATATCAGGGATGCCAGGTTTAATCTCTTACTGATACACACACACACCCATAGACACTGACCATGGAAAAAGGAAGAGAATCAGTGAAGCACAATGTCTCCCAAGCTACAGACCAATCAAAAAGATGCTGTCGTTGATAGTATCAAAGACCACTGAAATAATCAAGGATAACAAAGGTATGAATGTTTGAGAATAAGATGGTGGAACTTCTACTGGACTAATTTCTTAAAGTGATCATGAGTGAAAGGAATTAGCTTTTTCATTATATATTTTCTTTTTCTTGTAGTCAAAGCCCATAATAATACTCATTGGTCTGTTCTACACTTCCCCTTCACATTTTGTATTTCAAGCTTCTCTTTTAGGAGGAATGGCTTGAACACTTCATGTTCTGGCAGAAGAGAAGTGCTGCTATGATAGGGCTACTTTATTCAGGCTGCAAAAAATCCAGGCTCTCTGTCCTTCCAAAAATATTATGGTAACTCAATGTTGCCCTGGATTTTTGCAGTCCAGATCTGGTAGCCATACACGATGGGCAGAATGGACAAATTCTTTGTCACAACAATAATTTTCTGGAATTTTTCTGGCTTTGTAGGAGTTGGTTTTTTTTGTCTTTAGTTTATGTAGTTCCTACTTCAGAGCAGAGAACAAAAGTGGTGTTAGATTGGGGAACTTGTAGCTTCTAGGCCATAGTATAGAGGGTGGGCAATTTATTTTACCAAGGGGCCACATAAGAAATTGTAGAGTATCACTGCTGCTCTGCTCTCAGCTGTTGCCTCACCCCATCCACTGATGCCACCCTGTATCCCTCCATTACCATGGGCCAGACTGGGACCACCCTTGTGCCTGATGTGGCCTGTGGGTTGTAAAATCTCCAGGTCTGCTTTATGTGGTTCTGGGGCCTCAGGTTGCCAACCCCTGCAGGATTTAGCCTTGCCTTCAAAGCACTCACATCATTGTGAAAATAATAACTAAACTTGAAAAAGATGCTGATCATTGATTAATTTATAAATATCTCACCCCTGGCTGCATTGAGAGGAGCTGGAATGAAAAGACATCTATTGGAAGATCATAGGCATTTTGGAAAACATCTTCTTTTATTATTTCATTTAATAATGTCTCAATGCACATTAATAATGAAATCAAATAGCATTATGGAAGTAACAGAGGGATAAAATTGAGATCAAGTGAGGTACTAATACCACTCTATAAAGCCTTCGTAAGACCATACCTAGAACTGCATCCAGTTTTGTTCACCACAAAAAAAGATGTTGAGACTCTAGAAAAAGTACAGAGAAGAGCAACCAGGATGATTAGGGGACTGGAGACTAAAACATATGAAGAACGGTTACAGGAACTGGGCTTGGCTAGTCTGGTGAAGAGAAGGACCAGGGGAGACATGATAGCACTCTTCCAATATCTGAGGGGCTGCCTAAGAGAGGAAGGGGTCAAGCTGTTTCTAAAGCACCTGAAGGCCAGACAAGGAATAATGGATGGAAACTGAACAAGGAGAGATTTAACCTGGAAATAAGGAGAAACTTTGACAGTAAGAACAATCAACTAGTGGAACAGCTTGCCCTCAGAAGTTGTGGAAGCGCCATCACTTGAGATTTTCAAGAAGAGATTGGATTGCCATTTGTCAGAAATGGCATTGGATTTCTCGCTTGGGTGGTGGGTTGGACTCGACGACCTACAAGGTCCCTTCCAACTCTGATTATCTGTTATCTGTTGACTGCCAACTTCTAATTGCACTCATTTTCTTCTCATATGATGTGCAAAGTACAGTTTTCATTCTTTCCCCTCAAGCTTTAACTTAGTGATATGGAGGAGACTTAGGAGTGCAAAGCTTGCTGCTTAGCTTGCTGCTTGCTTAATATCAGTATTGCATCAGGGAGATGATCTTCATGTTTCACTATCTACCTCAGATACTCAATGCAAATTCTGATTTTGTTTTGCTCTCTATATTCTACAGCAGCGGCCCCCAACCTTTTGGGCACCAGGGACTGGTTCTGTGGAGAGAGGTTTTTCTGCAGATCGGAGCGGGTGTGGTTTCGCAGGCTGCCTGCACCTCATGGATGGGGCTTTGCCTGTTTATGTGGGCCGGTTTCAGCACCTGGCCTGCTGCTGGTTCACAGAGCAGGGGTTGGGGACCCCTCTTCTATAGGCTTTGAGGCCTTCATCATAATATAACATTTATTTTAATAGCACAAAAAGAAGGTGGAAAACATCCTTCATAGAGAAGGACAACTTTTCCAAGAACATCCAGTGGCATCCTTTCAGGTATAAGAATCTTGGCCTGAATAAATCACAGTTTATGGATTATTGCTTTTTGTTTCCTTATCCAGTTTCAAGAAATGTGGCTAAACTATAGTTTCTAGTAATTAAAATAGAAAACTATGGTTTAAAAGTGGTTTACAAATCAGAGAACGACTTAAATAGATTCCCAACACTATGCCTATAGGCACGATGTGAACCCTTCTTTAAGGGGCCTTTCACTAGATCTCTTATATCATTTTTTTTTAAAAGATTAAAAATACTTCATTTTAATGAAATTAAAAAGGGATTTGACATTTAGAATTCTCTCCGAATACACCTTCACATAGGAAACCTAATTCTGACAGCCATTTTGAGAAGGGACAAGTCCCATTTTCTTTGTTCCCACAATCACAAAATATGCCCATTAATTCAAAAAGTATGGAGACTAAATGAGACTTGTCCCTTCTCAAAATGGCTGTCAGAATTAGGTTTCCTATGTGAAGGTGTATTCGGAGAGAATTCTAAATGTCAAATCCCTTTTTAATTTCATTAAAATGAAGTATTTTTAATCTTTAAAAAAAAATGATATAAGAGATCTAGTGAAAGGCCCCTTAAAGAAGGGTTCACATAGTGCCTATAGGCATAGTGTTGGGAATCTATTTAAGTCGTTCTCTGATTTGTAAACCACTTTTAAACCATAGTTTTCTATTTTAATTACTAGAAACTGTAGTTTAGCCACATTTCTTGAAACTGGATAAGGAAACAAAAAGCAATAATCCATAAACTGTGATTTATTCAGGCCAAGATTCTTATACCTGAAAGGATGCCACTGGATGTTCTTGGAAAAGTTGTCCTTCTCTATGAAGGATGTTTTCCACCTTCTTTTTGTGCTATTAAAATAAATGTTATATTATGATTATGATTTTCAAAACACAACTCTTTATAACTTATGATTTGTTATCACAATTGCATGGATGTGTTTAATTAATCTAAGCCCATGTTCAACCTTGAATTGTTCTTGGGGCCAAGTATTATTTAGAATTTGTCCATAAAGAACATGCATTTATTCTGTTATGCTAAATAATTCTAACCATTTTAATCCACATGGGATAGCAGCAAAGGCTTCTATGATAAAAGGCGTGACTTCTTATGGATTTCTTGGATCTTGCTGTTTCTTGGCATACACCAAGATCCAGACTTTAGAAATGATCATATTCTTTTCTGCCCTATATACTGAAATGAATTTTATTCTGTGGTTAGAATAGCAATGGTTTAGTTGCAATTAATCATTCATTTGCCAGTTTGATTGTGCAAGAACCATGTGCCACATGTTCTTTTGGAGCACACTTTGAAAGACTGTGTGATACAACTGTGTATAAAAAAACAGTGTTGTTCCATTTTTACCCAGTAGGGGCACTTCATATTGTTGGGTTAATGCTTTTTTTAATGTAGAATTAAATTTAATTTTGTCTTAGAGCATGAAATTTGTTTACAAGAAAATGCTTCTGTTTTGAGGACTATTTTTCCCTAGCACATTGGCTTGGGAATGAAGTAGTCTCATGAAGTAGTCCTTCATTAACAATGATAATGGAGACTGGAAAAGCTATCATTAAGTGTTGTGGTTGGAAAATACAATGTCGTGTGACTACATTACTTAGCAATGGCAATCCTGGCACAACCTGTTGCCATTGTTAAGTGAGGACATAGGTCATTGAGGACCTCCTCACAACTTCTTCCTATTTTCCAAGGAGCACAGTTAATGGGGAAGCCAGCAGGAAATTGCAAGTTCCAAGCTGCTCACAAGCAGGCTGGCAGGCAGGTACATGCCTGTTCGTGAATGAGGAAGGGTGCTTGGGTGGTGGTGTGGCATGATACAAGTATGGCAGGATCTGCTGCAGTGTGTGGGAAGACATGTGAGGGGCCAGCAAGGCACAGCATAAGCACTGTGGGGCTGGGAGTGGCTGGTGCAGGGTGGCAGAGACTTACCCAAGCATCATGCAGACTTTCCTGCTGGCTTCTCCATTGAGTTTGCTTTTGGAAAGCTGGTTGCCAATGGCGATTATGTGGACTGCAGGACAATTGCAACCATAGTAAGTATGAGAGAGCAGCCAAGCACTTATCATTACGTGGCTGCATGGGTGCTGGGACAATTAGTACTTTGAGGACCTATCATAAGTACCACTCATTCAGTGGTGTCATAACTTGGAATGGCTGCTGAACAAATCGCATTAATACTATCTGTACTTATTTTATAACAAAAAGTAAAACTTCATTTGAGTTGTGCTCAACTTCTGATGACTTCATGGACATACCTTTGTAGTATTTTTTACATTGTGTGTATGTTTGTGTGCCTTCAAGTCAGTATTGACTTCTGGCAACTCCCTGAAAACAAATCCTTGTAGTTTTCCTGGATTTTTTTTTTTTTTTGAAGTGGTTTGCTATTGTCTCCTTCCTAGGGTTGGGATAAATCAACTAGCCCAAGATCACCCAGCTGGCTTTGTGCCTAAGGCAGGATGAGAACTCACGGTCTCTTGGTTTCTACCCTGATGTCTTAACCACTGCACTAAACATGATCTCATATTTTTTAAATTAGTTGATTACATAAAGAGATTATTGATTCCATAAATACATTATTTGAATCATAATTGCTAGTCCTGTTACAGTATTTTAGCAATTAAGTCTGAGGTGTGTGTATGTATATAGATCTTAATATAAAGAATCTGCCATAAATACTTATGGGATATGATTTTTTGGCATGGTTAACCAAAGAATTACAGTGTAATGAAAAATTTTACATTTTTGATGTCCAGCATGTCACCAGAGAAAACTAACTTTTCATGTTTATAAGTTACATTATTATACAATACAGAGATAAGCAACCTTTTTGTGACCAGGATCTCTGTTGGCTAGGTTTAAAAAAAAATAAATTTGGTCCAATTTGGTCATCATATTCAAAATAGTAATTTCACTGGAGAGGATGCAGGTAAAATTTTCAAGCTATTTTTAGACTGAAATTAAATATTAAGTAAAACATATTACGTGTGTCTGATCATAAAAAAATCCACATAGAAATTTAGCAAGTCTCTTTGGGGGGGGGGGGAACTGCCTTTTATTGGGTGGTGATGGAGGAGGTTTCTTGAATTAAAATCAAAATAATGGCAAGGTAGGATGTGAAGAATCCAAAAATAGTTGCAGGAAGAATGCAGGTTTCTGTAGTGACAGATGATTAGTTAAAAAAAAAAACACTAAACTCACTTAAAGTTCAAGAGTTTCCCCTGGAATGCTGAATTTTGCCTCCCATACTCTTGTCAAAATGAAAAATGAGATTCTTTAGATTCCAAAGCTTTCATCTGGGAATACTTGAGCCGGGTGGTATACAACATCTCTGTGTGCCTATTCAAATAGGTCTATAATTATAGTCAGTGAGACAATTGTTCCTGATATCTTGTGCATTGCAGCATTACAGAGTAGATAGTGCCTATAAATTTAAAAAGATTGCTCTTGTGCAGATTGTGGAGAAGAAAAGAAACTTGAAAAATAAGAAGAATTGCATAATATTCAGTTCCAACACAGAATTATTGTGGGAGGGGACAAATCACATTTCAAGTGAATCATGTGAGCTAAAAACTAAAGTGAAGAGATAGCATTTTTTAAAGTTAAAAAATGTGGTGCCTACTTTAAATAAGCAATCTAGAATAATTATTTACATAATTATACAGAAGCAGCTATCAACATGTGAGCACTTTCATCTAGAATAATAACTGCTTATATGTGTCAAAAATGAAATTGTAATTATTTTACTAAAAATATAGGGGATGTTGTTCTCTATGATATAGCTGAAGGAAAATCAGGCTTGCTTTAGGGTATGGAACAGCAATTTTAAAATTACATAAATTAACAGTGAATGGTGTCATTATTCATAGAATAGAACATCACAAGTGGGACTCAGGCAGATTGCCAAGTGTTTGGAAAAGTCTGGGAGAGTGAACTTTTCCTTTTTTACTTTGACAGGGAAAAGTTGACCATATGACCATATATCAGTTCATATTATGAAGAGGTAGTTAGAAGGAAAGAAACCATAATGACTGGAAGCACTGGACCTCACAGAAAGATTGTCATTCTTGGTAGACCTGAATGGTTGACAAAGTTTGCAATAAATAATTAAATACATAAAATTAGAATTATACAAGCAGCGAAATGAAAGCTAGGAGTAAAATACTTTTTTGCAGGAGATAACTTACTTTGTGACTTACTCCTCACAAAGTAAGGAGAGCCAAATTAACCGTTCTATAAACTTTGCAAGAAAACTGCCATGATATCAGAGTATTGAAAGATTAAAAAGCTGTAGAACACACAGACACACAGACACACACACACACACGAAACACCCTTATGTGTATATAAAGGCGTAGAAAATGGGTACTGACTGTGATCCCACAGTCAGTAATATATAGTGTACATTGGACTCTAATAGTTGCTGAAATTCTAAAGTTAAGGTAAATAGATAGATCAGACTATGAAATAACTCAACAGGAAGGCTAAAAAACCACATTTTCTGTGATTGGCTATAATAACAAAATCTTCTGCACCTCCTTCTCCTGTGTATAATTCAGTAAATTGGGGAGGGCTAGAGCATGTTATCCCATTCTTCTGGACTTGAAAAATACTCTCAGCCCCTTTTCCCAGATTAGGGTTCCTGCCTATCTCTACATAGGCCATCTTCCTTACTCTCTACAACTGCAAGTAAGAATGGCCCAAGTAGCAGTACATATTTTTTCAGAAATATTTTTTTTAGCATTTGGCCATTTGGGTAAAATAATTGTTTAGTCCAAATCAAATACAGAAATAAATTAATTTCAAACAGAAACAAAAATTTAAAAATCTCAAAATTGAAAGGGGAAAACCGTAAAGGTAAAAGGTTTTATATATACCAGTCTTTTAAACCTGGTCTCTCCAGAGTTATTGGACTTCATTACCCATCTTCCCAAGCTACTACATTAGTCTTCTGGTTTTGTATAATGTGTACAACTCATCTCAGAAACATTTATTTATTTATTTATTTATTCATTCACTCACGTGTGTGTGTGTATAAATAATGTGGCTTTCATATAGCCAACCATGTTACACGACATGACCCTGGGTGGCATACAACATATTCGCAATTAAAACCATAACATGAACCACTTAAATTAAGGTTTTAAAAAGTGCAGGCAAACCCAGTGATTTAGCATCACCTAATCATTTTGCAGGCTCCCCATGAGATGCCAAAGTCTGATAGAAAAGCCAAGTCTTAAGAGCCTTCTGAAAGGCAGTTAGGGATGGGGCCAATCTCACTTTAGGAGGGGTTCCATAAGGTGGAAGGAATAGCAGACAAGGCGGGTTATCTGGATCCTGCTAGGTGAAACTTTTCAGGAGACTGGATCTGCACTTATACCCCTCCCGCTTAACCTGATTATTAAACCAATTTATATTGCCACCTATATTGTATTGCCACCTTTATATTGCTATCTACCAAAAGGAACTCTGGGCAGCAAATAAAAAACACTAAGCTGCTTTTCTGACTAGTTCATACTTCACTTTAAGCCACCAATAAACAAGACATAAAAGTCAGTAGATCAACTTCCCCTAGACTTGTCACCATCACATATATTGAACTACAACTTGGTAACTATTTTGCAGCTGAAGCTGGGAGAACCCATGATATATGGTATCAGTTATTGTCTTACAATGTTTTTTTTAAACAAATTTTATTCAATTTTTCACATAAAAACAAAACACTCATTTTAGTGGACAACATATTTCTGGGTCATCAATTTTGCATACAAATATGACAATAGTGATACATTCATATATTCATACTTAATTCTATTATTACCTTTTCCATTCCAAACTTTCAGAAAGGAGAGAAACACGCAAATTAATTGTAGTCTCTAATATTGATCTCAATCCAAACATCCTTTTGTTTCATTTCAATTATTTCAAATATAATCCTTTGTGTTTTGTTCGGAAAACACACGAGGTAGACCGGGTTCCAACAACAAATACTTTATTCTTAACTAGTTAGTAAAATAGGAACGCTTGGCTGAAGCTGAGGCCAGCCTTTTATACAGGCTGGCTTGCCTGCTTGCAGCCAATGGCAGTTGTTTAGATTTGCCGCCTTTTAGCAGCTCTTTGGATTGGTTCCTAGTGAACCAATCCAATGTTCATTTTATTGACCAATCAGGTTTGTAGATTTGGAGTCACCCACTTTACATATAGAACACCCCTCCCCCCTTAGTTCAGTCCTACGTGGTGACGTAGTCTCGCAGGTAGGCGGGGCTTTTCCGGACTCGACTTGACTTGCGCGGTTCATTCTTAGTGCAGACTTCGACCGGTTCGGATGGGGCTGCTGTGTCATCCGTCCTTCTCCCTGGAACCGTCTGGAAGGGTGAGTCAGCCATTTTACCGCGGCCTGAGTTTCTTAGGCTGACGGTTTTGCCGCTCCCTCTCGTTTCCTCTGGGCAGGTCGAGCTGGCTTGGCTGGCCCCTTCCGATGGGCTCTTCACGCAAGTCTCTCCAAACAGTGAGTCTTTTATTTGCTCTTTTTGTTCGTATGTTTCATTGGGTTTGGTTTTAAACAGTTCTTTATTTATTTCTCGCCTTTCCCCCCCCACCTTGGTTTGCAATTCGCCGGTTTTTTCGGTGAATGTTTGTAAGTCTGTGGTTCTTTCTATAATTCGAGATAGAAGCTGGTCTATGTGCCGCTTCCATTCCCTGCCATCGTCTAATTTTAATCGGTAGGATTTGGGGCCTGTAATTTGGATAATCTGTCCCGGTAGCCATACCGGGTCCCCGGTGAAGTTTTTAGCGTATACCAAATCGCCTATTTCGAATTGTCTGAACCGTGTAGAGGAGTCAGGGGGGTTTTCTGGGGTAAAATTTGGGTGTAACCTATCAAGGTGAGATCTTAATTTTCGCCCCATCAGTAATTCTGCTGGGGACTTATTGGTTATAGTACTGGGCGTTATGTGCTGGAGTGTGAGTAAACGGTTTACTTTCTGTTGGACATCTCCAGCGTCCATTCGTTCCAACCCTTCTTTGGTAAACCGGACCATTCTCTCAGCCCTGCCGTTCGCAGCCGGGTGAGCCGGCGCGGTTAGGGCATGTCTTATACCTAGGGAGGCTAGGTATTGCTCAAATGGTATGCTGGTTAGCTGTGGCCCGTTATCTGAGACAAGAACGTCCGGTATGCCATGGGTGGCAAAAAGGCTGTCCAGCTTTTTAATTACAGTTTCTGTTGTCGTTGATGGCATAACTTTTACTTCAAGCCAATTTGAATAGGCATCAACGACAATCAGAAAGGTATGCCCCTTGGTAGGACCCGCGAAGTCAATGTGTATTCTTGACCACGGTCCCCGAGGGGTTTCCCAGTCCTTAACGGGTGCTTTTGGTGGGGATGGTCTAATTGCCTGGCATTTGTGGCATGAGCTTACCCAATACTCTATGTCCTTATCAATACCCGGCCACCAAACATAACTTCTGGCAAGGCTTTTCATCTTAACCATTCCCGGGTGCCCTTCATGTAACAACTTAAGTACCCTGGGCTGTAATTTGGCAGGGATTACTACCCGATCACCCCACAACAAACACCCCTTTTGGATTGAAAGTTCAGTCTGTCTGGACCGGAAAGGTTTAAAGTTTTCAGTTTTTTGATTCTCCGGCCAGCCTTTACCTACCCAGCTAAGAACGCGGGCAGTCAATGAGTCTTTCGCGGTGGCTCTGGCGACATCATACGCTGATATGGGTAGATCGGGGCAAGTCTCGATTTGTAGCGTTGTCATCGCTGGTGCCGGGTCTTCGTCGGTTGCTGGTAAGGGTGCTCTGCTCAAAGCGTCCGCATGGGAAATTTGTTTCCCTGGCCGATGTGTCAGAGTGTAGGAATAAGCTGCTAGGAACTCTGACCATCTCGTCATTCTTGGGGACAGTATATTAGGTGTTGGCTTGTTTCCCGCCAAAATCCCCATTAACGGTTTGTGGTCCGTTATGATTTGAAAAGTCCGCCCATATAAGTATTCGTGGAAGCGTTTTACTCCAGCGACAATTGCTAGAGCTTCCCTGTCCAATTGGCTGTAATTCCGCTCGGTTTTTGATAGAGTCCTAGAGTAATATGCGACGGGTGCTTCTCTGCCATCAGGTAGTTGGTGGCTCAGGATGGCACCTACTCCATATGGTGAGGCGTCGCAGGTCACTGTTAATGGCAGAGTGTTGCTAAATTGGATGAGGACGTTTGTTGATGTTAGCAAGCTTTTAATATTTTGGAAGGCTTTTTTTTCTTTGTAACCCCAAGTCCAAGTTGCCTTTTTGTCTAGCAGACGGTGTAACGGTTCTGCTATAGTGGCTTTGTTTGGCAGGAACACGTTATAAAAATTAATTAATCCTAAGAATGCTTGTAGTTCGGTTTTATTTCTTGGTTCAGGAGCGTCTTTGATTGCTTTAACTTTTTTGTCTGTGGGGTGGATACCCTCTCCGTCTATTGAGTAGCCCAGGAATTCGACGCTGTTCTTAATTAAACAGCACTTTTCTCTTTTTACCTTGAGGCCAGATTCCCTAAACTTAGTTAATACTTCTTTGAGTCTGTTCCTTAATTGCGTTTCATCTCTGGCCGAGATTAGGACGTCGTCAAAATAGGGAACGACTCCTTGTATGCCATTTAGAAGGCGTTCCATCAGACTCTGGAAGACGCCAGGGGCCACGCTTACTCCGAATTGGAGCCGGTGACATTTGAATGCGCCCTTATGGGTGACTATAGTCTGTGCTTCTGCTGTTTCTGGGTCCACTGGGAGTTGTTGATAGGCTTGTGCCAAGTCGAGTTTGGCGAAAACTTTGCCTTTTCCCAGGGAATGAAGCAAATGCTGGACTACTGGCACCGGGTATGCGCTTGGTTGTAATGCGTGGTTCAGGGTAGCCTTATAGTCACCACAGATTCTGATGGACCCGTCAGGTTTAATGGGTGTGACAATAGGCGTTTCCCACTTGGCATGGTCCACAGGTTCTAACACCCCTTGGGCTATTAATTTGTCCAGCTGTTCCTCTATTTTTGCCTTTAGTGCAAAAGGAACTCGCCTGGCTTTTATTCTTCGTGGGGCTATTTGGGGGTTTAGATTGAAAGAAATGGGATTTCCCCGATACTTGCCAAGTGAGCCGTCAAAAACGTCCTGGAATTCTCGGATGAGTTCGTCTTCCCAGCCGGTTGTAGTCACTCGATCGACCCCGGTCATCCCGATGCCCAATGGCGCGAACCATTCGATGCCCAGGAGGCTTGGTCTGTCTTGGTCGACTATGGTCAGCGGAAGCACCTTGACGTGATGTTTGTAGGCGACTCGGAATTGTCCCATGCCTACCACAGGGATTTGGTTTCCCTGATAGTCCCTGAGGGTTAGGTGCTGCTTCTTCAATTGTTTGGGTTTGATACCTGGGACTAGCTGTTTTATTGTGTCCCACGATACCATGGAGAGGAAGGACCCCGAGTCCACTTCCATCTTGCAGTGTTTTCCCTCGATTTTCACGATGACTTTAATTTTTTTTCCACTTTCCGTCTGAGCGCTCTGTATAATGACAGTTTGGTGTGTATTGGCTCGCTTCTCTTGTTGCCACTTTCTCTCGGCTCATTTAGGCTCGGCTCGTGTTGGGGAATTTCTGCGTCTCGTCGGGCTGTAGTATTTTTTGTTCCTGCAGACCTTCTCGATGTGCCCTCGTTTTTTGCAATGCCGGCAGATGGCATCGAGAAATCTGCATTCGGCTCGGGGATGGTTTCCTCCGCAGCCAGCGCATTCCCGCCAATTTCTCCTTTCGCGCTCTTTTTTGTTCGTGAGCAAACGGTGGACCTCATCGTCCTCTTCGCTCGATTCATTTGTTTCGCCCAACTCTTCATAGTGGGTTGTGGTGGCAGGGTGCTTTCTGTCTTTGGTTGGTGTTTCTTCGCTGTGTGTGTTCATCTTTTTAATGGCTACGGCAGATTTTTTCGCGGCTTCAGCGGCTGTGGCTTCCGCGATGGCTTCAGTAACGGTGATGTTGGGCTTGTTAAGCAATTTACTCTGTGCGGTCGAGTCTCTCAGGCCCAGCACCACGCGATCCCTCATTGCCTCGTCTATGTTCAAAAATTCACACTCACCCCCTATTTGTCTGAGGGCAGCGATGAAATCGGCGACGGTCTCTCCCTCTCGTCTCTGCGGTAAAATTCGTGTCGCTTTATTAAGTTAGACACCATCGGAGCGTAGTGTGCTTTGAGGAGTCTTTGCAATTCTGTCCACGTTAGTTGTTTAACGTCTCGGGGCTTCGCAAGGGCCTTTGCCATCTTAAAAACTGTTGGCCCGCAGTGCGTCAGGAACACAGCTCTCTTGCGTTGTTCTGAAATGCCTTCCATTTCATTGCTCTCCAAATACATTTGGAAGTGATCAGCATAGGAATCCCAATCCTCTTCGTTGGGATTGAAGGGTGCGGGCGGTGCGTTGTTTCCAGACATCTTGGTTGTAATCTGGACTTCTTATCACCGCGTGCAGGTTTTTCCGTTCAGGACGATCCCATCCTCGTCGCCAGTGTTTTGTTCGGAAAACACACGAGGTAGACCGGGTTCCAACAACAAATACTTTATTCTTAACTAGTTAGTAAAATAGGAACGCTTGGCTGAAGCTGAGGCCAGCCTTTTATACAGGCTGGCTTGCCTGCTTGCAGCCAATGGCAGTTGTTTAGATTTGCCGCCTTTTAGCAGCTCTTTGGATTGGTTCCTAGTGAACCAATCCAATGTTCATTTTATTGACCAATCAGGTTTGTAGATTTGGAGTCACCCACTTTACATATAGAACACTTTGATATTTATTTTAAAAACAAAAATAATATAAGTTTGCCTCATAAAAAAAAGTTACCAATGTCTCTCCTTCCTTTTAATTGTCTGTATTATCATATTAATTTAGATAGTTCTTTAATCTGTCATATTTTCTTTCCATCACACATTCTTTTATAAATTCTAGATTAATACAAGTTTTAACACAAAAGAAAAAGAAATAAACATAAGTTTCTCCTCTTTTACTGCTTTGAGTGTGAAACCTCAGTAGTTAAAATATACCTTTATTCCCTCATCTTAATTCCCAATAAACCTTTATTTTTAAGTAATTACAATAATAATCATTATGTCTTTTCATTTGGATTCCACAATATATTTTCCCTTCTTAATTTTATTTCTAATTTCAAAGAGGTAAAAGGGAAAGATTGACTATTTAATTCCTGGTCACTGATACTGACCTCATTTTTAAACATCTTCACATTCATTTCAATTATTACAATTTTTTCAATAGACCTTAACTTTTCTTTTAAAGATAAAAATAAAAATGTACATTCATCTAACAAGAATTTATCAGTATCTATGCCTCCTTTAATAATCTATATTACCCTATTTTCTAAATATTTCTTTATAGCAAATATATTCTTGTTAACCCTGTAAAATCCTCTTTTTAATTCATCAACCATTATCTCTAAAAAAGCAATTTCTTTTCATCATTTTACTATTTCCATGTTTCTTTATTTCCTGCACCTGTTTCTTACTACCTCTCCTCCCCCTCTTTTTCCCATATCTTTTCTCATTCCGGTTTATATCCCTCTCCTTCTTGATATCTTCCTTTCAATGTTCAGTGTTACTTTAATCCTGGGGTACTTTTGGTTAGTTGTTTCGCCCAATTGTCCTGGCTCAGATGTTATCCACCTTTTTATTCACTCCTGCAAATGGATCTTAATCCAGCTGAGTCTTCCTCTTCGGGGTGGCCATTTTAGACCACCGTTTCAGTCGTCTTCAGTCGACAGTTGCGATCTACGGTCCGTCAGCGAGTAGGACTCAACCCATAAGTCCCACAATGTTAGGATTAGACTCTTATCTATACAGCCTGGAGATAGATTATAAGGAAAAGAGTAAAAGACATCCTACCTACAGTAATGCCATTGTTCAAATCCAATTGAAAGAGAGCTCCTCCTTCCTGCTAAGCACAGGGTTGCTTGTGTGTGTGTGTGTGTGTGTGTGTGTGTGTACACTTTTATATGCACTTATTAGTTAATTCTAATTATAGGATGATTTAAATGACACATTTGTTAATTATCTCTTCCATCTCATAATAAAATAATACTTTGAAAGGTCTGCAGATTGGAGTTGTATTTTTGAAAATTAGTCATGTAAAGTCAAGAGGAGTTGCCCTTAAAATTCTTTTTGCTTAACTTTTCCAAAGTGGATGTCCATTAATTAACAATGTATTTCTTTGAAGTAGAATAAAACCTTTCTTTTCTTCACCCTTCACTTACTGTTGTACTGATTTTCATATTTTTTCAGTGTAGCACCATTTCTCCCCTTCTTAGAGTGCTTGTGTTTTGCATTACTTTCAATATTTTTGGCAGCCAGATTAAAGGAGTAACAATCCCAAAGTGTTGAGTAGTAATACCAAGAGCAATGGAACAAAACCAAAACTCCTTTCAACCTCTAATGAAGAGGGTTTTATGTTTTTCCTTTTTTTCCAAGTTCTTTCTAGTATATAGAAAGTTATGCCAATGGAAAAAAATGTGGGTGATTTGATGGAACAAAATTCAATTGAAAGTATTTTTTGCTTTTATTAATCAGTAGATGCTGTTTCCTCTTAATAATCTGTGCTGCATTCATATAAACAAAGAGACTGTTATAGAGGCCTGCGTTTTTCAAGACTCTAAACCAGCCTTCCTCAATTTCCTTCAGTTTTGGAGTTGATAGCTTCCATCACGTCTTTCCTGACTGGGACATGATGGAAATTGCACCTTCACATGTCTGGAGGGTTTGTTGCTTTTCTTGATGCTGAAACTTTCTGTTTGACAAATTGGTATAAATCCACATTGGGGAAATAGGTCTATTGATTAAAAATATGTAACAGTATTTAAGATTGATATACTGTCTTATACAGTACAATTTGTAGAGACAAATCTTCAAATGAATATTCACTTTAATTCAGCTGTACTGAAGATCCATATTATAACTTGAACTATCATTTTGTACTGTATTAAGTTGATATTCCTTTCCAAAGTTATGTAGCAAATAAATTCTCTAATATCCACCCAGGAACTCGTAAAACCATAAACAAGTATGGATAGAGACATGGCAGTATGCTAACAGTGGAGTCCTTGGTGATCGTTGACCTTGGTTGCTTTCTTGTAGGCGTTTCATTACCAGACTAGGTAACATCATCAGGGCCAGCAGTATTGCAAGCTAACAGTTTTGCTAATATGCTAACAGTTTTTTCTATTACCCTTTACCTTGATCCTTTCTATCTTATCTCCAACAATGCTTTCTGTTTTGATTTCAGAGTTGAAAATTCCTTCCTCCCCTCCAGTAAGAACTTTCAGGTCTATTCTTTTGCTTCGTTTAGTTTTTTTCCCCTTTTCACCTCTCAGACTCTCCAATCTTGCCTCATTCCTCAGCCAATATTCTTCTTCCATTATTCACATTATTCGTCAGTTACCCAGGTTTATATAATTTAACCACCTAATAAGAAATGTATCTATTATTCTTTAGGAATTGTGGCCACTTTATAGTCACCATTTGGTTTCTATATCTTGAGGATATACCCTGACAGTCCTGTCATTCAACCAGTTGGTCTATGGAATAGTTACCTCGTGAGGATGCTAAATGACACTGGGAATGCTCCTGCTAGGCCTTTTGTGGCATTTGATAAAATCAGTCAGGGTATCTGCTTGAGCATGTATGTGTTGGTCATTGGAGCCACTGTGCTACAGTGATCTCATACCTTCCTGAGTCCATGAGTCCAGTAAGTGGTAATGGGGAATAAGTGCTAAAATCCTTTGTTATTCCTGCATGGGATATCCTAAAGCTTGATTTGGTCTCTCATTTTGTGTAGCATCTATATGAAGCTACTGGGATAATATCATGTTGAGTTATCATTAAAATGCAGTTGTTCATCCTCTCCCTAATCCAAGCAAGAGATATGTTAGAAGTCCTAGCCTGGTATATGGAAGGGGGCCAAATAGCTCCTGCTTTACAACTTTTGGCTGTGTTAAGCTAATGTGCCAGAGTGACCATATTTAGAGCAGGATACCAAAGTGACAATCACTCATGGTCTTATCATCTAGCATTAGTGGATTAATGTTATGACCTCTATTGGGGACTGTCCCAGAACACCATTTATATTTACATATAGTCTTCAACTTATGATCGCAATTGGGACTGAAACTTCCATAATTAAGTGAGGTAGTCATTAAGTGAATCATACCCAATTTTACAACTTTTTGCTACAGCGGTTAAGTGAATTACTGAATTACTGTGGTTGTTAAATGAATTGTGTAGTCATTAGGCAAATCAGGCTTTCCCCATTTATTTTGTTTGTTAGATACCCGCTGGGAAGGCTGCAAATAGTGATCATGTGACCCCAGGATGCTGCCGCCTTTCTAAATACATGCGAGTTGCCAAGTATCTAAATTTTGATTGCATCAGAACTGTGATAGCCTTAAGTGTGAGGACTGGTCATAAATCACCTTTTTCAATGATGTTGTAACTTTAAACAGTCACTAAATGAATGATTGTAAGCCAAGGATGTAGTTTCATATTTTCTATTTAATTGTCTAGTTTTTTTTAGTGACTGTTGTAATTATGATGATGATAACAACAACAATAATAGTTATAACAACAACAACTTTTCAAAAAGCCACCTTATTTGGAATTGTCTATATACTCAGCTATTACCTTACAAGGAGTTAGGTTCTGGGTTAGGACTTGAACTGTTAAGTTTTTACCAGTCCCAGACTGTGAATCAAATTGAAGATTAAATCATCATCATCATCAACAACAACAACAATAATAATTTGTACATCCTTTTTTGGTAGCCTCATTTTTCTGGGTTCTGCTTTGTAATGGCATTTCATTACAGTGCAGTTCTCTGACATGCTGTATTTCTACTGCTTCTGAGGTTATTCAGCTTCCAGTAGCCCTGCAGGCCCATACCCTGGTTGCTCAGCTATGGGACCTGTGGCCTGTAGCCCACTTGTCAATGGATGCCCAGGTTCCCCAAACCGACGTGGTCCTTGTTAACCTGGGTAGTTTGCACTACTGCCAGCACATCTCTCAGCTTCATTGGAGCAGTTAAGCCCCCCCCCCCATCTGCCGATATATCACACAGTCCTAAACACTTGGGAAGTGTTTGACTCATGATTTGTGATACAAAACCCAGTGTTTGCTATGTATACTGTAGTAATAATAATAATAATAATAATAATAATAATAATAATAATAATAATGATGATGATGATGATGATGTAATAAATTCTATGCCACTCATCTCATTGTTATATGTTTACAGTTGTGAAATGCCCTGAACCTGTGATTGGAGCATCATGTAAATTGTGTGAAATAACTAAGTAAACCACTGTTACTGGATAACTGTTCAAATTGGGGGAAATGTTTGTTTGCTTCCTTGAAGAATCCCACAAATGCAATTATTCAATATTCCATTGTCAATAGAAGATTACGGTTATCCTATTTGTTTGTAAATATCTCTGTTTACTTAGCATGTTCAGAAGGCTGGTGGAATAAAACCATAGTTCAGAACTACGCTTAAGGTTTACAAAGGTTAATCAGTTTCCCTCCCCCAAATTCTAATAGCATTACCTTCATCCACAATATACTCTACAATATACTATACTCTAAGCTTGGAACTATCACTGTGAAAAGAATGTTGTTTATTCTGAAATGAATAATTGGTTGAAATAAAGATTGCTACACAACATTAGGAAGGAGTTACATTGGTCATGGACTTGAAAGAATAGAATCCAGGAATAAGGGATAAAATGATTCAGGTAGCCAATGAGATTTTTAGCTGCTTGGCTGGCTTCAATTGAGGTAGCAGATGTTTAATCAGTTTATTTGGCAAAATAATCTTGTTTTGATTTTCTATTCTCTCTCCAATCCACAACACTGTGCCTCCCCAAAGGGAGTGTGATAGCCAAAATTATTGCCTACAATAGTGTGAGAAATGAACGGTAAGTTAGCTTGGACAGTCTCACTGCATCAGTTGGATATGCAACCCAACTAGTTTTAGATAAGTGATAAGGCTTTTTTCAGTGATAAGACACTTTTTCCATTAGAGCATTAGATTGGAGTTCACATTTGTGTATGTGTGGAGAGAGAGAGAGAGAGAGGGGGGGGGGGGAGGACATACTGAAGTCTCTTTTCATATGGATAATGTGAAGTGCCAGGGAAATCAGAAGATTTCAAATAAATATAGATTTATGGTCTGCTAATTTCTGTACAAGAATCTGAACTATTAACAATCAAAGCAAATTGGCAGTAAATAAGAGTCAATGGAATTCAAGGTGGGTTAGACTTAGATCTTTTGTGGGCATGTAGTGACTCAAGACTGATGATACATTTGACCCCTTTCCCAGACTCAGCCTCCTCATCTCCTACAAGCACAGCTTGAAGATCAGTCTTCCTCAACCTGTGTCCTGAAATTGGACTGGACTGAACTCCCCAAATTCCCAATTAACATGAGAATCCAACATATTTGGAAAGAATGGGTTAAGAAGGCTGCAGTTAATTGTTATTTGGCATTGAGAACAGAAGCAATTACAATGTTGTTCCCCTTATTACCGTAGTATGTTTCCTTGGTGATACCAGAAACATCTTTAAGAGCTTTATAATAGTCTCTTCGCAATGCTTCTGAGTCAGTGAAATTTAATGGTTGATTTGATATTTACCTACTGGTAAATATTTGTATTCTTTTTTAAATTTTAACTTATAATTGAGAGTATTTAAGCTACTTGCTTCTATATGGTTCTTTGTGTTGGTAAGGTTGTTTTATTAGTTTGCATCTGGAAATAATATTTTCTAAAATATAAAAATTTTTATCGGGATCACAATGTTGATTTTTCTTGTACTCCTTATTTATGAATTATGGGTTCATAATTTATGAATGGGTGGCTATTTGATATACAATCATTTAAAATAAATAATAGCACTTTAAATAAATTCTTGAATATGTTCTTGTATATTTGTTTTTGTTACAGCTACCAGGAAAGATCAACCTGAGTTTTGATTCAGGTCCTAAATAATATTATCAGCAAAAATATGTCTAATTGGGAAAAAATCTCTAGTAAATGTATTCAGAATTGTTACAGTCCTAGTTCCAGCTTTGAAATCATTTTTTCCCCATCAAGTGGCAGAAATTCTTGTAACATTTATTTTCCTACTGAATTAATTCATGTATTCACCCTCCTTTAACAACCTGGATGGTGGTTCCTTAATCCTCTGTGGGGAAGAGAAAGGGGGAAAAGTTCACAAAGAGCTAGCTAAATGGCCAATAAATTAGCAAGCCCTTTGAACCTTTAGAAAGGTATTAAAATGAATTTAGGTCAGAACTGAGTATGTTTTTGAAGTTGCTTTGGCACTGAGGGAGAATAAACTTGAAAGTTTAAAAAAAAATGAAAACAGACTTTATTTCTCCACATTTGTTGTAAGGAAAAGAGTAGAAAATAAATAAAGTTGAGGTGGGCTTTGTTAAGTATCAACAGCATTTCTAGGCTTGTATATACATTTGCAAATGAGAGAAATTAGGAACCAATCATAAAATGACTACCTAGCTATCAAAGAAAAATAGTTTGCCTAATTAAAAGGCATAAATTAGGTTGAACTCCATATGCCAAGCTTTCTATTTCAAGCCAATTCAATCAAACTAAAAAGACTAAACTAAAAGCTAAGCTAAAACTGAATTATAAACTAAACTAATTTTGTGGAATGAAAGCTGATGAGCCTAGGATTTTACCCATTTGCCAGAGAATCACTTTTCCTCTACACATTTCATCAAGATGTTGCCAAGACATGTTGTGCCGTGGTTAGAGGCGCATGGGAAAAGGCCCTAGTTTCGCATTCTCTTGTGCCACTTAGATGAGATGGGTGGCCCTATAAATGCAAGACAGAAATAAGGCAGGAAGCTGCCTATTAAAATAATGGAAATTTAATTCTAAACATATCTATGTAGAACTTCTCTGCTAGTCTCTGTCTGCCCTAACAGAAAAAGGAAAAAGTCTCTAATTCCCACAGAAAGAAATGCTCTCCTCCCTCGTTTTCTGAGATTTTCCTAAACTGATGCTTTCTTCTTCAGGATTGGAGCTTTTACCCAGGAAGGGTTTGATGTCTATCTAAATGTGGGAAGGACAAGCAAGGAAGGAAGCTGAGTGAGGTGAAGGAACATGTTGAAAGCTGTGAGGAGAGGAGGAAAAAAAACCAGGCTGGGATATATGAGAAGAGGAAAGAATATGGCTAGACAAAAGAAATCATTCTTTCCTATGGATGCTTGTTCTCATATAATTGAGAAAGAGGGCTTTAAGCCAAATGCAAATAGCCTTTAAAATTCATTTTGGAAGGTCTGAAGGGACTTTGCTTCATGTTGGCCACTGCTGCTGCTTTTATGGCACCCATGGGTGCTATGCTAAAGACCTCACTACTAGAGCTGTGACAGGCTTTTAATGATGATCAGTTTTTTTAAAATATACCATGGATTCTGTGCTGAACTTCTTGTTCTATTACCAGCCTCTTTCCCTCAACCCTCTTATTATCTGACTCTGGTTTGCCATGCTGTATGGTGACATTCAGGGATTAGCTTCTGGGTCTGAAAGAAACAGAAGTAGTTGTGATTCCTACCAAGCTCAGTTAGCAAATTCCTTGTCTCATTTGTAAGGTGCCATAATGACAAAGTGATTGAATAACTTTGGGGGCTGTGGAGCTACAGTAGGCAGGAGGACTTGCTCACAGCTTGTTTCACACAGTGAACAAAGAGCCTTTCTTTTCAGTGATTATGAAGAAAAAGGGTTTAAGAACATAGTTCACTAACTGGAGGTAAGTGAGCCCTTCCTTATTCTGCGCCTGGCTATCCTCCTCTTCCTGTATGTGTGGGCACATATTTTTTATTCAGTTAATTATTTGTATCCCATCTTTATTAATTTTAGAAATAACTCAAGGCAGTGACCATATCCAATAGACCTCCCTCCTCCTATTTTCCCATGCGTGTGAGGCTTTTTTGAACAAGAAAACCTGTTAATCACTCAAAATATTTTAAATTTGGTTTCAGCAGAGCCTAGATAAGTTTAGACTTGATTCTCTGCCATTTTCTGTCTATATACACAATCATATATTGTTTGTCAGCTGCCACAGTATTTATATAAAAAGCTTTGATCTTCTATTTTTTGATTACAAGAGTGATAATGAACAATCCATACTGGGGTTGTGTGTAGAGGTGCAATGTTATAGATCAGGGGTGTCAAACCCAAGGTCTGCAGGCCAAATTCGGCTCATGGGGTGCTTAGATCTGGCCTGTAGGGCCGCCTGGGAAACAGTGAATGACCGGTCCACGTTGCCTCTGCCAGCGACAATGGAGCTTGGAAGAGCCATGTGCCATCCTCCCGAGCGCGTGTGTGGCCCTCCTGATTTCCATTTTTGCTGGCAGAGGGTTGTAGGAGGCTGTTGAAAAACTCAGGGGCCCTTTTTTGCTGGCAGAGCTCTCAGGCCACCACAGGTGCCCCCGACAGGAGTGCCATCAAATTGGTCAGATCCATTCTGGCCGCGCCTCCTAACCCCCCCCCTCCCAAATCAAACACCACCCTGATGCATCCCTCAATGAAATCAAGTTTGACACTCCTGTTATAGATGTATATGGAAACTAAAAATTTAGATCCGGAATAATATGAGCCTAGATTTATCCAGGCTGGCTTACAATCAAAGTACAGATTTTGGGTGGGATAAAAATAGCAACTTTTATAAACCAGTCAAAATTTCTAAGTATCTTAGCCATTGCTGCCCCACTGACAAGAAAAAATGTGGGCCATAGGAAATTGGACCTTAACATCCAAGTTGCTGACACCCAGTGATTCTTCATTTGGAACTTCCTATCAGATGACTCAAATGAGAAATGAAGGGATGGCTCAGGTAGCAGATTATACCAACAGAAATCCATCCTGATGGGAGTTGGTAATTCTCCTGTCAGCAAATGTTTAATTTTAGTAATACTTGTCGGGTTATTCTGGATTCTTTGAGGTTTCAGTGATGTGGACAGGGTGTGTGAAGAGATTGCCACTGTCTTCTTTTTTTCAACTCTTGGCTCTCTGCTCCTTATTTATTTGAGTTGATTTGATTTATTTGCTTCCCATCTTCCCTCAAGGTGGCTCTAGGCAGCTTACAATATTATAACCTAATAAAAAATAAAACTATAAATAACAACATTAAAATGGGGAGGAAAGGAGCAAGATGCACACCAGGGGGGAGGGGGGATCATATTTTAGTCCATTAACAACCTCTGGGATAAGGTATTCCCTCATTGGTTCCTCATTTTGCAGAGCCAGATCTTCAGCCCCTTTCACAAAAGTGTGGGCACGGATCTAACCTTGGGAGGCATGATGTTCCAAAGAGCCATGGCAGTGAAGACTCTTCTGGACCTCACCAGCCAGAATTCCTTGACTGACAGGGTCTGCAGCATGCTCCTTTCTGCTGGAGTAGGTGAGGCGAGCAAATCCCACTGAGAAACAGTTCCTCAGTCTGAACCTGTGCCATGAAGAGCTTTAAAGATGATAGCAATCACTTTGAATTTGACCTGGAATCAAACTGGCAACCAGTGCAGCTCGTGGAATAGCAGTGTAACATCAACCACCCTAAGGGCCACAAGAAATGTCCTCGTGGCTGCATTCTGCATCAGCTGTTGCTTTGAAATACTCTTGAAAGGTAGCCTCATGTGAGATGACCAGGACTTGAGTGACTGAGTGCAGGGACTCCCAGTCCAGAAAGAGACACAACTGGTGCTCAACACAAAGTTGCAAAAAATCTCCTAGCCACAACTGCCACGTGCTCTTTTAGCAGGAGTTGCTCCTTGCAAAGCAATTGGGAAAGCTTTCAAATAAAGGAGGAGTTCATTTTTTGTTATTTGAAATGTTTCTGATTTTCTTTGCAAACATTTGCTAGAACCTATTTATTTGAGCCAATTGACCTCATTCAGGTTGTTTATAGCTGCAATAAACTAGAGGTTACTTCTCAGTAAAATAACCTTCTTTAAAAAAAGATCTTTAATTCTTGTAAACTAGCTAACTGTTATTTTATAGCAACAGAGGGAATTAAATAGTTCACCATTGTTTCCTTTTTAGCTCTTTTTATTGTCTCTCTGGAATGGTATATAAATGTGGTTTGTCTCTACAGCTCGATTGATGGTTGATTTGTCTGAATGCCAAGCAACCAGAAATTCCCTAGCATTTTTTGGCATTTAGCTTGACACTCTCCCATGGCGATTGAGTCTTTCCGTGTCTTCTGATTTTAAGAGTTTAGTTTTTTTTTTAAAATAAATTTTATTAAGTTTTCAAATTTTAAAAAACATAAAATAAAACTTTATACATTGTTATCAACATCAAGACATCTTTTGTATCTCCTTACATTTTTCAGTAAATGTATTTATTTATTCCTTTACCATTACATCTTACTCTTACACTTCATCTTACTCTTGCTATAAATCAATATCTTTTATCCTTACATATCAATCTTCTCTATAGTATATTTACATATTTACATATATTTACATATTTACAAATGATAACTAAGCTACAGAAATTGAACTTAGGACATTATGTGCCTTCAAGAAACACATATCCAGAAACATCAAAGATTTTAAGAGTTTTCATTGTGTCTTTTGATTGTTAGTTGGTGTTCATGGATGAGGTCTGCTAGTTTTCTGCCTGCTTAGCCTACATAGTGGCTATCATAGTCATTACATTATATGTTGTAGATGACTCCTGCTTTTCTGTCTTGGTTTATTCTTTTCTTCTTCTTCTGATTTATTTAAGATATTTTGGAGGGCTTTAGTTGGCCTATGTTGCAACAGTGATGCTATGTGCTTGTAATGGTCTGTTGGTTGTTTCTGATATGTTTATAATGTATGGCAGTATTGCCCTTTTCATAGCTTGTGTTAGTTACGCTGTGGTAAATTGAGTGGTTTGACCCTTTTTGATAATATCACATGGGTATCGTGTGGTCTGCTGGGGGTTTGCAGGGGTTTGGAGAGCCCCGAGCTAAAATTCTGTGCAGTTCAGAGAACCCCAAAATTCCACTCCTGGCTGGCCCTGCCCACCCCGTCCTGTCCCTTCTAGGAGTCCCCACATGGCCATTTTGGATGCAGGTAAGTGCAGGGTATGTGCAGAGGCTTAGGGAGGATGAAAAAGGAGTTCAGGAAGGCCAAAAATGGGCCTGTTTCCAGTTTCCATAGAGCTTCCAGAGACCAGGGAGGTTGTTTTCGCCCTCCTGGAGGCTTGACAAAAGCATCCAGAGCCCAGGGAGGGAAAAACAGCCCCACACACTGTGGTGCAGGAGGCTGACTAGGCCACGGCCACCATTACCACACTTACCCAGAAACCGGGCAGAGAACCCTTTGCTAAACTTTTTGAAGTCCACTCCTAATGGGTATCCATCCATTTTGTTGGAAGGCGTTGGAAAGAGAATCTGTTTCCTTTTTGTGCTGCTCATTTTGCTTGTAATTGTCTGAATAATGTTAAGGCCCGGTCCCACTGGCCGACAGATACAAAACGTATGCATAAAGGACACAGCGGATGAGCAAAATTTCAGGGGTGGCTCCATCCATTGTCATCCTCTCCAAAAAATGGCAAAAATGTGCATAAACAGAATGGAAAAGAACGGAAAAGAACAGACATGGGTAGTATGTAGCGGGGATGTTAAATGGATGTTCATAGGAAGCCTAGAGGATGAAAGCGGATGGAAGTGGATGACACATCCAAAGGGGTTCAGGGGGACAATTTTGAAGCGGACGCATAGCAGAAGGGGCGGATGCATAGCGGATGAAATGGATGCATCACGGACACCGATAGGAAACAAAGGGGATGTCGTGCAGATGTATATCAGATGCAAAGCGTTCACTGCGCATGCGGGGAGTATGAATTGCGTCAGCTCCGCGGATATAAAAGGATGCAGCACGCAGTCAGCATACAGGGGAAAGACGTGCTGCCACATACATCTAGCAGGAACACCATGGTTCGTCAGTCAGGCAAGAAGAGGAAGCCCTACTCGTTCAAGCCCTGGCAAGAAGGCCAGAACCAGCATCCCACCCCTTGGCACTGACTCTGAAGCTGTTGCTGCTGCTGCTACTGTGGTGGACCAGCCCCAAGGCCCTCAAAGCCCTGTTGCTGAAGGCCCTGCTGCTCAAGCCCCTGAAGGCCCTGCTGCTCAAGCCCCTGAAGCCCCTGCCAGAGGGAGGAAGAGGCAAGGGAAGCAGAAGGGAGAGAGGAAACAGTACACCGTTTCCGAGGAGCATGAGGATGAGGTGCTGGAATGGCTGAGAGATAACGAGTACCTCTGGAGAAAGGGCCACAGATTGTATCGTGACACCAAGAAGAAGCAGGCAGCTTGGAGAGACAAGGCAGAGAGCCTGGGGTACACTGCAGAAGTACTCCTTGGATGGTGGAAGCACATGCACACCTGGTATGGCAAGCTACACCTCAAGAAATCCAGGCAGGCTGCTGTCAAGCTCACTGACCGGGAGATGTACGTCATGGCCAAGTGCAGTTTCCTGGAGGGTGAGATCCGCCACCGAGGAGCAGCTCCTCTGACACCCCTCTCCCTCAGACAGCCCACAGACAGCCAGTCCTCTTCCAGCCAGGAGCCAGCTACCCTGTCCAGGCAGGTGTCTTCAGAGGGCCCCACAGCAGAGACCCCCCTGACAGCTGCACTCCCCATGCCGGCAAACTTGGAGGATCCCGTGGAGGATGACGCCCTGCTGTCACAAATGGGGGAAGAAGCAGCAGCCACCAGAGGCCAACCCACCCCCACCCCCAGCTCCAGAGGATGCAGGCAGAGAGGCAGACTGGAGGGCCAGGACCACAGTGTGCTGTTGGAGATCAGGGACACAATGAAGACCAGCACAGAACTTCTCTCTCAGCTGGTGCACAGCGACATACCATCCTTGGACCGAAAGCTCTTCATCATCTACGTGAGCCAGACCCTGAGGGACCTGCCTGAGGCCTAGTACCAGGTGATGAAGCGGAAGATCACAGCACTTCTGCACAACCCTCAACCCACAACCCCCAGCTGAACATGTTCCGACCCAGTCCAGGTCTGCTCCTCCACCCGAGGCGATGTCACAGCCCTTCCACAGCTTTCAACAGCCCCTCACCTACCAAGGCTATGACTACCAGGACTTCCCATAGCAGAAGCAGAACTTCCCAGTCCAGGCCCAGGTTCATCGGACACCACAGATGCCAGTCCTCACCCAGCTGCAGACCAGACAGCCCCACTACACTCCTCCAAACCCTTCCTCCTCCCCACAGCCAAGCCCATCAACGGACAATCTGTCATCAGTATTGGGCCTGACATCTCAAGGCCTTGATGAAGGGCCTCTCAACCTCATGGGACTGAGTCAGCTCTCGGATAGCTTCCTGAACACACCATCCCCTGTTGTATCCTCGGGGCCAAGCATCCCAATGGTGCCTCAGACCAGCACTCAAGCCACAGCCACCTCCACAGTCCCTGCTCACTTAACAGCTGAGACCAGGGACATGACTCAGAGTGACTGAGAATAGTGTCAGAGACTGAGTTGTTTACTTGTTAAGTTTATCTTTGCTTAAGACACTTTACTTGGGTTCATTTTGCTTTTTTAATAAAGTCATAAAGTTTACCTAAGAAAGTTAATAAAGGTTATCTTTGCTTAACACACTTAATACAGTTTACTTGGTTCATTTTGCTTATTTAATGAAGTGATAAAATTTACCTAAGATAGTTAACAAAGGTTATCTTTGCTTAAGACACTTGGTTCATTTTTTTTACTTAATAAAATGTTGCAGAAAACTTTGAAAAAATGGTTAAGCCTTTGCATGCTTGTGGGATAGATAAGGATAATTGTGGGATAGATAAACCTCCAGTGCAAGCATAGTGGGTCTGTATGTTCCACCATCCCAGCTGCCACATATATGGACCTTTTTTATCAATAACAATTTATTCATTGATCAACACATTTTAAAATAAACAAAGCTCTTTATTAATGCCCTATTCATTGTAGGACCACTCAACATACATGGCACAATCTCATCAGTGTTGTGCAACAGTCTCAAGGAAGCATCCATTAATCATCTCTCATCCTGTCTTGCCACTCCAGCTGGGGAGTTGCACCAGTGTCTCAGTAGGTTGCACTGCTTCTTCCCTTCACGTGAAGCTCTGTTGGGGCCTTGTACATCCACATTGTCTATCAGGTTACATCCTTGCCTCCATTCACCAGGCTCCATGTCCCCATTCCCCTGTTGACGGTTGACAAGTCTGTTCTAAACACTGGGTAGTGGGTGCGCATGAGATTGTGCAGGATGCAGCAAGCTTCCACGATGCCCTTCACAGTCTGTGGGTGATGCTGCATGGTGGTGAGGAGTATCTGGAACCTGTTGGCCAGGATGCCAAAGGCATTCTCCACCACCTGTCTTGCCCTGGACAGCCTGTAGTTGAAGATCTTCTCTTCACGAGTGAGGTATCTTGAAGTGTACGGCTTCATGAGGTAGGTTCTGAGGGAGAATGCATCATCACCAACGATGAAGTAGGGCACATCTTGTGTGTCATTGGATAGGGGGTCTGGACCTGGAAAACCCATGATGAGGTTGCATTCCAGCCCATCCTTGAGGTCACTGGCGTTGTATACCTGGGCATCTGAAGCTGACCCGTTGCCTGAAGCATCGATGTAGATGAACTTGTAGTAAGCATCAACCATGGCAAAGAGGATGATACTGAAGAAGCCCTTGTAGTTGTAATAAGTGGACCCTGAGTTGGCTGGAGCTTTGCAGGCCACGTGCTTCCCATCTATGGCTCCAACGGTGTGGGGAAAGTTCCACCTCTGATACCACTGCTCTGCAACTTTCCTCCAGCCTTCTTCAGTGGTGGGACACTGGAGGAGCTCCTCTACGTATTATTAGATGATGGCCTGCACCACTTCTCTGACCACTTTGCTGATGGTGTTGTGTGGCACCCTCCACGCATACTGCATGTTTCTGTTTGTGGTTCCAGAGGCCAGGTGGCGCAGAGTCAGTGCCACCTTCAGTCCAGGGTCCAGGCTGGAATGGAAGTTGGTGCTTGGCTTGGTCAACCTGGGTTTCAGACGCTCTACAAGTTCGTCAAACATTGTTTGTAGCATCCTCATGAAGCGCTGGAATGCACGAGGGTCTTCATTCCTCAGCTCCACCATCAACTGGTCATACAGTCCAAACTCCATTCTTCTCACGATCCATCCTCGGACCTGCACAGCTCTTGGACGTCTCCTTCTTCTCCTCCTGTATAAAAGTTGAAACAGTCTGAACAGGTTTTGGTTCTGGTGGTGAATGAGCGCAGCTATCATACGGACTGTTTCATCATCCATGGTGGAGAATAATTTGATGTTGAAGACCAAGACCAAGGGTGAAGATGTCTGTATACCACGGCTTCTGGACTCAAACTGAGATCCAGATGATTTTCTCCCCCTTTTTATAGAAAATATTGGTTGTCCATTAGGTGTCCTTCTACATACTCTAGACATGGTCCAGACATCCTAAATATATGAGATACATCCCAGATACAAACGTTTTGTCCATTTTTAATCCTTTATATACAAGATGCATATGCTTACATCCTTTCTATTTCCATGCTACTAACGCTGTGTAGACGTTCCATGTACCTTTTGTTTCCTCCCTCTTTCCATTTTCAGCTGCAGCAGATGTGAGTTGAGGGGATGGCCAGAGGATGCAGAGAGGATACAGTGGACGTTTAATGGATGATAATGGACATAAAACGTTTGTTGCCCATATATGTCGCGGATGTACATCGTACGCGGCGGAAAGTTCATCCGTTCACAAAGTTTTGTGCAGCTCAAAACTTTTTGCGTGGATGAAATCTCAGTGGATGGATGCTCGACGGATAGAGCATATGAAACACGTATGCAATGAGTACACAACGGATGCATAGCGTTTTCCAACAGATGGCAAGCTTTTTTTAACGTTTTACATCCTCTTTGCATCCGTAAGTGCAGTGGGACCGGGCTTTTAGACAGCTCCTCATGTGGGAGGTTGGGTTCTTACTTTGGTAATGGAGCACTTGGTTAGCGATTAATACTGGTCTCCATCCTGAAAAACCCTACAGAAAACCCAGATTTTTATAGTTTTCCAGAAGGATATCAGAGTGAGGCTCATTTGTGGGATTGCTAGTCTTGTGAGGATTGCTAGTGCTAAGAGTATGCAGTAAGGGCTTTTCTGTTATTGCTTCATTTCCTAAGAACACTGCTTTAGAAAGACATCAAAAGCTTGTTTTTTCAAGGAACTAGGGAACAAGGTGTCTTGGAATCCCCATGGAATGATGAGAGATGGTTGAAACTGTATTTATGTACTTCCCTGCTTAATGTTTACACGTTCCACACTCTGATTGTACTTTTATTGGTTTTTTAGTATAAACTGCCTATGTCCAAATTGGTGGCTGTATAAGACAAATAAATACAGTAAATAGCCTATTAAGCCCCTATGTTTAACTGGGAGTTGAAGTATAATGTTTATATTAGTGTTGTAAAATTTGAGAAAAGTACCTTTGTAAAAATATATGTAAGATGGCTTCCAACCAGATCAATTGACTTATTTAGCTGTGTTATGTTTACATATTTCATTGTATATATCTCATAGCTAATTATTCTTCGGTTTCATATTTTTCATTCCTGGCAAACTGAATAGTCACACAAGAAAGTTGTAGGGCCTGGAATTCATATTGTATATAGCTATATAATTAAATCATATGATAAATTGTCAGAATACATTATTATCTTAAAAAATATCGATCAATCAATCAGAGTAGAGCTGGAAGTGACCTTCCAAGAGGTCTTCTAGTCCAGCCCTCTGCTGAACAGTGACTTCAGTTTGTATTGCCTGTGTATGTGGATATGGAAGGGTTCCCTTTCTAAGAATTCATGGGATTATGGATTGAATCTTGTGTATTTATACACATTGTAGAGAAAGAGTAGAAAAACACAAATGGCTCCCATATTTAGATTGCTAATGTCTTTTGTTTTCTTATAGACAATCATGGAACAATTTAATCCCAGCCTCCGGAACTTCATATCCATGGGAAAGAACTATGAAAAGGCCTTGGCAGGTAAGTGAAATAACACTGTATTAGTTTATCATGGCTGTCTTATGACAACTGTAGAAATGGCACCTCTTTTTTTCAAACCTTTGGCGATGGCAAAGGTGGGAAAAACTAGTAGTATCTGTGGAAAGTGTTGTCAGCATCATTCTTAGTGCTAAAGAGGCTTTCAGCTGTCCCAGACAAGCTACGAAGTAGTTCTTTGAATTAAGTTACAAGGATAGTATTCTTTATGACATATGAGGCATGAAAGCTCTCTTAAGACTTAGAGTACTATAATACAGAAGATCTTTTTTACAATTATGAGCCAGGAACAGGCTGCTGGTTTATCAACAGGATAACCCATTCTGTATTCTTGGGACTTCAGTTTTCTTAGTCTCTCCATGTCATCTTGTCTCTCTGTACTTTCTTAACATACTATATCTTTTTTTAAAAAAATAACAATTGCGGACAAATTGTTTTATTGATAGACCTGAATTTGTAGAGATATGCAAAAGTTTTGAATTTAAATGTTTTTGAAATTGAAATGCCCTATATCAAGTTTAGAATAATTGTTTTGAGTTAAAAATTCCCTATTTCAAGTTCAAAATGGGCATTTCAATCATTTTTAAAGTGTTTAAAGTTTAGCTGACACATAAGATGAAAGCTTTGAGTTAAACTTAGGCAAAACTGGTTTCATATTGTCAACTTTAGTCAGTGTGTTCATTGCAACTTTATCCAGATTAGATGTAGTGGGACTGATGAACAATTTACTTTTATCTTACGATTTCAGGGCACAGGTAGTCCTCGCTTAATGACCAGTTGCTTAATGACTGTTTGGAGTTACTTCAACTTTGGAAAGGGTGTTTTATGGCCTGTAAAGCTTTTCTGACAATTGTAAAATGTCACCCTGGCCTCCCACAGTCACATGACTGGCTACAGCTTGGTCATGTTACTTCAATTTTTAATGTTTTTTTGCCAGTTTTCAATAGAAAACAACAAAAAACACCAATTGGATATGCTGGATTCACTTAACAATTAGGTGGTTCACTTAATAATTGTGGTGACTCACTTTATGACCTTTGCAAAAGCAGTTGTATAATCAGATCGGGTCACATGGCAATCCACGCAATAACCACCCTGATTTTTGCCCAAAATTCCAGATCCAACTGTGGTCATAAATTGAGGACTACTTATATTTCACATCAGCCATTTTTAACACATGTAACCATGAGAAGCCTCTTAGGCAAGATCAGCTGTATCCAGTGTTGTAGAGAAAAGCAGAGATCATGTTGTTGAAGGAATGCAAGAACTGTTAACAAACAAAAGAGACAATAAATGACTGTGGGGGGCAAGTGTTACAGTCCTAAGACAAGCAGAAGCATGAAAAAGAGAACAAAACATTTAAAATAGCCACTTCTTGCAAGTTTCTGTATAATGTAGGTTCAGTAACCACATATCCTATGTTATGAACCTCATATCCTATGTTATGTTATGTTTTATTCCAGAAAGATGTATTTATTTTTCAAAAATTCACATTTAACCTTTTTTTTGATGATTTAACTTTTACTGTACAAATGGTGCCACATAATGAACATTTGTGTAAAAATATGGAAATTATATTATCCTTTTAAAATAAATTTAATATATTCTGTTTGATTTTGAATATTTTTATTAGAATATGCATCTTGGCAGAGCTCTTGAATTTACAAAAACAAAAACAAAACAAAACCCTACAAAGTTATAAACATAAACAATTAAATTTTTTATCCATAGCAGCCTTTTTCAGAGTTTTTCCTTTTTTAAGTTTGTTCATTTTCTTCCAAGAAAATATGGTCACCATAACTATAAGCTAATAGGGAAATGCTTGCAGGCTCCAAAGATTTTATTATTATATCTTACAATAGATATAATAACAATACTGTTATTATAGTATAACAATACTATTATAGTATAACAATACTATAACAATAGATATAATAACAATACTGGAACAATAGAGTTCCAGTAGTCCTTGTAATATCTGACTTCTTGACTTGGCCTACCTCAAAGGGCTGACAGAAGTTGACTCTTGCTTATGAAAAGAGAAGCTTCAATAAAAGACACCAAATAAAAGGGTGGAGCTACCAAGATTAGAAATAAAGTTCCCAAGACTATATAATACTATTATCCAAATACTCTGGAAGTCCCCTCAACATCCAAAGCTGACAAATGGATGGCAAAAAAAAAAACCATGACATATAAGTGCAGGAGAAAGAGATGGAGAGAGAATCTGGTGTTGATACATAAACATGGCTAGATTTTTACATTCCGTAATAGCTGATCTTTGCTGTGCTGATAACTTTATCTCTATCTGTAATGAAAGCAATTTATCTAAACCTCATTCTTGAATTCCATTCTTAAGCTTATGAGCATATATTTGTGTTTTCTAGAGAGAGGTGTACTGCTGTTCTCAGGGTAACGCTTTGACACCAAGAACCCAGTAGAAATCATGTTGATGAACAATAAGAAACATTCCAATAGCCACATCATAAAAATATCTTTATTAAGTCAAAATAATATGAATGTTCTCAAGCAGGTTGTTAAGGTTTATTCAATTTGCAACAGGGTTCTCTTGAGAAAGCAAACAATAGTGATTCCCCCTGTTTTGGAAATGCAAAATACAGCTCAGATTTAGATTGGTTAGATTTGATTTTGGGGCCATTCATCTCATCTAGAGCCAAATTAACTCAAATCCAGTCCAAATCCAAGACTCTTCATAATAATAGAACATAGTGAGCTTCATAGTTTTGGAAAGTAGCTTTGGTTGGTAAAGGTAACTATTATATTTTGGAGACAGCCAAGGAGAACTCATTTTCTTATGGACATAGTTCATCTCACTTTCTGTTCTGGCTATTTTCCCTGAGCTGGACAATCTTTATATGTTTCTGTCAGTGTTTCAACTTATTATGGAGAGCAGTTGTGTGTTTTTCCCCCTGATGTTTCTTTGCTGTTTGTTATTAATTTTTTTTCAGTTCCAAAGTGCAGGTCGACTGCATTTGTCCACTATGTCTCAGGGATGTAAGGAACAAAATAGTATTTAATTACTAATCAGGGTGTGTTTCCCCCAAAAAATCTTCTTAAACTGTTTCACAATTCCTTAGCTGTTCTCTATATCAACTGACTTTGCTTGTTTGAAATACAGCTTTGGCCAGTATCCTTGGGATTTTTGCTTGCTGGTTTTTGTGCCATCAAGTCAGTGTTGACTCTAAATGCACCCATAGATCTCTTCTAGGATTATGTATACCTGATTTGGCCATTCAGATCTCTCAAAAGTGCCCCTATCATTACTGTAATCTGTAAGCCATGTTGTGGTTGGTTATCTTCTTTTTTCCTTTCACCTTTCCCAGAATTACAGATTTTTTTTCCAAGGGAGCTGATTCTTTTCATATTATGTCCAGAATTAGGGTTTACTTCTTTGTTCTATGATTAATGTGTTTGTTTTCTTGCTGTCCATGGTATTCTCAAGAATCTTCCTTAACACAAAATTCAAAAGTATCAATACACTTTGCACCCTTCTGTTTTAGAGTCCAGCTTTTGCTTCTATAGTGCTGCAAGAAAATAATTGCCTGCACAATTCTGATCTTTGTACACATCACAGAATCAGTATATCTTTTCTAAGTCCTGAATTGGTACCCTATCAGGTATTAGTCTTATTTCTTGACTGCTGGTTCTTTTTTTGTTGATAAAACTATCTACCAAAAAGCAGAAAGGCAGAATCTACCTAAAAGGCAGAAACTAGCTACCATTTCAATGTCAGTTCTAAGATTGGTTGCCGTACCTGGTATTATTAGTTTGGACTTCTATGTGTTTAATGTGCCATTTTTCATTGTGTTCTTTGACTTTCATTACGAGAGCTTGCAGATTGTATGCATTTTCAGCTATCATGTTCATGTCATCAGCATAGCATTAGATTATTCATGTTTCTTTCATCAATTTTAAAACCACCCTCCTCTTCTTCCAATCCAGCTTCCTCCAATATATATGCAGCTCAGAGATATTATGTCGCTTTGTCCCATTGCTTTGCTAGTGGAGCCAGCAGAATCAGACCAGTGTGAATACTAGATCTTCTGATTTAGAGAAATCTGTTAAAACCAGCTGATTACCTTTGTGAGCCAGCTACTTAGCATACCTTTGAGCTGTCTTCTAGTGGATACTTGAGGTGCTGATATCTGCTAAAAGTCTACATTTTCTAAGGTGTAAAGAGAGCCAGGCTTTCTCATAGCAAGAGAACTCCATATATGTTCAAGAGCAGCATTTTTCTATTCTGTGTATTCAGAGACTGAATCGCAATCTTAAGAACAAGCTGAAGTATTGAAACATTGATTTAAAATGTATTTTGATAATCTTTTGCCAGAAAGAAAATTTATATAAGAAGATGTTATTCTATCATAAAAATGCATGAAATTATGCAGCCCCTTTTTGATAACATTGACAAATAATGCTTTTCTAGCTCATCAAAATAAAAGAGAATATAGGGTTGAAATGAAAAATCCTTGCTATTGTCTGAGCTTAGTTGCTTTCTTACAGATATTTCATTACTCGAACCAGATAACATTATCAGTGTATTCGCACTGATGATGTTACCAAGTTTGGGTAATGAAACATCTGCAAGAAAACAACCAAACTCAGAGAGCATCAAGGACCCCTCGTCATAATGAATTGATTCATATACCCAAGGATATCTAATAGACAATTCTGCAAGAATAATATACTTTTTCCACTTTGCTTTGGATCAGTATAAGTAGTCCTTGACTTATGACCAATTGTTTAATGACTATTTAAAGTTACAACAGCCCCAGAAAGGTGGCTTCATGGCCCATAAAACACATCATAAACCATTGCACCACTGCCTGCTCACCCCACAGTCACACAACTTTGGGCTCTTGGCAACTGTTTTGCATTTAGTAATCAGTTGCAGTGTTCTGCGGTCACATGACCACCATTTGAGATGTTTTTTGGAAGTGTCTGGTAAAAAAAACCAAACATGCCCATGAGGGGAATGGATTTGCTTAATGATCGCATTAGTTCAACTTACAACTGGGTGATTTGTTTAACAACGGCTGTAAAAGTAGTAAAAAAATTGAGTTCAGTCACATGAGTACCTTGACTTACGATTGAAATTCCAGTCCCAATTGTGGTCATGAGTCAAGGATTATCTATATAAACATTGTAAGTATAAACAATAAATGGACAGGGATGGGAATCTGTGCCCCCCCCAAGATGCTACTGAATTGCATTTCCCAGCATCTCTCGCTGTTGGTCATAGACTCATCTTTGGTACACATTCTTATTCTATGTATGTATGCATGTATAAAATATGGATACTTGTGACTGCTTTACAGTTGGAATAGCTTATGAAACAAGGGGAAAATTGTATATTTGCATATACAATGTCTGTGACCAAAATCAGCGGAAGTAAAAGACATAGCATGATTTATGACAATGCAGCTAATTTAAAATCCAGCATTTGAACACAACTCCTTTGTATTCTTGCATGGAAAACATTTATTAAATGAGGTTAAAATGAATATTTATGACCATATTGTATATTTATTCATGATAGTTACTTTGCAATTCAGATTTTTCAGAATGATCTGTTAAAATTGCATCATGTACATTTGTCCCATACCAGCGGTTGCCAAACGGTGGGCCACAAGAAAATTTTGTTGGGCCGCAGAGAAATCTCACCCCCAGAGCACCCCCCAAAGCAATTATCCAGGCTGCGCAGAAACACAAGGCTGCGCCGTCTACTAACTCCTTACTCGGCAAAGTTGCCTGCTAAATAGCTATTTTTCCTTTTTCTGACCATCATCTGTTCTGCTGTGCCTGGAGATTTAGATTAGCTAGGAAGCAGGAAATGGTTGGATTTCTTGCTTTCTAGCTAGTGTTTAGAACTTCGGTTCTGCTTTTAAGCACAGCCGAACCTCCCTTAGGACTGAAGATTCTATTATTCAGTGCAGACTCACGGCAAGCAAATTTGAGAGACTGAGCTAACCGATGGCAGATAGATAGATCACTGAATGATTCTGTGAGCAACTCAAATCTGCCTCCCTGCTTTACCTGATTTTGGGTAAAACTTGCTCTTTTTTAATAAAAAAATCAATATTTATATACATTGTATGTTGTGAGTTAATTTTGTGAGTTTGTTTGCAAGCAAATTTTATGTGACAGACTGAGCTAGCCAATGGCAGATAGATCTCTGAATTACTCTGTGATTCTGTGAGCAATTCAATCTGCCTGCCTGCTTTGCCTGATTTTGGGTAAAAGTTGCTCTTTTTTTATAAAAGAATTCAATATTTATATAAATATTTATAATATTTACATACAAGCCATGCTCAGGCAGTCATGTGACCACCAAGCCATACCCATAAATTAGGCCATGCCCATAAAACCTGTTACTAATCCCTGGGATTTAAAGTTATGAGTTTGGTGGTCCCTGAGGTCCAAAAGGTTGGCAACCCCTGTCCCATACATATTTGCTTTTAGGCAAAAGGCCAAGAAATAATCTACACTATTATCCTTCCCACAATTAAGTGCACATCCAGATATTGGTTAATGTAATTATTGCTGAATTTTGAAAGCTGTTACCCTTCTAACAAATGCAAGAAGATTTATTATGAGATCAAATTATACTTTGGATTTTAAGATGCAATATAATAAAGGGCTGAAATTGTTATGGGCCATTTAGTTATGGTAACTATTATGGAATAGGCAGAAGGCATAAATTAAATATAGGGCAGACAATGAACTGTAACATCTGGGAATTTTGTCTGTTGAAATCCTGACACTTCTGGAAATGAAGTGTTAGTAGAAGAACTAGGCACGGAAAAATTACAAGTAAATCTCTTCTTGTTCAACTGTGAAATGTGGAAAAGTACAATTTTATTAAAGAGAAAGAATAAACATTTAGAGAACTGTTGAACTTTGGCTTAGTTTCACACAGCTTTGAACCAAATGTTAACTGGAGTCCTTATATACCAATATATATTTGTATCATAGCTGCAGAGCCCAAGAAACGTATTGGAGGATAAGTGGACTTTTAGAGCTCAGTTTTTTTAAAAAAACGGAACCAGTAACTATGCTTTAAAAATAAAAGAGAAATCAGTTAATACCTTGTATTATAGAAGAAGAATGTGACTACATGAAAATCATTTAACACAACTGTATTTAAAAAATACTGCATAACTTCTTTCATGCTTAGTCGGTATTTATTCTAGATTAAGTTGAAAGAGAAATATATTAAGATATTTGAATGGGAATTGATGTTTCCACTCTAGTTTCATCTGATTCAAGCTTGAATTTACATATTTCCATCATAAATCTATAATAATAAATGGCAGTCTTTCCCTCTCCTTCATTTTCTGATCTGGGTTCTCTCTATTTTAAATAGATAGCATTTGTAAGAGCAACATAACTTGAGGCAAAATTATTTTCACAAATTGCTACAAGTTAGTGACAAAGCTTATGCAATGTGTTCTTGTGACTATGAGGAGCTCTCTCCTTATCTGATTAAAATGATATGTGTGCAGTTAGAATTTCAACAAACCACCTTAAGCCCATGTCACACTGCACCAACGGAAGCAAAGAGGATGTAAAACGGACAAAAAAGCTTGCCATCCATTGGAAAACGCGATGCATCCATTGTCTACTCACTGCATACGTCTTTCATACGCTCTATCCATCAAACATCCGTCTACTGCTATTTCATCCGCTCAAAAAGTTTTGAGCTGCACAAAACTTTTTGAGCGGATGAACTTTCCACCGCGTACGATCTACATCCGCGACACATACGGCCAACAAACGTTCTACGTCCATTGTCATCCGTTACACGTCTGATGTATCCTCTCGGCATCCTCTGGCCATCTGTGCAACTCACATCCACTCCAGCGGAAAGCAGAAAGAGGGAAGAAGTGAAAAGTACGCGGAACGTCCACACAGCGTTAGTAGCACAGACATAGAAAGGATGAAATCAGATGCAGCTCAGATATAAAGCATTAAAACGGACAAAACGTTCACATATGGGACATATCTCGGATATTTAGGATGTCTGGAGGATGCCTAGAGTATGTGGAAGGACACCTAGCAGAAAACTGACATTTCCTATAAAAAGGGGGAGGAGATCATCTGGATCTCACTATCAGTCCAGCAGCCCTGGTGTGCAGACCTCTTCAGCCTTGCTCTTGCTCTTCCACATCATCCATTGATCTCCACCATGGATCATCGCACACTCCTTTAGGTAGCCGCCATCATTCAACACCAGAACCAAGCCCTCTTCAGACTGTTTCACCTTTTCTATGCAAGGAGAAGGAGACGTTCAAGAGCTGTCTGGGTCTGAAGATGGATCGGGAGAAGAGTGGAGTTTGGACTCTTTGACAAGCTGATGGTGGAGCTGAGGAATGAAGACCCTCGTGCATTCCAGCACTTCATGAGGATGCCACCAGCCATGTTTGACGAAGTTATGGAGCGTCTGAGACCCAGGTTGACCAAGCCAAGCACCAACTTCCATCCCAGCCTGGACTCTGGACTGAAGGTGGCACTGACTCTGTGCCACCTGGCCTCTGGGACCACGTACAGAAACATGCAGTATGCCTGGAGGGTGCCACACAACACCATCAGCATTGTGGTCAGAGAAGTGGTGCAGGCCATCATCTAATAATACGTAGAGGAGCTCCTCCAGTGTCCCACCACTGAAGAAGGCTGGAGGAAAGTTGCAGAGCAGTGGTATCAGAGGTGGAACTTTCCCCACACTGTTGGAGCCATAGGTGGGAAGCACGTGGCCTGCAAAGCTCCACCCAACTCAGGGTCCAATTATTTCAACTACAAGGGCTTCTTCAGCATCATCCTCTTTGCCATGGTTGATGCTGTCTACAAGTTCATGTACATTGATGCTTCAGGCAACGGGTCAGCTTCAGATGCCCAGATATACAACGCCAGTGACCTCAAGGATGGGCTGGAACGCAACCTCATCATGGGTTTTCCAGATCCAGACCCCCTACCCAACAACACACAAGATGTGCCCTACTTCATCGTTGGTGATGAAGCCTTGTCCCTCAGAACCTACCTCATGAAGCCGTACACTTCAAGATACCTCACCCGTGAAGAGAGAATCTTCAACTACAGGCTGTCCAGGGCAAGACGGGTGGTGGAGAACGCCTTTGGCATCCTGGCCAATAGGTTCCAGGTACTTTTCACCACCATGCAGCATCACCCACAGACTGTGAGGAACATCGTGGAAGGTTGCTGCATCCTGCACAATCTCATGCGCACCCGTTACCCAGTGTTGCAGAACAGGCTTATGGACCGTCAACAAGGCAATGGGGACATGGAGCCTGGTGAATGGAGGCAAGGACAAAACCTGATAGACACTGTGGATGTGCAAGGCCCCAACAGAGCTTCACGTGAAGAGAAGAAGCAGCACAACCTTCTGAAACACTGGTGCAGCTCCCCAGCTGGAGCAGTGGAGTGGCAAGACAGGATGGTAGATGCTTAATGGATGCTTCCTTCAGCCTGTCTCATCACACTAATGAGATTGTGCCATGTATGTTGAGTGGCCCTACAATGAACAGGGCATTAATAAAGAGTTTTGTTTATGTTGAAATGTGTTGATCAATGATTAAATTGTTATTGATAATAAAGGGCCATGTGTGTGGCAGCTGGGAGGGTGGACCATATAGTCCCACTATGCTTGCACTGGAGGTTTATCCATCCCACAACTATCCTTATCCCACAGCTATCCTTACCCATCCCACAGCTATCCATCCCACAGCTATCCTTACCAATCCCACAAGCATGCAAAGGCTTAACCCTTTTTTCAAAGTTTTCTCCAAGACTTTATTAAGTAAAAAAAGTGAACCAAGTGTGTGAAGCAAAGATAACCTTTATTAATGACAAACTGAATGACTTTATTAAAAAGCAAAATGACCCAAGTAAAGTGTCTTAAGCAAAGATAAAGTGATAAAACTCAGTCTCTGGCACTCTTCTCAGTCACTCTGAGGTGTGCCCATGGTCTCAGATGTAAAGGGGCCAGGGACTGTGGAGGTGGCTGTTGCTGGAGTGCTGGTCTGAGGTGCCATTGGGGTGCCTGGCCCCAAGAGTACAACAGGAGATGGTGTGTGCAGGAAGCTCTCAGAGAGCTGACTCAGTCCCGTGAGGTTGAGAGGCCTTTCATCAAGTATCTGGGATGTGAGGCCCAAGACTGATGACAGATGTTCTGAGGAAGGGCTTGGCTGTGGGGTGGAGGAAGGAGGGGTGTAGTGGGGCTGTCTGGTCTGCAGCTGGGTCAGCTGAGGCGTCTGTGGCGTCTGAGGAACCTGGGCCTGGACTGGGAAGGTCTGCCTCTACTGTGGGAAGTCCTGGTAGTGGTAGGCTTGGTAGGCGAGGGGCTGTTGAAATCCATGGAAGGGCTGTGACATTGCCTGGGGTGGAGGAGCAGACCTGGAGTGGGTAGGAGCAGGTTCAGCTGGGCCTGGAGGGCGGTGCAGAAGAGCTGTGATCCTCTCCTTCATCACCTGGTACTGGGCCTCGGGCATTTCCATGAGGGTCTGACTCACGTAGGTGATGAAGGGCTTGTGGTTAGAGGATGGTATGTTGAAGTGGACCAGCTGGGAGAGGAGATCTGTGCTGGCTTTTATTGTGTCCCTGATCTCCAAGAGGACAGTGTGGCTCTGTCCCTCCAGTCTGCCTCTCTGCCTGCTTTCTGTGGAGGTGGAGCTGGGTATGGGTGTGGGTTGGTCTCTGGTGGCTGCTTCTTCTTGCTCCATTTGAGACAGGGGATCTTCCACGTCCTCCGGCACAGGGAGTGCAGCTGTCGGGGGAGGGGTCTCTGTTGGGGGGCCCTCCAAAGACACAGTAGCTATCTCCTGGCTGGAAGAGGAGTGGCTCTCTGTGGGCTGTCTGAGGGAGAGGGTTGACAGAGGGGCTGCTCCTCGGTGACGAATCTCACCCTCCAAGAAGCTGCACCTGGCCATGACATAGGTCTCCCGGTCAGTGAGCTTGACAGCGGCCTGCCCGGATTTCTTCAGGTGCAGCTTGCCATACCAGGTGTGCATGTGCTTCCACCATCCAAGGAGTACATCTGAAGTGTAGTCCAGGCTCTCTGCCTTCTCTCTCCATTCTGCCTGCTTCCGCTTGGTGTCGCGATAGAGCCTGTGGCCCTTCCTCCACAGGTACTCATTCTCCCTCAGCCATTCCAGCACCTCCTCCTCATGGTCTTCGGAAATGGAGTACTGTTTCCTCTCCCTTCTCTTTGCCTCTTCCTCCCTCTGGCAAGGGCTTTAGGGCCTTCAGCAGCAGGGCTTTGAGGGCCTTGGGGCTGGTCCATCACAGCAGCAGCAGCAGGAGAAGCACCACAGCAGCAGGAGAAGCACCAGCAGCACCAACAGAAGCACCAGCAGCACCAACAGAAGCACCAGCAGGAGAAGCACCAGCAGCAGCAGCAGGAGAAGCACTAGCAGCAGCAGCAACAGCAGCAGCAGCAGCTTCAGAGTCAGCGCCAGGGGGTGGGATGGTGGTTCTGTCCTTCTTGCCAGGGCTGGCAGGAGTAGGCCAGGAGTAGTTCCCCATGGTGTTCTCTCAAGATGTCTCTGGCAGCAGGTCTTTCCTCTGAACGCTGACTGCTTGCGAGCTGCATCCTTTTATATCCGTGGAGCTTATGCAATTCATCCTCCCCGCATGCGCAGTGAACGCTTTGCATCCGCTACGCATCCGCTATGCATCCTATAGGCGTCCGTGATGCATCCGCGTCATCCGCTACGCATCCGCTCCTTCCGCTTTGTATCCGCTTTGCTGTTCTCCCCAGGAAGCCCTGCGGATGTGTCATCCACTTCCATCCGCTAGGCTTCCTACAAACATCCGCTTTACATCCCCGCTACGTCCTCCCCACGTCCGTTCCTTTCCGTTGTTGTCCACTCTGTTTATGCAAATTTGGGGCACTTTTGAGAGCGGATAACAACGGATGGAAATTTTGCTCATCCGCTGTGTCCTTTTTGCATACGTTTTGCATCCGTCGGCCAGTGTGACCTTGCCTTGAAATCTAGGAGCTGCATTTGAAAGCCCATGCTAGTTAGTTTCTTAATATTATGCCATATGCTAAATAAATAAATAGATCTTGATAATAGTTTTAGAGCTATTCTTAAGGTAATGTCAAGGATGTGTAGGCTTTATTGGGCTTTCTTGGAAGAGGTAATTTCAGTCTCTACACACAGATTCCAAAAGCTTTAGCAATCCAGACAAATCCATCAGCTTCCCATTTTCTGACTTTGAAGTAATGTCCAATTCTTAACAAAGTTTGGAGGTGGCCTAATGATAAAAGTTCCAACACATTTTACTTTTTGAATCTTCCCAGTCTAGATGCCAATTTGAGAAGCTGAAATTCACACATCTCCTGGAGGTCCAGATTAGGGAATATGGAATACAGGAAGTCTTTAAGTTACAACCATATGTTTAATGTCAGTTTGAACTTAGAAGGGCACTGAAAAAAGGGACTTATAACCATTTTTCACACTTTCAATCACTGCAGCATCCCCACAGTCACATGATCAAACTTCATATGCTTGGCAGCTGGCATGTATTTATGACAGTTGCAATGTCCCTGGGTCACGTGATTGAATTTCCAACAAGTAAAGTTGGAAATTTCCAACAAGTAAAGTCAGTGGGGAAGCCAGATTACTTTACAACCATGTTACCAACAGAACAGCTGGCAAGAAGGATTGTAAAATGGGACAAAACTCACTTAACAACGCTCTTGTTTACCAACAGAAATGTTGGGGTCAGTTGTGGTCATAAGTTGAAGGTTATCTATGATAATGTGGAACTGGACTGAAATTTTGCAAATTGTAGGGTTTCCCTAATTTCCTGTATTTAATTTACATGGGATGTTTTCAACAACCCTAACATCTAGACAGCAAAAGCTGTTAAAAGCTATAATAGGATCTTCTGGTAATTTTAAAGATGCCATTTTGATTTCTTGCTAATATTCTGCAAAATTAAACAGTATTAATAGTAATAGTTTTAATAATAATTAATTTGTTATACTGATAAATGATTATACAGTATCATTACCATTATTAATGAAAGTAATTGAACAGATGCTATTAAAACCCTTTTGTGTGATATTTTGAGAATTTAAGTTAAAATAAATATGGTGTAATGTTTTAATTTTATACTTTTTATTATCTAGGTGTGACATATGCTGCAAAAGGATATTTTGATGCCCTGGTTAAAATGGGAGAATTGGCCAGTGAAAGTCAAGGATCTAAAGAATTAGGTAAGTCAAGTATATGAATGAAGTTAGCGTAAATTACAGGCATGAAATTTATGTATTTATTATTTTTATAAACAACTCAAAGTGGCAAGCATATTTACTATTCCTTCCTACTGTTTTTCTCACAACAACAACCCTGTGCAGTAGATTGGGCTGAGGGAGTGACTGTCCTGATTCCACCCAGCTGACTTTCAAGACTATGGCGGGACTAGAACTCACTGTCTCTTGTTTTCTGGCCTGGTACCTTAAATACTAGACCAAACTGGCTCTTGAAATTTAAAGTTCATTTAAATCACAATGCAAGCTTTATTTAGAAATTCATCTGCAGTCACTAGAAGTAAAAAATAACTCAAATGTACAAAAAGTATACTTTATTATGGTTGTGCTACTACCAACTGTCAAAAAACTGATTGGTGCATGGTGTGGTTGAATGTAGTCTGGATTCCCAGGAGAGGGAATATGCATTTCAGAGGAATAAAAGTCAGCAAAGTTTTAGTTAGGTTGAGTGGGAGGAAGGTCAACTCAGCTCCTCCCTAGAGGTTCTCAGAGTATACCTTTAATGATGTAAGAAATTTCCTTTAGTTTGGCAATGTACGAATATATATCAATCTAGTGATAAAAATGTATCAAAAATATTCAATAAATTATAGAATACAAATATAAAACTGTAGTGTCAAAGATCCCTGAATTACAAAATATTAATTACATAAAATTACTTCCACCCACTACTGTTTCAGTAAGTATAGTGAAGCATACAGCTGCTTCAAATTGCATATTTAAAAAGCTATGGTTTTTAAAACTTCCTGAATATTAAAATTGGGAGCAGGAGGACAGATTTTACTTTGTCTATAATAGTGTCATAAGAAGCCAGACTTTAGCTCTCTGGAACTTTCAAGGTGATTACCAGCATTGAACTGCACTTGGAAATAAATTGGCAATCAGTGCAGATCCTTTAGTGCTTTCATGACACTATCAGGTGTTCCAATCAATATTGTGTCAGGGTTCCAGGTAATACCCCCAACAGAATCAAAACTCCGAGGCAAGCATATTTCTCAAAGTAAAAATTTATTAGGTATGTCATATTGGCCCATCTGGGGAAACCCAACTCTAAAATCCCTCAGGTTTCCCCCTAGTTAAAAATGCATTTTCCTCTTCCTGCCCATGCAGATCATCACATGCCCAATCAGGTCACAATCCAAACTTCATCCAGACTCAGGTCCAGCCTCCTCATACCTGGTGGGAACGTCCTTGGTCCTTAGAGGAAAGAATTTCATTTTGGTTCCAAACTCCTTGCTATCCCTACCTCCCCTTCCCCCCAGTTCCCACAGCTCACTTGGCTTCTACTGTGATAGCCCTGAAGATGGCAGGGGCCAGGGAAAATGGCTCCAGGGCTGACAATAGGGACCCTTCCTTATTTTTCATTCAGTAGTTGCAGTTTCTGGATCATCTAAGTGTTGAGAACGCAATGACTGTAGCCAATGTTATCTTCTCTCTGGCTTCATGTGTTATTGTATGCTCTTACATTGTGCTAAATATAAGGCAAGCCATTTTTGCCTTAATGCACTTTATCAATACAGTTAATAATACAGTTTAAAAAGGGGAGTGCAATGACTCAGCATTTAAACACACTGAACTTGATAGTTGGAAGGCTGACAGCTCAAGTTCGAGACCCAAGTGCCACGCAACAGGGTGAACTCCCATTCCTGCCCAGCTCCTACCCATGTAGCAGTTTGAAAGCATGCAAATGTGGGTAGATTAATAGGTAGTGCTTTACCAGAAAGGTAACAGCGTTCCTTGCACCTTTGGCATATACCTGTGTAGACCACATGATCACAGAAGCATTGTTGGACAATGCTGGTCCCTCAGCCAAGAAATGGAGATGAGCGCTGCATCCTAGGATTGTACATGATTGGACAGAGAGAACTTTACTTTTATTTTAACACAACCATATAGCAATTATCAGGAGAAGAAAATATTGTTAATGACTTGTATTTTGCAAGAGATTCATAACTTCACTGGATATAAGATGAATGGGAAATAAATTTTATAAACAAATAAATAGATTTTCTAGTTATTGCTGTGTAAGTAGGTACCAGAAGTTATACCAAAGATACCCTATTCTCTGCTGATAGATACCCTCCTTCAACTGTTCCACGTAGATGTTAAAGAGGAACGGAGAGAGTAGACACCTTAAGGCAATCCATGAAATAGAGACCTCTGAGCTGATCTCTCATCCCCCCCTCAAATACCATTCAGAACTAACTCCTTGGGCAGGAGGAAAATCACTGAAGAATGGCCCACCATTCCAGTCCTATAAAGATTGTCCATCAAGATATCATAGATCCATTGAGTAATCAAGGAGGACCAACAGAGTTGCACTCGCCTAATCCCAGTCTCTCTAAAGCCCATCCAATGTGATCAACACAGTTTCTATGCTATATGGTAAAACCTCTCTGCCAAGATCCAGTTAATCCCATTCCTCTGGAGCCTTCTGAAGTTACAGCGGCATCATTTCCTCTACTGCCTTTTCTGGAAAGGGATATTGGAGAGCTGTCCAAAATTATCAAGAGTAGTCAGGTTGAGGGAAGGCTTTTGAACAGTGGGTCTACCACAGCTTCTTTTAGAGAGTATAAATTACTGCTCAATCCTAACCTCTTACCATCTGTGAGAGCCCTTGACTAACCATCAGAAATAGGAATCTAGTTGAGAAGTAGCAGAGTTGACACTATAGAGACCTTTATCCACTTCCATGATACAATCTCACACTGATCACAGATGACTTCACAAGACAAAAACCCAGTCATTTCCATTGGAACTGTCTAACAAGAGTCCAGCTCTGCTTGGATCTGAGTGGTTTTATCCACTAAATCATAACATACCCTTGAATTACACTTTGGGAAGTAAAAAGCAGGTCTATAGCAGCATAACTCTGTTGATCTCAGCAGTGAAAGTGATCTTAATAGCAGCTGCATATAATGTGGGTATATTTCAAATTGGGGTAAATCATTCTGTTGCCTGTGTCCCAGCCTTTTAGTGCATCTATTTGCTGTTTTCACTAGCCCAGCATGATGTTAGTAATTGTTCTGGTAGATGGTAAACAGAGCACAAAAGAGCAGTTGATACAAGAGTGCTGCTTTAATTTATGAACTGCAGAAAACAATATTGGTTTAAGAGTCAAAGAAGGCAGTATGTTTTAAGGGAGCAGCTTGTTTTAGAAGAATTTGGCTGAACTTAAAATTTAAAAATATTACCTGGGGCAAAAAAGTTAAGAGAAAAACTGACTAGTTCCCCACTTTGCATGAGTTAGTTATAGATTTTTCTGATTTTTATATAGCCATTTGAAAAAGGCTAGGGAAGAGATGTTGAGGAATTTATAACTTTAATCAGCTATATAATTTGCCACATACATATTACCTTGGGCAAAGGGTTGAGAGACAAATGGATTTATTTTCAACTTTCCATGAGTGAAGTATGCTTCTTTCTCATCTTTATATATAGCTGTAGAATATTTGACAAAGGCTAGAGAAGAAATTAATAAGAACACATGTTTCCATGTGTTCTAGATGTGAGTCATCTCTGTGCATGGTCCTTGCCTCTATGATGTTGACAAGAACAGCTGGCACATCTGGTGTGAATGTGAAGTCAATGTAGATCTTTGAATGCTTTTGTATATTTCAGATAAGCTATCTTCTGCATTTGTAGTCTTTACATTAAATCTTCTCTATTTTTGCTTTCAAAATTGTATGCTGTTATAAAACAGGTTTGTATATTAATATTGACAGGAAATGTAATTTATTTTGAGAAGAACAGTAAAACAGTTGATAATCCAAAGGTCCAGCTCAAGACTATAGGTAATTGTGTTAATGAAGGTGTTGATACCCAATAAAGGTGATGCTACTATTATTGATTACAGTTGTTTGGGGACACTAATTGAGGCTTCAAATTAAACTTCAGAATTCAACATATAGAAGCTTCCTTTTCTAGCAGGAGCTGTTCATTCAGCTCCTCCCCAACTCCAGGTTCTCCAGAATCCAAATCATTTTGAATTTCTTCAAGATGAGTTCTTCCCAAGGCATAGTAAATAATTTAGTGCAACTACTATGCCAAGTCACACACAGCATTAACTATATTTTGAGATAGTGATCAAAATGATTTTGATTATGACTTGCTTACTGATCATAAATTATGATTTGCCAGTTGGAACATCTTGCTGGATTGATATGGTGTCTGTATTTCATTCCAATTATTTCATAAATATCTTTATTTGCTTGAAACTTCACAGTAGCAGATGGTGCTTCTTCAATTAAGCCTTAGTTCACTAGTTTCATAGCAGTGAATGGTTAACAAAAGAAATGCCAACATTATTCAAAACAACAACAATGCAGTAATACATTATAATCAGAATTTTAGTGTAATTTAATGCAAAATCTCTGGCAAACCATAAAGCAGATGTAAGATGAATGCTCCACCCTCGGACTGCCAGTATAAATATATAATCTAATCACTCCTTGTAAATACTCCATTTTCTGCATGTTTAGAAGAAATGGTCTGAGTTCTTCATTAACTTCCTAAACAACTTACTTTAATTTTACCAGAATGTAAGTTAAGTTAATCAGGATTTTCTGTGAATCTTGAGTGCATTGTTCCGTCAAAGAAAGTACATTTTATGCCTGAGTGCCATGGAGGATATTTTTGATATACTCTATTCTTCATTCAAATTAGAAATACTTGCAATTAATGTTTACAGTGTTACAAATTCATACATTCCTAAAAACAGGGTGGGCAGCTTAACCTAATTGTTTGTACCTCTTAGTCTCATTCAATTGTTTAGGGAATTGTTTCAGATAAGAGATACTGTACATTGCGTTTCTTTGACACCTGAAAAAGGGAGATGGCACCAGGAAAGGAAAAGAAGAGGAACTATCAACATAAATGTGGATATCCATGTTATGGTTTTTCCTTCCTCTATTAGTTTTGGATCTATTCATCTCATGCTTCAGCCCCATCCATTAAAGATTTTTCTCCTTTTCAAGCGGGAATACAACTCATGACAGAAAAAAGGTTGCTCATCCTCCAGCAACAGCAGTATTTTAGGAAACAACTGGAACAGCCTCCATAATGCCCAGACATTTGTATAAAATTCTTTGTGTTGTAGATGTGGCAACATCTTTACATAACTATGACATCAACTGGTACAACACATTATATATTTTGAACCATGGGCATAATTCAGGAAAAAGACTTAGGAACACAGAACTTTGTTATATCCCTACAAATCATCATCTGAAAACCCTATTGCAATTCCCTTTTGTCTCAACCTTTTCTTAACCACAGAACTCCTTTAAATACCTTTTCTAGTCATGAACCATGGTCACAGACCATCAAGGTTTAACTCAATATTTAAATTGAGTTAAAACCTGCTCTACTGTATATGAAAATATGGTAATATCATACAAGATTTCATACATGTTCTGAAAAGCCAGACATTTTAGCACATATGTCAGTGTTTCAAAACCTGCTTGTCAACATATGGAGAGTTTGCTTGGGATTTCCCAAAATCTCTTTGCAGTTTTTAAAAATTCCCATCAACCAACCACCCACATTTAATCTTTCCTTGTTGCTCAGTTTCTAAACCCCCCCCCCCTCATTCTTCTAAATAAATGTGCTAGACTGCATGATTGGTACAGCGAAAGTCGTAATGTAGCCTTCTGGCTCCAGTAAATTCTCCAGTTTCAGGAGTATTTAGGGAATCATCTTGAACTACAAGCTGTTAGAACTCCAAAAAGTCTTTCCAGACGCCTTGCTAATCTGATATACACACAGTGGTGTTCCCTTTTGTCCCAAGTCAACAACTCATTTGGGTTCAGTTGCAGCCATTTGCAGATACATGACATTTCCTGAAGAGCAGCAGAGTGAAGTAGGGTTTTTTTTTTTTTTTTTTTGCCAACTGGCCTCTGAGGAGCCTTTTATTTGTTTTAAAAACACCCTGTGGAGAAAAATGCCAATTCTGTGTCTTTTTGTACTTTCCTTTATTCGGTGGGTAAAGCATTTAAGTGTACTGCTTTTTCTGCCTTGAAGAAATCAGAGAGAGAATGCAGGACACTCCATTAACTTCAGCTAATCCTCAGAGAACTGGAGCATCCCATTTTGACTACAGGCCTCACCTACTAGAACTTGAGAAACTAGCTGTGGATTTGTGTTGCATTTTCTCATTCTTTTGGATGTACTTGCTTTGTTAGCATACATTTTCTTTAACACTGAAATTCTTAGAACTTGTGAATTCCAGTACATTGAATGGATGTAACTCTATTAAATTAAGGAGTATTTTCTGTGTGAGATTCACTGGACTTTTAAGAAAAATTACCAGTTAGCCAGTTCCCCAGGCAAAGAGGAATAGTTTTTAACTCACCTGTCCTGTCACCTTTGCTTTACTTCTCAAATTTTTCTCCACTTCACTGTTCTCAAGTCATTTTATTAAAAAAAAAAAGTAAGGTAAGGGGCAACTTTTAATTCAAAATTTTGTAAGAGAACTGTATGTAATTTGAATAAATTGTGTAGGAAGTTAGCACCCACTGTTCCCCTAGAAAAATGAAATATCTTAGGAAGTATTAAAAAGGCAGAATATTTCCCCCAAAAGAGAAGTAGAATCTCTTTGTTTCTAAAATGTAGATTTCTTATTTTGTTAATGGATCTTGGGTTCATCAGCAGTTCCTCCATTCCATTTATATTTTATATACTTTAGAGAACAGGAAGCTAAACTTGAGTTTAATGTGAAAGTTTTTATATCTGCCTTTTGTAGTATATTTTTAACTGGCAGGGTTGCTTTTAGTCATTGAACTGAAAAAAATATTTAGTTACTTAAGGCAATGACTTTAATTATGAATTTTTGGAAGTTTAAATTTCTGAGTATACTTTGTTTTTTGCATATTTGCAGTGATCAAAAGGCTTATGCAACTTCTTTCTACTAATCAAAGTCATGCATTTCAGTTGCTAAATTATATTTCTTAAAAATTTAGAGAGGTCAGTAGAAAGGTGAAAACAAATATTCCCATTCAAATGCTCATGTGTAGATTGGTGAATTTTTTTACTGAAGGCCTTGAGAAAGTTTTAAGAGGTGAGTCACCTTACATGGGTATAACTTTACCATTTTTTTTACTTCTAGTTGTCTCATCTAGTAGTCATTGGCATCTTGCCAGCTACTATTACACTGGCAGAACAATAGAGAAAACACCTGAATCAAACAAGAGTCAGAATTCCTGAAGATTTGTTCTGCCAGCTGCATTTTCCCAAGATAATCTCCATCTATAAACCAAACTTATTTGTTTTATAGCTCCTGAAAAGCTATGTTCCTCCTCTCTCCTCATCCTCCTCCTCGTCCTCCAACATGCTAATCTCATTGTAAAACCTGGCACTATATTCAGAAGTGACATCTTAAGGACATTTCTTTTTTCAGTCTTTAAAAACAGAAAATACATATTTATTGTGGGGGTGGGGAAATTCAGGCATAAAAGAATATAATGAATCTGGGGGGAAACAGAGGAAAGAAAGAAGCCATTCTTAAAACTTTTTAAGGGGTCTGGTGAATATTTAGGTTAAGAACAGGGGAGAAAAACATGAGACACTGACAGAAGTATGAAATCAAAACAGGATTTCTGTCAAGAATGAAGGAATGAGTTATATTTGACTAGCTGAAATTAATTAAAGATGTACATAATATCATTGTAAAAGGCTCTAAGTTTGAGGGGCCCTTGATGGTCTCTGAGCCTGGTTGTTGTTTTTTTTCTAGTTTGGACTTCATTATCCCAAACTAGGTAACATCATCAGTGTTGAGTACCTAGTTTGGGTAATGAAATGTCTCTAAAACAACTAGACTCAGAGAGCACCAAGGGCCCCTCATTTCAACCCTGAACTTCCAATATTCTCCTTTATTAGCTCTAGGCATGAAAGTGGAACCTTCCACTTCCTTGCTCTTGTTCATCCAGTATTATTTTTTCCTCATGGTATTAAATAGCATGAATTTGACTTACACACAAAAGTTGCTAAAACACAGCTGCCATTTTGACTTTTTATAAAATAAAATCTGCAAACATCCCTGTCATGATACTTAATGTGTTTTGGCAACTGTTCACATTCAACCTTGAAGCTCTGTGTGAACTTTGTACTTTGGTTGGTTTTTTATAGTTCATTTGTTACTTTAGTTGTTGGCAGCAATTCAAAGGAGAGAAAGGTGGATGCTTATCTTGAGGGACTGTTTGGGACTCATTACAGGCTGGGAATGAACATAATTCTCAGCATTGAGGTAAAACGAGTTGTTTTAACTAAGCATGTGCTTAATTACGGTCTTAAGAAGCCTTGGTGAGAACAATACCATCAGTATCCTGAGCAAAGTTTAGCAACCTTGACTCAAGTGAGATAAAAGCTTGGATACATTTTTCCAAACTAGCATAGACTGAAAAAAAAAAAGAAGGGGGAATCATGTGTGAAAACTTCACTTCTCAGGAAACTAAGCTCAGAATGGCATTTTATATTGAGGATCTGTTAAAGTTAATCCATTCCAGATACTCATGTTGATTCCTTTCCTACTGAATGTTAAAATTCTCCTGGAGGACTCAGACAGATTGGCTTTGTGGACAGGGTGTTTTCTTGTTTGTACATTTTTGAATAAATTGCAAGGAGTGAAGGTACAGAAGATATGTCATCACTGTGGATCAGTCCTGTAAAAAAACACTCTGTGGCATTGGAGGTAATTAGTTTCATAGTTTCATAGAGCTTGCTTTTTGGCAGTTTTTGTGTTAGCTGTGTGCAGTGGTTTATGCTGCGAGCTTTTCTTTGTGAGCACAAATTGTACACTGAACTACTTTCTCTTAAACTGTGTCAGGCATTACCTTTAACCCAGATTGAAAACCTTTTGGAAGTACTCCTTTTGAATCCTCTGGGGTGATTAATACATCCTTTAATTGGATTTGTACTTGTTTGAGGTATCTGTTAGCAGAAGGATGTGGTGATGATAAACATGGTGAATGTAGAAAGGTCATTTTCTATGTAAGGGAGTTACTATAACAACAGATGTACAACAAGCTAGGGTCATCCACTTCTTTGACTGGGCTGATTATGATTGCCAAGCCCGGTTATGAGGCTTAGAAATTGCTGATGATTCAATTAGTGCTCCTAACTTAGAGTGACACAGGGATCTCACGAAAAACAGTGGATCATCTTGGTCAAGGGCAGCCAGTCTTAAGAAGCAAATATGAAGTATGGCTGGCCAGTCATTGAAGCAGGGAGAGAGTAAATCATATTTACCTACTCCAGATGGTCACCATTGCTGTGTCATATTAGAGAGCTCACCTATCCATGATTGTGCTGTAAGAGTCCTTAAAGCAATCTATTCAATGGATGCTCCAGAAAACCTAGTGCAGGTAGACTTAAGACCAAACTTATATTGCTGAGTGAGACAGTTATTAAGTGAGTTAAGTGCCTCATTTTATAACCTTTCTTGTTAGGAAAGAAAGAGTGAATCCCAGCAGTTGTTAAGCTAGTAACACAATTGTTAAGTGAACTTGGCTCCCCCATTAATTTTGCTTGTCAGAAGGTCACAAAAGGTGACCATATGATCCCAGGACACTGCAAAGGTCATAAATATGAGCCAGTTGCCAAGCATCCAGATTTTGATCATGTGACCATGGGGATGCTGCAAACAGTTGTAAGTGTGAAAAATGGTCATAAGTCACATTTTTCAGTGCCCCTGAATTTTGAACGCTTGTTAGTCAAGGACTACATGTAACAATTTTCTGGCCATAGCTTTCGGTTACATGGTTTCCTAGCACGATCACTTTCAGATGAACGGACTTCAATTCCCAGAAATCTCAGCAGCGTCCATGCTGGCTAAGGAATTTTATGTGGTGAAGGCATAGGGAAGTTGCCACGATTGGGAAAGACCATTCTAGTATCTCTCAGGACAGCAACAGATCCAGCATTTCAAACAGAATATTGTCAGGCACAAAAAACGTCTTCTTCCTGCTGTGCCAGCCACTCAAAATGCTTGCTCCACCATGGAACAAGGTATTGTATGGTAAGATAGTCACGGAATCTCAAGTGAAAGTTAGTTCTCTCCTACTTAAAAGTAAATGTATACTGTAGCAGGACCTTGCCAAATCAAGGAACATATGGAAACTCTGCCTCCTGCCCTGGAGAGAATTGCTTCTACCTTATAACGTAAAGTGAGGAGGAGAAAAAGATGCAAGACGTTTGAACACTGATAAATAGAATGTACATCTGATATTTAGCAACTGTTCTGAATAGCTTCTCAGTAGCGGAAAATAAAATCTATTTTTCGAAGTCCTTAGAGTCTTGGGTGCATGCAAAGGTGTTTTAAGTCCAGCCTGCAGGAAAAAAAAACTAACATTAATCTGCAAAACTGTTTAAGTTTTGTTAAGTTCCAACCTGTAGGGGGTTGGTTAAACCCTAACCCTAACATTAATCTGTGCTGCTGTTGTAAGTCTTGAATTCTGCCCATTCTGGGATTTAAGCAGTGGTGAACCGTGAGCACTACAGCTGGGCCTTCACCTCAGCCCTCACTCTGAAACGCAGAGCTGGGGAAGTTTTCTCTGTATGAGGCAAACTTCTTGGGGCCCAGAAGGGCCAGGAACATCCGTTTTTCATGGTCCTTGAACCGTTTCCTCAGCTGAGTGAGAATGTTGTCCAGGATTTCACTGTGCAGCTGCTGGTAGGACTTCACCAAGGCCGATGATCTTTTGTTTTTGTCCCGCCCACTTAAAATCAAACCGTGATTGGTCAGTTTTCCCATCACTCTCCAAACCAAAACACATAGCTTGGCCTTCCCCTGGATTCATGAAGTCCTGACCAATTAATGAGGCAGCGAACCGGGCTTTGATAGACACGGACGATTCTGATTGGATAATATGTTTCAGGACAGTAACCCTTTCATTGCTGATGTGAACTTGACAGTAAACTTAACTTTAGAACATAGATTAGAGAAAATGTATTAAATGTATTGTATTAAATTAAATTAGATAGATTATATATAATAATTTAATACTTATATTTTTTGGTCCAGATTTTTTTAAGGCCTTCTCTGAAGGCGTAGAAGGCCCTGAAGGTTCCCCTCTGGATTTCAGTATTTCATTTATTTGAAGGGCCTGCCTTACTCAATGCAGCAATGAATGCTTTCCTGCTACTTGCTATTACCAGCTACCACCTCTCCTCTCACTCCCCAAGAAACTAGGGAGATGGGAGCAAGGATAAATATAGGGAAATGCTTTCCCCTTTTTAAAAATAAAAATAAGTAAAAAATAAAATCCAGGGCCTACTAAGGGAAGCAGCTGGTAGAAAACTGTAAAGGTCTAAACCAGGGGTGTCAAACTCAAGGCCTGGGGCCCGAATCTGGCCCATGGGGGGCTTAGATATGGCCCATCGGACCACCCTGGAAACAGCAAATGACTGGCCTCTGGTGTTTCTCCCAACAAAAAAGAGCTCAGGAGGGACATTGGTAGCCCTGTCAAGCTCTGTTTTCGCTGGCAGAGGGTTGCTGGTGGCCATCGCAGCCCAAAATGGAGCTCAGAAGCCCATTTTCACTGCCAAGAGTGCTTGGGCCACCACAGGCGCCCCCAACATAAGTGAAATTGAGCTGGCCACACCCACCCTGGCCAGGTCCACCCTAGCCCCCTGAGATCAAACACAACTCTGATACAGCCCTCAGCGAAATCAAGTTTGACACCCCTGGTTGAGATTCTAGGTTATCTGAAGCATGTTACCAGCTTATCATTTCCAAACACCTAAAACATCATTTTATTAGAAAAAAAGCATAAAAGGAAAGGAAAAATATGGATGGGAACCCCGAAAAAAGGTTCAGATTTCAATAGTGATGGTAAACAATAAACAAAGCGACAGTAGCTAGGTTCATCTGTAATTGAGATTAACCCTCAGGGAAAATAGCTGTGAGAAGAATTGGGCGAAGCTCTGACATACTCGAAATAAATCCAAAACCTTAATGCAGTCTGATGGATTGCTTATGGAATCTTGGTTCAAGATATATCTTTTTCGTAGAATCTTAAAAAGATTGATATTTCAGAAGACAAAAATCATTCTCCCTTGCCATTTAATCTCAAGAAGAGACGTCATTAGTGATAAAGATAAATAATTCATAGGCCGACTGTGGTTATACTGCTGATCCAGTGGGAACCCCTAGGCTTTACTGCAGAAATGCCTGCTACAAGGAAAATAGCAACTACACAGAGAGATTAGAGAACCTAACAGAAGGTGTGTGGCTATGGTTGGCTTAAAACCTTGAAATATGTTGGCACAAAGCTGGAGCAATTCAAGCAAAAATGCTCTTTCTCTCTTTCTGAGATGTTACAAACCCTGCAATAGATGACTAGCTCCAGGCATAAATCAATTCAGAGAGACTTTTGAATGTGTGAGGCAAATCTTTTAGGCTTACCATTGATGTGATTATACAGGTAGTCCTCAAAACAATTCATTTGATGACTGTTTGAAGTTACAATGGCACTGGAAAAAAAGGGACTTATCACAATTTTGCACACTTGTGGCCGTTGCAGCATTCCCCTGGGTCACATGATTTACATTTGAATGCTTGACAAGTGGTTCTTATTTATGACAGGTACACTATCCTGGAGTCATTGTGATCATCTGTTGCAGCCTTTTGACAAGCAAAGTCAATGGGGAAGCTAGATTCACTTAAAAGTCGTGACTAATTCAACAGCTGGAGTAATTCACTTAACAAATGTGGCAAGAAAAGTTGTAAAATGGGGGAAAACTCACTCAACACATTCCTCACTTAGCACCATAAATTTTGGGCTCAATTGTGGTTGTAACCTGAGGACTAGATTTATTGCTATAATGGCAGACATGTGAAAAGCCACAGAAGTTGTATTATCAGGGTGAAGCTCTGGTGGGGAGAATGTTGCAATGGAAGAGAGTACTGTGGCAGCAGAAGGTACAGTGATAAGGAGGAATACGGAAAACATACAAGCAGACTTCATGTCTACTTCATTGGCTACTTCTCAGCCCTTCTCAGAAAAAAGACATAAGGAAAGGCAGCAGGATTGATGCCATCACAAACCAAACACACGCAAAAGTCAAAAAGGGAAGATTTCTCAGTACTGCTTTGGTTCCAGGATATCTAATTCGTCTTAGAAGGAGCAAAAGCGTATCTGTTTCTGTATGTTGTATCTGTTACCAAGCAATACGTGCCAATTTTGAACTGAGTTAAGACAAAAGAGCCCATACTTGAATCTAACGTCAGAAAGATGTGCACTCAACCACTGTGATTTGAAACCGTGTTCCTAGGCGGGTCGTCTTCCCTTTTCATTACAGCATATCAAATAGACATTTAGATACCTGATGCCCTTTGGAATATTCTCCCCTCGGAGGTGAGGTCAGTCCCCACACTCCTGGTCTTGCAACCTGTCTCTGCCTGCTGATATGGGTCCCTGTTAGGGATGCTCAATGCTGAAGGTGGCTGACAGGGTAGAGAGAAGATCCCCACTCTCATGTTGCCTGTCCTCTTGGTATTTTAGTCCTTGTTTAATCTTTTTTATGCTTAATTGTTTTTTATTGTGGTTTTCATTATTTTTTATTCTTAAGCCAGTAGTCACCAACCTTTCTAGCTTGGCAGCCCAGCCTGGCACTGGGGGGTGGGGGGTGGGGGTGAGTGACACAAATGGAACTTCGTGCTTAAGTGGAGGACGCAAGCGCTCGTATATGAAGCTCCATTTATGTGAGTGGAGAATGCTTGTGCATGAAGCTCCATTCAGAATGGAGCATTGAGCACAAATGCCCTTCACTCGTGCAAGTGGAGCTTCGTGCACAAGCACACACCCCCTCCGCTCAAGCACCCTCCACTTGCATGAGTGGAGCTTCAGTTGCTTGCACTTGCCCAATTTTTTTCTCTTAGTTCTCCCTTTTTGTTTTGAGTATGAGCAGGAAGAATGTCCTTTTCACAACTCTACAAATATCTGGTGATATGATGAGTTGTTAGAACAGAAGATGAATAATTTGGAGAAAAAACTTTTTATTTTAAATATCTTTGATCCATTGCAAAGAAATATTGTTGTAAACATTCTAATAAATCAGAAACATCTTCATTTTGTGTCTGATCTCTGAAAATTGATTGGGGCGGGGGGGATAAGATTCCTTGCAATGTAGGAAGAAGCCTGAAAGATCTGTTGTTGCTCATGCTTTAAGGCTCTTGTTGAATATTCAGCATGTGTTAAAACAGGAATCTCCAAACCTGGCAACTTTAACACTTGTGGACTTCAACTGCCAGAATTCCTCAGCCAGCTGAAGAATTCTGGGAGTTGAAGTCCATAAGTGTTAAAACCCTCAGGTTTGGAGAGCCCTGTGTTAAAATGTTTTGACAGCTAAAAGTTTGGTTCTTGAAATGCTGACTTCAAACTTTGTAGTGGCCTATTTCAGTGACAAATCAATTTCAGTAAAGCTGGAATGAGTCATTCCAACATCAAAATGCTCCCATGGAGATTGGGATGGGATGGTTTTGAGCTGGTGTGCTTTAGCATCAAAGCATTTTGTACAGCTTTTAAATACATATTCATCCTACAATATGATTGGTTGATGATTATATGCTATTAAGTTGGTTTCAATTCTTATTTTTTTCTGTCCTCTCATCTTTCCTACCAAAATATGGGGAAATTAATTTTGGAATTATTTCCTCCCTCCTATTTCAATGTTTGGATGATATTGTACCCAGTTCTGCAACCTTTAGCTGATGTCCATGGCAACCCTGCAACATCTTTGTTACTCTGCTTTCCAAGCTGGTTTTACAAGTAATATGAAAAATTTAAAAATGCCACATACAAGTTATTGTTGTTTGGTAACAAGGTATTTAAACAAGTTGTTTAGAGTTGCTGATTCTGAAGATGGTGTATGAGTATGCATGTTTATCTCTATGAAAACACATATCTTTTCAAAAAATTGCTAAGGTTACAGAGATCAACTGCTGTAAAGGAATAGGACAAGCTTCATAGCTGCATTCTCTTTTGGCATTTCTGATAAAAAGTTTGGACCATAATTTTTGCATGGGTTAGCTGTTTGTTAGACTAACATCTGTTGCTACTGAATAACACGTACCTTCCTTTTCACTGTCCATTTAGCAATTGTCTCTACCCTCAGCAGCAAAATTCATTCACTTTTGAAAACTAAATTATATGTGGATTGGTCTTTTAGGTTAGTAATAGATACTGACAAAGTGGAGTTGATTGAAATCAAATTGTTTTATAACCACAATTTAATTATTTAAATCAGTATTCAGAAAGTTTTGATTTAATTTCTGTCATGATATATTCACTAATCAAGAGGCTCCTATAACCACCATTTCCAGCAGCAATGCATTCCTGTTTTATTTTACAGCCTGAATTCATATTTTCCTGTGCATGCAGAGACCTGTAAATTTTATTATTTAGAAGATGTGTAAAACAATTATTTATTCATTTTTAAAGATAGATTTAAGTTAAAAATTGAATTACGATCTCAGTACCAACCAAGCAGGCATATACAGTACTTGTATAATAATCAGGAACTGAACTGATTCCAGTTAACAATCTGTTCAGTTCATTGTAGTGCATGTTTGGATGATATATTACCATACTTTTCTAGCAGATCAACCATCATCATTTTATAAGATGTACTAGTAATTGTTTTGGTTTAACTTTCTGTAATGAAAGTAATGAAAATATTTATTTTAACACATAAATGTGTTTTTAATAACTATTTTAGACTTGAAAAAATAATATTGGCTAAGGCACAGAAGAAACTGAAAATATTGGATGGACAGTGCTTGCTCAGTTAACTTTTTGCTGTCTTTAACTAGCATCAGCAAATTGGTATTCAGATATTTAAATTATCCAAAACTAAACTGACAATGCAAAGATAGTTTAAAAAAAGTATATACAGATGAAGACATTTGGTCAAAAAAACCCCAAATAATGAATTCTGATGTATTTGTGTTGTTTTCTTTCTTCAATCTTTAGATTGTTTCTCAGTTTTTAATTTATTACTTCAGTAGATTTTTTTTTTTAAAGGTTATGATTTTCAAGGGTGGGTGGGAAGTAAAATGAAATTAAGGCCCGGTCCCACTGGCCGACAGATGCAAAACGTATAAAGGACACAGTGGCTGAGCAAAATTTCGGGGGTGGCTCCATCTGTTGTCATCTGCTCCAAAAAGTGGTGAAAATTTGCATAAACAGAACGGAAAAGAACGGAAAAGAATGGACGTGGGTAGTATGTAGCGGGGATGTTAAATGGATGTTCATCAGAAGCCTAGTGGATGAAAGCGGATGGAAGCAGATGACACCTCTGAAGGGGTTCCGGGGGAGAATTTCGAAGCGGACATATAGCGGAAGGGGCGGAAGCATAGCCGATGAAGCGGATGCATCTCGGACGCCTATAGGAAACAAAGGGGATGCCACGTGGATGTATATTGGATGCAAAGCATTCACTACACATGCAGGGAGTATGAATTGCATCAGCTCCGTGGATATAAAAGGATGCAGCACACGCAGTCAGCATACAAGGGAAAGACGTGCTGCCACATACAAGCTTGGAGAGACATGGCAGAGAGCCTGGGGTACACTGCAGAAGTACTCCTTGGATGATGGAAGCACATGCACACCTGGTATGGCAAGCTACACCTCAAGAAATCCGGTCAGGCCTCAGTCAAGGTCACTGACCAGGAGATGTACGTCATGGTCAAGTGCAGTTTCCTGGAGGGTGAGATCCGCCACCGAGGAGCAGCCCCTCTGAGACCCCTCTCCCTCAGACAGCCCACAGACAGCTAGTCCTCTTCCAGCCAGAAGCCAGCTACCCTGTCCAGGCAGGTGTCTTCAGAGGGCCCCACAGCAGAGACCCCCCTGACAGCTGCACTCCCCATGCCGGCGGACTTGGAGGATCCCGTAGAGGATGACACCATGCTGTCACAAATGGAGGAAGAAGCAGCAGCCACCAGAGGCCAACCCACCCCCACCCGCAGCTCCAGAGGATGCAGGCAGAGAGGCAGAGTGGAAGGCCAGGACCACAGTGTGCTGTTGGAGATCAGGGACACAATGAAGACCAGCAGAGAACTTCTCTCTCAGCTGGTCCACAGCAACATACCATTCTCGGACCGGAAGCACTTCATCACCTACGTGAGCCAGACCTTAAGGGACCTGCCCGAGGCCTAGTACCAGGTGATGAAGCAGAAGATCACAGCACTTCTGCACAATCCTCAAGGCCCAGCTGAAGCTGCTCCTACCCAGTCCAGGTCTGATCCTCCACCCCAGGTGATGTCACAGCCCTTCCACAGCTTTCAACAGCCCCTCATCTACCAAGGCTATGACTACCAGGATTTCCCACAACAGAAGCAGAACTTCACAGATGCCAGTCCTCACCCAGCTGCAGACCAGAAAGCCCCACTACACTCCTCCAAACCCTTCCTCCACCCCATAGCCAAGCCCGTCAACGGACAATCTGTCATCAGTATTGGGCCTGACATCTCAAGGCCTTGATGAAGGGTCTCTCAACCTCACGGGACTGAGTCAGCTCTCGGATAGCTTCCTAAACCTGTTGTACCCTCGGGGCCAAGCACCCCAATGGTGCCTCAGACCAGCATTCAAGCCACAGCCACCTCCACAGTCCCTGCCCGCTTAACAGCTGAGACCATGGACACGACTCAGAGTGACTGAGAATAGTGTCAGAGACTGAGTTGTTTACTTGTTAAGTTTATCTTTCCTTAAGACACTTCACTTGGTTCATTTTGCTTATTTAATAAAGTCATAACGTTTACCTAAGAAAGTTAATAAAGGTTATCTTTGCTTAAGACACTTAGTTTACTTGGTTCATTTTGTTTACTTAATAAAGTGTTGGTGAAAACTTTGAAAAAATGGTTAAGCCTTTGCATGCTTGTGGAATAGATAAGGATAGTTGTGGGATAGATAAACCTCCAGTGCAACCATAGTGGGACTGTATGGTCCACCATCCCAACGATCCAGATGATTTTCTCCCCCTTTTTATAGAAAATATTGGTTGTCCGCTATGGGGCCTTCTACATACTCTAGACATACTGCAGACATCCTAAATATATGAGATACATCCCAGATACAAACATTTTGTCTGTTTTGAATACTTTATATACAAGATGCATACGCTTACATCCTTTATATTTCCGTGCTACTAACGCTGTGTAGACGTTCCGTGTACCTTTTGTTTCCTCCCTCTTTCCATTTTCAGCTGCAGCGGATGTGAGTTGAGGGGATGGCCAGAGGATGCAGAGAGGATACAGCGGACGTTTAACGGATGATAACAGACATAGAAAGTTTGTTGCCCGTATGTCACGGATTTACACCGTACATGGCGGAAAGTTCATCCGTTCACAAAGTTTTGTGCAGCTCAAAACTTCTTGCACGGATGAAATCGCAGTGGATAGATGCTCGACAGATAGAGCGTATGAAACACGTATGCAGTGAGTACACAACGGATGCATAGCATTTTTCAACGGATGCCAAGCTTTTTAAAACATTTTACATCCTCTTTGCATCCATTGGTGCACTGGGACCAGGCCTTTAGTGTATTTATTAACCTGAAGGCCTGCTTGTTTAGACATGCTAGCTCTAGAGTCTTCTCATGATATTTCATACATTCAACTCGGGCTTGCCTTTTGATACTGTGCGACTGGCATTGCCTGATTTATCCATAGATTTACCCATAGATGTACGAACTTAATTATAAAAAAAATCCTGAATTCATTTTCTGACATTTCCCTCATGTTTTCTGCCATATAGACTTTAGAATCGGAAAGTTCTTCCTGAGATCTCAGGATCAGAGAATTTTGTTCTTCTAAACATTATGTTCTTATGTTCTTCTCTTTGTGTCACTTCCTATTCCTCCAATCCAAATGTCATTTATTAGTTTAGCTAGTCCTGGTTGCTGAATCTATGTTGACCTTGTTCTATTAAAGATTAATTATTCATGCTAAAAATTAGTGGGCCATTAGCATGAAGTCAGAATATTGAGAAATGTACACCTGATGTAATTTCTGCAATTTAAAGGCATATGACTTTTGTATTGTATAGTGGACTAACTAGAGGATAAATTGAATAAATTATTCATACAACTTTTTTAAAAGAAAAAAAATAGAATGTCTCTTAAGTGTTTGAGCAATGATTTGATATCACTTGACAGGTATAGCAGAAATAACTTTGTATAACATTGTACACTGCTTGTTTCACAGGCTAAAAGGGAAGGAAAAATATGGGATTAAAAAAAAAGCATAGTGGGATATGTAGACCCTGTGCATTTTTTTCCTAGATACAGAATGGGTAATAACCCTTTGAACATGTTTAAACATAATACTCATATATGGGAGAGCTACGGAGGCCTTTTCAAAACTTGTACCTTTTTAGGTACAAGCTGGGTGTTATACACTGTCTCACATAATGGATAGATCTTGCAGCCAAATTCAATTGGAGGAATAGGAGCAAAGATGGCTCATGTTAGAAAAGCTAGCATAGACATAGAATTACAATTCCAAATGAGCGAAACCAAAAACACCAGGGGAAAATAACATCAAATCAGATAACTAAGGCAGAAATTTCTGCAGTAATAAGAGAAATTGATTATTACAGCTATCCTTAGTTTGGTAGGCAAATGTTAAGCCCATGTCACACTGGCCAACAGATGCAAAACGGACACAACGGACGAGAAAAATGTTCCATCCGTTGTTATCCGCTCTCAAAAGGGGCAAAAATTTGCATAACCGGAGCGGATAACACGGACGCGGGGAGGATGCAGGGCGGATGCAAAGCGGATGTGGAACGGAAGCCTAGCGGATGGAAGCGGATGGGAGCGGATGGGAGTGGGTGGCACATCCGCAGGGCTTCCGAGGGGGCTCAGCAAAGCGGACGCGGAACGGATACAGCGGATGCACAGCGGACGCCGAACGGATAAAGCGGATGCACAGCGGATGCACAGCGGAAGCCTAACGGATGCCTGGCGTTCACTGCGCATGCCGGGAGGATGCATTGCATCAGCCCCGCAGATATAACGGAAGCAGCTCGGAAGCAGGTCACCATTCAGAGGAAAGACCTGCTGCCAGACACATCGACTGCCTTGCCTGCCCTGCCTGCATGTCTGCCTGCCAGCCTTGCTACCAGCCTTGCTGCCAGCCTTGCTGCCAGCCGGTCTGCCTGCAAGCCTTGCTGCCTGCCTTCCTGCCAGCCTTGGTTCATGTCTGCCTGCCAGCCTTGGTGCCTGCCTGCCTGCATGCCTGCCAGCCTCCCTGCCAGCCTTTCTGCCAGCCTTGGTTCCTGCCAGCCTCCCTGCCAGCCAGCAACCCCACAACCATGCGGAAGCACAGCAAGCCTCAGCCATCTGCTGCCAGCCCTGGCAAGAGGGATAGGGCTACCATCCCGCCCCCTGGCCCTCACTCTGGTTCTGCTGGGGCTTCTGCAGCACGGGCTCGCTCTTCTGGGGCTGGCGCTTCTGCTGCTTCTGCTTCTGGAGGAGCTGATGACAAGCACTCCAGCACCAGCCACCTCCACAGCACCTGACCCTTCACCCCTGAGACTGAGCGACCAAGAGGAGTGCCAGAGACTCTTTTTTGTCTTATAGCTTGTTGTTAGTAAAGTCTATTTTTGATTCACACACTTGCTTCATTTCTTTTTTTGTATAAAGTCTTGCTGGAAACTTTTAGAAATGGTTTAAGCCTTTGCATGCTTGTGGGATGGGTTAAGATAACTGTGGGATGGGCAGGGATACCTTTGGGATGAGTAATAGCTGTGGGGATAGATAAACCTCCAGTGCAAGCATAGTGGGACTGTATGGTCCACCCTCCCAGGTGCCACACCTATGGCCCTTTATTATCAATAATAATGTAATCAATTATCCACACATGTCAACATAAACACAACTCTTTATTAAAGGCCCTGTTTATTGTAGGCCAACCAAACATACATGGCCCAATCTCATCCGTGTGATGAGACAGGCTGAAGGAAGCATCCATTAAGCATCTACCATCCTGTCTTGCCACTCCACTGCTCCAGCTGGGGAGTTGCACCATTGGCTCAGGAGGTTGCGCTGCTTCTTCGCTTCATTTGAGGCTCTGTTGGGGCCTAGCACATCCTCAGTGTCGATCAGGTTTCACCCTTGCCTCCATTCCCCAAGCTCCATGTCCCCATTGTCTTGTTGGAGGTCCACGAGCCTGTTCTGCAAGACTGGGTAGCGGGTGCGCATGAGATTGTGCAGGATGCAGCAAGCTTCCATGATCCTCCTCACGGTCTCTGGGCGATGCTGCATGGTGGTGAGAAGTACCTGGAACCTGTTCGCCAGGATGCCAAAGGCGTTCTCCACCACCCGCCTTGCCCTGGACAGCCTGTAGTTGAAGATCCTCTCTTCACGGGTGAGGAGTCTGGAGGTGTAGGGCTTCATGAGGTAGGTTGTGAGGGAGAAGTCGTCATCCCCCACGATGAAGTAGGGCACATCTTGTGTGTCGTTGGGCAGGGGTTCTGGATCTGGGAAGCCCATGATGAGGTTGCCTTCCAGCCCCTCCTTGAGGTCACTGGCGTTGTATACCTGGGCATCTGAAGCTGACCCGTTGCCTGAAGCATCGATGTACATGAACTTGTAGTCAGCATCGACCATGGCAAAGAGGATGATGCTGAAGAAACCCTTGTAGTTGAAATAAGTGGACCCCGACTTGGCTGGCGCTTTGCAGGCCACGTGCTTGCCATCTATGGCTCCAACGGTGTGGGGGATGTTCCACTTCTGATACCACTGCTCTGCAACTTTCTTCCAGCCTTCTTCAGTGGAGGGGTACTGGAGGAGCTCCTCCTTGTATTCTTCGATGATGGCCTGCATCACTTCTCTGACAACAATGCTGATGGTGTTGGATGGCACCCTCCAGCCGTTCTGCATGCTCCTGTAAGAGGTCCCTGAGGCCAGGTGGCGCAGAGTGAGTGTCACCTTGAGCCCAGGTTCCAGGCTGGGCCATAAGCTGGTGTTTGCCTTGGTCAACCTGGGTGTCAGGCGCTGCACAACTTCGTCAAACATGGCTGGAAGCATCCTCATGAAGTTCTGGAATGCCCGAGTGTCTTCACTCCTGAGCTCCACCATCAGCTTGTTGTACAGCCCGTCCTCCGCTCTACTGGCGAACCATCTTCAGACCCAGACTCTTTTTGGGTGGATCCTTTTCTTCTCGCAGTAGTGTTCACAGAGCCTGCAGATGGCTTCGCACTGTTGCAGAACGATGGTGGCTGCCGAAAGGACTTTGTTACAATCCACGGTGGACATGACTGGATGCTGTGGAAGAGGAAGAGCCAGATGAAGGCTGCAGAGTCTGCACCGCTGGGCTGCTGTTCTGAAAGTGCGATGCAGGCGAGTTGCTCCCCCTTTTTATAGGCAGTATAGGTTTTCCGCTAGGCATCCTCTAGGCATCCTCTAGGCATCCTCTAGGCATCCTTAATATCCGAGATAGGTCCCCTCTGCGAACGGTTTTTCCACTTTAAACGCTTTGTTTCTGCTAGGCATCCGTTCTGCATCCGTTCCACGTCCGTTCCGCTTCCTCCCTGCGTCCGGGCGGATGCGCGTTGCGCGGATGTGGAACGGATGCCTAGCGGATATAGCGGATGCGTAACGGATGCGTAACGGATGTGTAGCGGGTGCGTAGCGGATTGAGAATGGACAAACTGGATACATTTTCCGCGCAAAAGTTTTAGGCAGCCTAAAAGTTTTGGAGCGGATGAAACGTTCATAAATGGATGCTGGACGGATAGAGAGGAAGCCAAACGGAGGCAGTGAGTACAGAACGGATACATCACGTTAACCAACGGATGGCAAGGTTTTTTGTCCGTTTTACATCCTCTTTGCATCCGTTGGTTCAGTGTGACATGGGCTTTAGTTACAACACTGAGGAAATTTCTATGTGAAAATTGGACCCTATGAGAGTTAATCAGTAAACAGATAACTTATTTTAAATGCTAAGTTCTTTGTCAGCTGGAATCTGTTTGGTTTGGTTTTGCATAGAATCTTTGTAAAGTGCAATACCATGTGCTATGGTGATAACTTTTATTTAGAAACAATTCTTGATTTAGCTCAACTGTGTTTTCTGACTGTGCCATAACTAGTATCAAACTCCCTGATAAAATTGTTTACAGTATAATGTTCTCAATGTATGAATAAAAATGATCAAAACATCCCATCATTTCTATTTGCAAGAGTTACAGACCTTCAATATTTTATTAAAACATGTTGCTAAATTACTTGAAATATTGCTATGTATAAATTGTGGAATGAACAACAAATACAGAATTGGGAGGGACTAGCTGTCAGTAGTCTTGTGTTGGAAAAACCTCAGATTCCAGTTATAACTTCAGTAAGGTTAGAAGTTCTATCTGAAACCATAGAGACGCAGATAGTAATCTTGACATCGTGAAGAATCCTTGTGCTTAGTTGCTCTTTCTGTATTCTTTTAAAAAAAAGAATATGTGTATTGTAGTTTTGACACAACAGTTTTTGTTGGCTGGCTACCACCTAACCTCTGCACTATCTTAATACCTGTTAATGGGGAAGCGGTGTCCTGAAAAGAAATACTGTTTTTCCCCTGTGTCTGTTGCCTAGGGATTCAAGAATCGCTGATACAAGCAGTCTTCTTTTAACATCTCTCTGGATAAGAGCAGTCACAAAAAAATAAGTGTAGTTTTTTTCTCCCTTCAATGTTCACATAGTAAAAATATGATCAGTTAAATTTTTTTGTGACTTATCAGCTTAATATGTATATGCAGGTAGCTTAATAATTAATCTTTACATTTCCGAGTATGATTTTTTTAAAAACATTTTATTTGATTTGTCAATTGCTTACACGATACAGGTATAAGAATAAATATAGCTTTGAATACATGAGATAGATACTTATAAGAAAAATAAACGGTCAGGGACAGTAGGCATGATTGGTGTGCTTATGCACGCCCCTGACAGGCCTCTTAGGAAAGGGATGAGGTCAATAGTACACAGTCTAAGGTTAAAGTTTTGGGGTTTGGGGAAGAAACCACAGAGTCAGGTAGAGTATTCCAAACATTGACTGTTTCTGAAATCGTATTTTCCGCAGTCAAGTTTGGTGCGGTTAACCTTGAGTTTATATCTATTGTTTGATCTTGTATTGTTATAGTTGAAGCTGAAGTATTCATTGATACGTAGGACATTGCAATGTATGATTTTATATTCTATACTTAGATCGGACCGAAGACGGCATAGTTTTAGGTTTTCTAGGTCCAGAATTTTGAGTCTGGTGGCATAAGGTATTCTGCAATGAGTAGAGGAGTGTAGAACTCTTCTTGTGAAATATTTCTGGACTTTCTCAACTGTGTTAATATCAGATACATGATATGGGTTCCAGACTGATGAGCTGTATTCAAGTATAGGTCCAGCAAATGTTTTGTATGCTCTAGTTAATAGTGTGATATTACCAGAGAAGAAGCTACGTAGGATTAGATTAACAACTCTTAATGCCTTTTTGGCCATGTAGTTACAGTGGGCTCTAGCACTTAGATCTTTTGAGATGAGTACTCCGAGGTCCTTGACAAAGTTTGGATCCTCGACAAGGTCTTGACTATTTAGCTTGTATTTTATTTTCTGATTTTTTTTTGCCAATATGTAAGACAGAGCATTTATTTGTTGAGATTTGAAGTTGCCATTTAATTGACCATTCTGACATATAATCAAGGTCTTTTTGGAGGGTAGCAGTATTGTCTGTGGTGTTAAATAGCTTTACATCATCAGCGAAGATAACTTAGTTGCTCTTAATATGATCACAGAGGTCATTTATGTAGAGTTTGAAGAGAGTTGGTCCTAGAACACTGCTTTGGGGGACACCACTGTTGACAGGGACAGAATTTGATAGGACGCTCCCAATTTTGACGATTTGTTGTCTGTTTGACAGGAATGCTTCTATCCAGTTATGTAGGTGTCCAGAGATACCATAAGATTTTAGTTTTAGTAGTAGTTTGTCATGTACCACTGAATCAAAGGCTTTACAGAAGTCTATGCAGATTGCATCTATTGCTTTGCCCTGATCGAGTTGTGTAGTCCATATGTTTTTACAGTGTAAGAGTTGCAGATTACAGGATAGTTTTTTTCTGAAACCAAATTGTTTATTAGAGAGTAGGTTGTTTGTCTCTAAGTGGAGGATAATGGATTGGTTAATAATTGATTCCATGACTTTACAGGTGATACAGCATAAGGAGATTGGTCTGGAATTTTCAACTAGGCTGGGGTCTCCCTTTTATTTTTCTTATATGTATCCATTTCATGTATTCATAACTATGTCTATACTTATACCTATAATCTTATTATCGCTTGACAGATCAAATTAAATAAAAATTCTGACAGGCAAAGTCAACGGGAGAAACCAGATTCATTTAATGAACACATGATTCACTTAACAGCTGCAGTGATTCACTTAAGCCCCTGTCCCACTGCACCAACTGATGCAAAGAGGATGTAAAAAGTTAAAAAACGTTGGAAAACGCTGTGCATCCGTTGTGTACTCATTGCATACATGTTTCATATGCTCTATCCTTTGAGCATCTGTCCACTGAGATTTCATCCGCTCAAGAAGTTTTGAGCTGCACAAAACTTTGTGAACGGATGAACTTTCCACTGTGTACGATGTAAATCCGTGACATACGAGCAACAAATGTTCTATGTCCATTTATCATCCATTTTTTTCTATGTCTGTTATCATCCGTTAAACGTCCGCTGTATCCTCTCTGCATCCTCTGGCCATCCCCTCAACTCACATCCGCTGCAGCTGAAAACGGAATGAGGGAGGAAACCAAAGGTACACGGAACGTGTACACAGCGTTAGTAGCACGGAAATAGAAAGGATGAGCAGTGAACGGTTTGCATCCTATATACATCCTCTAGGCTTCCTATGAACATCCGTTTAACATCCCCACTACATACTACCCACTCCTTGTGAAAGTCCCCAACACTTTTGAATGGCCTTTTCCTCACAATCCTTTCCAGGCTCCTTTCCCTGCTGTTTGTGCATCTTTTTCTTCCACGCTTTTCTCTTCCACATAACTTTCTATTTATGTGCTTTGATAGAGCACTTTGGGAACATCCAACTTCTTTTGCAATTACCTTTTGAGGCTTTCCCTCCTTATGGAGGGTGTCAGTGATGGTTTTCTGCACAACTGTCAGGTCAGCAGTCTTTCCCATGATTGTGATTCCTGCTGAAATAAACTGAGACCATTTAAAGGCTCAGGAACCCTTTCCAGGTGTTATGGCTTAATTAGTGATTAGAGTGGGACACTTTAAGCCTAGAATATTGAACCTTTTCACAATATTCTAATTTTCTGAGATTGTGGATTTGGAGTTTTCATTAGCTGTAAGCCATAAGGTTCAAGGCTTGAACTATCTTGCTTTGCATATAATGAGTCTATCTCATATATTAGGTTCACCTTTTAAGTTTCATTACTGAAATAAATGAACTTTTGCACAATATTCTAATCTTTTGAGTTTCACCTGTATTCTATATTATTTTCTCTTTTTATTTTTTCCTTTATCAAACTCTAGTGAGTTTTGCTAAAAGTGTAAGAAAACCAAATAGTGGAAGAAAAACCAGTGGACTGCGGTTCTAACTATGACCGAATGCCAACAGCAGTTGCTGTGGATAACATACATAGCAAAGGGTAGTAAATATTTTTGTGACTACCAGGAGTTAAAATACAGGTAGTTCTATGTACAATTCTTGATTGCATGTAATATTCTAATTTTCTGAGATTGTGTATTTGGGGTTTTCATGAGCTGTAAGCCATAATCACCACAATTATGACAAATCATGGCTTGAACTATCTTGCTTTGCATGTAATGAGTCTATCTCATATATTAGTTTCATCTTTTAAGTTGAATTACTGAAATAAATGAACTTTTCCACGATATTCTAATTTTTTGAGTTTCATCTGTATATTCAGAGCATTGCAGGGATCACAGTGAATACCATATGATACTCAGGTCTTTATTTGTGAAATTTCATAATAAGTGAGATTTCCTCCAGAGGTTTGAATAGAGATTGTTGGAATTATGTAAGTTGCTGATCATACACAATCATATACCTGTTTCTGTGGTTAGGTCTGCATTCCTTTAGCCAATTATAGAGCTATCCAGAGACAGAGATTTGTAAGTAGATTGGACCTAGACAGAAGTAAGTTGAATCTCTCAATTTCTCTCTATTGAAATCAGAAAAAGCAAAAGCAAAAACACCAAGGGAAAATAATGTCAAATGTTATTTTCTCTTAATGGCAGCCAAGCGTGAAAAGTATTAGATTGATGGACAGACACTAATACTTTATCTGCTTCCCAAATCTTTAAACTGTCTTTACCTACACTGCTAATTTATACAAAGGTTTTTAAGTGCTCACTAAAAATACAATTACTTTTCATGTAAGAACCTGATAATTATAAACTTGAAATCAATTTGCCTTTTTTGTTGCTATATTAACATTTCAGAAGCATTACTGTTTTGCTGATTGGCTTACAGAGACTCTTCAGCCGTGAAATTGTCCACTAAAATTACAGCTGAGAATATGTATTAGAGGTGAATTGAAAATTACCTTAGAAAATGAATGTATTATTCTCCCGGCAATCATTTTTGTAACCTTTTTACCTTTGATGTTAGACTAATAATCTATTTTTGCCACATGAAAGATCTCAGTCAGGTTTCAAGCATTGACAGGGTTTGTATCATGCAGTAGATTTAATTAGGATTCAGAGTGTTGTAAAAATCCTCCATTGGACTTTAGTTCATTGTGAGAAGTTTATTGTTTTAGTAAGTTTTAGTATGAAACAGGCTATTAAAATTAAGTTGCAATATATTCCAGGTGCTTTTTCAGGAGTCAACTGGACTTTCTTGTTTTTTTTTGGAAGACGTTTCACTTCTCATCCAAGAAGCTTCTTCAGCTCTGACAGGATAATGGGGAATGGAAAGATTTATATTCCTTGCAGATAGCTGGTAATCTTCATCCTTTTAGAGGGTTCTTGAAGCACTTGGAGGTTTATCTGTGTCCTCAGGGTCACGTGAGTGGTGCTCCTAGTTCCTGTAATCTGCAATTTTTCTCTGGAAATCCATTCCTACTCCCATACCATTCAATGAGTGTTCATCCCAAATTGTATAGCTAAAAGTCTGTAGAGATTCTCAGTCATCTAGGCAGCTGTCTGCAAGGAATATAAATCCTTTCATTCCCCACTGTTCTGTCAGAGCTGAAGAAGCATCTTGGATGAGAAGCAAAACATCTTCAAAAGAAGAAACAAGAATGTCCAGTTGCCTCCTGAAAAAGCACCTTTGGGACAACCATGACCTGGATGACTAAGAATCTTTACAGACTTTTAAAGTTGCAATATGATTTATTTGGATGGACACAGCGGGCTGTGTGCATACAGCATTCTTGTTTTGTTACTCAGCTGCTTATTATATGTATTCTTCTTGAGAAAGACACTGTGGTAGTGATACACATAGTAGCCTTTCCTAATCTTGGTTGCAATCTAGGATATCTTGGAATTTTGCCAAGTGAAACTTTGGTAATGAGAGGAAGAAACGAGAGTGGAAGCTATTAAACAGATTATGATCTTAAGGTTTTAAGTTGTATCTCTTAGTGGATCAATGACTTGGTGCCAGTTTTTTGGGATTTGGGGTGTTCAAACATATTCATTGCATGACAATTTTGTGATTTAAGTTAGGAAATAGTAGCTGCCATGATGCTATTGATTCTGGTAACCCCAAGTGCCAATAATAATTTTTAATTTTTAAAGCCACATACTCTTACAAATTAACAAAGAATGAGCGGTTATGGCAAACGTGAGACATTCAACTTTCAGTCAAAACTAAACATGCTTCCAAGCCTTGTGGCTACAGAGAAAAATGTGTACGTTTTTGGCAGTGTCTGTCAAAGGAACAAAAACTAGAAAGATTGAATGGCTCTGATGGGTTTTCCATAAGAGATTTCTGCATTGCACATTAGCTGTAGTTTTCATATCCTTTTACCTCTATATGTTTATTACAATTCCCAGCCCATCTTTCCTGTTAGAATTTCGCATTCCGTCCATTGTGTTATTGTGAGAATATTTTGTGAGAAGCATTCCTATTTTAAGAGTTGGGCAAAGCGTAACATGGACAACCATAGACGATATTGACACAGACAAGGAATGAATGTTGAAAATAGCAGGAGCCTCTCTATTTATCGAGAATCTGCAGAATTCATTTCAGATAGCTTTTAAAGATGGCTTTTCTCCTACTATATTGACTTCTGCAACTTCAAAAAGCTGCTTTGCCTAATACACATTTTCTAAAATAATAATTTTCCCATAACAACACGGTAGATGATTATGACTTGGTTTGGGCAGCTCCTATGAGTCCATTTTGTATAAATCTTTATTGACCCCAATTTAGCAAATAAGAACTTTGCTTGAACAATGAAGCAGAAACATTTTGGGTTTCAGTGCAACAAATAGCATTCTTTTTCTAATCTGCATCTAATTTTCAGATTTTGATAACTCTTTCATTACAGCCTGCTAAAGTCTTTTATCGTATGGAGGAAAGTACAGTTATTATATCTACCTGAGCTCTACACCAGCAATGGTTGTAACTAACCAAAGAGATTTAGATTTTCCATTTCCTTTTGCAGATATACATGTTGAAAGACTTTGTTTCATAGACTTTTTAATCTTTTGATGAGACTGAAAGAAACCTGGAGAATTTGAATCTGAGATTTTCTTCTTTTAATTGTGTCCTTTTAATATAACTTTTTATGTGATCAACTATGTTTAAAACTTTTTATGTATTTATTTTATTTTGTCAATTGCTTACAAGATAATAGGTATAAGTAAAAACATAGTTATGAATACATGGATACATATAAGAAAAATGAAAAAAATACATAAAAGAAACAATAGGACAGGGACGGTAGGCACGTTGGTGCACTTATGCACACCCCCTACAGATCTCTTAGGAAAGGGGTGAGGTCAATAGTAGACAGTCTAAGGTTAAAGTTTTGGGGTTTTAGGGAAGAAACCACAGAGTCAGGTAGAGTATTCCAGACATTGACCACTCTGTTGCTGAAGTCGTATTTCCTGCAATTAAGTTTGATGAAATTAACCTTGAGTTTGTATCTATTGTGTGCTCTTGTGTTGTTATGGTTGAAGCTGAAGTATTCATTGACAGGTAGGACATTGCAATCTATGATTCATTTATTTTGTTCAAAGGAGAAAAGATTTTCACTAAATTATATTGAATATTTTATCCCATTTTATAATCATATGTTGTTCCAAATTTTGTAACATTATTTCTAATACAAATACAACAATACAGTCTCATGTATTTTTACAGCATCTCTTTTTCAGTTATATTTTCACCCATTATCTCTAAATAAGTCCTGTTTCTTTACAACTTTTCCACTCTACCCTTTTTACCCCGTTGTCTCTTCATCTTCATTTCCCTCTTTTATATTCCTCTTTTCTGTTGCTTCACTATCCTTAAATCTTAAACATTTTATACATTCCTTTTCAAATAGGTATCATGCTTCTATGGGAACACTTATATATTTTGCGTAGTTACTTCCCCCCCCATTTCACTTATATTTTAAAACATTATGTAATTAAAATGTTCCCCTTCCTTCTTAATTCAATTTTTTCATATTTCATTTCGTTTATTTTGTTAAAAAAAAAAAAAAGAAATTTCCACTAAATTACGTTGTATATTTAATCACATTTTATAATCATATGTTGTTCCAAATGTTCTAACATTATTTCTAATACAAATACAACAATACAATCTTGTGTACTTTTGCAGAATCTCTTTTTCAGTTATATTTTTATCCATTATCTCTAAATAAATCCTGTTTGTTTACATCTTGTTTCAAACCTTTAGAGCTTCTCTTCCCTTCCTTCCTCCCTTGCTTCTCCACTCTACCCTTTTTACCCCCTTGTCTCTTAATCTCTACCCTCTTCTGTATTCCTTTTTTCTGTCGCTTTCTGACATTGTGTCCACTTTTCACCTTGTTTTTCCCTTTTTTGGTTGTTTTTTTAAGTCTTAAATTCTCCATTCTCTTTTTCCCCCCCTTTCCCCTTTCTTCCCCAGATAAAGTTGCTTGTTCATTAAAGATGGCTTCTTCTTCATCCCAATCTTCTTGTTCTTGTAGCTTCTCATACGTAGAAATTGCCATTTCTAAAAAATGAAAAACGGAGCCAAAAGAGCCCTTCCCTTCTTGTTCCTCTTCTTTATATTTTATAAATTCCATTTTCAGTTCATCCACAAATAATGCCATTGTAAAAAAATTTTTTAAACAACCCAAATGATTTTAATCATTCAAATAAGAATTTCCAAGAGTCCCAAAGTCACCAAACAATCCAAATACACACAGTCTATTTCGTTTCATACTTTCTTCTTTTTTTCACTTTCTCTTCCTGGGGTTGTAATTCAGTTACAAAGTTCCAATTAAAATGTGTCTTTTAGAAGTCTTGTTATGATTTTGTTCTAGTCTTTTAAATTCCAAGCAGTCTCTTCCAGCCAAATGTTAATCTTAATTCTTATCCTCTCCCTTCCCATTTACAGCATAAACAAAAAAATTTTCCAGTGTCCCGAAATCTTTATTATCCCCTTGGCTTTAATTTTCCAATTTGATTACCTGCTGATGCCAAAGCGGGTTTTTCCAATTTCTCATTCATCTGCTGTCACCGTCAGGAACGAGAGTGAGCAAAAACAAACTTTCCCTTTTCACTTTCATTCGCTGCTTCTAGATCTTCTTTGGGGGCGATGTATCTTTTTCCAAAATTTAAATTCCAGGATATCTTGGATGTTGCTTCTCTTCCTGGTCAACCAAAACTTTCACTTCTCAGCTTCCTCCTGCACATTCTTTTCCGGATGAGTGCTTCTTTGTGGTGGCCATTTCTGACTGTTGCTCTACCGCTTTCAGAAAAGGGTGTTAAGCCAGCTGAGGAGGGGGGGTGCGACTCCCCCCGACCTCTGCTAGGTCTCCCCTATCTTCAGCTACCTCTACAGGGTAGCTATAGCCCTGAAGCCGTTTGGCTCAGGGCACTCCAGCAGCGAGTGCAGCAGAAACCACGCACGATCGCGGATTTCTGCCGCTGTTGAGCATTGCAAACCGGAAGTCAGAGTAGGTTGTTTGTTTCTAAGTGAAGGATGATGGATTGGTTAATAATTAATTCCATGACTTTACAGGTGACTTTTTAATAAAATGTAAAGTAAGACTTTCTGTGCTAGTGTAGGTGGCCCATTTGGTCAGTTTGGCTTTTCTCATTCATAGAAGAAGTCAATACATTAACAATTATTTATTGTCAAGCTTGTAAACCAGGTTGGCTCTTCCTGAATATTAACTGATCAAAGGATAAAAAGAGCTGCAGTTCAGTACTTGAAACAAATGCTAATTTTTTTCCAGATGAGTGATTGTCCTGGTAGGTGAAACCAAGTGGGAAGGAATGTTCCTACATGAATCAATTAGCAGGCATTGGTCTTACCAGTTTGTGCAAATCTAGCCTTCATTTTGTTTTTTTATATTTTAATCTGTGCAAAATGCATGTCATGGAACAGTGTCAATGTAATTATGCTCAAGGGTCTCCCCAAACCACTTGAAGAAGCTAAATGTCTGGTACAACAGAATAGCACAACAGTAGGGGTGGGTTAATTTCATTCAGTTTGCTGATTCCTTGAGTACATTTTGATGATTCAAGAAGGTTATGGTTAGCCATAAAAGAACTTTGGGACTTTCTTTCATGGATATAATAGCTGCAAGCCATTCTACTGTGACCGAGTTTGGGGTTGCTCAAATAATAGCTAAGTGGCTTCTTCTAGAGGAGAGATAAAACCTGCAGTGATTTTTTAAAAATTGGAACAATGTCACTGCAGAAGCTTTAGAAATTGAAGATAAAAAAGTTAGCTGTGGAGACATCCACATTAAGTGAAGTTACCTGACATGCTTTATTTTGAAAGAGGGAGATGCTTCGTGTTCCTGCATTCTCTCTGGAATGGTTTGCAAATGGTGTTGACAATATTTCTTAATGAGGAAATTTCTTTAAATGGAAAATATCTCTTATTATTTATATGTGTATCCCAAATCCAGTTTGGCAGCTTCAGCCTCTTATCTGGATTTTTATTTCAAGCAAGAAACTACTGCAGTTACTACAGGCATGGTGTTTAATTGCTAGAAATTTAAGAACTGCTTGGATTCATTCAGAAACTTCATTAATTCTCTGGAAAATTTTCCCCACCATTTGATATGTTGTCTTATAACTGTAATAGAAATACAAGAAATTGAATAAGGAACTTGTACTGCATAGGCTTCTTTTCCCAAGCATCAATAGAATAAGATTCCTGAACAATGTGGATGTAAACACACACATACACACTTCAGAATGTGTTGGTATGGAGCCAAGTATTTTAAAGTTGTTAAAGGATGAGTATGTTGTTGTTATTTTGTCTTTTGAGTCAGGGTTGACTTCTGGAGACTGCCCAGACAAGTCCTACAGTTTATTTGGCAAGATACTTGGGTGTGATTTGCCCTTGCTTGCTTCCTGGGTCTAAGAGAGGGTGATTGACCCAAAGTCACATAGTTGATTTCTTACCTAAGGCTGAACTAGAACTCAGGGCCTGCTGGTTAAAATGATGGGAAATTGTCTTGTAAAGTAGTGGGATAAAATTACATGAGGCTTTTAGAAATTGATGGTGCAGCTCACCTATTGCTACGTCAGTATGCCAGCAGTGACTGATCTGATGGGCATTTTTTTTTTGTACCCTTCAGGATTTTTTGTCCCATTGGATCTTGTTTAAATTATTATAAATTATTTTAAAATGAAAATCAGACACACTGCAAATCGGAGTAGGCACCATTATTATTTCTACATAAGTATTCTCAGAAAATAAAGAGGATTGCGGCCTAAGCTTTATCTGATAGTATGGCGAGCTATCCTGAAAGAAATGAAAGCACTGTGGGTGCTGAATAAGATGTGGAATTAGGAATGGGAAGACCTGGGTAGGAGGCCACCCTCATATACGAGCTCCCAAGGTGATTATGGAGTAATTAATTTCTCACAATCCAGCTCACTTCATGGTGTGTTGTGGGAATAAAAATGGATGAGGAAGTGTTATGTGTGCTGTCTTGAACTCCTGAAGGAAAGATGGATGGAAATCTAAGAAATAAAAAGAGAAATGTAAGCTGCAAAGGAGCATCCTAACTCCTACCAGCAGTAATGCTTCCCAGGACATTCTCTTGTAAACTAGTGATGTTTACAGTGTATATCAGGGGTGTCAAACTTGCGGTGTCACATTGTCATCACATGACATATCGTGACTTTTCTCCATTCACTAAAATGGGAGTGAGCTTGGCCAGCACATGACGCTTCCAGCCCATGGGCCATGAGTTGACACCCCTGGTGTATATTGTGTGATTAGCCATTCCTCCTGTGTTTTGTTGATTCAACCCATCTCTATGGCAGTCATGATGTGCTCTTAAGCCCCAAAAGATTGCAAATATTTATTTCACGTCAGGAAATGATGATTCTCCAGAACCTTATTTATTAGTGTATCCAGGGAGCAAATGTGTAACATTAGTACTGGAGATATATGCTTTATCACAGAGCTGTTACTTAATTTAATTAATTAAATTAATTAACTTAATTTAGCAACTTGAGGTTCTGATTTAGAGAGTAATTTGACAAGCTGTTTCAGATAGTAGGAGTTGGGGAAGCTCAGTCATTGAAATTTTGATGCAGATAGAAGGAGGGAGGGGGTTGGGTCATTAGAACAGTATTTAGAGCTTCTAACCAATGAAGGCAAACCTAAATTCCCAGGTGAGCTTCATATTGTCTTCCTCATAGGCCAGCTAGATTAAATTTATGGCTGGGAATATATTTCTAATTCAGTAAAATGGAACTCTTTTAAGTACAAGGCTTGATAAAAGCAGGTCTGGCATAAGATGTTAAATACATGTGTGTCTGGGTGTGTACACATGTTGTGCATATACAAAAGAACACATTCAGCATTTTCTTGACTGTATCTTGCTGGATCACAAATTCTCAGGAAAAGAAAGAAAGAAAGAAAGAAAGAAAGAAAGAAAGAAAGAAAGAAAAAGAAAGAAAGAAAGAAAGAAAGAAAGAGAGAGAGAGAGAGAAAGGCAATGGCAGTCACTTTGGGTCATGAAGGGATAATATCCTAGATCTATAACTGAGTTCTGCCTCACCAGAATTCCATGATTAATTTGTGAACTGAACATAGAGACTGAATTAGGTAGTGTGGGTATCTCAGTAGAACCAATCCACAGCAGTATTTGACTGTTTTGGGGTTTTTCACTGGACGTCACTGATTAACTAGTTACTTTTTAGTAAGATGGGTAGCCAATAAATTTAACAAATAATTGGATAACTAAATAACATCTGTCTGGGGGATCAGAGTCACTTTAATTTTGACTCTTATCTCTAGTAAATCATTGCAGAGCTAGTCTTTGCCTTTGAAGTCCCACAGTTCTGCAGGCTTGCAGATTTTCTGGGGTGGGGAGGATTGTTTCTCATTCTTCCTTTGAGTACAGGATCAGACTAGCCTTTCTTTTCTCTCTGCCTGTGCCCCCTATAAGGATTAATGTCCTGTTCCTGTCTGTTCTGTATATAAATAGTAGAATCCAAATAACCCATTCTGATTGGTCACTAAAAACTAATGGGGATAGGTTCAAAAAGAACCAATCCCCAAAGCCGCACAAAGGCGGCAAAATCAAATGAATGTCATTGGCTATGAGCCGGCAGACAGAAAAGTATAAAAGGGCTGTCGCGGCTTGAGCCAATGTTCCATTTTGCAACTGTACTATAAATAAAGATTTGTTGTTGGAACCCGGTCTACCTCGCGTTTTCTGGATGGAACACTGGCGACAAAGGTGGGATCGTCCTAAATGCGAGACGGAGCACGCAGTGACAGACAAGCCAGACAAAGAGAAATGGCCGGAAACAATGCGCCGCCCGCACCCTTCAACCCCAATGAAGAAGATTGGGAATGTTATGTAGACCGTTTCCAGAGGTACCGAGAGAGCAATGAGATGGAGGAAATCTCAGACCAACGAAAAAGAGCCGTCTTCTTGACACACTGTGGGCCCGCGATTTTTAAAATGGCCAAGGCTTTGGCAAAGCCCCGAGATGTCAAACAACTGATGTGGACCGAGCTCCAAAGAACATTAAAGGCCCACTATGCACCAGTAGTGTCAAACTTGATAAAGCGGCACAAGTTTTATCGGAGAGACCAGAAAGAAGGCGAAACCATCGCTGATTTTGTAGCCGCGCTACGCCAAATAGGGGGAGCGTGCAAGTTTCTTAACTTAGATGAAGCGATGCAGGATCAAGTGATATTGGGGTTAAGAGACTCAACCATACAGAGCAAGCTACTGAACAAACCCAACATATCAGTAGCCGAAGCTATTGCAGAAGCCTCGGCTGCTGAAGCCGCCAAAAAATCGGCAGATAAGATGAAACAAATGAATGCAAGTAACGATGAAAAAAGCCCGGCCAGAGGAAAAGAACAACCTCCCACAGCCACTCATTACAAAGAACTCGAAGAGACATCAGAATCCGGGGAGGAAGACGACGAAATCCACCGCCTATACACTAACAAGAAAGGGTGTGAAAATAGAAATCAGCGGGAATGTGCTGGCTGTGGGGGAAACCATCCCCGAGCCGATTGCAGATTCCTCGATGCCATTTGCAGAGCATGCAAGAAAAGGGGACATATCGAGAAAGTCTGAAGAAACAAAAAGAATTACAGCCCAAAGAGACGAAACGACTCCCCAGCAAAGCCTGAGCCAAGACTCTCCGAGAGAAAGTGGCAGCGAAACAGGCAAGCCACTAACTGGGAGAAAGCATACCAAACTTTCACTATCGGAAGCGCTCAGACGGAAAGCGGGAAGAAAGTAAAAATAGTTGTAAAAATCGAAGACAGCCCCTGCGAGATGGAAGTTGATTCTGGATCGTTCCTATCCATGGTGTCGTGGGACACCCTCAAAAAACTAATTCCTGACATCAGAATTAAGGAACTCCAGAAACAAAAACTAACCCTCAAAGATTACCAGGGAAACCGAATTCCTGTAATCGGCCTGGGACATTTTCGAATCGCTTACAGGCAACATGTCGCAGTACTACCACTAACAATAGTCGACCAAGATCGACCAAGCCTCCTGGGTATCGAATGGTTCGAACCATTGGGCATCGGGATGACCGGAGTAGACCGGGTGGCCGCAACTGACTGGGAAGAAGACCTGATCCGAGAATTTCAGGACGTCTTCGACAGCTCCCTAGGCAGCTATCGGGGGACCCCCATTTTGTTTAGTTTAGACCCACAGATAACCCCTAAAAGACTAAAGGCCAGACGGGTCCCTTTTGCTTTAAAAGAAAAAATAGAGGAACAACTAAATAAATTGATAGATCAAGGGGTTTTAGAACCGGTTGACCACGCTAAATGGGAAACACCAATTGTGACACCAATTAATCTGTGGCGACTACAAGGCTACGCTGAACCACGCGTTGCAACAGAGCGCGTACCCGGTGCCAGTTGTGCAACACCTACTGCACTCTCTTGGGGGAGGAAAGGTTTTCGCCAAACTAGACCTGGCACAGGCATACCAACAGCTCCCAGTAGACCCCTTAACATCGGAAGCACAAACAATAGTGACTCACAAAGGGGCATTCAAATGTAACAGGCTCCAATTTGGAGTAAACGTAGCCCCAGGCGTTTTCCAGAGCCTCATGGAACGCCTGTTAAATGGCATAAGAGGGGTCATGCCATACTTTGACGACGTCCTAATTTCAGCCAAAGATGCAACACAACTAAAGAAAAGACTTAAAGAGGTCCTAAATAAATTCAGAGAATCTGGCCTTAAAGTAAAGAAAGAAAAGTGCTGCCTAATGACTGATGGCATCGAGTTCTTAGGATATTTAATTGATGGAGAGGGCATACACCCCACCGAAAAAAAAGTAAGAGCTATAAAAGACGCACCAGAACCAAAGAATAAAACTGAGCTGCAGGCATTTTTGGGACTGATAAACTTTTATAATGTGTTCCTACCCCAAAAAGCCACAATAGCGGAACCATTGCATCGACTACTGGACAAGAAAACAATTTGGACATGGGGGCTTAGAGAAAAAAAGCTTTCCAAGGAATAAAAGACTTATTAACATCAAACACTGTTCTTACCCAGTTTAGCAACACACTGCCATTGACGGTGACCTGCGACGCCTCGCCATTCAGAGTCGGTGCCATCCTGAGCCACCAATTGCCTGATGGGAGAGAGGCACATGTCGCATACTATTCTAAGACCCTGTCCAAAGCCGAGCGTAATTACAGCCAGTTGGACAGAGAAGCTCTAGCAATTGTCGCCGGAGTAAAACGCTTCCACGAGTACCTATATGGAAGAACTTTTCAAATCGTAACAGATCACAAACCGCTACTAGGAATTTTGGCAGGAAACAAACCTACACCGAATATTCTGTCCCCACAAATGACTAGATGGTCAGAGTTCCTGGCAGCCTATTCCTATACCCTGACACATCGCCCAGGGAAACAAATTTCCCATGCAGACGCTTTGAGCAGAGCACCATTGCCATCAACAGAGGAAGACCCGGCACCAACGATGACAGCATTGCAAATAGAGACTTGCCCCAATCTACCCATATCTGCGAATGATGTCGCCAGAGCCACCGCAAAAGACCCATTGACTGCCCGCATACTTAACTGGGTAGGTAAAGGCTGGCCGGAAAACCAAAAAACTGAGAACTTTAAACCTTTCCGGACCAGACAAACTGAACTCTTAATTCAAAAAGGTTGTTTATTGTGGGGTGATTGGGTAATTATTCCTTACAAATTACAAACCAAAGTACTGGGTATGCTTCACGAAGGCCACCCAGGGATAGTTAAAATGAAAAGCCTTGCTAGAAGCTACGTTTGGTGGCTGGGTATAGATAGAGACATCAAATACTGGGTAAACTCGTGCAATAAATGCCAAAGAATCAGGCCGTCCCCGCCAAAAGCACCCATAAGAGACTGGGAAACCCCAAGAGGCCCCTGTTCACGAATCCACATTGATTTTGCGGGTCCTACCAAGGGGCATATGTTTCTGATTGTCATGGATGCATACTCTAATTGGCTGGAGGTAAAAATTATGCCATCTACGACAACAGAAACCATTATAAAACAACTTGACAAACTCTTTGCAACCCATGGCCTACCGGACGTCCTAGTGTCCGACAACGGGCCACAATTAACCAGTCTCCAATTCGAGCAATACCTAGCCTCCATAGGTATAAGACATGCCCTAACCGCGCCGGCCCACCAGGCTGCAAACAGTAGGGCAGAGAGAATGGTCAGGTTTACCAAGGAGGGTTTAGAAAAAATAGACACTGGGGATGTCCAAAATAAAATAAATCGATTACTCACCCTCCAACATATCACACCCAGTACTACAACCAACAAAACCCCAGCAGAATTACTGATGGGAAGGAAACTAAGGTCGCATCTAGATAGATTGCACCCAAATTTCACACCAGAAAACCCCCCCGACTCCTCCACCTGATGCAGGACCTTTGCAATAGGCGACTTAGTTTATGCTAAAAAAATTACCGGGGACCCATTATGGCTACCCGGACAAATTACACAAATAACAGGCCCCAAATCCTACTGACTAACGGTAGACGACGGCAGGGAATGGAAGCGGCACATAGACCAGCTTCGCTCCCGAAACATAGAACGAAATGCAAACACACAACCACACATAGAAAAACACGACGAAATTCAAACCAAAGAGGGGGGGGAAATGCGAGAAATCAATAAAGAACTGTTTAAATTAAACTCAGAAAACAAGAACAATCAAAAAGAGCAAATAAAAGACTCACTGTTTGAAGAAAGTTGCAAGAAGAGTCCATCTGAAGGGGCCAGCCAGGCCAGCTCGACCTGCCCGGAGGAAACGGGAGGGAGCGGCAAAACCGCCGGCCTAAGAAACTCAGGCGGCAGTAAAATGGCTGACTCACCCTTCCAGACGGTTCCATGGAGAAGGACGGAAGACACAGCAATCCCATCCGAACCGGTCGAAGTCTCCAACAATAATGAACCACGCAAGTCCAGTCGAGTCAAGAGAAGCCCCACCTACCTGCGCGACTACGTCACCACGTAGGACTGAACTAAGAGGGGAGGGGTGTTCTGTATATAAATAGTAGAATCCAAATAACCCATTCTGATTGGTCACTAAAAACTAATGGGGATAGATTCAAAAAGAACCAATCCCCAAAGCCGCACAAAGGCGGCAAAATCAAATGAATGTCATTGGCTATGAGCCGGCAGACAGAAAAGTATAAAAGGGCTGTCGCGGCTTGAGCCAATGTTCCGTTTTGCAACTGTACTATAAATAAAGACTTGTTGTTGGAACCCGGTTTACCTCGCGTTTCCCGGATGGAACACTGGCATTGGTCTCTTTCTTCTGCACTATTTAACATTAACCTGCCCCATCTCCATAGCAACAGATCCCTTGAAAATGATTGAAGAAATACTTTGGGCCTTGTACAATCACAGCACCTCTCAATCCATCAGTAGAGTACATGAACTTCCTTTAGATTTCTGCCTGGTGGGGTTTTGTTACTCCACAACTGGTAGTAGTCGGGGCTGGGAGAGAGATTGGATTGTAGTTTTTGCAGTCTCCTGTTAGTCAGCTGGATGATGAGCACTGAATGATTTTATGTGTTCTCTGGGTTTGAAGAAATGAAGCCATGGTCATGGATCATTTTTGAACTGTCTTGTGAGGATTGATTGGAAATGATAATAATGTAAAAATATACACCTTGTTCAGGGACAGAATAAGTTGTTGTTTCCTTTAACTCTGAAAATACAAAAACATGTTATTTATCATTAACTTATAATGATAACAACATATAATTATAAATAATATGTAATATTTTACATTATAATTATGTATTCCTATAATACATAAGCATTATATATTATTTATAATATATTATTTAAAGTTAATGGCTGCACAACTCAGTGAACTCTTTAAAAATGTAGGGGCCATGCATAATTTACAAGGGTGTTGGGAGATAAGAATGATGGCTGTACATGTGTGTGTATACGAAGGCTGACCAGATTTGATGAGATGCATTGTGTGGAGAGTGATAAAATTCCCATGGTTGTGTTTTTGTTTTTGTTTTTTTGCTGCAGGATTTTGCATAATCTGAAAGACATAAGGGTCATCATGAATGTTTCTAGCATTCCTCTCAAATGTCTAATGTCAGAAGAGAGGCAGTAGCATCTTAAACAGGGCTGGGCAAACTGTTTTGAATTTTGAGTTGCTATGATTTTGAAATAGCCTGGTTCAAGTTTGAAACAGTTGTTTCAAATTTGAAGCAGGCTGTTTTGATATTTGTCCAAAGGTTTCCAGAGCTATTTCTAGTTCAAAACACTTCCAAGATGATTGAAATGGTGAGTTTCAAGTCTGAAAAAGCTGTTTTGAACTAAAAAAATGAGTTCCAAGTTCAAAGCAAGACATTTTGAATTTGAGGTGTTTCAGATTTGAAACATTTTGCACACAGGAATACTCTTAGGTTTTATATTTATTCCATCCGGAAAAGACGCGCGGTAGACCGGGTTCCAACAAATAACTCTTTATTAGTTAACAGCAAACAGTAACGGAACATTGGCTCAAGCCGCGGCAGCCCTTTATATAGAGGCTTTCCTGCCGGCTTGTAGCCAATGACATTATTTTAACTTTGCCGCCTTTGAGCGGCTCCTTGGATTGGTTCCTAATGAACCAATCCTTTACTGGCCTTTCTGGTCAATCAGAAAAGACTACTTGGAACCCCTACCCCTTTAGTTCAGTCCTACATGAGTGACGTAGTCACACAGGTAGGTGGGGCTTCTTCTGGTCCTAGTTGACCTGCGTGGCTCATTCTTGCCTAGGACTTCAAGCGGTTCGGTCGGAATTGCTGTCTCTCCGGCTCGTCTCCATGGAACCGCCTGGAAGGGTGAGTCAGCATTGCCACTATCATTGAGTTGCTCAGGCCGGTGGTTTTGCTGCTCCCTCCTGGTTCAACCGGGCTGGTTGAGATGGCCTGGCTGGCCCCTTCCAGGACGGCTTCCCTTTCGCTTGGACTACCTCCAATTGTTTCATCTAACCGTAAGTGCTCTTTTTGGTTGGTTAGATGTTCTAGATTTAATTTCAATGGTTCATTTTCATACCCTTTTGTATTTGTTTGTGTTTTCCCCCCCTCCTTGGTTTTGTTTTCATTGATTTTTATTATTTGAGGTTGCATGGTCATTTTACACTCGATGTTTCAGGAAGGAAGCTGGTCTATGTGCCGCTTCCATTCTCTTCCATTGTCCATGATTAGTCAGTAGGATTAGTCATCACACTGTTATTTGTGTGATAGTGGCTGGAAGCCAGAGAGGGTCCCCGGTAAAATTCTTTGCATAGACTAGGTTGCCGATTTCAAAAGTGCAGTATCGGCTGGACGAGTCGGGGGGTTTCTCACAAGTGTAATTTGGGTGCAGTCTATCTAAATGGGATCTGAGTTTCCTCCCCATTAACAATTTTGCCGGGCTCTTGTTTGTTGTACTACTGGGAGTGATGTGTTGTAGTGTAAGTAAGTGGTTCAGCTTGTCTTGGACATCCCCATGGTCCATTTTTTCTAGGCCTTCTTTAGTAAACCTGACCATTTATGCATGGCATATACCCAGGGATGCTAAGTATTGTTCGAATTGTATAGCCGTTAGTTGTGGCCCGTTGTCGGATACCAATACATCAAGTAAACCATGAGTTGCAAACAATTTGTTTAGCTCTTTTATAACAGCGTCGGTTGTTGTGGATGATATAACTATAACCTCCAACCAATTTGAATATGCATCTACGACTATTAAGAACATGCAAAATCAATATGGATTCGAGACCAAAGGCCTCATGGGGTCTCCCAGTCCTGTATGGGCGCTTGCGGTGGTGTGGGTCTAGCTCTCTGACACTTATGGCATGTTGCAACCCAGCGTTCAATATCCTTGTCTATACCAGGCCACCAGACATAGCTCCTGGCCAGGCTTTTCATTTTTACTATGCCTGGGTGGCCCTCATGTAGCATACCCAACACCTCTTCCTGCAGTCTGGCTGGAATTACCACCCAATTTCCCCACAATAAACACCCCTTTTGTATTGACAGTTCAGTTTGTTTAGTCCAAAAAGGTTTAAAACCTTCAGTTTTTTGGCTTTCCAGCCAGCCTTTACCTACCCAAATCAAAACGCGGGCAGTCACTGGGTCTTTCGCCGTGGCTCTGGCAACATCATTTGCAGACAATGGAAGTTCAGGGCAGGTCTCCATTTGTAGGGCGGCGGTGGTTGGAGCCTGGTCGTCCTCTATGGTTGGTAATGGTGCTCGGCTTAAAGCGTCTGCATGGGTGATTTGTTTCTCGGGTCGATGCAGCAAGGTATATGAATAGGCGGCCAGGAATTCTGACCACCTCGTCATCCGTGGGGATAGAATGTTCGGTGTGGGTTTGTTCCCTGCCAAAATCCCCAGTAACGGTTTATGGTCAGTCACAATGGAAAATGTCCTCCCATAGAGGTATTCGTGAAAACGTTTAACTCCAGCGACGATTGCCAGGGCCTCCCTGTCTAGCTGGCTATAGTTGCGTTCCGCTTTGGAGAGCGTTTTCGAGTAAAAGGCAATGGGTGCCTCTCTCCTGTCAGGTAATTGGTGGCTCAGGATGGCGCCGACTCTGAAAGGTGAGGCATCACAGGTAACTGTCAATGGAAGTGTATTACTAAACTGAATAAGAATGGTGTCTGAGGTTAATAAGTCTTTTATGCTTTGGAATGCTTTTTGTTCTTTATGACCCCAAGTCCAGACAGTTTTTTTATCCAGCAAACGGTGTAATGGTTCTGCTATCGTTGCTCTGTGGGGGAGGAATACGTTATAAAAGTTGATCAGACCCAAGAATGCCTGTAAGTCCGTTTTATTTTTTGGCCTGGGTGCATCTTTAATTGCTTTGACTTTTTTGTCTGTTGGGTGAATACCCTGTTCGTGAATTAAATACCCTAAAAATTAGACATGGTCAGTAGCCAGGCAGCATTTTTCCTTTTTAACTTTTAGGCCGGATTCTCTAAATTTGGTTAGCACTTCTCTTAGTCTTGCTTCTAATTGGGTCGTGTTTTTCGCTGAAATTAGGACGTCATCGAAGTATGGAATGACCCCTTTTATCCCGTTTAATAGGTGTTCCATGAGGCTTTGGAAAACGCCTGGGGCAACGCTTACTCCGAATTGAAGCCTGTTACATTTGAATGCTCCTCTATGCGCTACTATTGCTTGTGCTTCGGCCGTTATTGGGTCTACTGGAAGCTGCTGATATGCCTGAGCCAAATCGAGTTTCGCAAAAAATTTTCCTCCCCCAAGTGAGTGCAGTAAGTGCTATACGACTGGTACCGGGTATGTGCTTTGCTGCAGCGCATGGTTCAGGGTAGCTTTGTAGTCTCCGCAGATGCGCACAGACCAGTCAGGTTTTACAGGTGTTACTATTGAAGTCTCCCACCTAGCATGGTCAATTGGTTCTATGACCCCTTGTGCAGTTTGTTTAATTGCTCATCTATTTTGGGCTTTAATGCAAAGGGGACTCGTCTGGCTTTTAATCTTCTTGGTGCTATCTGGGGATCTGAGCTAAAGGAAATTGGGGTCCCCCGGTACCTGCCTAGAGTGCTGTCGAAGACGTCCTGGAATTCGTGTACCAGGTTCTCTTCCCAGTTGCTTATGGCTATTCGGCTTACTCCGGTCATCCCGATGCCCAATGGTGCGAACCATTCGATGCCTAGGAGGCTGGGACGGTCTCGGTCGACTATAGTCAGCGGCAGGACTTCGACGTGTTGTTTGTAAGTGACTTTGAAGTGTCTTAGACCTACCATGGGTATTCTATTTCCCTGGTAGTCTTTGAGAATTAATTTTTGTTTCTTGAGTTCTTTTTGTTTTATGTTTGGAACCAACTGCCTGATTGTATTCCAAGACACCATTGATAGGAAAGATCCTGAATCGACTTCCATTTCACAAGGGCTTCCTTCAATGGTCACTACAATTTTGACTTTTCTCCCGCTTTCTGTCTGTGCGCTTCTGATAGTGACAGTCTGGTGAGTTTTTTCTCGGTTGCTGGTTCCCTTGCTGCACTCCCATTTTCTATCAGCTTGCCTCGGGTCAGTTCTTTGTGGGGAATTACCATGTCTGCTAGGACTGCTGTTCTTACGATTGTGGCAGACTCTTTCGATGTGTCCCCTCTTCTTGCAAGCCTGACAGATGGCATCAAGGGACCTACACTCGGCTCGGGGGTGGTTTCCTCTGCAGCCAGCGCATTCCCACCAATTTCTTCTTCTTTCGCGCCTTTTTTGGTTTGCGTACAGGCGATGGACTCATCGTCATCTTCTGTTTCTGATGACTCATCTAGGTCTTCGTGGTGTGTGGTTGTGGCAGCTTGCTTCTTCCCTCTGGGTAGGGTCGTTGTGTCAGTATTGGCATTCATCAGTTTCATTGTGGCCGCTGATTTCTTCACGGCTTCTGCGGCGGTGGCTTCTGCGATTGCTTCTGCCACAGTTATGTTAGGTCTGTTTAATAGTTTGCTTTGTAAAGTAGAGTCCTTTAGACATAACACGACACGATCTCGCATGGCCTCATCCATACTCTGGAACTCGTAGGCTCCTCCCAGATGGCGGAGAGCTGCCACAAAATCTGCAATGGTCTCGTCTTCCCTCTGGTCTCTTTTATAAAACTCGTATCTCTTAATAAGATTTGAGACAACCGGTGCGTAGTGAGCCTTTAGCATTCGGTTAAGTTCAGACCAGGTCATCTGTTTCACGTCTCTGGGCTTTGCCAATGCCTTTGCCATTTTGAACACGGCTGGCCCACAATGTGTTAGGAAGACAACCCTCTTTCGCTGATCCGAAATTTCCTCCATTTCGTTGCTCTCCAGAAACATCAGGAAGTGATCGATATAAGACTCCCAATCTTCTTCATTGGAGTTAAAAGGTGCAGGCGGCGCATTGCTACCAGCCATTTCGTCTAGCGTGGTTGTTTTCTTGCCGCGTGCTGGGTCTCCACTTTAGGATGATCCCACCTTCGTCGCCAGTGTTCCATCCAGAAAAGACGCACGGTAGACTGGGTTCCAACAAATACCTCTTTATTAGTTAACACTGGCTCAAGCCGCGGCAGCCCTTTATATAGAGGCTTGCCTGCCGGCTTGAAGCCAATGACATTATTTTAACTTTGCCACCTTTGAGCGGCTCCTTTTCTGATTGGCCAGAAAGGCCAGTAAAGGAGTGGTTCATTGGGAACCAATCCTTTACTGGCCTTTCTGGCCAATCAGAAAAGACTACTTGGAACCTTCCAAGTTATACAGAACAATATTGCTAATGCTACTTCTGTCACTCCTCTTGGAAAGAATTGAAAAAGCACTGTGCTGGTTGGTTTTGTTAAACTGGAAGTTTGTCTTGCAGTTCCTTCAGCTTTCATTAAAGCAATGTAAATAATATTATAATTTTGAATAAATTGAAAGGAATTTGACTCTGTGACTTCTAAGGAAGTGGACGTGATTCTCCAGTTGTGAACTTGGCCACCTGTTGGCTAGAGCCAAACTTGTTAATGCCACTATTTCATTTCATTTTATTATTTTATTCATTAAATTTATATGCCGCTCATCTCACTATCGAAGCGACTCTGAGTGCTAATGGGCATGATTGGGCCCATGCTGTGTTCTCTGCTTTTTTGCATGACAGATTAGTTTCTTCAGTCTTCAAGGAGGCCATGGTGTACCACCCCTTTAAGGAGGTCATCACTGGACCCATCATCTTGGATAATTTTCTTCCAGTCTTCAACCCCTCCATTTTTGAGGAAGGTGATAAGGTGGTCAGGCTTCAACTCCTGTCAGCCCTGCTATGCAGACAGAGCAGGAAATCACCTCCACTGGAAGGCTAAACCTACCCTTACTGAGATTGGCTATAATAGCTATACCTTCTCTAGCTTCCTATCCTTCAGTGAATTAGGGAGGTATTTGCCTGAGCCTTTTCCAAATTTTGTATTGTTTCTTAGAAGTCCAATCGTGTTTCAACCCCTTTTGCCTAGATAACGATTCTTGCATATTTTTGCCATGGTCATTTCCTTTACATTCTGCAACTCCAAAGGACTTGGAGAGGAAGTGGATTATTTGATATGTTTTAGTCAAGTTTTATCCTGGCATCCAGTACATAGACACTTGTGGATTATCTGTGTTGGTGCCTGGATGGTGGGGCATCCATCATGGGGTTCCTTGATCACACAGTGGCTTTTGATACCATTGACCAAGGTATCCTATTGGGACAGATTTGAGGAGCTGGGAGTTGGAATCTCTGTTTGTGGCCCAACAGTTTCCTACTGCTCCCACTCTTTTGACTTTCCTCAAACCGCTGAAGACTTGGTTGTTTTTCCCAGGCTGTGGAAAAAGGGAGTAGTTGAGCCTCTGCTTAGTTTGGTTTTTGATATCAGTCGCTTGTTATCATATCTCATATGTCATATTATATCTCCTTTAATTTTTTTTAATTTGTAAGCTTCTAAATAAATACATCCCATGAACAAGTGGGAAAATGTCTCCATGATCCATGGGATTTGAAGCAATAAAAAATAGTTATGCTCATCTGCAGCTTTGTGAGGCCTATTGTTGCTAGCTGTAATTTAAATATTGCTTATTAAACTTTTTTTAGTGATCAAAACGATAATGATTTCATATTTCATCTTGCAAGGAAGAGTTGAAAGGAAATAAAGGCTTGACAATAGAAAATCTGGTAAATCTGTGATGGAGATTAGATTTGAAACTGGAGACCAGTTGGCTCGCACACTTTGTCATGGTGCTAGTCTAGAGGTAGGAAATGTTTATAATCTCATGCTATAAACAAAAGAGAGGAAAAATCTGGAGGAAAAGGAGGGGGATGTTCCTGTCCATCTGCTGAATCCATTCCCTGAGAAAAATAGAGTAACTCTCCTTAAAATGAATTATAATTATAATAACTTTAGTGTAACTTCAAATGTACACTAATTGGCATACATTAAAATGAAATTTCATAGCATACAGCTCTCAAAGGGTCGCCACCTCCAATATACACTACATAAACATGAGAAAATAAATAAATAAAAGTATGCATATGCCCATATACCCACATGTATCATATGACACAGAAGAAACAATATGGTTTAGTTCAAATTCTTTCTCTTTTTACAGGCAAATATATAAGAAAGTTACCCAAATTCAGTCCCTTCCACTTTTCTACAACTATATTGATTGAATGAGGCACTAATTTAGTTGTGATCATTTTGGCCTTGTAATCCAAATTTTGGGCTTGATCTACCCAAATTATTTTTCTCAGTTCTAATAAGAATGCAGCTACAACTGGAAAGACCTCAGGGTAGGGGAGGTCAGGGAATAATTTAACAATATAAATTGCATGGTCACATGATTAACATTCAGATGCTTGGCAACTGGTTCATATTTATGACAGTTGCAATGTCCCTGGGTCATGTGATCTCCTTTTGCGATCTTCTGACAAGCAAAGTCAATGGGGTGGGGAAGCCAAATTCACTTAACAACTGTGACAGCTGTTATTAACTACAATGATTCACTTAACAACTGTGGCAAGAATGATCATAAAATGGGGCAAAACTCACTTAACTGTGTCACTTAGCAACACAAACTGTGAGTTTAATTGTGGTCAAAAGCTAAGGGCTAGCTCTAATAAAAAGACAGGTTTTCTCCTTGAAACTGGGTGTTGTATGGCACAATAATAAAAAATCACCTGCACAGTGTATAATGAAAATGGAATGAAAAAAATTAGGCAGCTTCTCTGGAGTTGGAAAAAAGAGAGCTTGGGTTATATACCAAAACTTTGTGGGGCAAAAAAGGATGTTAAAACCAGCATTTATTTGGGTGCATATTGAAGCGAGTCACATGGGAGCCTATTAGCAGCTACAATTAATATTCCAATTTAACCAATTCCAAAAATATCATGGTTTTTTTCTCTCCCTTTCATTCTTAACTTTATGAGGAAGCAGTATGTTCCACTTAATGCTAGAGAGAGAGGGAGAGAAAACAAACTGAATTACTGCTGGCTTATGTAATACGAAACAAATAAAATGTTAAAAAGTTATGCTATTTATATAGTTACTTACCAAGCACATCTAAATTAGATTAAAGTAACTAAAATATTTTTACAATCCTCAAGGCATGACAAAACTTTTGAGCACCGGACATTAGCTCTTGTTCCCTAACTCATCTTTAACAGCAACCTGCATCTTTTTCTGCATTATACATTCAAGATAAGGAATTAGTGTCCCTCCAAATGTTGTTGAGTAGTAAGTCAGTCTTTCTCTGCAGTTTCTTAATCATGCTAGATGGAACTGTTAGGAATTATGGTTAGGTAACATCTGAAGAGGCACAGATTCCTTGCTGTTAGTCTTACCTAATTAAGTCTGCTTAATAACTCTTCACTTCATCTTTCATAATTTAATAAATGCAAGGGTGACCTAGTAGGATGATTCCCATGACTGAAGAATATATTCAGAAGGAAGAGAAAAAAATAGAAAAGGAAGAGAAATTGCACCGTAAAATAAAAAGAGCCAAAGTTAGTAAAACTGAAAAGAGCATCTGGGTTAAATAAGTCTAGCATAAATAAAAGCAGTACTACAGCTGATTCTATCATCATCTAAGCAGCCAAGGAAAAAATGTTAATGAGGTTTTCCAAAAACAAATTGCAGATCTTTCAAAGAAGCAAGAAGTAGTAAAGATAATCCTCACTTGCGAACCACAATTCAAATTGGTAACTCCATCACTAATCAATGTGGCTGTTTAGTGAAATGTCACATGAGCATGCCACTCTGATGTCAGTTCCACTATGGTTATTAAACAAATCATGATGGATTATTAAGTGCAACCTTATGTGACCCAACAACTTGTGACTTCCTGCTGGCTTCCCCATTGACTTTGTCAGACAGCAGTTGTTAAGATTGCAAATGGGGATCATGTGACTGTGGAATGCTGTAACTATTTATTGTAAATGTTCACTAGCCGTAATGTGGCTTTATCACAATCATGTCACTGTGGGATGCTCTGATTGCTGCAAGTTTGAGGAACAGTTGTTAAAGCTTTTTCAGTACCATCATAACTTCACACAGTCACTGAACAAGGCAGTCAGTACATGAGAAATGTATTGAAGGGAAACATTTAAGTTCCTGATTTCTATTAGGAAACTTCCGAATATGGTCTCTTCAGGAAAGTTCAAGATTTGTCATATGGACAAGTTTTTCCTACAGAGCATAAAAAAAGGCATAAAATAATTCCTTTTTTAAAAAACTTGATACTAGCCAGAAGGGACAACTTATCTAAATAAGTATAGTTAGTAAGATAATAGTTGTAGCAGGAAACTGACTGTACATAGCTGGAATTTTTGATTTTAAAGGACACTTAATATAATTAAACACACTTCTTGGGACCTCAAGAAAAAAAGATTTCAGTATACTAACCAGAGAGCAAAGACAATATGGCAGGAGAAGTGAAGAAAAAGGAGGTTAAGATGGATATGAGTTCCTAAAAGAGGAAATACTAAAAATGCAATTGAAATATTCTAACAAGGAAAACGACAGAAGACACCAGTGTAGCTGCAAAAGAGGCTCAGTAAATCTAAAACACATATATATACACAGGAAATAGACATTGTGACAAGTCACTGGGGAAGGTTAGCTATATGTAACCTACAAATATAGAACTGGTAGGAGAAGGATAAAACTAACTGCACAACATAAAAAAACCTCTCCTTCAAATATGTTCAAAATAAAAGGAAGAGAATAAAAATGGCAAAATGTTAAGGTGAAATAATTAAAAGGCAGAATTATTCAAATCCTGTTTTGGCTCAGTCTTTCCTTGAAAAGATGCTTTGGGTTCTGTCTGTTAAATAATTGCACTGAATAGGATGAAGAGGAAATACTAAAAATGCAATTGAAATATTCTAACAAGGGAAACAACAGAAGACCCCAGTGTAGCCGCAAGAGGCTCAGTAATCCAAAACACATATTATACACACAAGAAATAGAAATTGTGACAAGTCACTGGGGAAGAGTTGAAGCTTATAATTAATAGAAGCTGTGACTGGTAGCCAATTGAATTTCAATTTTATTATATTCTTATAGCAATCAATCAATAAGGTAAAAGAAAAGGAATAGAAAAAAGGCCTAGTAAATAAACAATGGAAAAGCATACAAAGCAATCTACCTTATTTTCCAGTACAGATCCCCTGCAGGAATATTGTGATCAAATAACACATTTTTTGCAATGTCAGCAAGCAGGAAATCAACATAGGAAGTATCAGATTGACAAGGGATTGCTGTTAAGAGGAGAGCGATATAGTTTTGGCACAAAATGATATAAAACCTACAATGTAAAAGATGTATGTAATTGATTTTACCCTTTGTACGCCACATAGATAGAGGTGATAAGCCACAAGAAGATTGCAATGTCTGCCCTATAACAATATGGAACTCATTCCAGCAACTGCTATAAAGCCCACCAATAGTTTAGATAAGTCAATGAGTCAAGACAGAGAGCCATACCTTTCTGATTAATTGTGCAAAAGCTGGGAAATAAGATCAAATTATACTGCAACTCAATTTCAAGTACTTATTTAGCTATTAGATTATTTTTTTAATATGAGCCAAGTTTATATAAAGTGGGAGAGAGAGGCCACATGAAAACAAGGAACTTCATCCACAGTGGATTGAAAGGTATCACTTAAAACAGAATAAAGCAGTGTGTGTGTGTGTGGGGGGGGGTGATAGATGAATTTAAGCCAATAAATAAATACAACCAGCCAAGCTCTTGTATCTACTCTAATCAGCTCTGCTTCTAGCCTAAGAGCTACATTCAAGACACGTTTGGGAGTGCCAAATATACCACCAGGGAATATCTCTTCATTCTGAATGTGTTTATATCTCTGTTGATCTAGAGTACTAAAAATACTTGCTGATGATCTGGCTGTACCTGGTATTTCTGAGAAATCCTGGAGAACAGATGAACACAATTGCAAAGAACAAATGTCCCTTTCTTTAAACACAGTATATTTCTAAAGCAGATCATAAAACAATAAATCTATAAGGACCTTGGAAAGATTGTAGTAATTACAGGTAGTCTTTGACTTACAACCATAATTGAGCCATAATCTTTGTCACTAAGTGAGACAGTTGTTAAGTGAGTTTTGCCCCATTTGGGGGCCTTTCTTGCCACCATTATTAAATGAATCTTTGCAATTGTTAAGTAAATCTGGCTTTGATTTTGCTTGTCAGAAGGTCACAAAAGTCGATCATGTGACTTCAGGACCCTGCAACCATCATAAATATGAGCCAGTTGCCAAGTGTCCGAATTTTGATTTTTGTGACCATGGGGATGCTGCAACGGTTGTAAGTGTGGAAATTTTTTTTCAAAAGTCAATTTTTTCAATGTTGTTTTAACTTCAAACTGTCACCAAAGGAATAGTAGGTTGAGGACTACCTGAACTAGAAATCACTATGATTTCAAGAGCAGATGTTGCCATGCTGTGTTATTTTTTTAAACTGAGTCACTTTCTTAGTAGACTGTGAGAATGCAGTACACATAATATATCTTGAACAAAGAGATTTCTGATTAGTAGTTAGTTAATGTACATTGAATGTCATCACTAAATGGAAACATAGCTGGCTCAAAAGTCACAGTGAAGCAAAATATGTATCTATAATACCACGTCAAATTGGAGTGAGGTATTGATTGGCATAAAAGGGTTCAATCCTGGGCCTTGCAATTTCAACATTTTTATGAAAGGTTTAAGAGGTGGAGGCGCAATTTATGAAGTTATCAGATAATACAACATAGTTAATGTTTTAAGAAATGGAAATTATTTTAAACAGATCAGGGAAACATGCTAAAAACAACAGAATAAAATTTAACAGAGCAAGACTCTTTACAATGGAAATATATAGATGGATATATATAGATGGATATATCTAGTTTGATATGATTTTTCTTAAAGAAAAAAAGTGCCTCTCCAATTATTTATGGAATCAAACAGTTCCAAAACTGTTTGAAAATCATCTGTCTTCCTACTTTGACAGACAATATTTTATCAGTAGTCCATTATTGAAAAATGGATATAATAATTCTTTTAAGCAATTTATGCCTGAAAATTGAAATTATTCTATGTTAAAAGACTATAAACACTACAGCATAGCCAATAAGAAATATGGTTTTCAGTATACATTAGTTAATTCAAAGTCATATTATTGTCGATTCTGATCTATAGTGGAATGATGAAACTAAATTTCATATGTTAACTATGTAATTAAATTCACACTAATTAAAAAAATTCTTAAGTCAAAACATACAAGCTCTTTATTCTAGAGGTGGCATAACATATCTCATAACATTTCTTGCAACTTCCAATAAAAACAGTTTTAATCCTGCCCCAAAACTCTAACCTCTAGGGCATTAAGAACAGTCATATAGTTTCCAGATCATGGGAAGTAATTACCATATTCTGTGTTTATCAAACCTATTTTACATCTTGCATTTGGTTTTAAACATTGATAAGGAATCAGATAAACAAGCTGAGGAAACTGAAAACAGGATGATCCAATTTTCATAGAGCCTAGGAAGAGACATTTCAGAAACAGGGTATATTTAAGTTTGAGAGGATGAGGAAGATAAATAGCTCACTTCAAACATCTGAAAGAATGCTAGAAGAAGCTGCATAATCTGTTTTCTAGCCTGTCAAAGTGCAGAACATGGAATAATAGAGTTAAGTTACTGGAAAATTAAGTGAATGGTAGAAAAAAATATTTTCCTAGCAAGAAGTGTAGCAGTGAAACCAATAGTGTAGGAAAGGAAATGGATATATTCAGGGTCAGACTAGATCGCCATCTGTTTGGGATACTTACATTTAGGTTCTGAGGCGTTTGGGTTCAATATCCAAAATGCCCCTTTCCAACTATGTCTGTATAAATCTGTGACAAACTGTGTAGGATTTCCACCATATCCATGCTTAATGTGCTCATTCCACATTCTGATATTATTTTGTTGGAAGAATTTTGCAGATCTCCAGAAATGGATCAGTACTTTGTGAAAAAAAATTTTTTAGTAAATTCTTGTCAAGGCTAACATGTAATTCAAGTGCATTTATATTGGATTTTTTTTCATTTCACTGACTGTAAATTCCATTTGGTAACATCTCCCTCCCTCTCTCCATCCAAAACTTCAAAACATCTGCAGAAATATTTGTATGTATTTGCATGAACATGTCTAATGTATACATCTAATCTATTGCACATTTTTGCAAGTACTTTTATATATACTTTTCCTTAAATTAACATTTGGTACAGTTTCCCCAGTGCACACATTTTAGGCATATTGTTCAATTGTAAACAGAATAACAAAATTTCAAGATGCACATTTTGATATTTACTAATTTTCCAGGTTGTCCTGTGAATTGCAACGTTCCAATATTTATATAAATTGCACCCACCTTTATAAAGGCATTACATTATTGTTGCTGCTTCAAATATTTTTTTCTCCTTCACTGGAATATAATTAGCTAGCAGTAGCTATTATCAGAGATAGGAGATATTTCCATAGCAGACGTGCATATATTTGAAAGGAGCCATTATTCTTTAAAAGGCAACTGATGTCAAATAGCTCCTGCTAAATGGGGTGCTTTTGGAGGGGAGCAGTGGCAGGTGCCCTTTATTTAGCAAAACTGTAAAGGGTTAACTTTTCAGATCTTTTTTCCTCTGGGAGCAAGGCCAATGTTGACTCTGTGTCTTCTTTAGGAAAATTCATTTGCTTGAAGATCTGAAAGAGAGGTTCCAAGGGAATAAATAACTTGCAAAAAACTGTGTAGCCTTTATTGCTTCTCTTGGGAATTCATCAATAAACACAAGGCACAAGATCTTTAGCTTTTGCAGTGTTTGGCAAGGAATGGCCATCTGGTAGCCTGAGCAAAACATGCACTGGTTGCAGTCACATGTTAACTAAATCAAAACGTAAATCATAGTTTGTGGAGCAAGTCAGAGCAGCTTTAATTGCATATTACGCTATGTTTTACATTGCTTATTGTCATACACCAGCCAGGCATCAAGGATCAATATTTGCTTTTCCTGTCTTCATTCTCCTGGCTGGATGCCACTGTTGTATATTCACTTCCAATCTAAATTAGTCTTAAATGAATCCTTGAAATAAGCTTTCTTTGTTTCAGCAAAGGGAAACTGTTAACTAAGGCTGCATTTGGGATTGGGGGGGGGGGGAGAAGGTTGATACAGAGCAGTCTCTTGGATTTGTTTTATTTAGTCTCTCTTCTTTTGTCTTACTTTTTTCCAGGGGATGTTCTGTTCCAGATGGCTGAAGTCCATAGACAAATTCAAAATCAGTTAGAAGAGATGGTAAGTACTTGTGTTCTTATTAACTTGTCTTTTTGCAGTCTGGTCAATGGGCAGCCTGCAGAACCTTTGATACACATGGATTTAAAATTGAAACACATCTGCTGTAGAATAGCTGCCAAATCCTTTAAGTAAGAATAGGGACCTCAAGTGAATAAATTGTGGGCCAAACAAAACTGCAAGTCATGTGCTGGCTTTTGAAATGTCCAAGAATCTGACTGGTTTCAAGTAGCTTCCTGATTAATTAGGAGAGGTATGTCCTTAATTACGCCCTGATTTTCAAGTAGAGTGGCCAATTAAGCTTCACTCAAAAGAATAAAAAATAGAGATTATTTTCCAGAGAAATATGTTGAATCTCAGCCTAGTGGGGAAGATGGTTAACAGATAACCTGCTACTAACTAGAAATAAGAAATGTTTATTTTTATGTCTTACACTTTATTTTCAAGGTAGAATTGAATCAAGTAGTCTCCAGCTACAGAATATCTTCAAAAACTGTGCTCTAAAAAAGAATTCATCCATGTTACTTACACTGTTCATTGCTTGTTATTCCAATTATCCATTATTGCTTCATTGCTTTTATTTTATTTCATTTCATTTTGCCATATTTATTTGCCATTCTGTTTTCTATCATCAACCACTTGTAATGATTTGTTTGGTATCAGTGTAGAATTATCTTTTTATTTATAATTTTCCTCCAGTGATAAATTATAATATTTATGCTTGTTCGGTTCACTTCTCAGCTGAAGTCCTTCCACAATGAACTACTAACACAGCTTGAGCAGAAAGTAGAGCTAGATTCACGGTATCTAAGCGTAAGTAGCAAGCAATTTTTATTGAATGTCAATTGGATTAGTAGCTATGTAGTCATTAACATGGCATTATGAAGCTACCAAAGTTCAGCTATTTGACAGTGAACAAAACTATAAACTTTGCTTATAGTAGGGATGAGTTTGCAAGAATTAGCAGGTGCCTTCATCTGTTTTTGCAAGATGCAGATTAAGATAAATGTTTATTCAAGATCATTTGAATAAGCATTGGAATAAGTGCTGTAAGAAAAACAAACATTTATTCAAGATCATTTTATTCAGACAAATTATGCTTTAATTATTGCATATTTTTAAGGATGCTCGTGGTTTAAATAAAATCCATAGGGATTCTCATTTAGTTTTTTTCTATTTTTAAAGAAGATTCACATAGTCTTGGGGGTGGGGAGGGAGAAAGGTTTGCACCGTGTATTGGAATTAGAGTCCCTGGACTCATGGGAAATGCTTTCTTGGCATGTCCCAAAGGAAGACAGCTTTTGTTTCTAATCAATGCACCCTCATTCAAAACATGTCCTCTATAGCAGGTATAAGATTGAGACCTTTCTACCTGCAGGAAGCATATAAACTATGCTCATTACCCAAACGGGAAATCTCTGCCCATGTCTTCAGCCTATTATTATTTCAACTGTTCAGCACTCCCATATATCTTCCATGTTTCAGGCTGCACTAAAGAAGTACCAGACCGAGCAAAAAAATAAAGGGGACGGAGTAGAAAAATGCCAGGGTGAATTAAAGAAGCTTCGGAAGAAGAGCCAAGGAAGCAAAAATCCTCAGAAGTATTCAGAGAAGGAGCTGCAGGTAAGCTAATAAGTTAATAAGCTGGGTGGAGCATCATCTAACTGGGATTGTATTTGATTGATAGGTTGACATTACCATTATGGGTTGATCCATGACAGATGGAAGCGAATTTGGGTGGGAGTCATTGGCGTTGGCTTTGAAACCCTTTGTATGATAAAAGCCAACATGGCCATAAGAATATAAAAGTTTTTTGCACATATCCTTGGAAGTAAATTTGATTCCAGTCATTAAGAATTTTTTCTAAGTTAACTATTTGGATTGTAGATCTTGAACATTGTACAGCTTCATTTTATTCTTTAAGACATATTGATTAAAAGGTGGACATATACTGTAAATCCTGACATTCTGTTGTGTGAAGAATTTTATCTACTAATAGTCCAAAGATGGGTAACTGGTCCGGTTGTTGATATCTAAGAGTCCACTGAATTTTAAAACCAAAAACTGGTATATAATACATTGTTTAGAATGGAACTGATTCTTTCTGATTCTTTTTTTTTTTCTAAAAATTTATTGATTTTTAAAAAACAAACATATACAAACAAAACACATAACATAAAAACATAAAACATCTTTTTTGAAAGCAGCTTGATCCCAGGTTACATCTCTTCATACAGACATAAATTCAAATTCATGTTCACTTTTATATACTATTCCATATCTTATTACCATTCTACATTTTCTCTATAGCTTCTCCCCTCTTTTCACTCTCTTAATTCTATTTTATTTATTTCATCTCAATTTAAATCATTATAGTTATATCCTTTGTCTATCCTGTTTCAGCTGTCTATTATCTTTTCTCATTAACACAAAATTTCTCCTGTAATAACTGATTGGAGGATGGTGCCTTTATATCTTTCCTCTAAATTTAGCACTTAAAATAATACATAACTTTCATTCGGATTCTGCTTAGTACATTCTGAAGCTACACACTATATTTTAAAAAAAGAAAAAAATTGTAAATATATAATATAATTAAAACAACAATCCATACCAATTGAACTCTATCATTAAAATTAATATTCATTTAAATCTTAAACATTTTATACATTCCTTTTCAAATAGGTATCATGCTTCTATGGGAACACTTATACATTTTGTGTAGTTACTTCCCCCCCCCCCCATTTCACTTATATTTTAAGACATTATGTACTTAAAATGTTCCATTTCTTCTTAATTCAGTTCTCTCATATTTAATTTCATTTATTTTGTTCAAAAAGGAAAAGATTTTCATTTAAATTACATTGAATATTTTATCCCATTTTATAATCATATGTTGTTTCAAGTTTTCTAATATTATTTCTAATACAAATACAACAATACAGTCTTATGTACTTTTGCAGAATCTCTTTTTCAGTTATATTTTTACCCATTATCTCTAAATAAGTCCTGTTTCTTTACATCTTGTTTCAAATCTCTGTAGCTTCTCTTCCCTTCCTTCCTTGCTTCTCCACTCTACCCTTTTTACCCTCCTTGTCTCTTCATCTTCATTTCCCTCCTCTGTATTCCTCTTTTCTGTTGCTTTCTAACATTATATCTACTTTTCACCTTATTTTTCCCTTTTCTGGTTGCTTTTTTGGGTCTTAAATTCTCCATTCTCTTTCCCCCCCTTTCCCTTTTCTTCCTCAGATAAAGTTACTTGTTCATTAAAGATGGCTTCTTCTTCATCCCAATCTTCTTGTTCTTGTAGTTTCTCATAAGTAGAAATCGCCATTTCGAAAAAATAAAAAACAGAGCCAAAAGATCCCTTCCCTTCTTGTTCCTCTTCTTTATATTTTTTGAATTCCATTTTCAGTTCATCCATCAGTGATGCCATTGTAGAAATTTTTTAAACAACCACCCAAATGTTTTTAATCCTTCAAATATAGTTCCCAAGAGTCACAAAGTCACTAATTAGTACAAATACACACAAGCTGTTTTGTTTTAACACTTTCTTCTTTTTTCACTTTCTCTTCTTGGGGTTGCAGTTCAGTTAAGCCCATGTCACACTGCACCAACGGATGCAAAGAGGATGTAAAACGGACAAAAAAGCTTGCCATCCGTTGGTTAACGTGATGTACTCACTGCTTCCGTTTTGTTTCCTCTCTATCCGTCCAGCATCCATTTATTGACGTTTCATCCGCTCAGAAAGTTTTAAGCTGCCCAAAACTTTTGAGCGGAAAATGTATCCAATGCATCCGTTCTGCATCCTCTAGGCATACGGGGGACATCCGTTCTGCATCCATTACACATCTGCTATATCCGCTAGGCATCCGCTGTGCATCCGCACAACTCAAATCCGTTCCAGCGGTAAACAAATGCAGGGAGGAAGCAGAACGGATGCGCAGCATTAGTAGCACGGATGGAGAAAGGATGAAAGCGGATGCAGCTCATCCGCTCTGCATCCGCTCTGCATCCTCTACGCATCCACTCTGCATCCTTTACGCATCCTCTACGCATCCGCTCTGCATCCGCTCTGCATCCTCTACGCATCCTCTACACATCCTCTACGCATCCTCTATACATCTGCTCTGCATCCTCTATACATCCGCTCTGCGTCCTCCCCATGTCCGTTCTTTTCCGTGTTATCCGCTCTGCTTATGCAAATTTTTGCCCCTTTTGAGAGCGGATAACAATGGATGGAACATTTTGCTCGTCTGTTGTGTCCTTTTTGCATCCGTTGGGCAGTGTGACATGGCCTTTACAAAGTTCCAATTAAAATGTATCTTTTGGAAGTCTTGTTACAATTTTGTTTTAATCTTTTAGATTCCAAGCAGTCTCCTCCAGCCAAATCTTACTCTTATTCTTTTCCTCTCCCTTCCCACTTACAGCAAAGAAAAAAAAGTTTTTTCAGTGATCAGAAATCTTTATCATCCCCTTGACTTTAATTTTCCAGTTTAACTACCTGCTGATGCCAAAGCGGGTTTTTCCGATTTCTCATTCATCTGCTGTCACCGTAAGGAAGGAGAGTGAGAAAAAACAAACTTTCCCTTTTCACTTTCATTCGCTGCCTCTAGATCTTTGGGAACCATGTATCTTTTTTAAAAAATTTAAATTCCCAGAAATCTTGAATGTTGCTTCTTATCCCGGTCAACCAAATTTTCACCTCTTAGCTTCCTCCTGCACATTCTTTTCCAGATGAGTGCTTCTTTGTGGCGGCCATTTCTGACTGCCGCTCGTCCCACCTTCGGAAAAGAGAGTTAAGCCAGCTGGGGAGAGGAGATGCGGTTCCTCTCAAACCCTGCTGGGTCTCCCCTATCTTAAGCCACTTCTACGGGGTGGCTTTAGCCTCGAAGCCAGCTGGCTTGGGGCACTCCAATGGAGAGCGCAAGCAGAAACCGCACACGATCGTGGATTCCTGCCACTGCCAAAGCCCTGCAAACTGGAAGTCAATTCTTTCTGATTCTTATGTCTAGTTTGCTGAAAACTACTTTTATTCAGGCTTTTTGAATTTATTAACCTTTGCTATTTTGGTAAGCTTCTAAGCAATGATTCAAAAGTTGATCCAGATTTTCTTACCTTGTTAACATTGTGGCAACAATGTCTGATACTTCTGTCTGCAATAGCTACACATTCTACTCCAGAACCGGATTCATGGGTTCAGCAGCTGTATATTACGACAAAGCAGGGGTCTCCATCCTTAGCAACTTTAAGCCTGGAGGACTTCAACTCCCAGCTTTGTTGGCTGGGGAATTCTGGGAGTTGAAGTCCTCCAGGCTTAAAGTTGCCAAGGTTGGAGACTCCTGCTACAAAGTATGGGTTGAGGGTGAATTAAATCATTACTCCTATGTAGATTGCCTGCAGGACAAGCCTTCTTCTTGGGATTAGGAGAAGCTGTGGTAGAATTTCTAAGGAGGAATTTGAAACTCAGGGAGAATAAATGAAAAGCTTCAAATAGAGGAGGTTTGGAAAACCAAATAGCAGTCAAATTCCCATTTACAGCATTAATCAAACTAATGCCTTGAGTCCAAAGACTTCAATCTGAGGCCTACAACCATAGGCCTCTCTAGCACTGACAGGTCAAGTTACAGTACCCACTAATATTAGAGTTGTTGTTGGATATTTTTATTTATGAAATTTCTATACTGCCTATCCCACCTAAGTGACTCTGGAAGGTCTGCAAACAACCCTATTCACAGTGCAAACTTAATCCTATCATTCTTTTGGTTGATTTTATTGAGCAAATGTATTCATCTGCATTTTTTTTGTTTGAAGACTATACCTAAAAGAATAAAAATTTGCATCCTGAAATGAAATTGTTATTGCCATTAGATAATTTCATTTATTAAATGTAAATGCCGCCTGACTGCAAGCCATTCTTATTGCTTTGGTTAATTTGCAGACTCAAATATATAGAGAAAAGGGTTTGATCACCATTTAAAATGGTACCTGTTCTTTTTCAAAACAAAGGGAAAATAAATAAACTTTGGAATTTGGGAGTTTAAGAGTTGAAATTTCATCACATCAAATTTAGAAGGTAAATGATCAAGATGTTCCATAACCTGTGTTTAGGATGTGCACCATCACAGAAGTTGTCCTTCGTGCCTCATTTCTCTAAGTCCAGAGGCAAAGGATGAAGCCCCCAGAATGTGCAGAACTACTGTAGCTCATCCTAGTCTTAGGAATTCACTTATGAAGTTATCTAAGCCATTGTGCATGATTAGAACTGTGCTTGGAACATTTCTATTAAGATGCCAGATAAGCAACCCTTTGCAGTTTTTTAAATGCAGGTATAAGAAATAATTGCCAAGTGTTCCATATAAAGAGTATGCCAAGAAACATCAGATATTTTATTGTGTGAAAAAAAATAATAAAGTTTCTCAATCCTAATTGGCAGCCTGCCCTGAAAAGAGAAGCAGCAGAGTTTTATTTGCAGTTGCGTCTCAGGTTGCCTTGAGCTATTTGATTGCAGAATGAAGTGTAAAATAATAGGTAAACTTCAGAATATCCAGCACTAGTCATTTTGGTTTAAGCAGAGTGACAACAGTGAACTTTCACAATGCTTTCTCTTTGGCATGATTACTTTTGATTAAATAAAATGTTCTCTTTACCTTGTACTTTCATGTTTACTTGCTTAATTTATTTGCAATAGACATTCCAGTTGTTTTTAAGAACTGGGTGAAAAAAAAGAAATAAGCTAAAATGTGAACTCCCACATTTTTTAGAAGGAACAGATATTTCATATTCCTTGTTCAGATAGTGTGTGACTTGATCCACCAAGTGTTCTTAGCTGTATTAGAGCAGAAATTTCAGAATATGTTTCTGAAGGAAAAGTTTCCCAAAGGGCATTATTGTGTGACCTCTGTTTAAATTTACTGGGATTATGCTGCTGCATTGAAGCTTATCCTTAAAAGCATGACTGCTTTGTTTCATTGGCAGTTCCAGCACTGATGAAATATTGTTTGTGTGTACATAGGCAGATAAGAGCCGCCTGAATCTTGCAGAAGAAATGTCTGCTTTAATGGTTTAAAAAGAAGTACAATCCTTGACTTACAACCACAAATGAGCTCAATATTTCTGTTGGTAAGCAAGACAGCTGTAAAGTGAGTTTTGCCCCATTTTACTAACTTTCTTGCCATAGTTGTTAAGTGAATCTCTGCAATTGTTAAGTTAGTAATATGGTTGTTAAGTGAATCTGGCTTCCCCACTGACTTTGCTTGTCAGAAAGTTGCAAAAGGAAATCCCATGATTCCTGGACACTACAACCTTCATAAACACATATCACTTGTGCAAATTTAGATCATGTGACCATCAAGATGGTACAGCAGTTGTTGGAAAAATGGTCCTAAGTCACTTCTTTCAGTGTCCTTGTAACTTCAAATTATCACTAAGTGAATGGTTGTAAGTTATACTGTACATTACCTGTACTTGGTTTGTATTAATACACTTTATAGACCAGCTCTTAGAAGTCCTTTGTACAGTCCAGCCTCTAATATTCTTCTATACTTTGGGGAAAAAATGGGGGTCATAGTACTTCTTGCACTCTCGCTTTATTTTAAAGAATTTTCCTTGCATGAAAAATCAGAAGAACGTCTCCTATCTTTTTGCGCAATTAAAAAGTGGATGATTGCAAGTAATGGGAGTTCCCAGCCTAAGCTGGGCTCTTGACATTGGCCAACCTTCTCAGGCAGCAGGAGGCTGGATCTGACTTTTCAGCTCAACCTACTTCATTGATTCCTTAGCCTTAATCTATAAGGCAGGGGAAGCAAAAAAGGCTGCCAAGAAGATTGTAAAAGTGAAACCATTCATGTTGGAGTTTTAAATGCAGAATTGTCCTTGTGATGTAAGACAGGCTCCAAACTTAGAAGCTGGAACAGGCATCCTAACTGTTTTCTGAAGGAATATCCAGATAAATAAATCCTGGAACCTGATGCTCAAAATTGATCAACTGGAAAACATTTTCATCACAAAATTCTAATGTGCACCACAGTTGAAGAACTTATCAACTATAACAATTTTCCAGTAAGAAATATTTGTGTTTGGGTGTGTTGGCCACCTGCATTAACATTTGGTAACAAGTGACGTCCAGCAGGGAAGGTAATTCTCAGCTATGAAATTTGACAGCTACTTTAAGGAACAATTGGAAGGAACACTTTAAGGAACACTTGTACTATTCAGATACTAATGTTTCAACACCAATTCTTTATGTATTTTAGAACAGAGGTCTCCAACCTTGGCAACTTTAAGACTTGTGGACTTCAACTCCCAGAATTCCTAAGCCAGCAAAGTAATTCTGGGAGTTGAAGTCTAAAAGTTGCCAAGGTTGGAGAACCCTGTTTTAGAAGATTTAAATATTTGCTGTTAACTGAAGCACCCTAAAATTTCCATTAAGGTTTTGCACATTTGATGTGCTTTCTTTCTTTTTTTTTTTTTTTTGGAGTGGGAAACTAGTCCTTTCTCTGAGATTATAGTTCTTTCAATTATTGTATAGAATGTATTGGAGATTTATAATTGTTTCAGGATATGTGATGCTTTTTTTTTTTTTTGCTGTATGCCATTCTGAGATGGATAGCCATATAAATCTGATAAATAAAATATATGTAAATTGTAGACTAAAGTAGAAAAAAATGTTCCCATTGCAAATCCATAGGTGCCACACAGGTGCTGTAGAGGGATATGAGGCATCTCTTGGAGCAGAGTCGAGGCATATGGAAGGCTGTAGAGGAAGGAGAAAGAAAATAACCTTATATGAGCAAGGTGCCCTCAAATAATGTTGGATATAGTCACTGTTATTGTATTTCAATATGTTTTAGTGGAAGAGTAGACTAGCTGGCTACTTCCCTCCAAATAACCAGAAGAATTAGTGAAGAAGCACAGGGTAAATGAAAACATATTTAAGAAATAGATAACATGTTACATATGGCCCATATAGGAAGTTGCTTTTCTATATTTATCCAAGAGTTTACTAGGATAGAGCTTACAAGTTTATTTCAGTGTTGGGATTCTAAAATAGAACTGTTTCCAGGACTTGTTATACAGAACAATGCCATTTCCTGAGCTGCTTAATCAGAACTCACATACAATATCTCTGATAAGGATGAAATAAGTTTAAATTTTGTTTAACTTAACCCATAACTTTCAGGAGAATTTAAACCCAGTAAATAAATAATAAAGACTATGGAGTGTTTACTTTATAAAGACTAAAGACTTTTTATTTTTTAAATACCATGGCCAAAGAATCTCATCTCAATTGACAAAGGAAAAGATATACATCCATTAGATTTTTCTCCACTCGTATTTGATGTTAAATGTTCCTCTGTCGAATGACAATATGGGTAAATATAACTATGAGCAAAATTTTCTGTCTGTATCAATTGTAGATGTAATTTAGAATGCTCTTCCCCAACCTGCCCACAAGCAGTAGAATCATGAATTCCGGCTTTCCTAACAACGCATAAGAATATATTGCTAAAATGTGGATATTTGATATTGGAACATTATGCTTTCTGGGAATCTGGAGGTTGCAGTACCAGCACAAAGAGGAGACCAAATGTCAACAATTGACTGACAGCATCAAAGGTTGTGCTAAGTCAACATTTTTTCTCCCAACAAACATTTTTTTACACTAGAAATAGGGTATTTTTTTTAAAAAAGAAAAGCATAAATGCTTTTGTCCATTGACCTATGCAATACAGGTACTCCTCAATGTGCGACCACAATTGAACCAAAAAATTTTATTACTAAGCAAGATAGTTATTAAGTAAATTTTTGCCCCATTTTACAACCTTTCTTGTCATAGTTGTTGTGTGAATCACTGCAGTTAGTAAAGTAAATCTGGCTTCCCCAATGATTTTGCTTGTCAGAAGGTTACGAAAGGTGATCTTGTGATCCCGGGCCACTGCAACTGTCACATATACATGCCAGTTGCCAAGTGTTTAAATTGTGATCAAGAAACCATGGAGGTGCTGCAATAGTCGTAAGTGTGAAAAACGGTTAAAAGTCTTTTTTTTTAGGGCCGTTATAACTTTGAATGGTCACTAAATGAATGGTGGTAAGTCAAGGACTACCTGTAATGTCTTCTTGCATGAAAACAATGGAATCATTCTGTGTTAAGAGTCCTATAACTGGATTTATGAAAGGATTATTAACTTAAATCACAAATTGCACCAGATGAGCTGTCCTGAAATTTTCTGGAAATGTTTGATATAAAAAGATCTTTGCTTTTGGAACAGCTTGGTTTTCAATTCAGTATATCCAAGATACTTGAAACCATGTTGCACTTGAAAAAAACAACAACTTTGCACTCAATCCAGGATGTTTTATGAAGTTTCACACTTGAAATAGTTCAACACTAAACATTTGGATACTCTCTGATCTCGGCTTGATTCTATACTGATTTCCCCTTCCATTCAATCATGTCTGACTCTTAAAGACTGCCTGGATAAGTCCCTGCAGTTTTCTTAACAAGATTTTTCAGTAGTGGATTTTTCAGTAGATTTTTCTAGAGCTCTTTGATGTGTATCAGTTGCCTAAGAGTTATATATCTTTATTTCAAAATGTGCTTCCTTATGAAATTTATTTGGGTGTCCCACTTTGTGACTTGAGGAGGGTTGCAGTAAACCAAAAATAAGCCAAAACAAATAGACAATTCAATTAAAATGAATATAGGACGTAGTTGCTTCCTTTCTTTGGGTGGGACACCCCAGCCATAGCTCCAGAGGAAAAAGATAAGGTTTTAATTCCTTTTTAAACAGCAACAGAGTTGAGGCCAGTCAAAGCAAGAGGGAGATTGTCTCAGAATGCAGGTGCCGCAGCAAGTGACTGGTAGGGCCATGAGTAACTGGGTGTGCTCCTAATTATTAACAATGAAGGTAAAGACAGGGTTCCATTGCCAACTTGCTATAGCAATGCCATCCTATGTGTTCTGATCTTTCACTAACACCCTTTCTTTTTTCCTATGGAAGTGTGGTTGTATAGTTGACTAGTTATTTTAAAAACAATGCCACTCCCTTTCTGGCACAAGACTCCACACAGATGCTCTGAGCTTATAGAACTTTTTCAGTTCTTCCTAAAACTGGTGGAAAGCAACTTTGGATTTAGGCTGTCAATATAAATGGAAGACTGCTGAGACTGGAGGCAGCATACACCCTAAATGTCTCTTTGCCTTGCTTTACTTTAATAACTTTCGAATACTTTCACTCCAGTTCCCTCCCACCCTGTCCAGTTGGCAAAAGATGTCATATACCTGTCCAGCTATACTCTCCCCACTATTGGGAGGGAGGAAGAGAGAGAGAGAGAGAGAGAAACCCCAGTCTATTTGCAGAAAAGTCATATGTTACTACTTAGGAAGAATCCTAGACTTTGCTTTAGTAGACATGTTTATTTAACTGGCGGTTAAACATCCATGATTCAGATTCTGTGAATTTCTTGTTTTGATATTTTGGGACCCCAGGAAGTTCAAAAGCTGTTTTTTGTGCACTGCCATTGTTTGCAAAATATAATATTTTGTCATTGTCCTGAAGCATCAAAAAAAGCCCTTGCTTTATGAAAAAAAAGGACAGACGGTTACTCTGATGACAAAGTTGAATAAATATCCAAACTTTGGTTTGCAAGCCTAACATATCAAAAACCTAACAGCTGTTCTCTGGTTGCTTTGCTCGGTCATATGAAAATTTCAGCAAGCCGTGTTACTTCAAAAGGATTATTATCCTTAAACACAACTTTGAAATTGCTATTCCAAATAGGAATGCTGTTTTAGGAATTGGTTGCCATGAGCCTGAAATGTAAACTTCAATACATTATTTATTGCAGTGAGGTTTGGATCCTCAGTTGGAGGAAAAACCCTTTAGCATCATAGAATTATACCAAATTTCTTTTTCTATGGAATTTAATAGAGTTGGAAATAAATTTATGCATCAAGGACTGGTTCTCAATATTTACTACTTTGGGAGAATATTTATTCTCCAGTCTAGAATTGAGTATTTAGTTGTTCTCTGGCATGTGTACTTTTACCCCTCTGGATACTCCTTAGATCTAAGATCTATTTCAAAATGAACCACACCAGAATCTTTGGACTATATGTTCATTCATCTTCATATATCCCTCTGTTTCGCTTGGGAAATAAACCTTGACAGATTTCTCTAACATACTTCGAAAAAATGAACATTAGCCACAGCAGAAAAGTCTTGTTTCCTTTCTTTAAATCTATGTGAACCAATCGCTTGTAGGCAACATGTTTCCCCATGAGTAGAAACAACATTGAAAGAAGTTATCATCTGTTAACATTATTTTGTACTATATGATTATTCATTACATTACATTGTGTGTGATGGAAACCGACTTGGTAACAGTACTTATCAAATGCTGGTGTTTCTTTCTTCACAGACTTTGATGGTAGATAAGTAATTTTGTATCTTTGGCCAAGGACAAATATATTGAATTTTATTCAATCCTTGTCTTTTACAGGTAGTCCTTGCTTACCAACCATTGATTCAGCGACCATTCAAAGTTGCAATGGTACTGAACAAGTGATAGTTACAACTGGTCCTCAAAATTGCTGCTGTCTCTGTACCTCTGAAGTCACATGGTCACAATTCGGACACATGGCAGCCAGCTCACGCTTACGAAGGTTACATCATCCCAGGTCACATGCTCATTTGCAACATTTCCCACCAGCTTCCTATAAACAAAGTGAGGAAGCCAATTGGGAAGACCAAAAATCACTCTGGTAGTTCCAATTCACCCTGGCCTTCCATTGGCTATACCTTTGCTGCACCATCTATCCTTTCCCAATCTTTCTGTGCTTGTGTATGATCTTTGCCAGGCCATCCAAGCCCTCCCCTGACCTTCCCCAACTCATGTACGCCCCTACATTAGCTCTCCTAAGACTTCCACTGATCTCCCCCAACCCCAGCAGCACTTTCCAAAACCCCACAGCAGTCCTGTTCTCTTTGTTTGGGAATCCTGCCTTGTGGTTACAATGGCAATGGGGCTGCTGGGATTGCTGGTGCTAAGCAATGCAGTCACTTTTCACTGTGCTTTACATCCACACCATTTAGTGACCAGGCAATCCTGGTCCCAATTAATGTCATAATCCGAGGACTACCTAAGTTACCTTTAGCTATTTCAGTCTTTGTTGTTGTTGTTCAGTTGCTAGGTCATGCTTAACTCCCCACAGCCTCATGGATCAGGCCACATCAGGCCACTCCCTATCCTCCATGGTCTCTGGGAGACAATGTTTCAATATTTCAGTATTACTAAACGTAATATTCTGAACCTTTCTACCCATGAAATGACTAATAGGTGGTTTAGCTTGGTCAGAGCAGCTCTTTGGTATCCGGACCTCGAATGGAGTGTGTGTAACAATGGACAGATGATGGCATCTCACAAAGGAATGTTATACCCTATTGAGACATCTTGTCAAGCATGTTCAGAAAACAAACAGATCCTTCTAGCATAGCCCAAGCTCAACCTGTGATGCTAATTCTTAAGGCGATTCCTTGCTAGACCCACAACTTTTATAGGCTGATCTTGTGTGTGATTACTCAGAAGTAAATAAAGCTTACTTCCAAAGCCATAAGATCAGTTGTTTCGTCAGGAAGGAAGGTCTTTCATTGTCTAGCAATGTGTATGGTTTATATTTTCTAGTTGTTTTTCTGCCCGGTTGGATAAAAAATACTTAAGTGAGCCAATTCTTTTAAAGATATTTCTGCACCATAATGTTTCCATGTCTAGTTGTTTGGAATTCCTTACATCTGCTCCTATGGGTCTTCCTCACAAGCTATAAATATAGCTTTACAACCTTTGGAGTTGGAAAGGAAAGCATGAAAGGATCAGTGGCACAACTGAACAAAAACCAGGTGCTTAGAGTCATCAATTAAGATGCATTTTGTGGTCTGTTCTCTACTCCATTTGGCCTTGACAGTGAAGAGTTAAATCCTAAAAGAGTTGAGAAACTATCTAGCTTGTTACTTGTCTCATCTTAGAGCCTGACTGCACTGATAAAGGCTCATTAAAGGAGTTGTTGGGGCTATCTGACTATTCATGTGCTCTTAGCAGATTGGCGTGCAGTAGTGTCATTGGATGACCGTGTCATAAAAGCTCTATCCTCTGTGAGGGATAAAAATGTTTTCAGATTCCTTGTGAAAATACTCCCTGTGATGAAAAGAGAGAAGCAATAACAGTATGTACATGTAGCCTTCAACTCACAACGGTTAGTTTAGTCACTGTTCAAAGTTACAGTGGCACTGAATGGTCTGTTCTCAGGAATGCCTCGTCTCATATGGTCATTTTCATGTTCAGGTATGAAAATATAAAAATGTTGATCATATTAAATGGACTGACTGTGATCTATCATGGAATTAAGCATTAATAAGCTTTCTCCTTTCAGGATACTTGAGGCATGTCTTTTCTGACTGTTTGCTTCAGCGATATTTGTTCAACTAATCTAGACTTCTTACACAATTTCCATAATTGAAGCCTTATTTTGAAATTCCCAGAAGAAATAATTTTAGTTATTAGCCAGGGAATGCTGACAAATAGGAAAGTCGGTTCAAACCAGGCCATGTGCATTTATGTAACATACATTAATAAAAAAAATATAAATTAAAAGCCCAGATATCTACTTTGTCATTCATTGGGGAACAAGGAACAATTGGTAGCCCAATTAATAACCTTTAGTATCAGGTGCGAGCATTCTCCTGTGGCCCTATTTAATATATAAGATTTTATTCTGGTCCATCAAATTCTAACAAACTATCTCTTAAAACACTGGTTGTCATGCTCTGTACCTCTTATATAGAGCTGTTGGAAGAAAATACTGGCTGAAATACAGAAACAGAAGTTGTGAACAATATTCAAACAGATTTTAAAACCAAATTAAATGTATCCTATAGGTTATATTTGAATTAACTAAATGGCTCCAGTATTTCTGACTTGATAAATCTCAAACCTCAACTTCAGCTGTGAGTCATGGCAAGCAACTTGGGTGAGAAAAGTTGCGTAGTTTTTCTAAATGATTGTGCAATCAGAACGGGATTTGTCCTGCATCATTTGGATAAATCTTCAGCAGACTGTGCGAAGAAGAGAGTAAGGCTCAGAACAAGTTTTGAAAGATGTTCCAACCTATATATCTGCCATGCGAAATAGAGGTTCTGAGTGATTTGGGGCCAGTTCTTCTCTCTCGGCCCAATTTATCTCAGAAGGTGATGGTTATGGGGGGAAATAGAAGAACAAAGTGTGGTGTACCATGATGGAAAGATGGGATATCCAACTATCAGAAATAAATCATCTAATTTTCATTCATTATTTAATCTCTTATTTATTGCATCAATTAATGTATTGTCACAATTCTATAAGGTTTAAAAATCCCTGCCATGTTTCTTTACTACAGGTTCATGAATGTCAATGTGCTTTTGTCAGTCAAACAATCATGTGAACATCTGTTGCTTTGGCTTAAAAAAATAACCAACAATGAATGTCAACGAACAGGCTAAGGATACTGCTCCAAAATAAGATTTCAGTCTGGATTCCGGGAATTGATCTGGACTTGGTAATCATTCATAATTATAAATAATATTTTAACATACTGTATATAACTGTGACATGCAAATTAAAAATATCATAATAAATATATAGTCTAAAAGGAAAAATAATAAATAAGCTAACTGAAAAGTTCTTTAAAAGACTCCAATTTGTATAATACTTTGTGAGAACATTAAATCAATAAACAGTAATAATCCTGTTTAAATAATTCAGTTATTGTGTATATCCTTGTTCAAAATTCATTCATTGTCATTTTTAACTGTACATATTTTTGCAACATCCAGATTATGATATATTGAAACCTGTTCATTTACGAATGAAACAGTTTTAGTCAGTTGAACAAATTCTGCTTTGCTATTATATAACAGATCCTGTATGTATTATTCTGAAGAGCTGCAAGGGATAAACTAATAAAAATTATTTTAAGGCCTGGAATAATAAAAGACCTTGTAATTTGATTGGAGCTGGTTATTTCTTTTTGTTTCCTTTCAACATACTAAGATGATAATTTCCCAAAAAGCTTTAATGTTGAATTCTATTTAAAAAACCAGTTGAAAAAATGTATAAATTTCTAGAGTCAGATCATTGAAAAACTTGAAAAGACACACTAAGCAGCTCCACAGGGAATATTTAGTAGAGATATAGTTCAGTATTTAGTAGAGATATACTTTATACATAATCTATAAAAATATATTAACAATTTAAAAGTACTTGTTGGAAGATTGAATGAGAAACTAAAAAAATGGCATTCCTTGGAAAACAGATTTACCTAATTTATAAATTAAAATAATAATATGTAAAACATCCCCAAATATCTAGATCAATTAATTACTTGAAATACTTAAAATACTAAGTTTTTAGTCCATTTTCTATGAAATATTTCATTACCACAAGAATTTTCATTTACAGTTGACAATTTCTGATTACTTTAATTGCCTTGTTTTGCTTTTAATTAATATATAGAATATAAAGATAACAGATAATCAAAGTTGGAAGGGACCTTATAGGTCATCTAGTCCAACCCTCCGTACAAGCGGCAGACCCTACACCATTTCTGACAAATGGCAGTCCAATCTCTTCTTGAAAGTCTCAAGTGATGGCGCTCCCACAACTTCCGAGGGCAAGTTGTTCCATTGGTTGATTGTTCTCACTGTCAGAAAGTTTATCCTTATTTCCAGATTAAATCTCTCCTTCAGTTTCCATCCATTATTCGTAGTCTGGCCTTCGGGTGTTTTAGAAAATAGCTTAAATCTTTCCTCTCTGTGGCAGCCCCTCAAATATTGGAAGACTGCTATCATGTCGCCCCAGATCCTTCTCTTCACTAGACTAGCCATGCCCAGTTCCTGTAACCATTCTTCAAATGTTTTAGTCTTCAGTCCCCTCATCATCCTGATTGCTCTTCTCTGCACTTTTTCTAGAGTCTCAACATCTTGTTTATAATGTGGTGACCAAAACTGGATGTAGTACTTTAGATGTGGTCTTACTAAGGCTTTATAAAGTGGTATTAGTACCTCACTTGATCTTGATTGTATCCCTCTGTTAATGCAATTTAGGATTTGTATTAGCGTTTTTGGTGGCTGCTGCACACTGCTGGCTCATATTTAGCTAGTTGTCCACTAAGACTCCAAGATCCCTCTCACAGTTCCTGCTATTGAGCCTGGTTTCACCCAGTCTATATGTGTACTTTTGGTTTTTCTTGCCTAAGTGTAGAACTTTACTTTTCTCTACATTGAATTTCATTTTATTAGATATGGCCCAGTGTTATAGTCTGTCAAGATCCATCTGGATCTTGAGCCTATTTTCTTGGGTGTTAGCTATTTCTGCCAGCTTAGTATCATCTGCAAACTTGATAAGTTCCCCTTCTATTCCCTCATCTAAGTCATTAATGAAGATATTGAAGAGAACTGAGCCTAAGACACAACCTTGTGGCACCCCACTGCTTACTTCCCTCCATGTAGACTTAGACCCATTAAGGACTACTCGTTGAGTAAAATTTGTCAGTTGCAACTCCATCTCGTGGTGGTGCTATCTATTCCACTTTTTTTCTAGCTTACTAAGAAGTAGGTTGTCGTCTACTTTGTCAAATGCCTTGTTGAAATTTAAATATATTATGTCCACAGTATTTTGCTGGTTTACTAATTTAGTCACTGTTGAAGAATGAAATAAGATTGGTTTGGCATGATCTGTTTTTAACAAACTCATGCTGACTGCTAGTTATTACTTTACTTGTTTCTAGATGTTGGCAGTGTTTTTTTATTATCTTTTCCAGTATCTTCCCAGGTATTGATGTTAGGCTGATTGGTCTATAGTTTCCTGGGTCTGTTTTTTTTCCTTTTTTGAAGATGCATCAGCTCTTTTCCAGTCCTCTGGTAGTTCCCCGGTGCTCCAGGATTTTTGAAAGATATGGTGCAGTAGTTCTGAGATTACCTCTGCTAGCTCCTTTAAAACTCTGGGATATAATCCATCAGGCCCCGGTGATTTGTGTTCGTCAAGATCAGACAGGTCTTCTCGTACTATTTTTTTGCTTATTGTAACTTTTATTTCTGGTCTGTCTTTTATAGTTATGTTTTTGGTGGGTTGAGCTATAGTTTCTTTTTGCATGAAGACGGATGCAAAGAATGAGTTAAGCAGTTCTGCTTTCTCTCTGTTGCCTGTTACTTCCTTGCAGTCTTCTCTCTTTAGTGGACCAACTGTTTCCTTAATTTTTTTCTTGTTATTTGATTTGGCATGCAATTGCTATCACACAGTCTATTTATGTAAGTAGTCTTCAACTTACATCCATTTATTTAACAAGCCTTTGAAGTTATGAGGGCTCTGAAAAGTGACTTGTGATTTGTTCTTGCACTTATGCTTATTGTAGTGTCCCCATGGTCATGTGATTAAAATTTGGGGTATTTGAAATGCACCCTGAACAACCACAATGCTTAGCGATGAAAATTTTGGTTCCAGTTGCAGTTGTAAGGTGAGAACTAACAGGATGGCAACATTTCCCTAGCAGTTGAGTGTTTAATACAAAATGATAACTTACTTTCCTCATATAAAAAATAGATGATGCCTACCTCACAAAAATTCATTTTGTTATGAGTATTTCTGCTTCTGTATTGTACAGTCTCTGAACTAGTAAATTATACCCTCCATCTACATGTAATCATGGGTGCCCCGGGAACAGGCCTCAAGTAAAATGTTTCAGTCTTACCAAATGATTATGTTTTCACTCAATTCCATATCCTTAATTTGTTTTATAACTTTAAAAAAAAAAACCTATAACAGTTGTTTAAATTTTAGATTATGTCAGCATAATCTTTTGCTCCCTTTTTTCTGTTTGATATAAAAAAGATCCAATTTCATTTTATAATAATGCTGAATAAGAGCCAAAACTTTCAAGGCAGTTTCTACATATTTCCTGACAAGACATGTCGAAGTTTTTGATACATTTCAGAAAATTTTTTGTCAGGAACCAACCAAACCACGTCCTGCTAAAAATGCACTACTATTAACCACAAGCAAGCAGCTTCAAGGTCAGGTGTAAAATAGCAGTAAAAATATTATCCTGACTTTGGGTTGCCTTCACCTCTCAGGACAAATTAAGACGGAATAAATATTTGCATATGATTCTTTTTTCTTCATCTTTCCATGCAGCCACCTCTCTTTCCATCTTCTAAGTTCTTTGGAATGGGTGGAGAGTTAAGCATCGTACCCTATAACTGGAAAGGCAAGTAATTTGGACTTCAGAGGCAATTGGCATCTGTGAAATTCTTCTTGCTTTAATATGAATTTATACTAGTTGATTAGGCTGCCCTTCAGCCAACTCCCTCTGATTCTGGGGAAGTTAGGATCCAGTCTGAAAAGAAGAGGTTTTCCCTTTTAACATGTGCTAGAACAGGGGTCTCCAACCTTGGCAACTTTAAGCCTGGTGGACTTCAACTCCCACAATTTTGGGAGTTGAAGTCCACCAGGCTTAAAGTTGCCAAGGTTGGAAACCCCTGTGTTAGAAGACAATTTGTATTCATCCAACAGCAACCAAAAAACAAAACAAAAAAACAACCCAATCATGATTGGGAGAAGGCCAAGAGGCAGCATTGCAAATATTTAAAATAAATGGTACTTTGGCTATTTTGGAAGGTGTAGTGAATGAAATAGATTAACTAACCTTTTAATCTTCTACTGTATGATTTGATTTACTGTACTGTAGGTATTTGTGATACAAATACTGTCTTCTTAATATTTTAGACATATACCAGTTAACAATTTTTGCAAATTATGCAGCAGTCTGTTTTTTAATATGTCCCTGATTCCACAAATTATATTTTATACATTAGACAAGGCAAGGTTGTTGTATGGAAAATGTGATTGCAGATATGTTCCAAAACTCACAAGCTTGTATGATGTGAATTGTTATGAATGTCGCAATGTCATCTCTATATTTTTTATCTTTTTAAAAACAAAAGGAAAATTGCAACACAGCCTTCTCTTCAGTAGATGAGTTATTTATCCTCCTATTTTTCCCTCTTTCTAATTCTTTTTATGTAGATTGCAGACTTATAACCACAATTGGGACTTGAATCTTGTTTGTTGAGAGAAATGGTTGTTAAGCAAGACACACACGTGACTGCTGCACTCAGTGTCTACAATCCTGGCACTCCCAGTTGCAGTCATTAAACCATCTCCTAGGTTATTAAGTGGATGGAACAAAAGAGCTGCCTCCTGAGTTCAGCTCCCTTCTATGCATGGAACAGAACTGTTTTGGTGGGCTGCAGGAACAGATCATTGGGATTTGAGCTCCATTTTTCCAATCCACCAGAAGTGTTCAGGTACCCTCCATACACGGAGGAGAACTACTCCAGTGGGCTGCAGGAATGGAGCTCAAAACTTCAAAATCCAAATTCCATTTTTCCACTCTGCCTCAACTACTATTATCCCTAGGGCAGTATAGCTTTTTTGACCTTAGAAATAAAAACACATATGTTGAGTCATTTGAGGTCTCAAAACCCCAAAGTTTATAAAATGTTTCTTAACTGGGGATAAGGTAAGAAGGGCAGGAGTGTCAAACTTGATTTCATTGAGGGCCGCATCAGGGTTGTGTTTGACCTCAAGGGGCTGGGGTAGGTGTGGCAAGGGTGGGCATGGCCAGCATAACATCGCTCATGTCGGGGCACGTCTATAGTGGCTTGAGCACTCTGCCAACAAAAATGGGCTCCCAAGTTCTGTTTTCACTGGCAGAGGCATCATGGGCCGATCCTTTGCTGTTTCCAGAGTAGCCCCGCAGGCCACATCTAAGCACCCTGCAGCCTACATCCAACCCCTGGGCCTTGAGTTTGACACCCCTGATTTGGGGATTATACTTGCTGGCCATAGTCAACAATTCAAATTGTTGCTTATAAACCTGACATACAATTACCTGCATTGTTCATAAGTTTTTTATTCCTATCTTCCTTAAATAAAAAATCAGTAAGCAAAGCAGTGGAGAGTTGTTACCAGCAACAGTTATATTCTTTGCAAATTCGGTATCATAAATGTGCTTTGTTCTTCATTTATGTTAGACAGATGCCTACTGATCAGCATAATTATTTATTTATTTATTAGTTTTCCTGTATATGACTAACCATCACACATAAAGCGACTCAACACAATAAAAACCTCAATGCAGTAATGAAGTATAATAAATGAAACACATCAGAAAATAAAAAGAAACACTGAGGATAAACCAGTCAGGAACAAATTCATTCAACTCATAACCTTATGAATATAACATAAAATACATATTCCTTTTTCATTTTTTATATTCTGTTCTAAGGCCAATATTCTTCAGACTGGTTAAACTACTTTCCCCAAGTGACAGGTTAGCGAAGATTCAACAACAAAAGAATAAGTCAGTTGGATTTTTTTTTTTTTAAATGGTATGTGTGTGAATGGAATATAGCAGGATCTTTTCCTTCGGATTGTGTACATTTTCTTCTTGAGTTCTAAAAATTCTGGGATTAATCTTTCAGATAGTTTTTCCTGGAATAGTCCTTTGTTGTTAGCTTTATGAAGCTGGATTCCCAGATGGTTGTTTCACAATTGTCTGTTTTAAGAATTTGCATTTTTGCATAATATTCTATATTGTACTTTTCAGACAGGGAAAGGGGCCTATTTTTTTCTCTCCCTATTCCTGTCCAGTATGATAATTAGGGAATTCGCTTTTCCATTGGAACAAGCTGATTCCAGCATTTGGAGGGCTTTGTGTACTTGTGGTAGCGTAGATTCCTGGGGAGAAATGAAGCCTTTGGAAGAAACCAGTGTTTTGGAAATAGACTTGTTCCATTTTTCATATAACTGAGGGTTTAAAAATCTTGACAACAAAAGCTAGAGATATACATGTAGCAACTTTCTTAAACAGGAAGTTGATTTTTCAAAATTTACATTTCTTTTAGGGCCAGCATCGTACAGTGATGGAAAATAGGATTAGGAGCAGGGAGAGCCACGCTCTAGTCCTCCCTGTAGCCATGGAAGATGAATTGGATCAGTCACTCCCTCTCAGCCCTTATAGAAGCATCAGTCTGCCTAACAAACCATCTTATGGCATCATGCATTCATAAAAATGCCCTAGTAGAAGGGGAAATGGTTAGATGAATGATCTAACTCCTGCTCTAGTTTATCTTTTTCAGCTCTCAACAAAATAACATGTGCCTACTGGTGCTTCACATTCCATCCTGTAATACAATGTATTGCTAGTTCTATGTGAAATAGCAGTGCTGATGTTCCAGGGAAGCAGTTTGTAATGCCCATTCGTTGTTGTTGTTGTTGTTGTTATTGTTGTTGTTGTTGTTGTTAGAATCTTCATTCCGGTCAAAATGTGCATCTTTTTTCCTATATAAAATATCTTTTTCTATGGGATGGTTCTAATGTTTTTATTTTAGTAATTTCCTTGGCATTAATCTAAGATTTTATAAGGACATAAGAGCCATGGTGGTGCAATGGTTAGAATGCAGTATCTTGCAGGGCTAATTCAGTGCTCATTCCAGGAGTTCAGTTATGATCACCTTAAGGTTGACTCAGCCTTCCATCCTTCTGAGGTCAGTAAAATGAGGACCCAGATGGTTGGGGTCAATATGCTGACTCTGTAAACTGCTTAGAGAGGGCAGTAAAGCATTGTGAAGCAGTATAGAAGTCTAAGTGCTGTTGCTACATATGCTGTTTGCTACAGGCCAATTTATACATTGTCTGCCTTCCATTTCTGCAATAATTTCCTGGCTAATCCTGCATTCATTTTATAATTTCTCAACCTCCTTGTTGTCTCCTAGGCACCTTCTTTATTTGGTGCCCCACCCTTTTTTCTTTTCTTAATGGTTGCATGACCCAGTTTCCTTTGTTAGCTTTACAGGGCTGTCAGGAATTACCTTTTTTTCCTTCTGTGTGTGACAGATTCTTGTTTACAAGGCAGTAAAACATGATGTGCAACCTCATTTTTAAAACCAGTGGTTGGAATAACAAGTTTACTTTTAGCAGTGATTGAGAAAGATACACATCTGTCTTCCTGCCAGATGTTTGGATTAGCTGTACTTTATTTTAATAATGGCAGAGCATGTGGCCTTTCAATCCTATCTTTTATCTCTGCAGTATAGGATATTTTATAGGTTTCAAGAGGGAGATCCATCCTGGAACTAAGGAAAAATTTCCTGACAGTGAGAACAGCTTACGTCCCAGAGTTGTAGATGCTCTGTAAGTTTACTCTATGACAAGAGTGCCTCTTGTCCTTCCTTCAGGTGCTATTCTATCAATATTAAAATAAGACACTTTTTTGCAATGTTTTGACAATCATTTATGGACTTTTGTTGACACCAATATTGAAAAGTTGATGTTTTGTGCATTTGCTTGTAAGATTGGGGATGGTATATGGGATAAAGCGGTATTTGTTTCTAACTTTATAGGGCCGTGATGGCAAACCTATGGCACGCGTGCCAGAAGTGGCATGTAGAGCCATCTCTCCAGCCATTGTCTGTTGCTCTTTCAGGTTCCAGCGTGCGTCAGCCAGCTGGTCTTTGAGTGTGCATGCACTTATGCCGAAAGCTGGAAGAGCAACTCCCAGCATGTGCATGCATGCCAGCCACCTGTTTTTCTGGTTTCTAATACGCATGCACACACAAAGACCAGCTGGCCAGTGCACACATATGCATTAGAAACTAGCCAGCTACCTGGTCTTAGTGCATGCATGCGTGTTACAAGCCAAAAAGATGGCCGGTGGCCAGTGCGCCTGCTGGGAGCTGCTGTTTTGGTTTTTGATGTGAACGCATGCATGTGCATGCACACATGCATACACATTTCAGCACTTGGTTCCTTTTTGGTGCATGCACACTCCCATTTTGGCACTCGGTGCCGAAAAGATTAACCACCAATGTTATAGGGAATATTGTGTGGTCATGGTGATACTGTCTCCCACTCTAGTCATTTTCTGGATACTTGATTTGTGTGTCTTGTGTGTTTGTATGTAGAGATTACAATCTCTTTTAGGTTTTGGACTCTGCCATTTTCTAAGCTTGAAGTGAGTTTTCCATATGTGTCCATTTTTAAAAGCCATATTGTCTTCCTCAGACCATGTGATTGTTACATTCCTTTTAATATACAGGAAACCTCTGACGCTTTGCTCAAAATTAACTCTCTGCTTACAAATATTATCTAGATGCTTTCATGACCTTAAAAGCTGAAGTCATCATTTCTTTAAAAAGCTGAAATAATCAGAATCATGAATGTTTTGCATATTTTTTTTTTACAACCAGGGCCTACATTTATACTTCTTTTCGGATTTAGCCTTATGAGCCTGGAGGGTAGTTCTTAAAGCATATGTAGCTTTTCCTTATGACTTCATTTCCATTTTTGACATATTTTCTCTATCAAGACTTCCATTATGGAATCCATCGCTTCATTTTTCAAAACAAAATCAGTTTTTCTCAGTTAGCTTATCTTTGTTATGCCTAGTTTCAAGTAACAATCCTCCCAGATGTTATACTTCCCTAACATACAGTCATTGTACTGCCTCTTAACATTAACCAATTTCACAACATTGCTAGAAAGTAGTCAAAATTTGTTGGTTTCTTCTGTCAGCAAATTCTATTATATGGAGTCATCTGTGTTTATACAAACAAGCCTTTCATCTTATGACAGTAAACAGAGTAAAACAAATCAGAGTTTCTAGGTCACACATTATTCTAAACCAGTGGTAGAAATTATTTTCAAAGAGAGTCTGCACATTTTTTAAAGTGGCCTTTGAACAGCTTATGAATATATGGTGATAAGTGATATCATCAAAGAGGGGAGAGCTGAAAATTTCAGTGTCCCTCTCCTTTTTATTTCTAACACAAAAATATGAAATCACAACTGCCAGTTCCTTAGGTAGGGTTCACTTCCGTAGTCATCAAGTTTTCCCAAGAACCTAGGATGTTGTAAGATATTGGTGTGGTATATGTGCAGATTTAAGCAGTATGGCATTAACAGAAAGAAAATTTGTCAATATGCACATTTTCTAAGTGCTATCCAATATTTTTCAGTATGGCACTCGGTGTGCTGATAACCACTGGGACTGCCATGGCCAGTTTATACGTAATGTTAAAGTTTTGATTTTCAGATCCTGATACTTTGTGATCTTCTCCAATTATTTGTCTTCTAATATCCTTGGAATTGCCATATCAATTATCCACACTTTCTTCTTTTCAATTATAGTTAAATTATTAGTGTGTAATCAGAAATCCCACAATGCTTTTACCTGCTCATTTTCAGCTAATTTTTCCCACCATTTTTTTCATTCCTGGACATGATAATATTTACAGACGTTACAATGAATCATTGTGGCAACATTTATATTGTTTATAATGAATTTGTGTGATCTTCTTGCAAGAGATGATTTTATTATCTACCATTTTCCCTGTTTCTGTACCCTCCATGCTTTAATCATTTGATGATTTCTCCATACTAACCTTCATTGCATTACTTCAAATAGCTTGCTCTTGAGCAGCCCTCAATTTCTTTTTTTAATGGTCCAATTGTAAGCCAAGTTTTATCTTTATCCATTTTCCCCTTAATCTTTTGTACAAATTGATCATGCCATTCTTCTATTCTTTTTTTACTACATTATTTAAATATATCTGGTTTTTTTTTCATGGACATTAAATTTCTAACTTGTATTAATACTTGTACTTGGCTGTCTTTTATGTAATCAGCCAATGCATGCTTTTTTTTTTTACTGTTTTGACTTGAAGTAAATCTCTGCCTCCATTTCTGCAGGGTATGTATAATTTATCATTATCACTAGAGGGATGATATATCTAGTGATGAGTCATTGGCTTTATTGTTTTTAAGTTCAAACTATCCAGTTCAAATTATGTCAGGTGTATTCCAGCAGTGTATTGTATCACAGGTATGGCCCAGGTATTGATGACTTTCATGGTGTTTCCATCATTCAATTTTGTCTTTAGCGCTATTCCCACTGGAGATATTCTTTACTCATCATATCTGTAAATTGCCCAATCTTGGTGTTTTCTGTAAAATGCCCAGATACTTGCAGTCTTCCTCCTGATGGTTCCTGATGGTTTGGGCATTTGGCATTTCAATTCCATTATATATTTTAAATTTTTCCTCCTGCTGCAGAGTTTATATGTTACTCCAGCTTGAAAGGACTTTGAGTGACTTATCAACAATCTTACTGTGAAAAGGTTAAAAATAACTCAAATGTAAGTTACAAATATAGTAACTCTGCACTTAAACAATACTCAAAACTGCAAAGAGAAAAAATATCATAACAAAATGTCCACTTCTCATCCTGATTTCGGCTTTCAGTGCCTCTCCAAAAAGTCACATTGTGTTGAAATAATCATTAAGTCATCTATACTGTGTTTTGCAAGGGCACATGGCGGGAGAACCAGCATGGCCATAAGGTACATTTTCAGCTTAACCCAGGGGTGGGATCCTAATGGCATAACAACTGGTTCAGGAAGGGAGCACATGTATGCCAAACACACACTGCACTTGGCTCTGGCAAGCATTTACCTTCTCCAGCTGACGAGCGGCACTCAGCTGTGCTGCACAAAGCAGCTGAAGAGGTAAAAGCATAGGATAAAGGACAGCCTCAAGCCCAGGTGGGCAGGTGGGCCAAACAGACGACCAGACAGTTGTTGCAATGAACCGGTTTGGTGTCAGCTGCTCTTCGGAACTACCGTTTCTATAGAACTGGGCTGAACCAGTAGCATCCCACCCCTGGCTTAACCACAATGTGACTTCCTGTTATATACAAACAGATACACTGTAATATCTTCTCTGGGCCCTACATGAGAGCCAGGTAACATAAGCTCAATAGGTTTAAAATTAACTAAGATCAAGTTGTAATATTATTGTTAAAGCGAGTGTGCAAAATTCTCACTGGGGAACAAGAGGGGTGTGATTCTGTACTCTGTTCCTAATAATCTTCTTAAGAATCCAGAAATACTGAGTCTGTGTTGCAATCGCTTCTTTAAATACAACACGTGGTGAATCTTTTCTCTGGAATGATCTTGAACCAGAAAAATGCTTCAGGTACATTCTTATAACCAGAAAAGAAGGTGGTTGTTTTTCTTAATTAAAAAATCATGCATACAGTTTGCCAAAGTGGTCGCTCGCTGGCTGTTTGCCTTATTCAGGGTTAAATAGCAGTGCTTTCATAGGTAATAAATAAAAGTGATGAAAAAAAATAGCCTCACTTTAGGAGTGAGCTTGAAGTTGATCCATACATTTTGAAGTTGATCCATACATTTTAAAGGATTATTGAGACTCTGGGTTCAGTATTTATATGGTCAAACCAGAATTTAAGGTTTGGGTTTCATTTATTTTGCCCTATTATTTAGTTTCTTGTCTTATCTAAACTGTCCATTCACACAAAGCATGCAATCGGCTAGATGTATGAGGGCATGGGGCCATAGAATAGGCAACTAAGGTCATGGAAGAACAACCGTTGCAGAGCTAAAAGTGTCCTGTTTACTAAGTAAACCTTGTCTCACCGGCTTTCTGGAGTCTTTCAGGAAGAATGTGACTATTACAGTTTTGTAAATTAGGACAGAGTTTTGATCCATGATGATGCCCATCAGTTTAGCTCTTGGCCTCTCACCATTGTAGAGGTGCCTGACATTTAAACTATTCAGTGGTCAACCCAACAGTGGAGAAAATTCATTTAAATACCTCTAAAATGATACACAATGTGGCAGCCTCTTCATCCGTTTCCCAATTTCATACTAATTGGGTTTGAGTGGTTGTACCTGTTGAAGGAAAGGCCTTGGGTTCAGGTGATATTATTGAGGGCATCAGTTCAGTTCTAAAAAGAGGCCAAGTCAGCAGAGGGACTAATTGCCAAGGTTGCATTGCACTTATACTTATCTATGTTGCAGTTTGTATGATTTACCTGCTAGAATTAGATGTTCAGTATTTTGGATAATGCTTTTAGATTCATTTCAAATTATGTATCTGGAGATGAGATCTTTCTAGGAATATTTTGCAAATATTTCATGCACTTACATAATTGTTACCTTCTGAGTAGTCGGTAAACCTCTCTTCATGGAATAAACTTGCATAATGAATTTGCCTTAATGGAGGGGGGGAGGAAACATTCAATAGAATGGAAGCTAAATGCTTCTTGCCTCTTGAAGTTCCCATCTCAGATAGTATCTTGAAAAGCCCATCTGCAATATTGCTTACTTTATTACTACAATCCTCATGTTAACAGAGCTTCTGCAACAAAGGGTTACAGCTGTATGTTAATGTGCAATCCATGTGGGCAGAAGCTGTGCTTCAGAGCAGCCTATTAATGATAGAAGAAAAAAATTCTCTCCATAGCTGTTTTTCTCTCCTTCTGTTCTCTCTTCCCACCCACCCACCCCCTTTTCCCACCCCCACACATGCCGAACAATAGAGACTGCTTATAATGCAACTCAGTCTTCAGGATCTGCAACACTCGCAGCAACCTCTCGTGAGTCATCAACTTCAGGAGATAGCATACCTTTTTTCTCTTTCTTTTTTCCCTTTCAGAAAAGAGACTTTCACTTTTCCCCTTCTAATCTCTCCTTTATTTCTTTTTCTGATTATTTCCCTTTCTTTGATGTTGAAACTCTAGAAACAGTGCAGAGAAGAGCAGCAAAGATGATTAGGGGTCTGAAGGCTAAAACATATGAAGAATGGTTGCAGGAACTGTGCATGTTTAGTCTACTGAAGGGGCCGGAGACTAGGGTGACATGATAGCAGTCTTCCAGTATCTCAGGGGCTGCTACAAAGAAAAGAAAATCAACCTATTCTCCAAAGCACTAGAAGGCACAACAAGAAGCAATGGATGGAAACTAATCAACGAAAGGACCAATCTACAAATAAGGAGAAATTTCCTGGCAGTGAGAACAATTAATCAGTGGAACTGCTTGCCCTCAGAAGTTGCAGGTGCTCTGTCACTGGAGGTTTTTAGGAAGAGATTGGACAACTGTTTGTCTGAAATGCTTGAGCAGGGGGTCAGACTAGAAGACCTCCAAGGTCCTTTCCAACTCTGTTATTCTTTGTTTGCCATGGGGCAGATTCTGGTTTATGTTAGCCCAGAAATATTTTAAGCCTTGTATAAAGAGCTCAATCTGATTTGACTGTCCTCTTATTATCATGTCTTTAACATCCCAAGTTGACTGCTTAAGATCACATCCTTGTTTTAATGACTGATGTGACTGAGTTAACTGGAACAAGTGTTTATGTTAGAGTTTTTTTTAACATTATTTTTATCACAAAGAATTAAATGTACTGTATTAAAAAACTTCCCTTCTGAAAAGTGCCATTTTTTCCCTTAAAGAGTTGTGAATTAAACTCTAGAATTTGTAATGTAAATATTGAAGTAGCCCATTGAAGTAGTGAAAATGGCTCTTCAGGAGTTTTTTAAGGGACAGTTAAAAATAAATTTGTTCCCGGTTAGTTTGTCCTCAGTGACTGCATTTATTTTTCTTTTCTGATGTGTTTCATCAGAAAACAAAAATGTGTTACTGTACTGAAAGTTTTACTGTGTTAGCTGCCTTGAGCTACTTTATGTGGGATACGTGGCCCTATAAATCTAATAAATAAACAAATAAAAGAATTGTGCTGGACTATTTCTCGTCTGCCTATCATCAGAGAAGAGCAAAATAATTTTATGACACTGAGTTTGCAAGGAATATGTCTTTAGGTAACCACCCTCCACTGCCTTGCCAACTGATTATGTAAGGAAAATAGGCATATATTACCCAATACATAGCTGTATATCAGATTTTTAACCAACAATTTGAATGTTGATTGTGGCTGGGATGTATAACCCCCTAAGTGAAGGCCTAATATTTTTTAAAAATGGGAAAAAATATTTTTTTTCATAACATCTCAGATGTAAATTATGAGCTATTATTTGCTATAGATAGAACAGGAACACTGATTCCTGTTTAGGCATCCTAGGGCCTAAATTATTTGCATTGCTAATGTAAGTGGCCCTTATCTAGTGGATTTCTTATATACTGGTGTAGGCATCAGGAGCTAAATGTCGAAGTGATTTTATCTAATGGCAAATTATTAATTGACATTGCATGAACTTGCTGTTGATGTTTGCTGATCACTGCAAAGGTATAAAGTAATCAGTAGGATCTCTTTAGTTCCATCCTCAAACCTACCTGAATGCTATACTATCCCAATTGCTTTGATTAGCAATGTCTGAAAAGGTTGTTTCATTCAGGTAGAGAAAAAAGGTGAAGGTATCGCAAGTACATAGGTCCAGGATAAAGGATAGTGTTCCTTTGACCAATTTCCTGGTTGAGAAAACAGCATGAATTGCTCTGATTTCAAACAGTTGCCTGAGTTTGGAAATGGCATGTTTTTTTTCCTCAGTATAAATTGAGAGCATTCAATTTTGAAAGTTTTCATCTTTGTCTTTATGTGTCACAGGCACACCATGAAAACCCTTAGCAGTGATTGTTCCTCACTCATATCCTAACATCTCTGCCAAGAACATCACATTTCATTCTGTATATGGACCATAATGTTCAAAACATGTCTGTTTCAATCCAGATGCAGGCCACCCAAAACCAGCTGTTCCATCTATGGAACACTTTGCACATCCCTACTTGGAAGTTAAAAAAAAAAAAAAAAAATTGGAAGAAGGCAATGGTAAACCACTTCCATTCTGTAGCCAATGCATTCTGCATTATGTGATAATCTCTCCGCGTACACACATTTCTCCTTCCCGAGTAGCTCATGTTGGAAATGTTTTTGATGTTGTGGTTTGACATAGTTGCTAGTGAAACTAACTTCATATCCCCAGTAGCTTTTGCAGCAGGAGGTCCTTGCTAATACAGAATTCAAAATAAAAAATTCTCCTTAAGATCTTTGCCAAGAGAAGGAAATATTTTTAATGTTTGGGGGTTCAAACTGCTTGCATTTATTTTGATATGGTGATACTGTTTAACCAGCCCAAGTTATAACATCAGCCATTGTAACAGAAGAGAATACGAAACAGCAGAAGAAATGATCAAACCTTTTCCAATATAATGTAACCCAGAACCATTGGGCTGTAATATCCAGAATTCTTAGCCAACATGATTCCCCATCATATAGGCTGGGAGTTTTCAGCTTTGCAGTCCCCCACCACCAAAACAAAAAACAAAAAAAACCAAGGTTGTAAAGCAAAACTCTAATTATTTCTGCACCTTGTGAGAAAGTAGTCATAATAGGGCCTCTTATTTCATTTGGGGGGAAAAAGAGATGGCTTAAGAGAGCTACTGTTTAGGCAGCTTGAATGCAGGCTTAGTAGCTGCTTTTCAGTTATGTTTTCCATGTCTTCCATGTGCCTGGCAGCAGTGAGCCTAAGGCCTTTTCAAATAAAGGGAGAAAGTCTGAGATTATTGGGTGATGACACCTTGAGTGACTTCCTTCTAGGACAAAGATACTGCTGAAGAAAGGAACAAAACATATTGTTTTGATTTAAAGAAATCTTGCCTTAATGCATTAGCTGGTTGCCAGAGTTTAGACGAGTGGCAAAGAAAGCAAACAAGCATTATTGTCTGCAGTTCACAGACCTGTCAAGTTTAGGCTGGTATTGTAATTATTGCTCTATTTTAAACAAGTAACACAGCATATGTTTGTGTGCTGCTGCTGAGCATGTTGGGAATTTAGGGGAGAATGTCTCAAGCTTTGTACTTTATACTTCCATTTGATTCTCATTTCTCTTCTCCACTGACAAAATAGAATATTCATATCACCCAATAAATCTTCTAAAATGGAACCTTTATTTGCAATTCTGCCATTTCCCTTCAGGTATTAAAGTTGCTAATGTGATTTCCGAGACATTAAAAGTTATGTTCCAAAGAATCTGTACCAATAAGGCATTGCAGGAAGAGACAAATGGCAGGTGTGTATCCCTTAGGCTGAAAAGGAGGCACATCAGCTCATGGGCAGGTGCTCAGAGAAAAATGGATGCTGCTATTAATTCCTTCCTAAAATAAAATCCAGTTGATGAAACACATATCACTTTTTTTTCCCCTGTGAAAAAAACTGGAATTTCAGAATATTTCTTATGGGCCAAATTTACCTAACAGGCAGTGCCAGCAAAGCCTGTAATAGAGGTATGTGAAACCTCAAATTGCACAACATGTTTGAAACAGCTGTTTCAGATGTTTGACACAAGATAATTTAAACTTTGTGCAAGGGTTTCAGGTTGAAGTGTGTTTTGAAATGCAACTATTGTGTCCCTCACAAATAAAATATCTATGAATCAATGTGTTTGTCTAGCATGGTATTGCTTCCATTAACTGGCTGTGTTTTCAGCACGATCTGGAGATGCTGAGGCTTGAACCTCCCATCTTTTGTGGATCTAGCAGAGGTTTCACTACTGAATTAGCACCCTTGGTTAGGTAAATGTTCTATAATAAAATGGAACATATCCTAAATACCCTTGATCGCACCACATGATGTATCGCAACATATTGCAACATTTTTTGCCTTTGCAGAGCTGAAGTGGGCATGCACTGTGCATGATGCATCCAGCTCACGGGTCGCCAGTTTGACAGGCCTGCTCTATACCTATGAATTAAGAAGGAAAAGTTTATGGTTTCTCTCTTTCTTTTAATGCTGCAAGGCATGATAAAGTGAATGACAATATTTTTTCCAAAGGCATTCAGCATATATATAAATGAATTTGTATATACAATACAATACAATACAATACAATACAATACAATACAATACAATACAATACAATACAATACAATACAATACAATACAATACAAACAGGGCAATACAATACAATACAATACAAACAGTATAATACAATACCCTGCAATACAATACAAACAGGGTAATTGTTGACTTATGACCGCAATTGGGACTGGAATTTCTGTCATAAATAGCTGTGGTCATAAGTCAAACCTGATTTTATGACAATTTTTATGGTGGTCATTAGGCAGATATTGTGGTTATTAAGGGTCTCCAGCTTCCCCAATGGATGCTTTTTCCAGACATCAGCCAGAAAAAGTTAGCAAATCATGATCATGCTGCCACTGGACATAAATGTTAGTTGATTGTCAAGTGCCCAAATTGTAGTCACATGATTGGAAGGGTGATGTGACAGTCACAGGTGCAAGTACAGGTTGTAAATCATCTTTTCTGAAGCCATCATAACTTTGAGCTATTGTTAAATGGCCATAAGTTGAGGACCACCTGTAATTAAACTCCACATAAAGAAGCTTTAAGTGGCTTGATCATGGCTTCATAGGAAGGAAAGTGTTTTCTCTTTTCCATAAAGATGAAAAACTTGTATATTGTAGCATACAAGGACACCTTTAGTTATTGTGGAAAGGAAGCCATGTTGGATTAATATCATAAAAGAGGTGGCAGAAAGAAAAGCAATTCTTTGTCACTTCAGAATGGAGCCCACCTTCTGCAGGGAATGGTGGAGGAAAGAAAAGGATTTGGAAAGTGTGGCTTGTTTATGCTTCATATGATCAGAGGAAAATAGCCTGGAGCTATTTTTCTTTTCAAGATTGTGCCTTTCTTGCTTTTGTCCTTTGCTAGAAATGGACCATCATCTAATTACAGGATTCTTAGCTGATATATTTATTTTAATTGGCTACAATACGTTTTGAATCTATGTACATGTGGCATCTGAATAAATACTAATGGGAGGAAAGCGTACTGCTCCTTAATATGTATTTATCCTGCAACAGGCTTCCTCTTAGGAAAGGCATTTTCCTTTCTCACAGTAGCCTTTATTGAAATGGCATCAGCAGCCTGCCTGCAGAGTCTTTTGGGGTGAGGAGGGAGGGAATCCGGAAAGCAAGCAGAAGTGATTGCTCAAGGGGCTGGGGGTGTGTGCAATAAACAAGGGGCTCTATTAACTCTTTTGCAGTTAATGACCTTTAAAGCTATGAAGGTTTACATCTAAAATGCTTTAATATATACAAGACTTTTAGGCTACTGAAACTGAGCATGGAAGCGCTGGGTGCAGAGAAACCTCTGAATGTGAGAAAGAAAATTTATTGTATTGTGGATTTATCGGGCTATTGGCTGCAGAATTAAGCGGATGACTTTATGTCAAAGTTTGAAGACTTCACATGAGGAGATGCTGTTTGGTTAAAGGGGGATATGGGGCTCTTGGAGGGGGTGTCTTCTGTTGCATCTTCTCACAGGCGAGAAGTTGTGGGTTCAAGTGGGCAGTGTGAAGCCTCTCGGCATCACCTGCAGGCCTTTGAGGAGGACCTCTGTCCTCTATGATTTTCAGAAAGAGCAGGGGAAGCTGATTCTCAGTAGCCGAGAAAGGAAAGCTCAACGGAGAAAGTATTAAAAAAAATCCTTCTGAAAGCCCTTTAAACTTATATGAGCTACCAAAGTGGATTCACCGCAATAGGCTGTAGAGAATTAGCAGTATCCAGGTGCAGAGGGAGTAGGAGGGAGACTAAGAATCTCTCTGCTCTTCTGCCACCCACACAACTTCTGAAGCCCACGTACTGAGTCAGGAGCTTTTGTGTGAGGGAAGTCAGATGACTAAGGATGGATGTTACTTGGGGGGGGGGGGAAGTGGGGAGGAGGAGAGAGATTCTCTCAGCAGGCTTTTGCTCTGTGGCCCAGTGCCCCCTACTGTCCAGGCTGCAACTGAACACCAGATCAGGTACTTCAGAAATTCTTATGGCTAATAATGAAGAGGCAACTGCCTACTTCTTTCTCTCTGCTTCCTTTCTCTGAAGCAACTGGAATAGATGTTAGATTTGCAAAGGAATCTGCTGTATTCCGAATACCTGCAGGCTTGTGGGCTCATATTGTGATTAACGCACTAGTTTCTACTCACCTCTGCTATTATAATGTTCTCTCTTTTCTTCCAGTTTATTGAAGCAATGACCAATAAACAAAGTGAGCTGGAGAACTATGTATCTGATGGTTACAAGATGGCACTCACAGAAGAGAGGCGACGATTTTGTTTCCTGGTGGAGAAGCAGTGTGCAGTGGCCAAAAATGCTCTTACGTACCACTCCAAGGTAAACAGGGGCACTTAGAAATTGAACTTAAACCATTCCAGAGATATAGTTTTTTTTAAATAATAATAATAATAATAATTTTATTAAAGATTACAATTACAATTTACAATATAAATTAATACAAACTAAAAAGAAAAAGAAGGTACATTAAAGAAAAAATAAGAATATAATAAAGAAAAAGAAAAGAAATAAACAAAGAAGTGACTTCCCTCTTCATCACAAGTGTAAACAATTTTAGTAAATTATCACCTCTTAAAATGCAACAAATGATTTTTTTCTTCCCATATCCCATACAAACCCAAATAAATCCATAAAGCTTCGTTGTTTCAGTTCTAATGCAAGCATAAGTCCATTAAAGGTAATCAGAGATAACAAGGTGTTTATTTTAAACTTGATCAAAAAAATCCACCTCTATATTCCTTCCTTTTACTGCTAACAACCTTGATCTTTAGTCCCTTAAAATAATATCCTGGAGCTTGATTTGTTTTGATTTTTTTCTTTGTCCCTTCTCACAAAATTCTTCAAAGTTTTAACAGGCCTGCTTTGTAAGTTCAAGATTCAAAAGCATCCATGTCACACCTTGGTTTGTTTTTTGTAATATCCATTTTAATTATTAAGACATCAGCTGGTTTCCAACATAATTCTTGTAGCCTATCATTTTAAAATCCACTTTCAAATCAGCCTTGATCATGTAAAGTAATACTTGTTTCTCTGCCATAATACTTTTTAAACACAATCTATTTATAGAGGCAGATATTTAACTTTTGGGTCCATTGTTCAAAAATATCCTTTAGCTTGTCCAGTGTTAAAATATTTTGCTTTGCTCTGTATTAGTAAGTCAAGTGTTTATCTTCTTTAACTGTAAACTGTAGTTCCTTCTTATTCCCTATAATGTCCAGTTTTTAAAGTCATGTATGTTTTTTATAGAATTCAAAATAAAAGCATTTTCCTATGGGAAAGATTCTTTATAATTAATTATGAAACCTTATTTAAAATTGTCCATGGCTGTGTTTTCTCAAGCTCATAGTTACTATAGTGGACTGCCACTAGTGTAGGAAGAGTGCCCACTAGTTGCACTTTCTATAGTGCTTTCTATGTGGGTAAACAAAGGAAACTAGTCCATTAAGATCAAAGGTTTGGGAGGTGGCCCTGTATAATTTGTAACAGATATTCAGCTCAAATGCAACTGTTGCTGCCTAGTGGCAAAATCCTTAGGGAAGAATATCTTAATCGCATGCCAACCCATGCAAATTCAGTCCAAACAAAACGTGTTTTATTTTCATGGTTGAAAAGAAAAGTTGGAAAAATAGGGAGAGTACCACATGCAAATGGAAATGTTATTCTGTTTTTCTTAATGGTGAAATAATTTGTTCTGTTAGTATCAGCAGGCTTATGAGCATTGGTTTGAAAAAAAAATGGTTTATTACTGTGTGTATGTGATTATTGTCTGTGCATTTCCTCCATGTATCATTCATAGTATCCATCTGGTTAGATTGAAGTTAGTCAGGTAATAAAGAAATTGCCTGCAAAATCTCAGTGAGTCACAAACACTCTTCAAGTAGAGTTGTATGTCAGGCCATTTACTAATATATGCGGAGAAACAGAAAACCAACACTCTTTCCTCCGGAGCCTCAGTGGCGCAGTGGTTAAAGTGCAGTACTGCAGGCTACTTCTGCTGCAGTTCAAATTCCACCAGGTTTAAGGCTGACTCACCCTTCCATCCTTCCAAGATAGGTAAAATGAGGACCCGAAATTGTTGGAAACAATATGCTGACTCTGTAAACTGCTTAGGGAGGGCTGTAAAGTACTATGAAGGTATATAAGTCTAAGTGCTATTGCTATTGCTATTCTCTCATATGGTGGATTTTTTTTCCTTGCTGTTATTTTGTTACAATACTCCAATGAAGATAAACTCTTTCAGGTTTTTTTTTATTTACATTTTTATTAAGTAGATTATCATGGTGGTATTTACAGTTAGATACTGAGATCATGGTGAGTTGCACATATGGCTTGTTTTATAACTTGTTCAAGAAATGTTACTACACACTCTTACATTCCAGATCAAAACCATTTGCATGGTTTGGATGTGTTGGTTTATAACATTCACATACTCATATACAAAACACCCACACAGATACTTCAAAATGTCATCAAAATCTTTTGGGAAGTATGGGCTTCTACTTAAATTTAGCTATGCTGTTATCTTGAATATCAACTGAATATCAACCTCTGGAGAAAACTATTATGTTGGGAAAACTGGAAGGAAAGAAAAGAAGAGGATGACCAATAGCAAGTTGGATGGGCTTGGAGCAGAATTGGAAAACATGAAGGATCAAGCTAGGGACAGATTATAATGGAGAAAGTCTTATCTACATGGTTGCTAAGAGTCAACACCACCGTGATGGCACATAAAGAAACAATGTTCTTAGTTCCTTTGTCTTAGTGAAGGGACCAAGGTGCATCTTGCCATTCATGCAATATTCATGACAAGCCACCACCATTATTCTTTCTATACAACAATTTTTCTGTGAAGGAGCCTTCCCTTAAAAACCATACATTATGCAAGCAAGAAGCACTCTATATTCTGCCTTGAAGACACCAGTACATATGTTTACCTTTCCTTCACCCTCTTTTCAACCTCCCATAATAATAGCTAGGCATCCAATACGGCAGATGTGCCTGTTTCCTGGCAGTTGATGTATGGGTGGTACAATTGACCTTGTGTGCTCTTCAGTCTGGAGCTTATAAATACAAAGCATGCTGCTTCCAATAGAACAGGAGAAGTTAAGAAGTTGCACAACTGCTTTTTGTGCCATTGTTTTTCTTGTCTGAACTCAAATATAGGTAGTCCTTGCTTAACAAATTGAGACTGGCAACTCTGTCATTAAGCACCGCAGTTGTGAAGCACAGTGTCACATGACTGTGCCAACGTAAGCCACAGTCCCAGTTGCTGTTATTAGGTGAATCCAGTGTGCTTGCAGCATCCTGCATTTATGTAATCACTATTTGCAACTTCCTGCCAGCTTCCCCATTGACTTTTCTTGTTGGAAGTGAAGGTCGCAAATAATCACGTGACTACAGGACACTCTGACATCATAATTGTGAGCCAGTTGCCAAATGTCCAAACTGTGATCATGGGAATGCCTCACTCATAGGACCCATCATAGATCCCCCTTGTTTTGCACTATCATAATTTTGAACAGTTGCTGGACAAGTAGTCTTTCAGCAAGAACTATCTGTATGTTCTTATTTCAAATGTGATGCTAAATGTTCTTTCTTTTGCTCCCAATTTGCATTTTACCTAAAAAAAAATCTGGAATTTTTCCCTACCATGTATTATTTTTTGAATCCCCTGGACTGTTTTTATTGCTTTCCTACCTGTGCGCTTTGAAACTGGTCCCAGAGATTCTAGACTTAAGTTTTTTGGGGGGGAGGGAAACTGAAACTAATGCAGGAGATTAAGAAGCAATTGAAGCAGCAGGACTTTCCAGAATAGCAACTCTTCTTTCAGTGGAAACTAAGAAGCTCCTGCTGCTCATGCCAATTATTTCTATGCACACAATTAATATGCTTTCATGGAGGAGAGGAAAAGGAGAGATCCTCGCCAAAATGATCCATGGAGCTATTATTGACACTTTCACAGGAAGTTGCTTCTTCCACCTACGTGACATTAGCGGTTACCTGCTTTCTCTGCAAAGCACAATTTTTTTTCATGTTCCTATTCAAAGACCAAAATAACAGGACAGCTGTTATGAAACAGTCTCCTGTCCTACCACTGACCTATGCTCACCTGGGGGCTGCCAAAGGCTATTCTCAGACCTCCTTTCAGATAGCATGGTTGCTGTGGAGCAGCTGATCTATGCAGCTTAGGCACCTTGGGGGCATCCTAGGGGATGTGCAGAAGTAAGTAATCAGTTTCATTTTGTTTTTTCCAAAAGAAGTAACCCACATGTACTAGTTTCTGCTTACCTTTTCAGCTGCTAAGAGAACAGAAAGGAGAGGGTGAGCCCACTCTGCTTGGGCAGCATTGTTGAGAAAGAGTGAGTTTTTGGAAGTAAATGTTTCTATGAGAATCTGTTGTCCCCCCCCCCCCCCCAGGCTACATGTCTTTTTTCAACATTCTTTTTTCCCCATAACACCCATGTTTTATAGGCTTCTCTTTAAAACATTTTTCTCAGAACAATTCACAAAGATTTTGCTAATCAGGAAATTAAAATTGGGGATGCAAGGCTTGTAACTTGGTTTGAATGTGTACTTTTGGAAGGAGTTTTTTTAATGGGCTGCTCCTTAGGAAGACATGTCCATGTGATTTCCATCCAGTAAAAGAAGAGAGTAAGTGAAGAAAAAGGGATAGATGTGAAAATATGGGCATTTTCTTATATCCCAGCTCATTCATTTTCCTCAAGGATATCCCAATTGGCGCTCAGTACGAAATGTTTTCATCCAGGAGAATGTTATATTAAATGTTTTGGCTTGTGTCAGCATTACATACCCCTGAAAGCGGTTTCAGGTCAAACCATTCTCTTGATAGCACTCATACTTGGATAATTAAAGGAAAAGTGTCTGGAATAACAAATTGTGAACAGCCACTGGAATAAAATGCCTCTTTTCAGAGATGGGAAGAAGGAGTGGGATTTCTTAGCTGGAGAAATGCACAGAGCTATATTGTGCAACTCCTGGCTTTCCAATGTCTTTTCCTTTCTCAGGTTGTTCCGTTACAACATTTTGGTACTGCCTGCGTTGCTTCAAGAAGGGAAGAGTACATTCCCTATAAAAGACAGGTTCTCATCTGTGATTATTTTAGGCTATACACTATTCTTGAGTATTTTTTTTCCCCCAAAGTGAACGTGTAGTACCTGTGTTACATTTTAAAAAATAGAGCTGGCTACTTTTGCATTTGGGAAGGATTTCAATTTTACTTGGCCAGATCTTGTGAGGATTGGAGTGTTTTCTTTGTATCACATGGTTCATTGTGTCCGTGCCTTTGCAGCTGTGGAAAATTAAAAAAATAAAAATGGCTGCATATTCTAAAGTGCTCTATATTTTAATGGAGGCTTCCAAGATTCCAACTTCCTTAATCAGGTCAGAGCACCTGGAGGGGGTGGTGGGGTGGTTGGTGATGGAAGCAAGCTGAATTGTTCTTGGGAGTGAAGTTGGAAGTGAGGCCACTGCAACCCAGCGACACAAATAGAAACTCTTGCTTTATATTTAACACTACTACTCTAAAGAAAATAAATAGCCTTTAAAAAGAGCTAAATGTTTATCTGGTCCATAAGTAAGCAATGATTGAGGTGACTTTTACTGTTTTTCTTCATTTAATATAATACCCAGAGATGGTATTCAGCAGGTTCTGACTGGTTCTGGAGAACCGATAGTGGAAATTTTGAAAATCTCCTAGTGAAAAATCTCCTAACTGGATATTTTATAGTATCCTTCCCTTACCATGCCCACCAGGCCACGCCCACAGAACTGGTAGTAAATTTTTTTGAATCCCACCACTGATAATACTGTGGTGAATTTGAATGACAGAAAGAGGTCTTGCAGTTGCCTGAAACCAACAAGTATGAAATGTTTTCTTTTTTAATTAAATTGCCATAGCTGGGTCTAGCCCATTTCTTTGGTTCTATATTTTTGGTGTCCTAACTAGTATCAGGCCAAATATATATGAATCTCTCAGACCAGATCAGAGGTCCGGCCCTGTCCTCTTCTCTTCTCTTCTCTTCTCTTCTCTTCTCTTCTCTTCTCTTCT
>BLBF01000033.1:14967483-14994852 GCA_015471245.1 Laticauda colubrina
CTTCTCTTCTCTTCTCTTCTCTTCTCTTCTCTTCTCTTCTCTTCTCTCCAGCGTTTAAGGCCTGGTCCCACTGCACTTGCAGATGCAAAGAGGGTGTAAAATGTTAAAAAAAGCTTGCCATCTGTTGGAAAACGATATGCATCCGTTATGTACTCATTGCATATGTGTTTCATACGCTCTATCCGTCGAGCATCCATCCACTGCGATTTCATCCGCGCAAGAAGTTTTGAGCTGCACAAAACTTTGTGAATGGATGAACTTTCCGCTGTGTATGATGTAAATACGCGACATACGAGCAACAAACGTTCTATGTCCCTTATCATCCATTAAACGTCCGCTGTATCCTCTCTGCATCCTCTGGGCATCCTCGTAACTCACATCCGCTGCAGCTGAAAACGGAAGGAGGGAGGAAACAAAAGGTACATGGAACATCTATACAGCGTTAGTAGCACGGAAATAGAAAGGATGCGCAGTGAACGGTTTGCATCCGATATACATCCGCGCAGCATCCCTTTTCATTCCTTTAGGCGTACGTGATGCATCCGCTTCATCTGCTATGCGTCCGCTTCGCAATTATCCCCCGTAACCCCTCCAGAGGTGTCATCCTCTTCCATCCGCTTTCATCCGCTAGGCTTCCGATGAACATCCGTTTAACATCCCCGGTACATACTACCCACATCCGTTCTTTTCTGTTCTGTTTATGCAAATTTTGCCACTTTTTGGAGCGGATGACAACGAATGGAGCCACCCCCGAAATTTTGCTCGTCCGCTGTGTCCTTTATGCATACATTTTGCGTCCGTCAGTCAGTGGGACCGGGCGTTTAAGGCATGATTCATGAGGCAATCATAAAGACACCTCTAACCTTGAACAGTGAAAATTGGCTGATTAGCATGGAAAATATTATTTTCTCCCTTTATGATTTTACCCCTTTTACAGTGGACCTAAAAGGGGAAAATGGAATCTTACACAATCTCATTCTATCTGTATTTCTCAGATATGCTTTATCTGAGAAGTTGTTAAGAGAACAATTTCAAAGCAGTGGTACACAAACACCAAATTAGCCTTTTTTCCTAACTGAATTTTTGCCCTAACTGAATAACTGACAAATAAACCTTGTCAACCTAGGTAAATTACAAAGTTACAATAGTTTAATTTCTCCTAGAATCAAAAAATTATTGGCCAGTTAGTGTACCAGTTCCATTCTCAGGAAAGTTATGTCTGGGAATTTCCTGGTTTCCTTCAATTTTTGGATTAAAATCTTATCTGGATTTTTCTTACACTCTGACCTCTCTCTCTTTTTCATTTTAACAACTTTCAGGGAAAAGATATCTTGACACAGAAGCTCCCATTGTGGCAACAATCTTGTTCGGATCCCAACAAGATCCCAGACCGTGCTCTCCAGGTTATGCAGCAGATGGCCCTCAGCAGCAATGGCTCCATTATGACTACACCTCTGTCAACATCCAAGTCAAATCTCATCATCTCGGACCCTATACCTGGTGCCAAACCTCTTCCAGTCCCTCCAGAGCTGGCACCATTTGTAGGAGTAAGTATAGGGTAGATTGATAAACTGGGGAGAGATGTCATAATTCATCTTTCAACAGAAAGATGTAAGCTTGGTACTGAAGCGTGCAAGTTTTTCTAAGTCAAAGCTACAATGATCCTTTCACTGGCATATTGGAAGTCACTTTTAAAATGTAAAGGGATTAGAATTAAAGTTGATTTAGGTTTTGATTTAGTTCAAACCAGTTAAAATGACTATTGTACTGTACATTTTAGAATCTCCATACTTTGGGTAAGTTATCTTATTTTGCTCAGATACAAAGCATGGATTGTTTCTGAATTAAGGTTGTGTCTTTGAAAGACAACTGTTGCAAGACGAACAGGTTCCACTGCACTTATTCTGAAGAATATTAACACGCCAGACAGTTCATTTCTTGGCAAAATATTATGTGCTGGTCATTACCACCAAAGCCTAACAAAGCTATTCCAGAAAAGACCCTTTTTTCTGTTTGAACCTCCCTGCTTACCAACATCATCTTGGCATTTTGGGTACAAGCTTTCTCTGTTGCTTCTCTAGTCATTGGAGTGTACTCCCTACAGAGTTTAGGAGGCTAACAGCATCATTAGATTTTAAAATGGCCCCTTTTGAAATAGCAGCCTGGCAACTCATAATTTCATAACTCCTGCAACATGTTGTACTTGATGCTGCCTTCCAAGACTACTGGGAAACTGCAGAAAGCAGCTGCCCACTTGCTGGCAGATGAGAGCCACTATACTAGTGTCACACCAGTTCTGCAGGATTTGTGTTGGTGGACATCAGGTTTCCAAGTATACTTCAGAGTCCTGGTATTAACCCAACTGATGATGGTATTTATATACATGGATTAGCTCCCAGTTACCTTCAGGACATAACTTTTGGAAAGAAAGAATTGGCCTCCCCTGGCTGTTCAAGGTGAGAGGAATGCTTTAATTATTTTCCCTTCAAGAGACAAGACAGGTGGAGACCCAAATAAGATGCTCTTATTGCTCTCCATTCACTGTGGAACAGCCTTATCCCCTTGAGACCAAGATTGGCACCACCTGGTCTAGTTGAGGAAGGTGGGCATTGGATCCTAGCAACTTACAATTAGGATTGGGGGTGATTTTTAACAGGCTTTTAAACTGTTTCAATGCCTTAATTTAAATTTTTAGGTGTAAACTGAATGCAGTATCCTAAGCTACAATAAACAATTAGAATACTATTTAAAATGTATTGTCACAAGAAGCCTCTCAGATGTCCTTTTTTGTTCATTCTTGAAAAACAAGGCACCTGAACTGAAATCTGTTGATAGGTTGCTGATAAACTTGCACAAGTCAGTAACTGACTGTGTTCCAAATTTACATGTCTTCAAAAGCTATTCAGTGGCGATCGGAAAATTGAGGGATTAGGAGAATTTATGCTTCCTCTTGCAGAAGTATTTGGGTTTCTCCTTAAACAATTCAGGGCTCTTTGGTTTTTCTTTTTGTTACCTTGCATTAATGATTTTCCCATTAATGATTAATGGGTTTTTCCAAAACCCATTTATTCAGTCCAGTTCTATAGCTGTAATATGATTACATCTGGGATAGGCTGGCCATGAACTATGTGAAGAAATGTTAAGTTAAACAGATTTGCATACCTGAGCACTAAGAAGTTGAACTCACAGTACTCTGACAGGTATTATACAATGTGGCATATCTTGGTAAGACTGGTTTTATTTTGGCATGTCCTTCTGGGCAAAGTTGAATATCTTCAAGCTAGCTCAAGAGCCATGGTTTGAGGTCATGTTACAGGTAGTCCTCAACTTATGATCACAGTTGAGCCCAAAATATCTGTGGCTAAACAAGACAGTTATTAAGTGAGTTTTGCACCACTTAACGACCTTTCTTTTTCCACAGTTGTTAAGCAAATCACTGTAATTGTTAAGTTCGTAGCAGTGTTATTAAGTGAATCCAACTTCCCCATTGACTTTACTTGTCAGATGGTCGCAAAAGGTGATCACATGATCCTGGGACATTACACTGCAACCATTATAAATATGTGCCAGTTGCCAAGCATCCAAATATTGATCATGTGACCACTGGGATATTACAGTCGTAAGTGTGACTATCAGTCACTTTTTTCAGTGCCATTGTAATTTCAAATGGACACTAAATGATTGGTTGTTAATTGAAGACTACCTGTAGAGGTTTAAGCCATTTGATCGGACCACTTTTTTCCTTAGTCTGCCAGTCAAAAGACACTGTGCTCCATCTTAATCAGTAATTGTTCTTTCCAGTTCTCTGCCAGGAAAAATAAAGAATTAAGGAGGAAGTGGTGGGAAAAACAAGAGGGCAGTATGATTCAGACTGCCTGTAATATTTTCTAAACAAGGCAGAACAGTTGTGTGAAACAAACACATGTATCAAGAGCATCCTATCTCTGTTTCTCTCTCCCTCTTCCCACTCTTTCTCCAGCGAATGTCTGCACAAGAGACCATACCAGTAATGAATGGAGTCTCAGGCTCGGAAGGTGAAGATTACAGCCATTGGTCTGAGCGAAAGCCTCCTCAGCCTAAGTCCTTATCCCCACCACAAACTCAGAAGCAATTGAGTGACTCTTACTCCAATACTCTCCCTGTGCGCAAAAGTGTAATGCCGAAAAACAGCTATGCATCCAGTAAGTCATTCTTGTAAGAGATTATTCCTCTCTGCCCCTCCCTCCATTTTGGAGGACCACATATGTCAGATTATGGGTGAATGGCCACTGAACTCCCACAAAGCAACACAGTAGGAGAAAAGGCCTAAAACAATTTTCTCCAGACTTTCCACCTATGCAAAGACTAAGAGTCCCTAAATCCCCAGCCATCACAACAATCCCGAGAGATCTGGATTATCCCAGTTTGGGGAAAGCTGGCATAGAAGCACAAAAAATAGCACCAATTTCTAAAACATTTCTTACACAGAGTCTTTTAAAGCAGTGGTCCCCAACCTTTTTTGTACCAGGGACCAGTTTCACGAAGAAAGACTTTTTCAAGGACCGGCAAAATCAATTCTTCCCCAATAGTAAAGGGCTTCTTTACTATTCCTTTACTAAAAACATATTTTTATATATATTTTAATCATGCTTATTCATTCTTTGTGGCCCGGTACAAAATGATCCATGGACCGGTACCAGTCCGGGACCCGGTGGTTGGGGACTCCTGTTTTAAAGGGTCCACCTAGACCCCCTGTCTTTCTGCTGGTAGAAACAAAAACAGGGATTGAGAAAGCACTGAAAATTTGGGGAGCTAAGACAGCTCAAAAATTCCATCAGGTTTGCTGACATGTAGGCAGGGCTTTGTCAGAAATTAGTTGGATGTGCTTGTTTCTTATTTGCAAGCCCTTACACAATAGAAGTAGATGAGTCAGATGTTTGCACATACCTGAAGAAGAAGCTTTTTTTTCCCCTACAAAAGCTATGAACAACAAAGCTGTTTCTCTAAAGTGGTGCAGCAGGCTTGGTTCTTTTGCACCATACTAGAAACAGTGGTGAACAAAGCCTCCTTTAGACTGGCATCACTCTGTGATGTGACTAAGGTAAAAAGTGCCTTTGAGTCAGGCTCAGCTTCATGGACCCAGTTTGCCAAATTCCTGACAGCACCAGAGAAGTAGTTTTCCACTGCTACCTGCTGGGATGTGTTTCAGCTTCCAGGCTAGTCAGTAGCACAAGCATTCCACGAAAGTGTCTCTTCCGAGGACTTCCAGGCCTTTCCTGTTTAGCTTGGAACTCAGAGAAAGTCAGCCAGATGCTACCACCTCCTGAGATTATATGGGCCCCGATGCTATTGCTGTATTGCTTGATTCCAGCAAGAAACAAAGTACTTATTGTATGGAACATGATGAGGTTATTGTATTGTGTTATTATTTATTTATTGAATTTATATAGCTACCCATATCACGCCTCTGACTCTGGTTGGCAAAACCAGATTGTTTAGCTGACAGCTAAACAATCAGCATAATTCAAACATAACCATTAAAAGAACCATAACAACAAAAAGACAATTTTAATTGCTTCCTTTTATGCCATAATTATTATTGATAATAACTCTACATAATGCACACGTATCTAGCACTAAGTAATGTTTGATTTTAGGAGTGGGTTGCTCAGTACGTCATATCTGTGTGGGTGTTTTACCAGGAATTTCATTCTTTTCTTTTGCTTTACAAATTCATTGACATTTATGATCAAGAGATAAATGTTTTAGATGATGATGATATTCACTATCCCTTAGCCACAGTTGTGAAGTGAATCACTGCAGTTATTTGGTGAATCAGGCGGTCATTAAATGAATCCGGCTTCCCCCCCACTGATTTTGCGTTTTGGAAGCTGTCTGGGAAATGGCAGTCCCATGACTCTGAGACAGTGCAACTGTCCTAAATATATGCTGATTGTCGGCACCCGAATTTTAAACACATGGATGTGAGAGTCATAACTGTGAGGGCCCGTTGTAAGTCACAGTGCTGTTGTGATTTTAGACGGTTACTAAATGAATGGTTGCAAGTCAGAGACTACCTGTAAATCAGCAATCCGCAGTCTTTTATTAAAAAAAAACAACAACATTTGGCAAACTTTCTCCGGTAACTGAAGTATTATCACAGTTGTAAAATAGCAGAAAAAAAGGTTTATTTATCAAAAAGAGTGGACTCCATCCAGTGGTGTATTAACCATTAAGCAAACTAAGCACATGCTTAGGACTCCAGGCCCAAAGGCGGCACCACAAAGTTGAGAATATGGCTTTGTTTGTAATGTACAAAGGGGGGGGGGGGGCAACAAGAGTTGTTAGTTCTTAGGGCACCTTAATGAGCTTTAATCTGCCACTGACGTGTCTTTCAGCTGAAAACAAGACTCTTCCCCGTTCCAGCTCCATGGCAGCAGGACTAGAAAAAAATGGCCGAACAAGAGTGCGAGCCATCTTCTCTCACGCTGCTGGGGACAATAGCACCCTTCTGAGCTTCAAGGAGGGAGACCTTATTATGTTGCTAGTGCCTGAGGCCCGAGATGGCTGGCATTATGGAGAGAGTGAAAAGACCAAATTGTGAGTATGCTTGTCAGTGTGTGGGCCTCAGAATTTGTTTTTCTTTCTTTCTGGTGATATTAAGGTATCTTCTTCGGGATTCAGTTGCTTTCTTATGTGATGAACTGTAATTTAAGTTTTAAATCTCTCAAGAGCCCCAGAAGGGTGGTGCCAATTGCCTGTCTGAGCCATCTTCAGACAGTGGACACATAAAGCCATACTGCCTTTTATCACCAAGGTTCAGGGGTACAACCTGAGTATGCTGAGGTGGTGCTGTAAGTAGAGCAAAGCATAGGCTGTCTCATGTGTGATCCTTTTTGTCATTTTGGTCTCTTCCCCAGTGTGGCATTGCTGCAGAAATTGCAATGAGAGTTCTAGTATTTTGCATCTGTATGAAAAAGTCAATGCAAAATCAAAGAAAGCGAGGAGAGAAACACCACAAGTTTTACATTAGGGAACTCTGATGAACTTTGAGCCTAAGACAAATTATTATTCTTTATACTTAAAACATAGCGTGACTTTCCAATGAACTTTTTTCCTTACCCTGATTTGGAAATCTTTGCTCTGGTAGCCAAAACCAAAGTTGATGTGCCAAGAAGTGGAATGTATAATAAACAGTTCTGCCCTCAACAACACAGCTCCCACGCTGAGGAATGCCAGAAAAAAAATGAAGAAGGAGGGCAGAAATTGTAGGCTTTTAATTCCTGGAGAGTCTGTAGCGTAACTAGGAATAAAAGCTGTCACTGGGGTGGACCGCTCCAGCAGGTTTGCTTTGGCATAATGGGTTTGTTTAAGATTAGAACAAAAAAAGTCTTCCTTGGCAACAATTGTGTAGGTAAGCTCCTTCATAGATACTGAATATATATTTATTTATTTCTTCTCTCCTTCACCACATTTCAGTATTTAAAACTCTAAACCTGGAGGTGCGGTCTTTTTTCCACTGTTCATTAAATATAGCCATACTTTTATTCCTTCGTCCATGCAATTTGTGACTGGCTTAACAACAAATGCCCGTTGCCAAGCAAATGGCTGGCTTAATTAGCAGAACCAAATTAGGAAGCCTTAGAACTGGAGGGTAGTCATGAGGGTGGAAGTCTGCTGATCTGGTCATTCCTTTTTTTAGCCCAAGTGCCCAACATCCATGGGGTGAGCTGAAAAGCTGGCAGGGTGTGAAAGTAGGTAGCTGGTAAGATTGTGCACAATAAATTTCGACAGCAGGAAAACCTTGCTTCACAAAGTAAAAGCACAGATGGCAGTTAGACGCCTGTGGCCATTTGGGGGAAACTGACACATATATCAGCAGCTTTCCTTTAAAAGATCTAGGATGAAATCATTCTAGATACAGGTAGTCCTCAACATACGACCTCCATTGAGCTCAACACTTCTGTGGCTAAGCAAGATAGTTGTTAAGAGAGTTTTGCCCATTTGTACGACCTTTCTTGCCACAGTTGTTTAGTGGATCACGAGTTTCACAGTTGTTAAGTTACTCACACGCTTGTAAAGTGAATCTGGCTTCCCTATTGACTTTGCTTGTCAGAAGGTCACAAAAGGGGATCACATGATCCCAGGACACTGCAACTGTCATAAACATGAGTTAGTTGCCAAAGCATCTGAATTTTGATCACGTGACCGTGGGGAATGCTGCAATGGTTGTAAATGTGAAAAACTGTCACAAGTCACTTTTTTCAGTGCCGTTGTAAATTCAAACAGTCGCTAAGCGAACTGTTGCAAGTCAAGGACTACCTGTACTCAAATGCTACCTTCTGTTATTATGTCCCCTTTTTACTGTAACACACATACTGAATATGCCTCCAGCCCTTTTTAGCATCGTCACGCTGTTGCACATTCCCAAAGCCACTCTGCTGAAGTTCACTGGCAAATCACCAGCCTTCAGTAATGTGACATTTTAAAACAGTTTTTAAAACAATTTATAAGTGAAGAATACATTCGGTTCCCTATAAATCTCTCTGAAGATACTTCTACATCGCTAATGCTTTCACTCCCCAAATACTCAGCTGTGATCATACTTCTTGGCTGCCATGGAGCTTGCTGGCACCTCTGCCCAGCTGGCCAGTGGGAGGGGAGTTCAAAAATGGGTATTTATCTGGTGCCTTAATTTCCCCACCCCAGCCTCACGCCTTGCCTTTGCTTCCCTGCATTTGTTGTCTGGCAAGGTTACTGCACTGAAGCAGCAAAGCTGTCATATTGGCAGAGTGGGGAAGGATAGCAAGGTGCAATGGCTCCCCCCTGCCTTTGGGAAAATTGGGAGGAATCCAAGAAACTGGAAGGCAAGATGAGGCAAGAATTCCCACATGAACAATGAGGGTGAATATACGTGTCCCAGGATAATGCTGCAGGATCCAATCTGGGTCAGTCATCGGGACTTAGAGGTTTTGTCTTCCAAGCTTTCAGATCCATACTGGAGCCATTCTTCAGGGAATTTCTCTGTAGCCTAGGCAGAGAAATTCCTTGAAATGGGCTCCACTGCAAGTCCAAAAACTTGGAAGATAAAACCTCTGGTCCTGGTGACTGACCCAAATGGGATCCTGCAAGAATTCCCACCATTGGGAAGTGACTATCTTCTGAAAGAGCAGCTGCTCTGGGAGTAAATTGCTCACCTACCAAAGACCTTCAGTGACCAAGAAAGTCAAGGGCACAGAGAGACACAGCACTAGTGCAATTCATGCAGAAGGGGTCATATTTCTAAAAAGCTGTCCACAGTTCCCTACTTTTTGAAAGAAGTGGCCAAACAATTTATCCCCAGGCCTCCCTCACATCATCACCATTCTTCCTGAAGCTGCTGGAGATAAAAATAATTATAGGAAGAAACGATGACCCTCAACCATACTACTGCCTTGTAAACTGTGTCATTCATAGAATGGAGAGAAAATAACCTAGTAAGCATTTTGAGGTGACAATTTCTTTATTGGTTTTTTTTTAAGCTTTCAACTGGAAGATTTATTCAAGACTAAGATTAAAAATTAAGAGGCATTCTAGATTCTTCCCATGGAAAATGGAATGCATGGGTTAGGGTTAGGGTTAGTTTATTCCTTCTTCAGTATCCCCTTCACTGAATGGGAAAAAAACATGGACCTTTTTCTCTCTTTTTCTACTTGTGTTGTAGGAGAGGCTGGTTTCCTTTCTCCTATACACGTGTGTTGGACAGTGATGGGAGCGATAGATTACATATGAGGTAAGAAAGTTCTTTTCATGGATGCAGTGCAATCATCTGACATTTGAATAATGTTTATACTCAAACAGAGAAGCCCTGAGTTTATTTAGCCAGAAGCAGGATCTGTCCTGCATTGCCCTCTTTTGACTTATCTTTCATTCGGAATTTTCTTAGACTGCCTTCATATTTTTCAAGCTAAGATTTCAGGCTTTGCTGTAAAAATACATGGTGTCTCTTTTCATGGGTGTATACATTTGCCCATGTATTTGTACACAAAGAGATACATATGTGTGTACGCATGTATGTATGATCTGGAGCAAGCCAGTGGGAATATATTTGGTGGAAAAAGTCCTATAACACTGTTTCATAAGGTAAACATAATGAACACATATGGCCCTGAATGGAAAGGCTTCCAAGTGGTGGTGACAGGAGGAGGAGGAGGATGTTCCCTTAGTGATTCTGAGCAGGTTCCCATAGGGAAAGACGTGTGGGAGGAAAAGAATCTGAAGAATCCTAATTTTGTCTGCATGCAAGGAATGAGGCAAGCCTTAATGGCTTATAAAGTGAACCCTGTTTGCAAAATTCTGCCACAGAGGAAATGCTGACTAAATGTGCTTATGTCTTCAGTCAGGGGAAAAGCAGTAGTACAGGTAACCTGTTGGACAAAGATGATATCCCCCCTCCCGACTACAGCATGTCCTCCCGAACTTTCCAGGCACCGAATGTCAGCACTTTCAAACAGAGGCCATACAGTGTGGCAGTGCCAGCATTCCCCCAGGTGAGACACCTTTTCAACTCAGAGGAGAGGAGACATAACCATTGTGAGTGAATACATCAATCAGGAGGGACCCTGCCAGCGGCAGGGTCTAAGGCTCCGTCAGTGGAAAGGGAAGGTGGATTTTCAGAGAACCAGCATTCTGCAGGTGTCAGTGGTACCTGTCTTGTACTTCTGGTTGGGTATGGTTTAATCTTTATTTTTACTAAAAGTTTGAAGTGGCCATTGACCATCAAAAATGGCTTAAATCAAATGGATATATGGGTTGGTGAGAATGAAATGGGCTTCAGATCATTTAAATATAGCTGTTCTGATAATGAAGAGTAGGAAATTGGCCCTGCAACTTTTTCTACAGCTAGTACAACGAAATGAGAGGGTTCTCGCTGAGTCATGCTTTATTTCAACTGTGATTTGGATAACAAGCCATACAAGTCTGGTTCACAGACTACTAAGCCATAAACGTGGCTCAGCACAATGTCTGAGAGAAGCTAGTCCATGTGAATTGTGGTTTGAATGGAACAAACTTGAGATTAGCCCACTGATGGACTACCGGCTCTTGTTTTCAACTAAGCCAACTTGCAATATCCATCTGAACTCATTATTTTCTCTGTAGGATAGGAAAGCCTTGTGATGAGATGCTTGATTCTATGAAATGTTATTTGGGCTATGAGCAAAAGTTTTCCAAACCTACCTACTCACTTATATTAGAGATTATTTCCATTTGAATTGGTCGGATCCTTGATGCCTCCCTTTATTGTTTGGAAAATTCTTCTGCAATGTTGAGAGCCAGGTCGGGAAGTGAGTAAGCCGCTTCCTTTGATGCAGCAGTTATTCTGCCTTCTTTGTGCTAAATCTGCAAAGTTATCTTCCATATGCAAACCAACAATCAAATGTTGCCATTGTGTTTTGAAGCTGATCACCAGAAGGAAACTTGGACCAAAAATCAAAGATGTGGTGTGTACATTGTTGGTAGGTAGGAGGTTGCCTTGCTAAAAGTAGCTCTGGTTGCACCATTGCTGAAGTAAACCTTCCTAAAAATTCCTGTTTCGTAACCCAGGTATTCGTACAAGCATGCGAGGCTCATCTTGCCAACAGTTGCTTGTATTTATTATTTATAGGAGTACCTTATGCCCTACGATTGTGCAATTAATGAATATTCCCGTGGCTTCTTCCCAGTGTCACCTGCCTCCTACCAGCCTTATTCTAGGTCAACAGCCGTAAGTCCCAAGAACACAATGTTTCCATTGGGGTTTCAAAAGCCTCTTTTCTGCCTCAAGCATCTTTGTGGCTTACCTAATATGTGTATCCTGGCTCCCCATCTTCCTCAATCTCAAGAAGCTGGTGAGATGAAAGGCTTCTTTTAAAAAATGCAAACAGCTGTCAAAAAAGCAAGCATGGGTAGAGGTAAAAAATTAATTGATTGGCAAATTAGTGATGGGTAAGGCAGAAAGACTGGCAGGAAAGGGCAATGTAAATACCCAACTGGTAACATATGGCTGTTCTACATTTATCTAGCTGCAGAATTCAATGGCTTTTAGGCCAACAATGCTTATTTTTCCCCCATCCCCTCTCCCTTAGACCTTCCACACAGTGTGTCTGGAGGTTTGAGAAGATTAACACAAGCTAATAGGTGGATGGAGACAATAAGTTGAGGTACACGGAAACAGAGTGTGCGCATTAGTAGGCAAAGGAGGATGGGTGGGTGGGAGGTAAATCATTTTGAATTTAATTTTGTTGGAAAACCACATTAAAATGTTTATCTCCTCTCAAGGGTAGCAAACTGAGAAGAATGGTATCAGTCCAAGAATACTTAGCATTAGAATTAAGGCACTATTTTTGGCTGTAAAGAGGTTATGCTACCAGAGACATTCTAAGCACAAGAGTCCATCCTTTTCTCAGGGTCTTTAGAACTCAATATCTTTGTCAGAGTGTGCTGTGAAGAGATAAGTTGCAAAATAATAGTGGCTTTGGTTAGAAAGATGTTGGATTTCTTTTATGGCAAGCTTTGATGCTCAAGTTGGGGATTTTCATTCAGAAGCCACTTTTTCTCTGGCTAGACACATGTCAGAGCGAAGAATCACAGCAAAAGAAGAATGTGACTTATCCTTAATACACACACCTATCAATTAAGAGGCTAGCATGGTACTGTTTGAATATATTTTGAGCATAGCCCTTCCATTTCAACTACAGGCTGCCTGACCAGCTGATATCTGATCTAGCATTTTATATTTTTGTCTAGAATATTTATTGCTGTAATCGGGTGAAAACAGATTACAAGTACTGTAGCTGAGTCAAATAGCTTCATAGGTCTGAACAGGACTAAGGGTATATTAATTCAGGTTGAAGGAAAATCCCTAAAACTATCCAAGATTATGATTCTTTTTACATCAAGAATCGGAACTGGTGGCACTTCTGATATTACTTGATCTTCAGTTCCCCAATATTTTCATCACTGGATGACAGGATGATTGATACAAGTTGTAGGTCAGCCATGTTCAAAAGTTCACCATTTAGTATGGGTAGTCCTCGACTTACAACCATTTATTTCATGACCAAAGTTACAATGGCACTGAAAAAAAGTGTCTTATGACCAGTTTTCCATATCAAAGGCTTCCCCATGGTCACATGATTAAAACTTTGGCAGCTGGCATGTATTCATGACCATCACAGTGTCCTGAGGTCATTTGATCATCTTTTGTGACAAGCAAAGTCCATAGGGAAGCCAGGTTCACTTAACAACCATGTTACTAACTCAACAACCGCAGCGATTCATTTAACCGCTGTGGCAAGAAAGGTCTTAAGATGGGACAAAACTCACTTAGCAACTGTCTTGCTTAGCAGCAGAAATTTTGGGCTCTGTTGTGGTCATAAGTCAAGGACTACCTATACTCTCGTCATACAACATAGGTGGACCTAAATATGTTTCACGCCATCTACAATAGCTGTATGATTAGACTTCACTCCCAAAAAGGGAAAAATAAGCACTTTTATTATTTTTTTCCCCTTCTCTTCCCTGGATACATCAGAGAGCAGCAATGAAAGTAGCAGGCTGCATTTCACTGTGCATGGCTGCTTTGACTTCATCTGTGCTACCTCTCTCTGAAGAGAAGATGACGTGCAAAAGAGATGGAGGGGCCTTCCTCCATCAGGAACTGAAAGGCTATCAAGCTGCATTCCCCATGGTGTGTTTTTTGCAGCCTGCATAGCATTTTGCATTGCCCCTTTTAGCACTCCCTGCACTGCATGTCTTTACGTTGGAGACTATTTTTAATCTCACAGATCGGCTACACAAGATCAGCCTCTGGTGAACAATTGTAATTTTTTTTTTTTTGGTCAATGTCTTTTGTCCTAGTTTTGAGACCAAGTACACTTTGACTATGCCTTAGGGGAGGCTGTTGGGACAAGGCAGATGCATACCTTCCATTGCTATCTTTGTGGCAAATGCATTATGATTCCATAGCTGATACCCTCCCCCACTTGTTTTTTTTTTTTCTACAGGGACTGGATGATTATGGGGCAAGACCCTCAAGCAGGTAAGCTATTTCATTTTCAAATCCATTATGGATCTACAAAGTTCATTTCAATATGAGAAGCTAAGGTTTGGACAAAATTATAAAAGTGATGTCAAATGCAATTTCTGGTATTTTCACTGACATCCCTATATAGCATCTTGAAAATTATACAGAAGTTGAATTTTTTGAAAAAAAATATCCTTAGTCTATCCTGCAATGCTGTAATTTTTCCCATTAAAGTCCAACCTCCCAGGTCCAATCTTGGCTTAGCTTTCTTAGATTGGCCACACAGCCTGGCAGAAGCTTGAAATGAAAGAAATTCCCACAGAACCACATGTTTTTAAAGTATGCAGGAACTGTTTTATCCCTGTTTTTTTGAGCAAGTTATGGCATAATTGCTTGTATTTTGATTTGGTCTGGCCCTTCACGGAAAGGATATATATTACACTGAGGACCTTCACCTTTATTATTATTATTATTTTTTCCTTGAATTGAAATGCTTCTCATATATAGCCCACATTATTTATTCCATATATAGCCCACATTATTTACCCTTTCAAGGTAGCCAGTAAAATGCAGAAAATGTTTATGCACCTTGCTCAGACTCATTTGAGTGAGCTGTATAAAAATGCTGCAAATAAATAACACAGAATATCTCATTATACTTTTCTATCTTTGTGGCTATGACTTCTGCAATATCTATTCCCCACTTCATATATTCACCTCTTTTTTGAAGGTCCTTGTCAAATGCACTCAACCACAACTTCCTTGGTGTTCTTCCTCTTAACCACTCACTCTTCCTTTGTTTTATAAATTTTGTTCATTATTTCAACTCATTTCTTTCCTGCTGGTCACCTTTTTTGTAGGTAGTTCACATTTATGTTCATACATTCTTGATCCTATCTCTTTTTGTTTTTTTGTAGTTATTTTGTTAAAATAACTACATCCACTTCATTCAACTGACTTTTATGTTTTTCCTGACATTCCCAACTCTTTTTTCCATAGAACTGAATAGGGGAAATGACATCTTATAAAAAAGCTATTATTGTTTCATTTGACATTCATTTATCAAAACAGATTAAGTATTACCCATTAATTTTCTTATGTTTGCACAATTGAAAATTTCCTCATCCATTTCCTCATCTTTAATAAACATTCTGCCAATTCGTTACAAATTCATCTACTTTTTCTGGTATGTGTGTATGTGTGTTGTTATTTATGAATAAATTGAATTCATTCATTCCATCTTCCATGACAAACAAAATTACATTGATCTTTGATACATTAATTCTTGAGGGGTCCTTGCTGTTCTCTGAGCTTGGTTGTTCCCTTCCAGATGTTTCATTACCTGAACTGGGGAACATCATCAGTGCTAGTGATGATGTTACCCAGACTACCACTAATGATATTACCTAGTTTGGGTAATGAAACTACTTCCAGAAAACAACTAAGCTCAGAGAGCACCAAAAGATCCTGCATTTCAATCATGAACTACACATATTTTTCTTTATTGATCCTTGTATGTAGGCATCATATAACATGTTTTAATTCACTAGCATATCATTTGGCTCCTCAGCCAATAGCACAGCTACATCTGGAAACTTAGTATATGCCCACATCATCTAATGTCACCATAAGCATTTATCTTTCTCATTGTCATGAACTGGGCAAAACAGTGCAGTCATAGAGCAAGAGTTATTGAGCCCAGGCACCTCAAATGGGCTCCGGTATAAGAATGCCAGGACTAGTTACTCCCTTGGGAATAAAATTTGGGAAAGGTGTAGTCATTTCAGTGTAGTTGTGCTGCTGCAGCTATAGCACCACTCCACTGCCACGCTCAGCTGCAGTCACATGATCCTCATTTCCAACACTCCCTGACAGCTTCTGACAAGTCAGTGGAAAGGCCAGCAGGAAAGGTTGCAAGTTGCTCAGTTTTAAGTCTCCCCCACATATATAACCTTCCCAACTCCTCTGTGTTTGTGCCACTGTGACCATCTGCACATGCTCATGCTCCCTTTTGGACTTGTGCTGCATCCAATCCGCATGACACCTCTTCCTCATCTCCGTGTTCCCTTCCCAGTATGCGCCACACTCCTGCATACCCAACCCATGCACCTCCGGCACAATCCCACATGCCCTCCCTAATCCACACCACTCCTCCTCCACACTCCTGTATTCCCTCTCCTACCTGGCAACAGCCACTTACCTGCCTGTTGACCCTGGACTTGCACGTCCCTGCCAGTTTGCACTGACTTTCTCCCTGGAAGCTTCCCATAAGCAAAGCAAATGAGGAAGCTGGCAGGAATTCTAGGAAGAAACAAGGGAGGGAAGGAGGAGGAAGGGAAGGAAGGAAGATAAAAGAAATTGCTTTTTTACCCACCCACAGTTATTCTGTTTAGGTAAGGAAATATCTCTGAAACGATGACCCAATGGATGATAGATTGTCTAGTTTCTTATATATTTATTCATAAATGCATTAAACAAAACAGTATACATCCACATCTTACTCCCTATTAAATGTCAAACTATTCATTAATTACTTTATTTACACTAGTGGAGGCTCCTTTTCACCCACTTCTAAAACACTTTTGATTCCCATCAAAATTGCTTTGTCTTTTCTCTGTTAATTTTTTTCTTTGCTCTCTTCTTTGTAATCATCCTGTTTCTCTGTACATTGTACAATATCAGTTTCTCTATGCTTTTTGCAGCAGTCATTCTTGTTTGCATTTTTTTTCTCATGTCCAGACTTTTTGCACGTCATTATTCCATAAAGTATCCTTTTTCATTCTTCCTGTTAAGTCAGACTAGAAAGGAAGATGAGCTTTATTGAATGCTACTGTGTTAATTACCACAGAATTTCCCTTGCTGTGTGCAGTGATAGGAAAATATGACTATTCGTTACATTGCATTGTAACTCATGCAGGGCCATAGGCATGCTCAAAAAACACGGTTGGTGGATTGAATTAACTGAACATGCACCACACAACATGTCTCAATTTTCTGTAGTGCATTTGTGAGTCATTTGTTCAGTGGGACACAACTTCAGTTTCAAATGCAATATTCCCAGTTAAGCTGACTTTTTTTGAAGCAGGAAGTAGATTCCACATTTTGCTCTTCTTGCATCTTTAGTTGCATATTTATTAAACTACCTTTTTTCCCCCTGTGGCCTTCAAGGTGATGGAAATGCCCTGTACAAAACCAGGAATTAATGCAAAATTCACATCCAAGCAATTAGAAGCAATAAAGATGTCACAGAGCAGCAACCTAATCACTTCCTTTTGTTTTCTGAGTATGGCAACCTCTTCTAATCTAGTGGGTTCTTCTACTAGATGGAACCCAAGAGAAGCTGCTCTTTCTGCGCAGTAATGAAGCTGTGAATAATCTACTCATTGGGTTCTGCCCATCGTCTCTGCCCTTGCTCCCTAATTCCAATATCAATGCATTGCTACTTACTTGGTGCTCTTCCATCTATTCTTGGTTATTATTTCTCTGTCTCTGTCTCTCTTTCTGCTGAAGTGAGTTTGGGCCGAATTGTGTGCTTTTTCTTTCTGTTCCACAGCGGCAGTGGCACGTTGGTATCTACAGTGTGAGAGAAGGAATCTTGACTAGAAATGACAGCTGCTGCTTGGAAGACTTCCTTGTTTTGCTTCTCTGTCCCCTTCATTTCCTTCTTTCTACTGAGATGCACATTTTTCCTCCTACCTGTCCTCTTTTCAAAGCAACTGTGCCAGCTCCTCTTCTCATCCCAGGGACCCCAAGGACCATTCTTTGAGGAACTCTTGGAGCTGCTACTTTCCCATCCCCTGGTATTTGCAACCACCCATTTTGAAGCAGGAAAATGTCCAGATAAGGAACATTAGTTTTCACAGATGCTACTGGGTGCAGTTGAGATAAACTAAACTAGATAAAGATTCTGCATCTCTCTCTCTCTCTTTCTCCCTCCCTCCCTCTCTCCCCCTCCCTCTTCTCTCTCTCTCTTTTATAAATTATTTTACTTTTCTTATTGCATTCTCTCTTTTCAGAGATGTTAATGCAAGCTGCACATTTATAACAAAATAAGTGCAAGATTCTACCCTCTTTTTTTTTTTTAAACAACAATCTGGAAACAAAATATGCATGGCATATGGTGTACGTACTGTTACTTCAACTATCCTTTTTTGCAACTTTATCACAAAATCAGTTCTCTGTGTCAAAAGAAAAGGGGTGTTGGTATGCTCGGGTATTACTGTGTTGGTTTTGGCAAGAATTGGACTGTTAAACTGAGCACCAACCCAGTCTCCATTTTGTAAAGTATTTTGTTTTATATATATGACAGACACAAGCATATTATATTATTATTCTATTCTATTATGATATATATTTTGTAGGAAGGTATTGTTACCTCACAGTTATGTTGAAAAGAGCAGTGGAGTAAAAGGGAGTGGAAGGGCTTCTTCTGTTGTATTATGCAGATTGCCAGATCAATCCAAAGACTTTCTCTTTATAAAACTGGAAGGTTTTTTTTGTCTTCTTGGTAGAGAAGGAGGGCCAAACTGCCTGTGTTTTGAAGTTCCAGTTCTGAACAATAAGATTTCTTTTTCTTTTGCTGAAATTTCAACCACTTCTCTTTCTTTTAAAAAAATCCTTCAGTCTTAACTAATTTCAGGGGTAAACAAAGTAGAAAACTAATAGCTACTGATTGGAACTGCTTCTTCTGTTATCAAATTCCAGGTCGGACCTATGCCGAAGACTGAAGGCTTCCAGCTTTGAGTTACAACAGGGTTTCCCAACCCTGGAAACTTTAAGATGTGTGAACTTCAACTCCCAGAATTCTCCAGCCAGCAGCAGCTAGGGAATTCTAGGAGTTGACGTCCACAGGACTTAAAGTGACCAAAGTTGGGAAACCATGGGTTACAGTTTACAGTGTGAAACTATATTCCTATTATGATCCAAGGGTGACTGCAGGATATGGTCCAAAAAAGTCAAGATGGTGACCCACAGTGCTGCAATCAAGACTCTACCTGTGCTCTATATAACGCACATTTAAAAAGAGATCAGGCTTTGACTATATTGTGTTAACTACCATATTGACTTTTTTTTAACCACACTTGCCGATGCCCTTATGTGATGCCAATGTGAGTTAAGTGAAAAACAGTCAAAATATTTGATCTGTATCGGAAGCAGCTGGCAATATTATCTTGACTAATTGTATATACGAAAGTTCTATCTCTACATATATAACAAAGCTTTTGTTTTATATAATAGACTTGGGGCATATGTAGTACAATCCTCATTGTCATAGCTTTGCTCAAATGTTTACATCAAGGATACTCTGTAGAATACAGACAACAAAGCAAAACAGAAAATGCACAAGTACTCTGTAAAAGTGCTTGTGGGGAGGGGAATTGTGTTTTTTTCTTTTCTTTTTTAAAAAAGCTAAGAAGCAAAAAAAAAAAAATCCCCAAAAAAACAAAATCAAGCTGAAAAGAAATGTGCCCTGTACTATGATATTTGAATAAAAGTTTTACTTCCTCCATTGAGTTGGGCTTGGGTAATTTTCTTCAAAAAGATTTAAAGTCTATTTATTTAGCTGACTTTATCTTTGGCAGATTATATGCTCACACTTAGCTTGTTTAGAGCCGTGGTGGTGAGGTGGTTTAGAATGTCATATTGGAAGCTAATTCTGCCCATAGTCTGGGTTTCGATCCTAATTGGCTAAGGGTTGACTCAGCCTTCCATCTTTTCGAGGTCAGTAAAATGAGAACCCAGTTCATTGGGGCAATATGCTGATTCTGTAAACCACCCAGAAAGGGCTATAAAGCACTATGAAGTGGTATATAAGTCTAAGGGCTATTGTTATTGCTAGTGTATTTATAACACAAAAGGCTCTTGGCCCAATCCCCATTTTCTCAATTTCCCTTTAATGCTCAGTCATCTCTTCATCACTGTGAGAGTGCAAGTTACTATTATTCCCATTCTACAAATTAAAAAACGAGACTGAAAAAGAGACTTGCTCAAACTCAGGACAGGAATCTATACAGGTAAACCAGCTGTTCCTGTTCTAATTCTGATCACCAGCATCTGGTGGAAGACTCTTTCCAACAAGCCCAACATGAAACATGTCAGTGTGTTTACCAAGAATCAGATCATTAGAACATCAGAGTTTGTTGCAGGAGAACCTAAGCCACAGTTAACAATTGCAGTTAAAGATAAAACTTGATAAAGGTTAAAAAAAACTTAAACAGTTCTGTTTATATTTCTGTTGAGCAGTCTCCTAATCTTTAGGACTGCAACTTCATTAATACCCAGCCTTCAATCATTCTGGCTCTATAATGTAGAGTTTGAAATCTGAGATATTTGGACAAACAAAGCTCATTTCCTCTTTCCCTTTAATTCTCTTGCCATTGACTTTGCGGGCAAAGAATTAAAATTGCCAAAGGTGAAAAAAGTGAACTGTGGCCCATGGGGTCCGAACTAGCTGACATCTAATCAAGCAACCTCTCTCCACTGGATGGTATGTCTTTAAGGGGCCTTATCAATGAAGTCTCCACCTTCACCCACCCTTATTCTCCTCTCCATTAGAATGGACTATACATGTTTATGCCACATACTGGTCTACAAACAGCCTCTCTATTTTTCCATTACAGCCCGGATGTTGAAGTGGCCAGGTTTTGAGATGTATCCCTCACTGTCTATACAGTAGTTGTAAGTTTATCGACTTTTTTTCCACATGCCCACTGCTCTCCCTCTGCCCCACACTTCACTCCTAAGAATGCTCTGGACTGATTTCTTAAATGCTGGTGCATATGGAACCACTGATGGAAATGGAGGGCATAAGAAAACTTAAGGCTGGCTGAACAGTTGCAGATAGTCTGTTGAAGGGTTCCATTCTCTGCAGATAAAACTGGTCAGTTCAGAGCATGGCTCAATTTGCTTGCAGTGCTAGTTGGAATTTCATCACCTTTCTTTGGCTAATGGAAATGGTTCCTTTTCCACCTCTGATCTTGGGAGTAAATCTCTCTTTGCAATCCACACTTATATCCGCCAACCTTAAAATCCTCGCTTTCTTGGGTCTTCTTTTTCCACACAACCTTTTCTTTTTGCTACATTGCTCCTGGGTTTGAATCTTCATCGAGCTTTTAAATCTGGGCATTGGGGGTTTCTGGTTTCCAGCAAGTATTTTGAAGCTTTTGCACGATTACTATAATATTGTTGGCAAATACACTGGGTTTGGGGTCATTGGTTTTCTTTCCCTTCTGAGTGGTTCTGTTTGACTTCATGTCTTTTATGCCAGGACTTTGTCCTAGGACAATACAGCTCCAGTTGCGGGTATCTGGTTGTGAGAAAAAAGAATTTATCTTGTACCTACAGAATGCCTATTGCCACCTTTATCAGGGATGGGAATGTAAATTTGAAATTATCAAATGGCGTGTGTGTATGTGTGTGTGTGTACCCACATAAAAACTCCCTTTGTATGTGAGGGAATGCTGGAGAGTGCCAACAAGGTAATGAGCCATTTTTTCTTCTAAACTGTTTATGTTTTCAGTCTTTTTTTTTTGCCTCAATATTTTTAGCAACAAGACAGTGTGAGACAAAAAATAAAAAAAGGAATGCTTTATTTTAAAAAGAGGGCCCTTCATCCCTCTGCAATTTTAGCCTTGCGTGGAAGTCATGCTGGCAAACAGCTACTTTTATACAAGCCCTAGGACAAATGGAAGGAAACACAGGTTAGGACGAAAGGGTTGTGAGAATAAAATAGATATGGCTCTCTGTCCTCCATCTAGGCTTCCATCTCTGCTCAGCAGCGATACTCTTTTACAAAAAAAAAAATTCTGCCAGGCTCTCACATTTTCCCTCCCTTCTCATTTGCTATTACAAAAATAGTTAACTATTCCTTGATGAGTCACAGTGTGAACAATTTTCAATATTTTCTCTCTCTGTTCCCTTTCAGCTTCAAGAATCTATTTTAGCACCCCTTGTGGGAAGAAGGGGTCACCTTAAGTTCCTGCATTAATTAAGTAGGAAATATTAATTCCCCATGTTTTAAAAATAGAATAATTAATTTTGCTGCTGTGAACTGAACAGCCCTTTTTAAATAAAGAGGCATACTGGTTGCAAATGGATCCAAAAGAGAAATTATGCTGTACTTCAGGGGTCCCCAACCCCTGGTCCATGGACCGGCACCAATCTGTGGCAGGGCAGAAACTGGGCTGTGCAATCAAGCGAAGCCCCCTATGGGATGAACACAGCACACAAAACCACGCCCCCTCCAGTCCCTGGAAAAATCTCTCTCCACAGAACCAGTCCCTGTTGCCCAAAAGGCTGAGGGCCACTGCTCTACTTATGTCTGCACAGCAAGCCCAACTTCTCTTTGTCTCTCACTAAAGAGATGTTGGGCTATTGCTTCTGCAGACCACCTGGGATGACCCCTATCTTTTTCTTGGCAATAACACATAGGTAATTTACAGTGTCTTCTATTTTTTAAAAAACTTTCCAGTATAAAATGGGGAGGTCTCCTGGTTGTTTCCTGTCCAAATATTAACCTGATGATACTTAGCCTCTTTGGAGACCAGCCAAAGTTGAGTAACTGCAGCCATCTGAGTTGGGACAGTATGCAATAAGTTAAGAACGGCATAAAATGCTTATAGATCCCTCCAGATTATCAGCTATGGCCTCTTTAAAAGAAGGCATGTGAATAATTATTTTGTGCATACCCCACATGCTATTTGTTCATATCTTGCAATTAATATTTAGCTATTGCATTGGTGCGTAGAAACATTACATTGCAAAGCAAACCAGAGACCAGTTACTGATTAGCAAACATTCTCAAGCTTACACTTTTGCCACAAGCATAAGAGGAGATGCTTTCTCTTGTCAGTTACCCAGTAATTCCTGGTTTCTAGAGCTTTTCCCCCACAGATAGGTGATTCTGTAGAATGAAAACACTTATTTGGAAATGCTGTACAGTTTTGTGCAAAGGAAGTGTCATTTTGGTCAACTGAATTTAAGTCAAACCCTGATCTTAACATAATATTATAAAATCTTGCTTCAGGGAATGTCTCTCCATGGTTGTTTTATTAATAAAAGATTACTGGTCTGGGCAGGATTGATGTTCTTCTATGACCATCATCAATTGATTTATACACCAGCATTTTTTTTCCATGAGCATCTGGAGGAGGAGGGAGAAGTGGTACTTTTTGTCTTGGGATGCCCTGAGGTAAACTCCATCCCTTTGGTACTTGCATTGCAGAAGTTGTCTCATGACATCACAAGGGACTAGATGCCAAAATGATAAAGTAGATCACTCTGCTTTTTAGTCTAGCAAATAGTGTTAAAAGTTAAATGGCAAATATAACTCATTTCAAACATAAATTTACATAATATAAACCCATATTAAAATTGATGCTAAACTCAATTAACAAATCAAAAACCTGATGAAAGAAATGAATTTTCTAAGTTTTCTAAACCCAGAGGTAATGTGGGAGAAATGCAGCTCCTGATGAAGCATATTCAGTAACCTGGGAGCAACACGGCAGGAGATCAGAAAAATGAGCCTCTTAACAGCAGCCAAACGTGGAATTGAATCCCTGCTTCTTTTTTGGCTGCTGATTCCATTTTCCTTCATTGAGATTAATTTTTATGGGATATAAGCTGTTTTTTTTCTTTTTACATTATATTATAGGAAACATAGCAGTTAATGGATATGAGGATGTCATTGGAATAAGTAGAGTTTTTCCCCCCAGCATCTTGTGCAGAGAGGTATTTTAAAGAAATAATGATGATGATAATAATAATAGTAGTAGTAGTAGCAGCAGCAGCAGCAGCAGCAGCATGTAAGTTCAGTAGATTTAAGGAATTTTTTCCCTTTGGTTTCCTACTCAAACCTGGTGGGAAAAATCTTTTGCTCCTAAATTTGGCAAAGTGGTTTTGTAAACTGCAGAGCCACAGAAAATACATTTAAGGACTTGCATGTGAGTTACAGAATACCCAGTATTGCTTTAGATGCAACAGTGCTCAGCCCATTTCGGGATGTTTCCATTGTATCGCCATTTTAGGCATACATGGAGGGCAGTGAAGAAGATTACATTCTTTCATAAATAAAGAGCCTCTTATGCTCTTGCATATGGATTTTTTAAGGATAACATGGATTTCTTTGAATAGCTGCGTTTTCTTTTCTTAGAAGCTCTGCTGATAAGAGTTGAACTACGAAGGTGCCATCAGCCAATTTCTCCTGTAATTTAGTTTAGACTTGAACATTTCTCCATCTCTTCCCCCATCATAAGAGTGTTTACTGTTGAGACAGCAGTGGTAGATATGTTGAATTTGACATTGGAGATCTGTGGATAAGAGTGCTAATTTTTAAGTTCCCCTTTACCACTTGGTAAAGCTCAGTTTTTGTGAGAATTAGATGCTAAATCTCCATACATCAATTGAATCCAGGAGGAAGCCAGGTCATTTATTGTTTTCTGTTTCTCTGTTGATGATTTAGAACAAACAGGCCCAGACTTGGATAACATTTACCAGGTGATTTTCTGAACCCAGAAAAGAGTACATATGTGGGGTGAATTTATCTCATGGAATCATGCTTTATGAAACTTACCAAAAAATATAGGCTGCTTGTTTAGTCAGTCTTGACAAAAGGAGGATGCCATCAGCAGGCTTGCATTCAGAAGAAATATATGAAATATTTAGGTCAGAAATAGATGGTGTGTTTTTTCCTTTAGAGATAGGCACGTTGAACTTCAAGGGCATACTTAAAGAACAACCATCAGAAGAATGGTCTGTTGTGCTGGGTGTGACAAACTGGGGAAGTTGTTGCTTCTTGCTGGATGCACGATTACACTAGCTTATATTTTTTGTTGGTCTTTAGAAACATTTTTGGAAGTTAGAGTTATTGTCTTCTTTGCCATCTTCCTATTTAATTTTTTTAATTAATGATGTCAGGGAAAATGGCAGGTACCTGGGTAGGTGCCCTGGGCATATTAGTGCCTACAATTGGTTTAAAGAGAGATAATGCACTACTAGTTTTAAAATCCCCAATAGCATTAGACAAAGCAATACCCCCTGGTCTTCCAATAAGAAATTGCCCATTTCATACACCAAGCATCAGTTGCCAGGAATGGAGAAACTAGAATTTTCAGGTGTTTCTGAACTATGTCTCCCAGGATCCCAGTTTATTGGCCATGTGGGCAGGAGTGCTAGGAATTGTAATTCAGCTCCTCACCCTTATTATATAGTTGCTACACTAAACATCCATTTGTATACTACGTTATGAATCCCTGAGCTTCTTTCTCCTCTGCAAATAATTGTGCGCCACCTGTTTTCTTTGAACACAGAAGCTCCTTTCTGTTGGCTTCAGAATGATCTTGCTCAGTGGAAAGTGATTTTGCCTGTTTTTATGGCAAACATCCATCCTGTATTTACACAGGATGAAGCCTAATTCAACTCAGTGGAACATTTGTAAGTGGACACATACAGGATTGCACAGTCATTCAGACCAACTGCTTTCTTGTCATGAATATATAAGACCAAAGAAAACCTGACATTCTTTAGGCCCCACAAAACAGAGCAAAAAAATAAAGAAAATCAAATGAAATGATGCTACTTCCAAAATAAAATACTTTGTTTTAGGAACATTCCACTCATGCTGTACATGTAGTTTTCACAAATAGGGGTACAGTATAAATCTTGCCTTGGTGAATGATTCTGAAGAGGGTCCATCTAATATCCCCAGAAACTGTCTTCAAATCCCTATCAGAGAGTTGCCAAATATGAACTCCCCCCCTCCTCCTATTTTTAGGTGCTTTATGCAGTAATTCCCTCTATCAGTGTCTTTAGAGAAAAAAATCTGGCCCAAAAGAACAGAAATTACAAAGAGGCAAATTGCTTGTGTGTATAGTCCATTGGCTATCACTCAGATAAGCTGTGTCTCTTAAAGAGAAAGTAGACCACTTGTTATTTTAAAAGAGAAGACTGTAGAATCTGAAATCTGTTCTCTTTGGCCAAAGACCAATCAGTCTGGACAGTCTTCAAACACAATTTCTCTGCAGCTGAGCCACACTCTGAGAATTGTTGCTTCTTGTGGAACAGCTGATGCAACGCCCCTTCCAGCCTCTCTAAGTCAGGAAAGATCAGAAATGTAATTTGTAATTGGCTGGAAGTGTCTCCCCCACATCACTCTGTAACCTCAGCCTGATTCTAGATTTGTCCATGGTGGAACAGTGTGCCCACCCTGAGAGTAAAGTAGACCCACAACAGTTAGTTGTTAACAAAGATTGGGAGAGCAGCAGCTTGCCCTGAATAAGATGCCAGATGTTCTGGAGGAAGCAATGTTTTCTTTTATGTGGGCAATATATATATATATATGTATAAATTTGTTTTCTTAAGTTTTCGCAGGTACTTACATGTATGGTATTCAGCTTTGTCTGGGTATTTTCCCACATCATTATAGTTGTGCTTTTAAAGTTGTAAAGTTGCTACAACTTTAAAAGTACAACTATAATGACATGGGAAAATACCCAAACAAAGATGAATACCATATATATATATGTGTGTGTGTGTGTGTGTGTGTGCGCGCGCGCGTGCTGTTCAGCTTCCTTCGGGCATTATCCCACATCATTTTAGTGCATTTAAAGTTGTAGCAACGTTTCAGCAGAATCTCATCTGCCATCATCAGGCTTCTGTCTTGAGTTTGTATGTGGGTCAGGCTATCACAGGTGTTGGTTTTAAATTCCCTGTGCATCATGCCCGGCCACATACATTGGACAGACCAATAGAAGAATAAGTACCCGCCTGGATGAACACAAAAATGCAGTAAAAAAGCTGGAACACACCTCCTCACTAGTCCAACACATGAAAGCCACAGGTCACAACATCAACTTCAATGGCACCAAAACCCTAGCCACTATAGAAAACCTCAGCCACAGAATCATCAGAGAAGCCATAGAGATTGAACAAAAAGACCTGAAAGCATGAATAGAAGAGATGATTCCACCAGACTGTCAATCATTTGGAAGCCTGCACTCTCAAATAGAAATATCTCCACACCAAAAGCAAGACAAACACCTGGGCACAAACAGACTCCCTCTGATATCTCCAGCTCAAACACACCCCAACCAGGCACCCAGATGAAACTTAGCTTCCTAATAGATAATAGCCGTCCTTTCATGCGAAGCCAAGCTTCACTGAAAGCCTCCAACACAGGAACAGAGTGTTGCCAGCCAATCAAAGCCACAAAACAGACAGAAGAAACCAGAAACACCAATCAAACAAACTCCAAGTCCAATAAACACAGACCAAGACTCCCAACCAATCAGGATGTAGAAAAAAAACATCCTGCCACAACAATAGGCTAGCCTCAAATTTAAAACCAA
>BLBF01000033.1:14995252-15063602 GCA_015471245.1 Laticauda colubrina
AATCCAGAGCCCTGGCTAATGCCACCCACAAACCCAAACTATGGCTAAGATACATCGATGACACATTTGTGATTTGGCCCCATGGAAAAGAAAACCTAAACAATTTCCTAACACACCTAAACAACACACACCCCAAAATCAAGTTCACCATGGAAATGGAAATAAACAAACAACTACCATTCCTAGATGTACTAATCTACAAAAAAACAGATGGCACACTGGGACATACCATATACCAAAAGAAAACACACACCAACCGCTGCCTCAACGCCCAATCCCACCACCACCCAGCACAGATAAATTCCGTAGCGAAAACACTAATTACCAGAACCAAACGCCTGGCAGATAAGACACATATAAAGACTGAACTATGCACCCTGACTGAAGTATTGACAGCCAATGGCTTCCAAAAAAACAAAATCACCAACCTGATCCACAAAAACACACCAAGACATAACAGAGACCAAAAAGACCAACAGACCTATGGAACAGCTGTCTTGCCCTACATAAGAGGTACTACAGATAAAATCAGTCAGATACTTCACAGGCATCACATCAAGACTGCCTTCAAAACAGACAAAAAAATAGCAGCCATCCTGAAGAACCCCAAAGACAAAATTGACCTGGAAAACCAAGGCATATACGAAGTCCCCTGTACATCATGCCCGGCCACATACATTGGACAGACCAATAGAAGAATAAGTACCCGCCTAGATGAACACAAAAATGCAGTAAAAAAGCTGGAACACACTTCCTCACTAGTCCAACACATGAAAACCACAGGTCACAACATCAACTTCAATGGCACTAAAACCCTGGCCACTATAGAAAACCCCAACCACAGAATCATCAGAGAAGCCATAGAGATTGAAAAAAGACCTGACAGCATGAATAGAAGAGATGATTCCACCAGATTGTCAATCATTTGGAAGCCTGCACTCTCAAATAGAAAGATCCCCACACCACAAGCCAGGCAAACACCTGGGCAAAAACAGACTCCCTCTGATAGCTCCAACCCAAACACCCCCCCACCAGGCACCCAGGTGAAACCCAGCTTGCTAATGAATAGCAGCTTGCTAATGAAGAGCAGCCGTCCTTTCACACGGAGCCAAGCTGCACTGAAAGCCTCCAACACAAGAACAGAGTGTTGCCAGCCAATCAAAGCTACAAAACAGACAGAAGAAACCAGAAACAACAATCAATCAAACTCCAAGTCCAATGAAGATAGACCCAGGCTCCTAGCCAATCAAAATGGACCAGCCTCAAATCTGAAACCAGGAACTAACTCTATACAGAAGCCTGAGGATGGCAGATGAGATTCTGCTGAAACGTTGCTACAACTTTAACAGAACTACAATGACGTGGGATAATACCCGAAGGAAGCTAAACAGCACATATGTATATGTATATGTATATGTATATGTATATGTATATGTATATGTATATGTATATGTATATGTCTATACATACGTATATACATACAGGTGATGTGGGGTGGAGAAGAATCTGGTAAAGTTTGATTGCTCAGGAGACCTGGAAATAAATTACACGTTCTTCCTCCTTTACGTGAAGATTGATCAACTGGTAGAAGAGCTAGAATTCCAACTGGGAGGTGACACTCTACTTTCATATGGCTTGATTTTATGGACGAACAAGATGGATCTGCAATAGAATGTGGCTTTCTGGAATAATGTAATGATTGTTCACTCCGCTCCCCCCAAGAGTCACTGGCTTGAGATGGGTGGCTATGCTTATTGATTGATTGAAAATAATGATAAATAAATACATTCCTGACTGCGGTCAACCAGCTAAGACTTCTTTCAAGATGAATCATTCCATTCTTCCTTTCTTCTGCCAGTCATCCATTCCTCCTGTCCACTGAGTGTATTCAGTCCTCATGAAGATATGTGGGAATGGAGGTCCAGGATTTTTCTGTTGCTATTGGACATGGAGGGCTTCCACAAATGTCAGAATCCTCTCCACCTTTTTCAAATGTCTCTTCTAGTCATGGGTGGTGTTACTTTGGCTGCTTATGTATCTACACTCCTCAGTAATTATCAGAACTGTAGATGATTTTTTCTTACATTGCCTGTCTTAAAATAGAGGAGCACTTTTCTTTACTTGAGAAAGGAATCCATAAAAATAAGATTGACATGAACATGCGTATTTTGATCAGAAGAACCTTTAGTACCAGCCTATGTCTTGAAGGTATGCACTCTTATGTTCTTTAGCTGTTTTTGTATTTTTCCAAATTTCATGGGCTGTAAACTCTTTGTGTTTCCTGGATCTGGAGCATCCTGTCACTGCCATGAACATTTCTTCCAAGAGTCCTAGTCGCTGATCATCTAATTAGTTGTAATACAGGCAAGCAGATTTTTTAGAGTCCAGAGCCAGGATAAGTATCCTGTGACTCTCCCACGCTTCAAGAATGTGGAGCATGACAAGGTGATACCCAAATTCTCTGAGAAGATATGCATATTGATTACAGTCAGTGGAAATCATGTGATGATAGCAACAGGGAATGAGGTATGGTCAGGAAACAAAGACAAAAGTCAACCTTCCCCCTAAAAGAGAGTTACAGTGTCTTCCTGCCAAAATAACTTTTCTGAGAAAGCAGCTTGCTTTCTTTGTTTCAATAAGAGGAGGGATATATTCTGGTGTCATGCCCATGGCAACTGTGACTTACATTCCAATCCCATCACTTGACCTGAGGCCAATGTCTCCCAGTGTGTTTGGCTACAATGCATATTGCTTTTAACTTGTTTCGGCTAATGGTGGTTGTTGTCCAACATATTTGTGGGTGAGTGATCAGCGAAGGGTGAAGTGGACAGCATCTACTCACAGCTGTGTATGTGTATGTTGTTTTCTGCATGACACAAAGCAGTGTCAATTTACCTGTCCGTGTTCTGGATAGTCTTCCATGCATTTAAACTTGGCTGGAGAAAAGAAACATTGAGATAGTTTGTCACTGAATCTTGGCATTTAGGCCAAAGACTTTTTCCAGGCAAAGCCATTGTTTAAAGATTCATAGTGTTGTTTTGTGAAGACATGAAGTTTCTTTGACTATGGTGGGGACTATGTTTGTAGTGATCTTTGTTTGGTGTTTGCGTCATCCCTGCATTCCACTTTGTTTTGTTGTCCTTGTCAATACAGACCACTTGTGTCCTGAAACAGTTCTGGCTAAAACTATGCCTTGCTTTCTCTTTGCAGGAATCCTTTTGCCAACGTCCAGCTCAAACCAACGGTGACAAATGATCGTTCAGCTCCTCTCATCAGCTGATCCAGAAATGTTGGGTTACGGCGGGTACCTTGCACCTTTTGATTTTCCTTTCACCTGTGTTGTATTTCTGTGAGGTCCTTGTACAGTTTACGTGTCTTTCCCTCCAACTCTGTTTTGGTAGTTAAATAGCATTTAAGTGGCAATGCTGGCATGCTTTTCCTTTTGCTCATTAGAAATAGAAGAGAAACTTGACCCTTAAAGAGCGATGGGTTTTGAAAGGGATGCTACACTGCTATATTGAGAGGAGACCTAGATAGACCAGAAAGCAGGCCCTGCCTTCTTTGCCTTTTGCAGCTATATGCAATGTTCATAAACGTTTTAAGAATAGCCATGGAGATAGATGGACCTGGCAGTTTTGCAGTGGTCCTGTGTTTGTCAGTTAACATTTTTCCTGGAAATCTTTTTCACCTTTTATCAAAACCTATGGATTTGAACAGGACTTCAGAGCTGTCAAGAGAAGCTTTGGGGCTGCCTAAGGCCGTCAGATGAAATGCATGACCTGGGTCCTGCTCACTCAACCCTTGGAACTGATACGGACTTGAATCTTCCAAAGCGCTTCTTGGTAGCTCCCTCCTTACCTTGCATTGGACTTTTGCTGGATAAAAGTTTTACTGAATCGATGTTTAGAAGAGCTGGGCTCCTCAAAGCAATTGTCTTGATTTGACACTTCGTTAATGGTCCTTTCTCTCCTAATGGCCCCACATCTATTCAGCTTGTCTGTGATGATCCTTTAGCGGTAAGGCCCACTGATGGCCAAATTATTGTGAATACCTTTTCCAGCATTTTAAGATGGTTGGGGAATGTTATGCAGGAAAGAAATATTTTCAACTAGCACCATCTGCTGCTTGAGCATTTGTTTCATTTCTCTGGAGCTTTAAATAGACCAAGGAGGGACCATTAAAAATCTGGTTTAGTCCTACAGTGCCCAAACTCTCCTTGCTCTGTCTTCTTACTGACACATCTTGACTGGTACAGGTGTGTCTTCTGCTGCCAAAACAAGTTAGTTTAAGACAGCTTGACTTCTGCCTTGGTATTGGGTCAATGCTGTTTGAAAGGTCCTTTGTTCTGTTACTAAGCTTTTTTTTTTAATTTTTAATTTTTCTTTTTAAGTTGCACTTGCCTTCTAAAGTAGATATTCAGTCACAAATAAGCTTTTTTCTTATGTTCTGTCCTATTGACTCTCAAAGTCTGGTAAGATGTAACAAAGACCATTCAGCTCGCTCCTTGTATTTATGTAACCCAAGATTAATGAGTAATTCTAGGAAACAGTAGTTATCAAAATGGAACTGGACTTACCCACTATTTGGAGTGCTCTTACTGTTTGAATTCCAGTTATAGCGCCAGAGTCTGGTGATAATGGAAACCCAATTCCTAAAATACATTTGACTTCAAATATGGACTGATAGAGGCAAATTAGCAGTCAATTTTTAAGAGCTGTGTGTCTATTTCTATGCCATTTAACCATTCTTTCTTTGAAATTCTTATTGAAATCCTAATGAATTATGATAGATCCAAACTTCTACCTTATTCTACATAATAGTAGCCCCCAGCTGACTGTACAAAATCTATATCAAGCTGCTGCTTTTTCTTCCCAGAAAGGAATGATATTAATGATATTTTTTCCTCTGAAAGTGGCAAAGCTTTTGGCCAAATATTAAATAGCCTCCCTCATCTGATCCTTTGTGCAATCTGAAGTCATTTGCAGATGCTTTGCTTTTTCCAGTGACTCTTAAAAAGCAGTCGCAGCTGCCTTAAATATAAATTTACCAATTTTATCATTAAAATCATTCAAGTTCAAATGTGATCATAGTTTCTGTGGTCTCTGTTCCCAGTTTCTGAAAAACATCAAGACTAGTTTCTGTGATACACTTAGCCCAGAATTGTATTGTCTAGCTTAACTTGTTGATTGAACTTAATCATTGTGGTTTATTCAATTAATCAAAGTTAAACTGTGGCTTAGCATGCCATGTAGATCCTGTTTAAGTCTCCCATGCAAACGTGGAGATTGTTAGTGAACATGACTTGTACATTTCCCTGTGGCTTATGATGCACAAATATAAATATCTTAAAATCTATATTTTTATATAAAGCAATTTAGCTAAAAACCAGTTACAGAAAATCTCTTAACTCTGATAGTTCAGATAAGGCCACAATCCTAAGGAAAATTATGTAAAAGATGAAACTTACTGGCCTTGTTTTTTATCACATGCTACAATTGCTTTTTTTATTGCTGCATCTTTCCTCTATTACAGTGCTTTCTTGAAAATCATTTTTCCAGTTGTTGAATCATTTATTTTATGGTCTTTGTCCATATAAGTATAGTGAAGATTCCCAGCCACACTGTTGTGAAAAATTGCTGTTTGTGTGTGTGTGTTGCATATGCATTTTTTAAAAAGTCAAACTTTGCCAAATTATTATTTTTAAGAAGGAAGATTGATTTTTAGTTCCTTTCTTTGCTCCTCTCTCAGACCAGTTCTTTTCTTACATATTTTCAGCAGTACACCCTTTGCTATGGAATTATTTAGTTCTCGCCATTTCAAGGCTGGCAAGTTGAAATCCACACATCTTAAAAGTTATTAAGGCTGAGAAACTTTGATTTAGATGATTCAAGGCAAATAGGAACTGTAGCTTGCCAAATGGAGCTAAGGGGTGGCAGGGCTCTCAGCTCCTAGACTGAATGAGAGACAAAAGATACAAAGATTCCCAACCAAACATTGGCTCTTGCAAGATGGGCTTGCAAGTAAAATCAGAAAGTAGAACAGGCTAGCTGAGGCTCAGATTATCTCAGGTTTTTTTTTTTAGGTGCCCAGTGCCATATGAAAATGGGAAGGTTTGTGGGAACATCTTATGTAGGAGATGCCAGAAAATGGAGCCTGATATTGCTTTTCTTTTATTCAAAGGTAGGATAAAACTTGCAATAGCAAATGAGGGAGAGGGTTTTTCAAGGGAAGATTGACCATAGTCACTTTTAAAATTCATTGGTTTTTGATCTCCTTTCCCCACCCTAATTGAACTGTTTAAATAATTTCTCCTAAACAGGCCCAGGTACATGAAATAAATGACTGATTGACTAAATGGGAAATTGTTACTGTACGATATGTTGGCACAGCAATTACATAACTGAAGATGAATCTGAGCAATTCAACTGAATTGTGGCTGAGAGTTTTGGAAATTGTAATCCCAGTCCATGAGGGGAGCAGTAAATTGGGAAAGCTGGTTTAGGTAATGTTACTTGATCAGCTTATGCTCTTCAAGAGTGTCTTTTGTTAGGACTTGAAGATTAAGAGGTTTCTCCTAGATGGTTTTATGGTGTTTGTGCTGCCGATACTTCATTTCTTGGTTAACTAACTTACTCCCAGATGAACAATGTTATATGACCCTCTTGCCTTCATGTTGATTGTGTGAAATTAAGGTTAGAAACAATCCATGCCTAACTCTTAATTTCTCATTCAATGTGATAAGGATATGGTGTACACCTTCCAGTTAAAACCGGAATTGGAGCTGGGTGGCTTATCATATAAAGAAATAAAAAAAATTAAGTGGAGCAAGTTGATATATGTGATGGATCTTGGGAATAAGCAACATAATTATAGTCACATGATGTTCCATGATGTGGGAATTTATCCTGTGACTTTCCAGTATTTTTGCTACAAGAAAAGCAGCAGCAGACTAACCAAAGTCTTGTGGTATCAGAGTACTTAGTCTGAGCCTGATTGGAAACCACCATGACTAGCCATTGGGAGGCTGGCTCTTTGTAACAATGAAAGAATTACACACAATTAGGAATATTACCTTCTGAATGTTATCTTCTCCCTTTGTTGCCCTGCTAAATGTTTAGCATGCATGCTAATGATAACCACAATAGTGGTGGGATATTTTAAGAACTGATGCTGAGGACCCGAGTATTAAAAGTGCAAGGGCTTTTGGAACAGTTGCCAAGAGAAGCAACATACCGGCCCAGGAATAGTTGTGATCACCTTTTCAAAGCTAAATCACCATATAGCTCTAATAGCTTATTCCTTTTGTGGATAGGGGTGCTTACTGTGCTGTGGCCTCCTGCGGTGAAATTAGCCTTCCAAAATACGAAACACTGAACCTCTGATCAGTTAGTTACCTGTACACTGGCATTAAAATCAGAAAATGATTGAACATTTTAACAAGAGTTGGCTCTCAACATCAAAAGAAATTATGGTAAGAAACTAGATAAATGAAGGGGTTTTTTTTTCTAGTATGACGCATCAAGGGGAGTATTAAAAGAGCTTCCATAACAAGCTTCAAATAATACTAGAGCCCAAGTCTCAGTGCCCAATTTACATAGCTGTAGGAAGGAATAATAATTTATTATTTCTTAGTTGGAAGTGATAAAAGTTTCAAATCATAAATGTTGCCCCCACCTTTAAAAAAATCCCTGTATAATTCTCATCCAGTGGCTGTAATCCTTCCTACCCAGTTAAGAATTAGAGGTAGCCTTGGATTACCAAATTCAACCAGTTTTGGTCCAAGCTTTTAAACTTACTAAATATTTCTTGAGGACATGCCTCTATAAATTCTTGAAAATAGCTAGTTTTTCCCCACTCAACATTCTCACCTCTTAAGACATTGACATCAACTGGAGAAGGAAAGTAACTTGTCTCTAATTCCATCACTCGTACGCACAAAAGGAATAAGCTATTAGAGCTATGTGGCAATTTGGCTTTAAAAAAAATGATCACAACTATTCCTGGGCCAGTGTGTTGCCCCTCTTGGCAGCTGTTTCAAGAAGTTTTCATAGTGGTAAATTGATTCTTGCTTTGCAATACAAGCATAGCAATGCAGGTGCCAATTTTCCTGTATTTTTCTATTTTTTTTTCTGTCTGTCAGATACCTGACGCCTTAGTCAAGAAAGGGTCAGTCATTTTATCTGCAAACCATTCTTACTACACTGCATGGTTTGATGTATTCAGTGTCTCTCAAGACTTCTGGCTGAATCTGTACCATCCATAATTTTCATTATTTCCTGCTGTCTTCAAAACACACAGATGGAGGAGAACAAGCAAAAGTTACGTTATTTTAAAAATGTTTTATTTTTAATAGTTATTGGACCAATGATATTTGACACACATGCTGGGAGCTGTATGGAACTCAGCACTGATAAAAAATACAGCAATTATGACCCGTATCAATAAAATACACTGTAAATAGCCCACCCCTCTCTATTTCTCTCTGTTTCAAAGAAGATCATTAACCCAAAACATAACTCTAGTTCTGACCTCATGCAGTCTCTCAGGGGCTGACAGCTGTCTGTTACTATAGACCATATACCTATAGGGGCAGCGTTGTCAAAGGTAACTAGATAAGGAAATGAAGGAAATGAAACTTAGAGAGCAAACTGGGCTGTAACTTCTTCCTGTACCTGTTCTTTTGTCATGGTACTGGTTGTTTTTGCCTTAGAAAATGGAATATGGCAGTGGCAAGCTAGAATCACACTATGTAGCTGACAGATTTGCATTTCATTTGATGTGGAAGAATGAGTATACACACACACAACACACAAAACACACAAACCCCCTCCAGGTGCAGGGGTGCAGCACTCAACTATCCAAAGCCAGCACCATCATTCCTGTATGTACCAATATGGACCAATGCCACCTGATAGTTGCTGAAAATCCAGGCAGGTGCAGGACATCACACAGAATATTTTGGGAGGATGTGAAACTCGATGAGATTAAGAGGTGCTAAAAATCTGGAAATACTCAACAGTAACCTGCCTTTTCTTTGTAAAATTCTCCTTTTGCTTCGCCTGAAATGTCTACTACAAGAAGGAACAGATCTACCCATTGCTTCTCAAATTCTTCTCAGTTCTCATTCCCAAATATTTCCCCATGGTAAAATAAGGAATAACAGTGTTCCTGCCATTAAATTTGTTATTTCCCCAAGAGGCTTCTCTTCATAAATAAAAAAGAATCTTGGAGGATAGTTTCTTTTGTTTCCAATGAATGTTGGATTTGGATTAAACCTGCCCAAGAGGTAAAACGACCATACAGCTCTGCAGCTAACATTATTTGATTTTATAATCACTTTTCCAAACTTCTGCTTTATGGTTAATAATGCAATAATGGAGGCATCCTTCAAGGAGGTTTTTTTTTAAAGAACTTTGCTTGCTTGGTCTCCAGGCATTTACACACACCTGTTTAGAAGAGTCTCTTCGAGTAAAAATCTAATTTGTGGCATGCAACCAACAAACCAGAAGTGGAACAGGTAGGATCCCACTGTTGACCCATTTGTTCTGATGGAGCTTAGAAGGCTCCCAAGCAAGTGATGGGTGGGTTGATCTGAAGCTTACAGGATGCACTTTTTCATATTTATTTTAAAGAGAGTGGGTGTGTGTATTTACCTAGCAAATACTATAGCATGACCAGATCATTCTGGGTCATTCCAATAGAGATAATGGATATTTGGTCATGAGCATCCTAACCCACTTACCCTCCCAAGCTATCTTGGCTGTTATATAGTGCAGCCTTGTTTGCCATCCACAAATTATTCCAGTTCAGCATTAATTAATGGTGCTGCAGAGGGAAAAACCAAGGCTAAGAAATAATAGGCCGAGTATGCCAAATGGGGGAACAACAAATAGCAGAACAATGAGGATTAATGAGTCTTTTGCATTCCTCAGAGTATCAGAGAAGCCTAAACTATACATGCCCAGTAAATATCTGCTTGATTTGAATATAATACAAACTGATTGTAAAGGTGTGTTAATTGGCATGCCCATTATTTCAAGGCAGAAATAGCCACTGGAAATCTTAACAAAGTTGCTACTGCCCTGTCTTCAGTTTTATCAGATATTGCAGAAGTATATTTAGGCTTTTCCTTGCACCTACAAGGTAGCTTTTGACATAGAAATACAGTTGGAATGACAGTATCTGTTAAGCCCTAGGATTCTCTCACCTCTGGGAGTGGGGGCAGAGGCATTTTCACCAGTTACATCAGCCCAGACGGATATCAGTTACATTCCCCAAACACAGAATAGAGTTCTCCATTTGGCAATAACATTCTACTGGTTTGCCAGGAGTATAAGATGAACTGATGGGAAGTATGCAGAATTATGAGAACAATGTTCCCAAATGCATAGAGTACCCTCAGACTGGAGGCTTCAGGTACTAATCAATTATTGCTACATGCAAAAATACCTTAGGTAAGACCTTTTTTTAGATGCTCAGTTCAATGTATGGAAATCTACACGTTGAAGTCCAGTGTTTCTCAACCTTAGCTCCTTTAAAATATGTGGACTTCAACTCCCCCAAATCCCCAACCAGCAACACTAGCTGAGGATTTCTGGGAGTTGAAGTTCACACATTTTACAGTTGTGCTAAAGTTGGGAAACACTACTGTGTAAATAAAGGGCTAGGCCTACATCACGTGTTTTTCTTTGACCATAGACACAATCTGAAGGAGAGTTTTATCTGGATTTGAATTCAGGTAGAGCTCTCAACTTGATCCATTTCAAACAGAAGATTAGCTTTAAAAAAAACTAGTTTGCAATATCTGATGCATTCAGTAAAATGCCTGAAGGGAGAAAAAGTAAACCACCCTTTGACTGGTATCCTACTTAATCAGCCTATGCACGTTCAACAATATTTCACATACACAAGGAAGGACATAGACATAAAGCTATATGGATAGGAGAACAAAAATGCAGCCTCCCCCTTTAGTCTTTTTAAAAGTTGGGGGTAAAGTGCTTTTTATTTCAAGTTATTGCTAAAATGTTTATTCGTTTTCAGGGAAAGTGCATTTTAGTGCAATTTTTCATCTATCCATCTATATGAGAGTGAATAGCATGGTGCCTAACAGATTAGTGCAGCAGACAGCACATATCAAAGCCATTAAAAGTTGAAGTTCACTTACACTTGTGATGTTTATAAAATTCAAACAGCAATGGAAGAAACAGGAAAAAAGAGCCAAGGTGAGTGGGCTGTGATAGCATCATAGAGATGCTCTCTATAAAATGAGCAAGCAAAGATTCTTCCCATGGGTGGGTCCAGCCTTTATGCCCCTGCCTATTAAGTCCTCATCTCTTCTTATTCCAGGTTCTAAAAACAGATCTGAGAATGTAAAGAAAGGAAGAAATCAATTATAACAATATCTCCCTTTTTTACTTGTGGGAGCTTGGGAAAGGGACTTCCAATGGGATGAATCCCATTGGAAAACGCAGCTGGCTGCATTTTTAACAAGTTGCAGTTCTATAGAGGGCAATATAAAAGCTGCTCAGATAAGGATGGTAACAGCAGTCTTCGATGCAGTTTGGGATTTATTACAAGCCTGGTATTCCAAAACACTTGTGAATTCTTCTAAACTAGCCTGGGGAAGGAAATAGAACTCTAGGTATATTGCAGAAAATCAAGAATTTTATTCATTATTTAATCTTTGTCTAGTTAAGAATTTCAGTGGCTACATTATTTCTGACCAAGATATTTACCTTCACCCCCCACTCCCCATAAAAGCGGTTGTTAGTGAGCTGTATGTTTGAAGAATTACCCTGGGCTCAAATACATTTTTATTCATTAGTCAATTTCATTATCAAGAGGCCAAGAACCTGTCTGTTCCTCATCTAGCCTGTCCTAAATAATCCAGGCTCCAGTCTTTGAATGCTCAAGAGAATTATATAACCACCATTTTGGTTTGCAGAGGATGGAGAGTGGATGGGAAATGTAGACCACCAGATTTCATTTCCAGATGATGCTGATGTGCTTGGTACCCAATGAGGGGGGAAAGGGAGAGCTCCACTAAAGCTGTGTTATGGCATACATCCCAGCTGCTCGCAAATTGATTTGTGACAGTGAAACATTTTGAAAGTGCATTCAGCCATGGAGGCCAATAAATGACACCTTCTCGAGAAAACATCTATAGTTTGTATACACATTCCATTGCACACATTCCATTGGACATTTTGGAAGGTGCACAGTTCATCATATCTTTCTTTTGATGTTAATGGGCAAAATGCAGACAGCAAAGTATACAAAGGTTTCCTTCAACTCTCCTTGAATTCTGGGTTTAATAGCTGCTGGTGTAGGTTTTCATGGCTCATGTGTTGCCTCCTTCTCAAGTTGGCAGCAAAATTAAATCAGTACTTCAACCACAACAACAACAAAAAGGGGGGGACAAGAAGAAACAGGAATGCTGTCTTTAAATCCAGCTCCATACTGGAGCCTGGCACTCGTTTTCTCAGGGTCTCCTCTGGTTCAGGAGCTCTCTAAAAAAAGCAAATAAGAGTGCCCTAAACCAGGGGTCTCCAACCTTGGCAACTTGAAGCACTGTGGATTTGAACTCCCAGAATTCCCAATTCTGGGAGTTGAAGTCCACAAGTCTTCAAATTGCCAAGGTTGGAGACCTCTGCCCTAAACCAACAAGCAGGCTGTTGTGTTCTGATCATGCTAAGGAAGTATATGGTAGTCCAAGGAAGGACAAGTATTATTCATTTGGGTTCATCAACCAGCATCAGGAGAAATGAGACATGGGCATCTGTGTTGCTCATGGTGGGCTTCAGAAGGAGTGGAGCAAAAGGCATATAAGTATCCACCACCCAAGAAGGTTGTGAACAGATCCTGGTCACCTTTCACACCCAATACCTCTTTGAACCAAGAAAGCAGAACTCACAGAAGGGTCTTAGCAAGAAATGTCAGACATAGAAAGAATTCTGACTGGAGGAAGAAAACATAACCTGCTGTAAGCATGCAGCATTTTAAAGATGTCTTCCTCCACTAAGTCTATACTTAGAGAACTGCACCTTTTGAAACACTTCTCCAGCTGGCTGGAACTGATGTGGGTAGCAGGAGTAAGTAAGCCAAAAAATAAAATCTGGCTGTCACTATCACCTAAACGCTGCCTAATGGAGGGATGATGAATCATTGCCTCATGCATGGCTATGGCTGTGTATACTATGAAAATTAAAGCTGTGCTCATGAACCAGAACCGGGCATCAGTACTAGTGCCAAGCTTGCCACCTTTAGTCACAACATACTCCAAATTGGAAGCACTATGAAGCACAACGCACAGACATTCTGCAGCTCTGTCGGGTCTCTTTCTTGGTGTTTCCTCTGATTCTGTGAGGAAATGACCCAGTAGCTACCAGCTGCCTTTTGCTCTTGTCTGTTTACCACCCAATTTCCAAAGCCAGTGACTGGTCTATAGTCCCCATAAGCCACAACTCCTTAAGTGCAAGATGCCTCTGACTCATTTCCATTTTACCCCACCATCCACATTGCACAATTATCCTAAATCTTGAACTAATCAAAATCTAACAAACAAAATCATCCCGAAGCTTTTATTTTCCTTCTTCCCCCAGCTGTCCCCCCACCCTCACCCAAGATGCCTTGATAAAAGTTAACTCTTTACATCTCTTTGGCAACAATAACTTAAATCTGCCACTCTGTTAGGGCAGGTGGGTAAACTTTGTACAAAAATAGTCTCAGTGGTAGTTTGATCTGCTTTTGTGATGCATCTGCCGGGCATTTCTTCCTACATTCTTCCTGAAGGGTGACGAAGTTTGGAAAAAAAAAAAAAAAACATCCCTAGGACGTGGTATTTCTCTCACATTCCCAACAAGTCACATCGTGGCTCTCTAGGAGGCACTCCCCAAATAATGCTGTAGTAGAGAACGGATGGTAGGTCTCAGCACCACATTTAACAAAACATTAAAATAAATTTTGGGGTTTTTTTAGTTCCTGTACTCCCCATTTCACCTCCTGGGATTCAGGCTGCTCACTCAAGGCTAAGGAGGAGAAATGGGAAGTGCTGAAGGCTATCCACACACCACTTCCAAGCTTCTCATATTGATCCTGCCCATGACAGAAGGCAAAGTCTTCGGTAGAACTGAGTACCTGGGACCAGACCATGATTCTCAAAAGGAGGTGGGTGGGGACAATTTTGAGTTCCGCAACCATGATGCAGCTGAGCAACAGCAACCCAGGGTCAGTGAAGAACATATGCAAAAGGGGGGAAATGGCTACCGAGACCAGGAGTCTTCCCTGCTCAAGATGTTAAATGTGACCTTCACTTCAGCTGGCTCCCCTACCTGTTTTCAGGTGTTTGGCCTACACTTGTCTCTGGTTCTTCTGGTAATTGATTGTGTCCTCTGGATCGTCAACTCCACCTGATATTTGGACACAGCACACTGAAGAAAGGACAAGGAGAGCTTGCCCCCTGTGGCAAGACACAAGTACCATTGCTTGAGGATCCACCTGAAGCATGTTGGAATGGCACAAGGCGCAAGGCTACGTGCTCACTCTCTCTCAAAATCCCCTATGGGGTGTGGAAAGAAGACACGATAAGCTCACAGAACAGGCAGGGGGAGGATGTCTCAGGGCAGTGCCCCAACTGGGGAAGCCAGTGTGGGTCAGAACATCAAGAGGCATGAGCTAGGAATATTACAATGGCTTATGTGGCGATGTTAGCAAGGTCACAGATCTACCCTTTAAATGCTATAGGCTCTATATGTCTATATGTGTCTATTTGTACACAAACGCTTTCCCGGGTATGTGTGCACACATGCACACACACACACACACACACACACACATACACTCATGTTTGCACAACCATCACAAACCACCTCATGGTAAGGTGGCTCCAGCCCAGCGGCAGTCAAAATCTGTCCAATAATATCTGATGAGGCCCTGCAGAGTTCTGCTCCAGCCAGCTCCTGGGCCTCATCCGTGCTCATGTCCCCTGGTGCAGAAACTGTGCCGTGGGGGCAAAGTAGGAAGTCCAAAAGGGAGAGATAGCCAAGTTCACTCTCTGTTGCCATTTTCACTGTTGCCTAGAAAAGGGAAGAAGCTGTTAGAAACTGGAATCACAGAACTAGAGGCCTTGGAGGCTCTTTTCTGAGCCTTTCCAACACATCTGGTCTCCCCCAGATGCCTCAGGACTGTCACAGACTGTTTGAATTCAGTTCATAACATATGGACTGTAAAACATATGTGTCTGTAAAAGGGATTCACAACTTCCACAGGCAAGTCATCTATCTTCCAAGGGTTTGTGCCAGCCTGGTCTCTATACAAATGAGAAATATTAGATTTTTTTTTAAAATTCAATTTGTATCCTGCCTTTATTTTACAGGTAACTCAAGGCAGTTAACATACAGTACCTCACACTCTTTTCCCCTCCTATTTCCTACAACAAGCACTCTGTGAGGGTAGGTTGGGCTGAGAAAGAGGGATTGGCCCAAAGTCATTCAGCTAGTTTTCATGTTTAAGCTGGGACTAGAACTCACTTTCCTGATTTCTAAGCCAGCACTTTAATCACAACACCAAATTAGTGGAAAGAAAAACATTGGAAGTATGGAAAAAGGATCCTAAACCTCCTACTGTCATACGAATGAATGTCTCTGGATTACAAAAAGGTAAACCTCCATACTCCTGCTAAAAAGACCATCATAAGTCAAGTTCCCTTGACTCAAGCTTGAAGCTGGTTTAACTCCTGGTGATTGTGTGGTTATGTTTACATTGTTTTCTCAGCAGTGCTGTGGAAGACGTTTGCCATTGCTGTCTTCTACATTGCTGTTCTTTTTCTTTAATGCCATAAATATTGCAATTGTCTCTTAAAATTTGGGGAAAACTGAAAGAATTTCATATTAATGTGTCTCAGTAAAATAAATTGTTAAAGTGTGATTCAACCAACAATTAGAAGGACCAACAATCCTGCCCAGGGCAGGATTCAATGCAATGGATAAAAGTAACCAGTTCAGAACAGTCCTTCATGCCCTATCCAGAATTTCAATATCATTTTTAATCTCCTGGCTTTAATCATGAAACCTCTCCATGAGATCATATGAACTCAACAATGCTTACCCCAAGAACAGAAAACTTGTGGGTACCTTGGGGGCTTACCATTCCTTATGAAAGTCACTCTCTTTTGCAGTTTTTGAAATGTCAGAACAGACCTTACCTCCTACAGGCTCAACATTTGAATCAGTGACGTGTGTGATGGAGAACCGTGATACTGCAGCAGGTGAGACTGTGAAGCGTGAAAACTGGATGGGCAGCACTTGCTTCTGAGCAGCTACTAGTGTGGGGGACAGTCTGGGGAGACTGTCCTCTGGTGCCTCTGAGGTCAATGCGGGCAGGACAGGTGATTTCACAGGTATGAGGGAAAAGTCATCATCCCATCCAAAGACACCACCTGAAATGGAAAGGATAGGTATAAGAAAGACAAAGAGGCTGACATGAAGGCTGACATCCCTTCACCCATTCTCTACAACAAAGTTCCCAAAATCCAACAGGATTTCCTCTATCAGACTGTGATGTGACACCTTCCAGGTATGTTGGATTTTGGCCAGGCTCCCTAGACATTTAAACACAACATATTTGGAGGGCTTGAGGCTGAAGAAGAAATAATTGCTATGCAAAATAAAGATAACCCTTGACTTAACAATCATTCATTTAGTGACCAAAGTTACAATGGCACTGAAAAAATGACTTATGACCGTTTTTCACACTTATGACCTCTGCAGCATCCCCAAAGTTGTGTGTTAAAAATTCAGGTGCTTGGCGACTGGTCCATATTTATAACGGTTGCAGGGTCCTGGAGTCATCTGATCACCTTTTGTCACCCCTTGTAAAGCCAATGGGGAAGTCAGATTCATGTAACAATTCTATTACTTAGTTAAAAACTGCAATGATTCACTTAACAATTGCGGCAAAAAAGGTAGTAAAGGGTTGTAAGGCAAAACTCAACAACTGTCCTGCTTACCAATGGAAATTTTGGGCTCAGTTGTGATCATAAGGCTTACCTGTACATTACATTGTGGTCATAAGGTTTACCTGTACATTGAGGTTTACCAATGCATTACTGCAACGTCATTCTTTATGATCTTATGATGGCCATCACAATCTATTCAGCAAGCTGCTTTTAGCAACCAAATTACAAGCTGGAAATTCCTACTCATAAACTAGTTTGTAATAACAGAAAACTAAAAATGTCTTCTTGTTCCCAAGTCAAATGTGGACTCTGAAATATAGCAGCCATTGAAAAAGACCAGGTATATCACTGACCAGCAGTCAGTATGCTGGCCTGCAAAACTTTTATGAATCCAGACTCCTGATATTTTTTTCCAAGACAGATGGAATTTTTGGAAATGGGACAAATTGTATGAATCTGCTGAGAAAATGCACATATGGAAAAAGGAGCAATAAACACCCAAGTACAGCACATACAGACAGTCCTTGACTGACGACCGTAATGGAGACTAGTAGTAAGTCATGATAGTTGTAAAATAGGTTGGTCATGTGTCTGACCCCATTTTATGACCCTTTTTTGCAGGTCATAAGTGGCCTTCCTAGTCATTAAGCAAACACTGCTGTTGTTAAGGAAACCATTACCTTGCTATGGTATGATTTTGCCCCAAACTAGAAGTGACAGGTTTTGGCAAAATCATTATAAAATGCAATCACATGACTGTGAGTGCTGCAAATGGCTGTAAATGCGGCCATGTTGCTAAAGTGCTCAAAGTTTAGTCATGTGACCACAGCGGAGGTGACCCTCAGCACTTTGAATCCATGTTTTAAAGGTAAGTCTATTGTAACTCTGGTTATAAGCCAAGGACTACCTGTGTTCAGTTTTGATGTGAAACACATTTTAGTTTTAGTCAAAATAGGTACATGCATTCTGATAATGCAAACAGGTCAAATTCAATCGTAATCTTAACCCTCTATGGAAGATAAAGTAACTAATCTTGCTCAGGAAAAAGGCAAAATGAGCTGGATTCAAGAGACGTAGTAATGAGGCTATAATACGATCTCATAGGCCTCAATTCCTCATTTGATCCATACTTTTATTCTCTTCAGAGGAGCTCCCTTCTGAGGTATCGTTGGGTGCCTTTATCTCATCTGCTAAGCCTGGAGGACCTTTGCTCTCCACCTGCCCAGGTGGCATTGGTGAAGCTTCTGTCACTCCTGGGAAAGGCTGCTCTGCAAGCTCCTTTGTGGGACTTTCCTGCATGTAAAACATTAAATGGATACAATTAGCTCACAACCCAAGGAAGGAAAAACTGTACTCTATTATCCAAGACACCCTATGAAAAACCAAGTTACTTATTTAGTACCTTCAACAACCAAGAAGCTGCAACCATAACAACCTCCTCCCTCTTTCATGGCTCATTTCTATGTGAAATGTGAGGTCTAACTTTAAGATTTAGCTGGAACATGTAGTTTGTTTTAGTGTTAGTCTGGTCTAGAACTACTTAATCCAGGTTGCAAAATTCCAGACAGCCACTGACAGCCAAGTGTTATGGAGTTTTCTGTATCTCTTCAATATACTGCTACCTAGTACTCAGATGAAGCCCAGTTAATCTGAGTAAAAGATAGTAGCCTTTAGTATAGATACAGAAAACTCCTGTTCTGCTACCCCTATTTATAGTCATCCCCCTTCTGCTTTCCCAATCTTTGCTCATCCAGGAAGGTCTTAATCATGTTTGCATGGGTGATGAGATTTGTATTCCAATTCATCGTGAGGGCAGGAGGTTAGAGGAGACTGGTTGTTATTATTATGGCTAAGATTACAGAGTATTACAATCAGAAGCCAGTAAGCAATTGATTGAAGTAGGTAGAATAATCAGATATAAATAATCAAATCTGCACTGCAAAGATCCAGTTGACCACAAAGAAATGGTATGGTAGCTATTACATATAGAGAACCTGGTGTCTTTTACGTACTTTGGAAACCCATTAACTCTCCCCAGCTTTGCAAAGGCAAAAAAAAGGTTTATTTAAAACTTATAGGACACGGGTGTCAAACTCAAGGCCCAGGGGCTTGATCAAGCCCGCAGGGTGCCTAGGTCTGGTCCACGGGCCTGCCCTGTAAATAGCGATGCATGAGCCCATGGTGCCTCTGCCCTCCCTTGGGAGGGCCATACGCGCCCCCCCCAACTCTGTTTTTGACCACAACAGCCTCTTGCAGTCCTCTGCCAACAAAAATGGAGCCAACAAAAATATGACCTCTCGAGCTCCCAAGCTGCCTGTGAGGCCTTCCTGAGCTCCATTTTTCACTGGCAGAGGGAGGCCCTGATGAGAGATATCAAGCTGGCCATGCCCCCTGGCCATGCCCTCCTGCCTCCAATGTCAAACATAACTCTGAAGCAGCCCTTAATGAAATCGAGTTTGACACCCCTGCTCTAGGAGGAATCAGGTTGCATATTTTGGCCTTGTGATATGATGATATTTAACACAGGATGCATGCTGTTCCCTGGGTCCTTTTCTAAATTACTTTATGTTGTCTCTTCAACCCCTCCCCAACAAGTTACCTGGTCAAAGAGGTAGACAGTAACATCTTCAGTGAAGGAAACAGCTTTCTTCTTGCGCTCCAGGTCATCACAAAAGGTCTCCACCACTAGGCTGGGCATCTTAAGCAGACTGCGCAGGTTACGGGCACTGTGGCTCTCAGCCACTACAATGGGCACAGCAGGCGATTCCTCCTCACTTTCCTCACTCTGGTCCTGAATGTTGTAGCACCGCAGCTCCTCATCTGATTCATCACTGTCCTCAGTGTCATCTTCTTCCTCTTCAAGATCAGTGGGGCTACATAAGAGCTGGGATGGCACTACTGACAGTTTGAGTGAGAGACCAGGGTTGCTCTGAAGTCCCTTGGGATGGCCAATTGCCTGTCTTTCCTCAGGTTGCTCAGGGTTCTTTGCCACATTCTCCTGTCCTGAATCCTTTACCTCATTTTCTTCACCACCTATGGTGGGTTCCTCTAGATTGGTGACCACAGGAGACATGATGAAAGATCTGGTGGGGGGGGCTGGTGTCTGGGATTGCACAACGATCCCATTGTTCTTATCCTGAAATAAGTTTGAATCCAACTTATCAAGAGTTGCTTCATTCATCAACAGTTCCTGTGACAGGTTAATATCTCTGTCTTTCCCCGTGTCCTGGTCCTCTGCTCCTGGAGAGAGACAACCCACACAGTCTTCATGTGGACAAATGGGCTCAGGACCAGCTGGCAGAGACTCACCTGTCCTGCCAATTGGTTCAGAGTTTCCCTTCAGTTCTTCAGTGTGTGACTGGGAGACTCCCAGTTCATGTTCCTCAGAAGCATCACTGTCCTCTTCGCCATCCTCCCGAGTGCCACCTTCAGTATCATAGTCAGAGAAATACGCAGAGTCACGGTAAGGATTCTTCTCATTCAAGGCCTGCAGCTCAGCAGTAAAAGAATCAGAAAGACTCTGCTCTTTGACTTTGTCGTCCTTATCATCTTCACATGTTCCCAGCTTCTCCGAACCTTCAGATTCCCATGACTCGTGAGGTTCCCTGAGGACAAATTCAGGTGACTCATAGTTCTCTGTATCATAGCCACTATCCAGAGCCTTAGGCTGGCTCGAGGATACATAAGCTATGGGACTGAACGCGTCACAGGAGCTGGTGGTAGAGGGGATATCCAATGAATCTAGTGAATCTGGGGTCTCTACTTGTTTCTGTAAAGTTTTGAAAGCAGGGATTACATCTTGCTGCTCAAGGCAGTCAATTGGGAAGTCAATAAAAACTCCAGATGTAAGATCAGTGGGGTCCTCATCACTGGCCTCATCCAAGTCAGGGAAACTGGTACTGGAAACAGTCTTGTCTGGTGTTCTATCTTGTTCGCTTCTGGTGTCCTTGCCACTTTCTATATTGATCTCCTGTGGCAACTTAGGTGAGCATCCAGTGGAGGTCTCTTCCATAGGGTCTTCTTCGATGTTTGACACCTCAGCTATTGATTCATCCAGCAGAGTTGGATCTATAGCCTCCATGCTGCTGGCAGCTTCTTCCTTGGAAGGTAACAGCGATGGTGCTGACGACAGACCCAACAAAACATCTTCCCGTGATGGTGGAGTGATAGCTTGTGGGCTCTCCACTCTGCTGTCTATTAAGGGATCTATAGAGCTTTCCATGTCAGGCAATGTAGCACTTTCAACTGAGACGTTTTCTTCTGCAGGCAAATCGCTGTCTGGACATGGGGAGCCTATGTGAGATGATGATGTCATGTGTTCCCCACCTAGCAGAGCTGCTCGCAGATCTTTGATTCCTAATGTTGGCTCATCCCGTGGCACGGTGCCCAGTGGCTGTGCCATTAGCCCCTGGAAGGTGATCATATGCCTGTAGCACCAGCTATCTTTGGCAAGGGGTTCACACGATGGCAGTAGGTGATCATTATCATTTTTGACTGAAGTATTGGATGTCCAAGGCTTGCCTGAAGAGGGGGATTCGGAGCTTTCATTTCTTTCGCTCCTAGGACTATCACTCAAGTGCTCCTCCTCTGTCACTTCCAGAATGACTGAGTCCGATAGAGCCTCCTTGCAGGTGTAATTCTCTGATGGTGACACACCAAGTGGATCAGCAAAAATGCTTTTCTGCAAAACTAGACCAGGCCAATCAGAAGCACTGGGATCCTTGAGCAGGTATTCCTCAGCACTGTCCTTCAGGGAGTCCTCATAGTATGGGGCCTCTTTACTGTCTTGTTCTCCATAGGAGTAATAGTCAGAGGGTTCCCAGTGGCTTTCAGGGTGTGCTGATTGGCCCAGGAGGGGTTCCATGGTGAGGGAGATGGTGGGACTGTTGTTGGATTCATAGTGGTCCTCCTTGGTTTGCCAGCGTGAAGAATGGCTAAACTCAGGGCTGTAGGAACACACGGTGTAATCAAGGTCATTCCCACTGCCTTCAGATGCCACCTCTTCAATGCGAATATAGTACTCACTGTTCAGAGAGGGGCTATGGGCACTCAGCACGGGGACCACCCCTGGTGTGTGCAAACCAGGGCACCCCTGCATTTTACATTCATAGCAAGAGGGGGACACCCCCAGGCTGAGATGCCCACCTCCACTGCTGCTGCTCGCCGAATAGTAGAGCTCATGATAGCGTGCAGCCCCACCAGGGCTCATGGTGGAGGCTGGGAGATGTTCAGCTTTCCCTTGGTCCCACTTATATTCAAAGTTGAGGCCATGGCTTGTCTCCATCACAGTGAGAACATCGTCACCATCGTTGGAGAAATGCTCCAGAAGAGGGAAGGAGGAAAGCTCCAAACCCATGTGGTTAGAGCCAGAGCCTGAACCGCCAGTGCCTCCAGGTTTCATGGAATTCCAGCGCTTCTCAAACTCCTCCTCTGCTTCGGAAGCCCCCTTGGCACAGAGGTAAGAGAGCAAAAGGTGTACCTCCTCTGCGGTGGGGCGCTGTTCTGGCTGAAGCCAGCAAAACTGCATAACCTCATACCTGTGAATAGCGAGAAAAGAGCAGTGGTGAGGCAGAGGTCCTTTGCTGTCAGGAAAATGGCTATTCCGCACCCCACAAAGAGCTCATCCTTCCCCCCAATTGCATAATTCATCCCGTAATGTATCTGTTTATATGGGGTTAGTCCTCTCTTCTCAACACTATTATTCCGTCCTCAAAAATACACTTTTAGACAGGCACAGCCAATAATGAATGCTTCACATGAAAGAGAAAGAAAAATGACCTGGGTAAGGAAGAAACAAAGGTCAGAGAAAACAGCATCTGAAGAACACAAGGCTTTTTTCTGATAGGATTTGCTTCCCAGCTCCAATCAACATCCTGGCCCCGCCATCCACACTGCCAAAGTCTTTATCAAAGCTTAAAATGGTGATGTAGATGTGGCCTAGACAAAATATTATTCTGGGCCAGATACCATGCTTCTATGGAAGCAGCTTGGGACTATCTCAGCCTTTTTAGCAGTTGTACTACCCCACTGGCTCCTATTCAAGACATCCTTCTCCTTCTCATCATATGCACTTCTATACTCCTTAGGCAGGCAAAGGTAGTGCTCAATTAACGGCTGTAACTGAGCCCAAGATTATGATCGTCATTAAGGGGATCACCACATGACTGCCAACAATATTACAACCATTTTTTGCTGTGATTTTGCAGTGAGAACAATTAATCAGTGGAACAGCTTGCCTTCTTCAGAAGTAGTGAGTGCTCCATCACTGGTGGCTTTTAAGAAGAGACTGGACAGCCACTTGTCTGGAATGGTAGAGGGTTTCCTGCTTAAGCAGGGGTTGGACTAGAAGACCTTCAAGGTCCCTTCCAATTCTGTTATTCTGATTTTTAAGCAAACATTGTAGTCATTAAGAGAACACCATGACCATAAACTGAGTCTGTTTTCACCAATGAGACTTTTTTTGGGGGGGGCCAAACCCTGGAAGTAAACACTGGAAACCAGCTCCAAACACACACAAAAATCACAGTCACATGATCATGGGATGCTGCAAGCAGACATAAATGCGAGCAGGGCGTCAAGCACCCAAAATGCAATCACGTGATTGTAGGTGTCGGAACTTCAAAAGTGGGTTGTATGTAGTTCTGAGTCAGTCCATTGTAATTCCAGTCACTAAGTGATCAGTTGTTAAGCAAGGACTACCTTTATTTATCCATCCAGCTTTCGTTCATTCAATTGCACAAGATTTAACACATTAACTATCAAACATGACACTTGCTTATTCAAATATGATGAATACCTACATGTTCAAGTAGGTTGAACACCTACTGAAGAAGTTCTCCTTCCCTCCACCAGCTTTATTTGAAGGGGTGCAGCACCCCCCCCTGCACACTGTTTTGGCTTTCCTGAGTTTCCAGGGAGGCTTGAGAGGCCCAAAATGGGGTGCAGGGGGATGTGCCCCCCCGAGCAGAGGTGGGATTCTACCAGTTCACACCTATTCACTAGAACCGGCTGTTAACATTCTAAGCAGTTTGGAGAACCGGTTGTTAGAAGAAATTACTGGCCTAATCCTGTAAGGAAGGCAGGAAGGAAACATTCTGGTGTTGCTTACAGAAACTGCCTCTCCCTTAACCCTTATTACATTCTTGGCAGGACTAGACTTCCTGACTCAGGAACGTCTCTGGAGTTTTTTTCCCCTCCTTTGCTGGTACTTTGCTTGTGTGGAGTGACCATTCAAAGTTACAATGGCACTGAAAAAATTTACTTATGACCATTTTTCACACTTACGACTGTTGCAGCATCCCCACATCATGAGAAGCCAGGCGAGGAGATGCGTGTCTCGATGTGAGTGATATTGAGTTGGCCACGCCCATCCAATAACATGACCACCAAGCCATGCCCACCACCTAAGCCACAGAACTGGTTTTAAAAATTTGAATCCCACCCCTGTCTCCGAGCCCTGTTTTTGCTCCCAGGAGGCTGCATAGAGGTTTACTAGGCCCAAAACAGGGCAAGGGGCGGGAAGCGGCAAAAGAAAGAAAAAAGACAAAGTAAGAGGGAGGGTTGGGAGAAAGAAAGAGAAAGAAAGAAAATGGAAGGGGGAAGCAGGACGGGAGAAAGTGTATTCCAATCACCCTTTTCTCTGCCTTATCCTCCTTAAAAAACTCTTGTCCCCACCTGGTTACTCACCAGCGATCAGATAGTGAGAGTGGAAGCTGTGGTTTGGGAAGCTTAAGCTGCTGCTCTTTGATAGCGTAAGTGAGGACTTGCCGATCAGAATAATGGCAGTAGGGCTGGCCACCCAGCTCAAACAGCTCCCAGATAGTCACACCCAAAGACCTGCCAAGAGAGGAGAAATGGGGGGAAAAACACTATAGTCAGAATGCAAGATTGATACATAAGATCACATTCTTTGATGCCAGAACAGTCTCTCTTAAGTTACTGCAATATTCAGGGGCTTCCAGACGAAAAGCCAGGATACCGTGCATATGGACAGAAGTTGTAGGAGCAAATGAAAAGGGTGCATGTCAAGGAGGGGGGGAGCTGGATTTTCCAGAAAATTCTGTGACAGAGGCAAGACAATTGCCTTAAATAAACTTTTACCTAGAAGCATCCTTTGTAATTCACCATCAAGAGAGGGAAAAAATCCAGACATGGAAAACAGAAACGGAATCAATTTATAAGAAAAATTCCAGAAACACTGTGAAGCAGAGTCACTCCAGTGATACATATGAACACCCCGCCCGCTCCGTAGCCCTATCATTAACTTCTAGCTACAATAACCAAGACTGTAAGTCTTGCAAAAACTGTTAGGCTAATTCCATACTTCAAAGACTGTCATTTAAAACACTGTCCTCTTTTCTTAATGAGCAAGAAGATGCATTGGGGAAGGGGAAGGGGAGATCCTCTTTTATATAATTCAGACCTAAATGATAAAAACAAGCACCAGAATTTGGTATTTAGCACAGAAATAAACAATATGTAAAGTTTAAATATAATTAACATTAGGTGCTTCACTAAGATTACATTTACGACAGCAGTTGCATCTTCAACACTATTATTTATTTAATTGTGTCCCACTTTTGTTATTTTTACAAATAACTCATCAGGCAAACATATCCAACACCTTATTCCTCCTATTTTCCCCACAACAACCACGACGTGAGGTGGGTTGGGCTGAGAGAAGAGTGAATAGCCCAAAGTCATCCAACTAGTTTTCATGGCCAAAGTGGGACTAGAACTGACAGCCTTCCTCTTTCTAGCCTGATACCTTAACCACTAGACTAATCTGGCTCACTAATCCTCTTTGTCTAAAAGCTTTGGAGCCAGTATTCTCTTCCCAGGCCAAGTGGATTTCATATACACCAACTCAGATTTTTCTCACCAGATGTTGCTAGTCTTAGTCTGGTCTACGATCAGCAGGTTGCCATGGACTTCGTCAATCAATTCAGGGGCTACCCAGCGTAGTGGAACCCATAGTTGGTCGGCGGTCACAAAGTAGTCATCCTGACAGGCATGCAGGGCCAAAGGGAGAGCACATCAATCAAACCAGCAACAACAGCACCTGTCTCCACATTTCCGGTCCTAAGTCAGAGTTGCCAAATCCCTTTTGCCCGAGAAAAAATATAGTTGGCACTACTGAATATCTCCACCAATTGCTTCTGGCCCTTTCACCTCTCCAACTGAGTCATTTGGCTTAGTCGTTTATTAATTTTTATTTTATTTGAAATACTTCAAGTCAGCCTTGCAGAATACAGATCTTCCCAAAGCATCTTGTGGAATAATAAACAATATATTTACAATTTATTAAAGTAATGAGGGTAAAGCAAACGTCCCATTCCCTACCCCCCCAAAACTCCCCTAAAAACACCACTTAAGGGAAGATCGTAGAAAACAGGTAAGTTTTTCAAATGGTGGTTATGGGGGTTCCTGAACTTTGTTTTTCAGGATCATTCAAGAGATATGTATCTATATGTCCAGAAAAGTCTTTTCTCTTGCAGCTCCTCTTGGTCCTAAGAATCAGGCCAGTAAGAAAAGCCTTCTTTGCAGTCTTAAAGTATGAGCAAGCAGGTGCAGGTGCTTCATTAAGTTAGAGGGCTTAGATTTTAAGGTTTTTTTTAATATTACAAAGAGCACATTAAATGTGGCTTGGAAATGCACTGGCAGATTCACATCATTTCCAACAATGCTGGTCCAGCCATCTTCTGCATTAGCTTACATTTTTGAGCCACCTTTAAAAGCAGCCACATATAAAATATGTATGTATGAATGAGAAAAATTCATTCACAATGAATATATGCATAAGATCCCATGCGTGAATGTGCATTAGCTTCTGATATACTTTGATGTATTGTCTCCTCTATTTGTCTCTTACCCATTTTCCCCTCCTTCCCAGGATCCTCTCTCAACCATCTCTGAAAGAGAGCTGGTTTCATTGTCAGCCTTTCAAGTCATCTCCAAACCCTGCCAATAGCAAGTGCTCTCACTACTCCCTGTCCTTGTAGTCCCCCACAACCCCTTCCAGCTCCCTGCCCCCAAACACACTTACTTTGTATTTGCAGTGAGAAAGGCCATAGTCACCAATTTTGACAGTAAGGTCAGCTGTGAGTAAGCAGTTCCGCAAGGCCAAGTCACTAAACAAAAGAAATATCCAACAGAGTTTGTCCATGAGGCATCAAAGGACCATTATGATGCAGATTAGATTAGCAGCAGAACTCCTAAACTAGGGAGTGGCAACTGTTGTGTAGGGCAGAATTGCTACTCGGCCTTTATTACTTAGCTCATCAAAGGCAACAAGGAATATCTGATTAGCCCTGGAAATATGTCAAGAAAGGAATCCTCAGAAAGAAGCAGAGTTGGAAAGCCAAGCCACCATACAACAATATACCAACTGGGATAAATTTTGCTTTCTCTCAGCCTCACAGCTTGATTTTCTAACAAGATCCTCCTACCATAAAACCATGCATTTAAGGGTACAGCCTTTTGATTGGCAGATGGAAGCCAGTTTTCAAGGCCAGACCTGAGCATGGTCTAAGCAATTTTAAGAATGTCACAGAAAGCAGATAGCAATAATAATGACAGGAACCCACCTCCTGCTCTACTAATGAGTCTGCACTCTGCAAGATTTAACAAAAGCTACACCACATGAAATCTCTGTTTCTCATTCCGGTTATTTTAAAAGAAAACTGCTGCATGTTTATCCACAAACCCTGAATACAGGTAGCCCTCAACTTATAATCACAATTGAGCCCAAAATTTATGTCACGAAATGAGACGTTTGCTAAGTGAGTTTTGCTGATCTTTTCCCACAATTATTAAGTGAATCTGGTTTTCCCATTGATTCTGCTTGTCCAAAAGTTGCAAAACAGGAATCGTATGTCCCTGCCATACTGCAACTGTCATAAATATGAGTCAGTTGCCAAGCATCTAAATTTTGATCATGTCACTGTGGGAATACAATGGTTGGAAGTGTGAAAAACAGTCAAAAGTCAATTTTTTCAATGCTGTGTTATAATTTTGAATGTCCCTAAATGAACTGTTGTAAGTCGAGGACAACCTGTTCTGTTCCTGAACATGGGTTGAGGATTCTCAGAGCAGAGATGCTCCCCTGAGAAAGCACACTGACTCTATTTTTTGTGAACTGAATCACAAAAAGCAGCGCCCACCTTGATTCTGCTTGGACCCTGATTCTGTCTTCTCTTAGCTATCTCCCTCAAGGGAAAATGTCTCTTTGAAAAATGTGGTAAATATCCATGTCACAGAGGGTTTTTTTGGGAAAAAAAAACCAAAAACCAAAGGCAATTTCAGCCTTTCCTTCCCACTGCTGGCACATAATTTTCTATCAGTGATCATGATAGTAGTTATAGGTTATTCTTCCAACTGCATGAAAGCGTGCTAAGGTACGTGGTATTGATCACATTTACTCAACATCTTTTTTTTTTTTTGCATCTTTTGCGATTTCAGAAGAACTGCTCAGCCCAACAAGCACTATAGAATAGATGCCTTTTTTATTATTATTTTAGGAGAGATTTTAGTACAGCACAAATGGGCCCGTTTCTCTTCCTTTGCAAGGCTTATGTGACATTTTAAACATTACTCAATCAAATGTTTATGTCAGCTCTGAAAGATAATGCCCCCTTTTATAGTTACATTAAATAGGAAGAGAGAAAGGAGAGGAAAGGGTGGGGAGGAGGAAGAGAAAGAAGAGAATAAAAGAAGCATGTCAAAGCAGAAAAAATGGCTTATCTTCTAGTCTAGGCACTGCTAGTCCCTTCCAGCTCAGTAACCAGAGACATCTACGGCATCCCTGTCTTCTGTCCATAAAAGATGTTCCAGGAGATGGCAAAGCACCCCCTCTTCAACAAAATCACTGATGCTGGAGTCTTTGAGTGCCACTCACTCAGCACCAGGATATTGTTGACGGGGAGGAACGGGTGATAAGAAGAGAGCAGGAACAGCAGAAGTTTATCCAGGCTTGTCTGGTTTCTTGCTGGAAGCCAAATGCTGCAACCCGTGTCCCCAGGCAAGACCACAGGAATGGGGGGCGGGGGGCGGACTGGTTGGAAAGTCAGTGTTACAGAGAGCATACCCTGTGTATCCTCACCTAAATAAATTCAAACCTCAGTTACCATAATACACAATACATCAAGGCTCAAGTTCTCCTCTGGGCCATTTCTCCCTTCCCCAAGAACCTTATTCCTAGCCCCTTGCCTGTTCTTTTTAAGGCAAAGGCTGCATTTGAAATAATCAACACGTTCAGGAAAAAAGTAGGTGGAACCATAAAGAAAAAAAGAGTAAGGACAGATTAAAAAAGATAAGGAACACCTTAATATTTAATACATATGATAAATGAGTCAGTGAAAGAAAAACTCTGGGACTGACTATAGCCAACCAGATAATTGTATAAAATAAAATAAAATCCAGAAGAGGGCATGAAAGCCTTAGCAGCGGAACAGAATACCGTACTCTCATATATACTTTTATTATCTTTGTCAAATTTTAAAAAGCTCCAATGGGCCACTGTTGGTGCCAAAATTCTGTAATTTTTAAACAGGCACACTTATGAAGGCATGAAGAAATGCATTTGAAAGCATGAGAATGGTATAATTAGAACACATTTCTGAAGAGTAACTTCATATAAATGTAATACTTTCCTCGATATCTTATTGCTTGTCGGCTTCTGTTTTCTAACCCCAATCATTTTAGAAAGCCTGCTTTCCAAATTTCAGCAGGAGATAGGGTGGGGCATGACACACAACCATCAATTGCCAACTCATGCTTTTGAAAATTTGTTTTCAGGAAAAGACATGCCCTTGGATTATCACCACTGCCACTCCTAGTCAGGGATGGGATTCAAATTTCTTAACAACGGATTCTGTGGGTGTGGCCTAAATTATGGGTGTGGCTTGCTGGTCATGTGATTGGGTGGGCATGTCTTGCTGCCTGGTAATGGCTTGGTGCTCATGTGATTGGGTGGGCATGGCTTGTATGTAAATATTATAAATATTTATGTAACTATTGATTTTTTTATAAAAGAAGAGTAACTTTTACCCAAAAGCAGGCAAAGCAGACAGACAGATTGAGTTGCTCACAGAATCACAGATTCACTTAGAGATCTCTCTATCTGCAATTGGCTACCTGAGTCTGCATTGAAAAGCTTCAGTCCTAAGGAAGGTTCGACTCTGCTTTTAGATTAGCTAGAAAGCAAGAAATCCAAGGATTTCTTGCTTTCTAGCTAAGCTAAATCTCCTGGCAGAGCAGAACAGCTGATGGTTGGGGGAAAAAAAAGGAAAAATAGTAACTTACCAAACCAGGCAAGTTGGATGACTCGTATGTCAGGTAAGGAGTGAGTGGGCGGGGAGGGGAGGGGCCAGCCAGTGGAGCAATTTGCTGGTTCTCTGAACTGGGGACAATCGTGTGTGCAGTGTTTGCAAGAAATCATCAGCTGTGCCACCTGGACAGCTGACAAGTGCTGCACTCGGATGCACAGCATTTGAAAATCCTTTTCTTTCCTGCTTTTTTCAACCTCAGCTGTGCCGCGCAAAGCAGCTGAGGAGGGAAAAGAAAGGAATAAAGGACAGCCTAGGGCCCGGACAGGTAGGTGGGCCAAACACCGAACCAGTTCGGTGTCAGCTACTCTTCACAGCTACAGGTTCTATAGAACTGGGCCGAACCAGTAGCATCCCACCCCTGCTCCTAGTCATCAGGCCTCAGATAATATCATACAAAATCATTGATTCGTCATCAAGGCAGTGCTGATATGGAAGGGTCCATAGTTCCATGGCAGAAGATGAAGCAGATGAAATCCTGGAGTCTCCAGGTAAGACTAGATAAGATTCCTCTCTCAAAATCCTGCAAAAAGATTAGGCCTTAACCCTTAAACTAATACAGGTAGTCCTCGACTTATAATGGTTCATTTAGTGAGCATTCAAAGTTACAACAGCACTGAAAAGAGTGACTGTTTTTCACACTTACAAATGTTGCAGCATCCCCTTGGTCACATGATCAAAACTAAAATACTTGGCAACTGGTTCATATTTATGGTGGTCGTAGTGTCCCAGGATCATAAGATCCCTTTTGCAACTTTCTGACAAGCAAGGCCAATGGGGAAGCCAGATGCATTTAACCACCATGTTACTAACTTAACAATTTCATTGATTCACTTAACAACGGTGGCAAGATCATAAAATGGGGCAAAACTCACTTAGCAAATGTCTCGCTTCGCAACATAAAATTTTGGGCTCAATTGTGGTCGTAAGTCGAGGACTACCTGTATGTCTAAAGACCTACGGATATTCATATAGCTACCTCAGGATAGCTTTGAAAAAAAGCATCTGCTGCTCCTTCCTTATTTGCTAAGTTCTGAGTTCTCCATCTAACCATTTTCACTCTGCCAATTCGTGAAGAGAACTGTTTTCCATTTTCTTTTTAGGCCCTTAACCTGAAAGCATGGCAAGCAAACAAATCTTCTCAACTTACCTATGAACGTAGTTGTTGCGATGAAGATGCAGCAAGCCACAGGATACCTCGCAGGCCATGCGTTGCAATGTCAAGGGATCTGGTGCCAGAGCCTCTGCAGCATGGCAGCTTCGTAGGTAGCCCTTCAGGTCACCCTGTTGGGAGTGGCAGCAGCATTAGCCACAACCATAACTGCCTAAAGATATCTCTGTGAGGTGTGAGTGGTTGAAGAAGAATAAGGGGAGGGAGGAGAAGCAATTCTGCAATGTGGTCCCCCCCCCCAAAAAAATGAGACCACGGTGGTTCAGATTTGTCCCCCTCAAGATGGAGGGGTTTTTAAAGAATTCCCAGCCATGTTGGAATTCTGCATATCTGGGGAGACAGAAGAAAGCCTCCTATTTCAGTTCCATAGGTAAAAGAGGGGCATCTCTCCACCTGTTGTTAACAAGCCAAAGTAGCTCATTGCAGAGAGAATGAAAAGGTGCACTTCGGTAAACTCAAAACGGTTCAGATGGTTTCAGGTCTCAATGGTTTCAGATGACTCCAGCAAGAGTCAGGAGACAAGACAACTCAATGAAAGGAACAGCTCTTTCACCAACCACACTTTTGTCCTTCTCCTGTCCCAAAGCTGAAGGAAAGAGGGGAAACTGGTATTTTCCCCTCCATTTAATGGACTTACCAATGGGCAAAATTCCATCACCAGCAGATAGGGGGTCACCTCTGCACACTGAGCCAAGCACTGCAGGAGATTGGTATGCTGGAGTGCCCTGGGAGGAAAGGTAAGAGGTGCAAGTGAGACTGGAAGGAAACAAGCAAGTGGCAGAGTCTAGAGTCACGTAAGAGAAGGCTTGGGAAAATTTGCAGACCTGGAAGGGGATTTGGTTCATGGTGGGTTGAGGTGCATCAGCATTACAGAATGAGAGAAATCAAAGGGCTAAAGCAGTGAGGTAACAGCTAAAGACCAAGCAAGGAGCAGGGTGATCATAGCTAGGAAGCAGTACACTAGGCTTACAGGTGACACCTCAACTAGGTTAGCTGAAAAAGGATTTTGTTCGAAGGTGCTTCTTTTCTCTTTCAAGCAACTTTCACACCAGTTTATATAAGGACAGGGAAGGGTTCCTATGATGCAACTACAAACTGGCACTGAATAAATGGGTCCTAAGCTGTGCCAGCTATGTCATAAACAATAAGGACTGTTTGTTCATGAGTCAGTAAAGTAATTCATTGCTCCTCCAGCACTTTCCCTCCCCTTCTGTGTATCTTGGTCAGATTCTCTGGATTCAACAAGAAATTTCTTTGCTACTCCAGGATTTATACTGAGAGAGAAGATGTAATACTGAGTAAGCTACCTTGATATTTCAGAAGCTAAAACAGGACCAACTCGAGTTAGAATTTAGTTAGCACCTAGGAAGCACCTGTAGGTTTGATTAGCAAGTAGAAAGAACCATCCTGAAGAAAGACAGTAGCAAACAACATTTTGTAAAACTTCCATAAAAACATTTTGGATGTATCATCATCAAGAGTGAAGCTCAATTCAAGGATATCTTCATTTTTAATCTTATCTCTAGCTTTCCTTTAAGGATTACAAGCATGTAGTTCCTCTCATAACTTCTCAATACCATTTATTTGAGGGAGGGACACCATAAAAGATCCAAAATTTCAAAGTCCTCAAACCTTGCAAGATTTTGATAATCTTAACTTAATCTTAACTTAACTTAATCTTAACTATAAAGTGTCATAATATATTGGGTAAGAAGGCTGCAATTTGCCAGTTCTCAAAATAATACAAAAATCTTATATTTGGGTCATTATTTTAAAAAAAACATTTACATTTTATTTATTTTATTTTATTAAGAGTATGAGTGCTACATTCAGGAATTTCTGAAGTTGAGCAATCTCTCTTTTACTCCTTTGCCAGTGTCAGACCAAATTACAGATGGTCTTAAAGCTGCTTCTTGATACTGATGCTTTGATCTAGAGATATTTTCATCACCATCTCTTATGATCCAACCCTGTTCTGTCAACATAGGAAAGCTGATAGTTTCTATTCACATAAGCCTTATGTTTCCACACCTCATACACAGATCCTGGCTGGAACTGTAATAGCCACAAATAAAAGAACAATTCTAGCAGTAGTATGCTCACAGGTGCAGCTCCACAGAAATTTTGTCAGAATGCTGAGGAAATCTAGATAGCCCATAGCCTGCTACTGAAAGGCGTAAGAGAACCTACCTGTAAGGTTGTGCCTCTTCCAAGAACTGCATTTGATCCTGCACGCTGGCACTGGCCTTAAGCTCCTTCACCACCACCTGAGTACTGCTCAACCCTGCATTTACCTCACCGAGGAACACCTAAAATGAAAGAGAGAAAGTGATAGGCATCATGGTCTGGGATCTTGCATTTCTGATTTAGGATGATAATGACTTTATGAGCTAGGGAAGGCCACGATAATTGTCATGTAAAATTGTATTAATAGATCAATATCCTCTTAAGTAGCCACCAGAGAGCCATCATGAAATTTACTGCAACTTGATAATCCAGCAAGAATAAGGAATTTGCTAACCCTTCTCGCCCTTAGTTTTTCGCGTATGAACATTCTTAGACAATACTGGGAAACTTTCAAGCATAAGAACATTAGTCATCCATGGTACTAAGCCAATGTTTTGATCAGTAGTTTTCCAATGTGTGACTTAATGTTCCACTAGCAATCACAACCCAAGCTTGTTGAAAAAGCACAAGTTCACTCAGCAACTACAGTGATTCAGGACAAATTAGTATGAATTATCTTTATAAGTTGGCTTTAAGTTTTTTATGTTCCACATAACAATTTAATTCATGTATTTACTTTGTAATATTTATTCCACTGTCTAGCTCTCAAGTATTTTTCAGGTTATAATACCCTATAAAAGAGTCATTTGGTTTCTATGTCCTACCCATCACCTCTCTGCACACAAATTCTTGTTTACCCTGCTGTTAGGCTCCAGGGTCTTAAAGCGACATTGCTATCAGTTCTTCAGCTGGCTTTCTATGGAAATTTAATGGAAAACCAGGTGAACTTTCTGTGACACCCAAATAGGAGGCAACATAAATAAATACAGGAAAAATCAGAGCTGCTGTATGGGGTCTATGAGAAGTGCCAGATCTAATCTAGTAGTTACAGAGTTATCCTTACTTTTGAACCTCTGCCTCTCCTCTTTTGGCAATTTCCCCTCAACAATAACACACTTTTGTTCTTTCCACTCAATTGCTCACTTTTATGTACTAGGAGCTAATGCAGAATTGACATTTCAATTTTTAATTCTGTATATATTGTTCTACAGTCTCACTCCTCTGCTGCCAAAAGCACTACTCAAAGAAACAGGACCTATGCCTAAGAATAAAACCTACTCTATTATTTCAACTTACTAAATCCACTCCCTTTGGCCTTGGTTCTTTCTCTGTGTCCCCACTCTTTCTTCCCATCTTTCCTGTGTTAATTGAAGATTGGTGATCAGCCCAGCTTACCTTGCCAAACCATCCATGGCCAATTTCTTTGAGGTATAGCAGACTGTGACGTCCCAGGTCAGTGGACTTGAGCAACTGCACTGTGAAGGAACACATAGAGCAGTCTGAATTTCTGCACTCTCTTTCTGATCAGTTGGTCTCTGTTCCGCCTTGACCCCATGCTGTCTCATCTTAGCTTTCTACAGAAGAAGAGGCCTGGGACAACAGCTGCATGCAGGTACAGATACAGGAAAATCCTCAGAGAAAAATGGAGATACCAACTTCTGGAACCAGGTTCATTGCAATTCTTTGCTACACTGACAGAGTCAAGTTGGGGCCGAAGAATTCTCCCCAAGCGCAGGAAGAAACAAGGACCTTTCTGCTACAATCAGATGTCTGCCTAAGCTCCCAGGCGTTTAGAAAGCATCTGTTCAGGGTCTACTCAAGCAGGCTCTCCCATGTTCCAAATGCAGCAATGCCACCCTTCATTCCCTCAGTGCCAGACACCACTGTTCCCATCACACTGAGAAGCAAAGGCTTTATTGTTGTCCCCAGCAGTGGTGGCTAGAACTTAAAACATTGAATCCATTCTTTATGGGGTCCGTTTGGAGCACACAATGCTCCACTGGGCTACAGAGTGTGGGCAGAGCAGAGCGGAGCCATCGCATGGCTAAGTGGCTCGTCCCTCTCCCTCCTACCCAGCGGGACATGTCTCGGATTCCTCAGTTGCTTCACATGGAAAGGAATGCAGGGCCCGTGGGATCTGGGATCAAAAAGCCCTTTGTCTCCGATGTTAGTGAGGGAGAGAAAACCTTCAGGCAGGACAAGCAGCAGCCTTTGCTGAGATGAAAAGATCAAGGGCAAATGCCTCATCGGGAAGTCTGTTCCACTACCTCTTGTTTTGCCTGCTACCAGGCTAGCTAATGGAGGAACTTGGCTGCACAGGAGCCTGTTCTCCAGGTCTATGCAACACAGGGAAGGTGCCCTACCACTTCTCATGTCCCCTAAATCAGAATGCCTTGCCACATTGAGCCCACAAGGTGGCATTGGCAACTCACGCTACCGCATACGTATGTGCGGAAACCAGAATAATCCAGAAGATACTAGTTAAGGGGGGAGAGAGGGAGAGGAGAAAATTTGGAATTTCACCACGGATATGCTGTGCAGCAATAGGTAAGTACAAAGTTGTAGCACTCAAAAAAATGAGCAGCAGGCTCATTTATTGAAGAAAGGACTTATTGAAGAAAGGACTGCCATTACTAGCTCTCCTCTTCTGTTTATACCTGGCACTAAAATAACTAAAGCAAGATTTGGGATCTCTTGCTTTAGGGGCAATCCACAGGATTTTGAAGTAAAAGGTGAGGAAGGAGGAATGCATGGCCTTCACTCTAGGCTATTCAATGGAAATATGCAAATACATCCTTAGATGTGAGAAGATGTCTGACAAAGAATGACTACAACATTCAGAGGAATGGGACTCAAGAACCAAGCCATCATTAGGTGCTGTAAACAAATGGACGGGGGAGGGGGGGGAATATGCCAGAGAAAAATCCTTCTTCTCCTCAACTGCTTCCAATGGCAACAAAGCATTGACATCACAGGACAGAGGTGGGCCTACAGGAACCGAATTCCATGATTAAAAGAGGATTTGAACCACCTCAACATATTCTCTATCAAGCAGCTGCAAGTGGATTGTGGGGGAATCCAGCCAAGCTCATGTATTTCCTTGACAAAGGTGGGTTGGGAGATATGAAGCTTGGAGATATGCGGTACACAAAAAAAGATGTCTGAGGCCAAAAGGACAGAAGACATCTAAGCAGTTATCTGCAGAACAGGATCTTGGGAGAATAAACCAAGAATGTTGGACACATACCACTATGAGGCCTAGTGTGGTCTTACTTTAGCTCATTGCATGCAATTCTTGTAACATTAGCTATAATTACCTCTACTGAATTAATAACTCTGAACAAAGGTTGGGGATGTATATAAAACATATCAAGCAATATTTCATGGTAAAAGCTTTCATTTTACACAGAATGTCTGATTTTCTGGTAAAATGTTCTACATAACTCAAAAGCTTCTACCTCACTATAGCAGCTATCACCAACCTGGCCACACTCCAAATGTAATGGACTTCAGCTTTCAAGATTTTTGGCCATGGTCATGCAGGCTACAGGATTCTGAGAATTGAAATCCACACATCTGGAGAGTTTTCTGACCAAAGAAGGCTTTATTATGTTAGCCCCATAGCCTATAGCAATGAAATATTAAACTAAAAAGCAGAACATAGGTGGGGGAGTATATTATGTTAACTCAAAACTGACACACCCAACAAAATTAGTATGGTGGCATTAAAGGTATTTTGTAAAGAAAAGACTTCTATTTAAAAAAGAAGACACTTCAAGCACTGGGGTTTGTGAGATCAAAATAAAATCTGTGTTTTACAAGGTAGAAAGATCACTACATAAAAAATACATAACATATTCAGAGCAAAGCCTTGGATGATGAATAGAGGACATAAGAAGGAATGATGTTTTCTAACTCTGAAGATGGATGGGGATATCCTTATTGTCTTTTTTGCTCTTTTCCATTCTCCTTAGCAACATGGATATTCTAAACATTTATTATTGTGTATAGCAGTCACTGGGAGTCAAGACTGATGTAGAAGGGGAGGAGGAGGAGATGGAAGAAGAAGAAGGAGGAGAAGGAGAAAAGAAGGAGAAGAAGAAGAAGAAGCAGCTTGTGAATGAGCTTGTGCTCTCTAAATGCATCTGAGTTACATTCCCAGGATGTACAGGCAATCTCTGAGACCTATGTGAATTTAGTCCCCATATATATGGAGGATGTAAAGTGTAGACACTCTGGGTCATTCTATGCAGCACCAAAATGGCACATTTATCTATTTATTTGTATGCAGCTCTTAATAGTACAGAGGATCTAATATTGTAGTGCCATTACTATTATGTCCCCCACTCCATCCCACTGTTTGATGCCATCTTTTTCTATGAAAGGATATGTACCATTACTGTAGGAACATATTAAGAATGTGCAGTGGGATAACTACGCAGATCTTTGGTAGAAGAAAAAAAGATTTTTTAAAAAGTCTAAGATGTTTATTGTGATAGAAATACTTGGTGGGATGGATTCTGCGCTACAAAAGTATGTATCTTTAAAATGGTGTTAGTATTCCAAGTCCTAAAGAGCATTGAGCTGATTGGGTACAAAAATGCTGCCTTCCCACTTCTTTTTTAATCAACTTGAATCTGCATGTGTAATGGACTGTGAGAATAATTTTGATGAAGAGGAGTAAGACAAGAGAACAGCCAAGACAATGATGAGATAAGAGAAATCTGAACCCACAGCAGGAATGGAACTAGAGAAAACATATCAGATTGGCCCTCCCTTGTTCTCTTTGGGAGAAAGGCAGGGAAGGGGAGGCACATTCACAGTTGCAAGATTCTGTTACTGTGACCCTATAATAAAAACAGTTTTAACATTCATGATTTCGCTGTTCACGTTTGGCCTATCTCTAGAGCTGCTATTTGTATGTGCACTTCCCCTTCTTCAAGGTTATTCTCACAGTTCATTACAGCATAATAATAATTAAAGGGAAGATTTCTTCCGATAGTTGTGGAAAATTGGGCCCCTTGTTTCCTTTTGGAAGCACAAAATCTAGGTGATAATTCCAAGATTGTCAGCAACAGAAGAATTCAAAGTTTTACTGACTCCCTTTCCCAAACAGATGCCACCCAGGTGTTACTTCTCTCTAAAATGGGAATCTCCAGATTTGTGGGACTTGCTGAGCATGAATTCTGGAACCTAGGGAATTGTAGCTCTACACATTTGGACAGCATTGTCAATACTTCTGTCCACACAAAGCATGCAAATCATAGCTACAACTATCTATGGGGAGGGGGGAAATGTTTAATGAAGTAAACTGAATGCTTCACTAGATTACCTGAGCGCCCAGGTTGCCTAGACATTGGCAAAGATACTTCAGTGAGAGGCAGAATATAAACTTCAGGGCCATTCTGGGTGCCTGGTGAGCCTTGAGGTGAGAATTCACTAGGATATTCCTCCCCGTCAGCATTACTGAATTCCTGGGGCAAAAAAAGATAAGGAGAATAAAAGTGTAGAATGGGGCAATAGAACAATGTTAAGAATGGGGAGAGGAAAAGGTTTGACACATGCATTTGGTCATCTCTAGACACATAATCCTCCTCTCGATGGAAGGATTATGGCAATAAAGCATGCAAAGCAACTTTGACTCATTCAAGCAGCCTTTCCCAACCTGTGGAATTCCAGTTGTTGGATTGCAATCCCTAAAAATCCCAGCTATCTCAATAGTAACTGGGAACTGGGGAAGTTGTGTAGCAAACATCAGGAGGGATTGGACTGATAAAGGCTGCTTTGAAATATCATCCTCACTATCACCAGCAGTTATGTTTTCACACACAGATGACCTTTTATAGATATTCCACGGTAATACACAAATAAGAAAAGGACTGTAGCTCAGCGACAGAGCACAAATTCTGCCATGCAAAGAACTCCTGACTCAGTGCTTGCTATCTGCAGAGGAAGCTGGGGATGACCCTTTGCCTGAAATATTGATTAAATCCCAAACCATATGGACCAATAGGCTAATCCAATACATGGCAATTTACTCTGTTCTTAAATACACATGAAAAGGTGCAAAGAACTCATGTCCATTCTTTCGCACAGGTAACCCATGTGTGAATAATCATACTGAAGGGAAAGAAAAACAATGTTACTTCACTGCCATACAGCACTAGCAGAGGAATCTGTGCACGCACCACTGTGTTACACACTTGTGAGAAGAACTGAATCTACAGTCCTCACATGTGGACTAGTGTAACAGCATTTTAACTGTCTTAGTTTCTCCCATAATATGGTTTTCCCATCACAAACTGGGAAAAGAGAAGACAGAGCCCAATGGACAGATACATCTCAGTCAGTCCTACCACATGGATCGAGCTGCTTGAAATGGAATTGTAGAACATACACTTTTCAGTCGTAGCAAACCATTTGTGTGAAACGAAGCCGATCCCATGCACACTTTGGCCAGGCTAAGGATTACTACCGTGACCGAAAGGCTCCGTGCACTATTTCAGTGCTCCCTGGGGGAGGCGGGGAGAAGGGAACCATGTGGAGAGCTGATTCACACAAAGAGTTTCCCATCTGTGCAATTCCATTTTGGATAACCACCTCCAGAGCAGGAGGAGCTAGGCAAACCATGACAGAGGCACAGAAAGTATACAATCATTCTTTCCCATCCAGCTACAAACATGCCCTGTCACAACTGGAAGGTAACAGAGACAGCCGTGCACTCAGTCACTCTTTTTTCTTCTTCTTCCTCTTCTTTTTTAAAAAAATCTTTCCACCCACAGATCTATGCATGTGGGGGAATGCAGTGCAGGGTTCAGGGCAAAACCCAAGGTGATAAGATTCAGATGTATTTCATGACAGCCAATTTTAAATTTGCTCCAAAAGAAAAAAAATGCTCCATGGAGACAAAGGTTTGAAAGAGAGGATGAAAGCAAAATAAAGACAGTATTCCCTGCCCACACTCTCTGCAGGTCCATGGGGCAAGGTCATAGCCAGGGCTATTGCTTCCAGCCCTTGACCCAGCCTCACCTTTGCATGGAGAAGTAGGCAGACTTCAAGGGATCCAAATGCAGAGCAACAACCCATCTAGTAGCCTTCTCAGTGTGGTCAGCGGCGGCTGCTCTGCTCCCTACCCCCTACCCCCCCCCCCAGTGAAAGACATAGTCATAAGCACAGTTGTGGGAGAAGCAGCCTCACCTTGGTCAGGGGGCAGGGGGAGGACTGCCCAGGGTTCCCCAGTTCTACATTACAGGCTGTTTTGGGCACTGTGCTGGCCCCCGTGCAGGGCAGACACCTCAAAACCATCCTCAGCCTCTTCTCCCGGGATTCGCTTCTCCAGCTCTAGGCAAGAGTGCCCAGAGAAAGAGTGTTAATAGGTGCACCATCCCTTGGTCATCTGCTCCCCTCACTACTGCACACAGAGTTCCAGGCACCTCCATCAACCCTGCCCCATCCCTCATCCACCCGCCCACCTGCCCATCCCTGCCTAAGACTTCCCCTTCTTCGCTCTCATTCAGCCCTCCTGCAGAGTGAGACCAGTAGCTTCTTCTCATTACCTGGATGAACTTTTTCCTATTGAAGGTTGCCCCAGCAATCAGGTAGGAAAGGGTGAGCATTCCCGGGGAGCATCTTAAGCTTAGATACCCTTGAGCTGCTGTCTTTCTGAGGCTGTTCCTAAGAGGAAAGCGCAGAGCCCACTCACAAACTTGTTTTGTGCCCCTATATAGGCAGCGTGGGAGGATTCTGAAGTGGTTCATTGTTCTCACTGTGGAACCTGGCTACCTCTATAAACTGTGACTGCACAGAGCTGTCTATCACTCCACTCTGAACACTCCTCCTCCTCCATGGCTGGCCAAGAGCCTCCACAAGAATGCCAGCAACGGGGGCAGCATTTTCCAGCACATTCTGTGCCTCTGAAATCACATAGCTGCCCACTTCCTTTGGGTCTTTCTAGAGCAGCCTACTACACTTGGGAGATGCTTGCCAAACTGGGAAGTACTTAAGTAACAAGTACTTGTATCTTTAAACTTCAAATAAGAATTACTTAACTTAAAAGATTTTTTCTAAGGACTAAAAGGCAAGTACTCAGATAAGAAGGGACAGAGAATTACTCCTGGGTCATAACATTAGGCTCTTGTCTCTCTGCTGGGCAGTATTTAACACAATATGCACAAATCCTCTAGCTCCAGATGAAGAACACACAAATTCATTCTGTGAAGGGGTAGAGGACTAACAGAAGGAGGGGGAGCTTTCTTTGAAGAGCCCTTTGCCTGCAAGAGAAGCAATTGAAATAGATCACAGGCAGGAGATCCCAAAGGTGCTTTTTCCAACAGGTAACTGGACTTTTTCTTTTCCTTTGAAGATGTTGAGAAGCTAAATGCTTTCAAAAGAGAAAAAAACCAAGGAAGTTCCATTCCCTTTTGGAAAACCACAACCTGGATGATTGAGAATCTCCATAAACATCACAGGCAGGAAACTTTGAGCATCATCTCTTGATGGAACTGCATCCAGTTATCATTCTCAAGAATTCATTCCCCTTTGCTCAGAGATGGGATATGACAGGGTTAACTACCAGTTCGGGATTTATAAGCTTCCCTGCATGCTGTGAGCCATGCACCTGTAAATCGTCATCAGCATGCTGTGTGCAGAGACGCAGCCCTCTTTTCCTGATTTTTAACTGCAGCTGTGCCTTGTTCGGCAGCTGAAGTTGAAAAATCAGGAAATAAGGATCAGGTAAGAGCCCAGGTGGGCAAAAACCTCAGCAGACATAGAACCGGTTCTATGTCTGCTGTTCTTCAGAGCTCCCAGTTCTACAGAGGTGGACAGAACCTGTAGAAACCCACCCCTGTCTTTGCTATGTCAAGTCAATCTGTTAACTCTTTCCTCTTCTCTATATTTCTCTACTGATGCGTCTTCACTTTATTTTTTCCAGGACTCCCATCTGCACCTCATGATACAGTGCAACCCCAGGAAGTTGCTTTCCCTAAAAGTCTGTAAACTTTTCCTGAACCAGGCCTCCCACACTCACCCCATAGTGGAAGAGACCTTTAAACCCACACAAGAGCAGGACTAGAAAGGTACCTGCATAACCAGCCCAAACTGTTATAAAGTTTCTCTATAAAAACCATGTTCCTGGAAGCCAAAGCCAGGCCTAAGCCTCCATACAACATTTCAGAAAGAGTGAAAATGCATCTTGCATTCACATAATGTTTTGTCCTACTATGCTTCTGTAGGGAGCATAGTAGGGAGTAGGGAGAAACTGGGAACACTTTGGTATCTTCTGCTAAGCAAGATGAAGTAGCAGATCACAGGAAGGTTTTTTCTCTGCTCGAAATCCATGAGGAATGCTGTTGATCGCACCTAGATGTGCAAGAATCTGACCTGGATAAGATGGCTCCTTATGCCCCCATTCATCTGCTTCTGCCTCTGGCTTGCAAAAATTCATTAGGCCTTTTTTATTTCTATCACACTGCCAGACAGCCATCCCCTGTTGTGCTTAGAGGTTTGCTTCTCAGCAAGCCCCTGCCACAAGGCTTTAGACTGATGTCCCAGCCCACAACTCCTCCGTACCCCATTGAATGCCCTCCTGCCGTAACCCCCTGCTGCTGAGATTGCTTGACTCATGCTTCTCATGTCTGACACATAAAATGCACCACGTCATTCCTCTGACTCTTAAATTTCTGTCTGTCCCTTATATCCCACACTGTTTCTTCAGGACTATTCTGATAGGAACTTAATGGTAAAAGCAGGTTCCGGCTTTGTCTTCACATTGAACATTGTTTCCTTCTCCTTGCAAACAACAGGACATGTTATTGTAACCTTCCCCAGCCTGGTGGCTTTTAGATTAACTGGATGACAAACTCCAGAAATCCCAGCTATGCATCCAGAAGCCACCAGGATGGCAAAAGCTGAGTTAATGTCATGGACTTGGCAGAAGACTTTGTCTTATGCACTGCTATGCCATAGGCAGCCAGAGAGATTCGGCCCTCCCCTCTGAACTTACCTTGAAGCCAATGCCCCCTTTCTTGCAGCACAGACAGGCCAACATGAGGAAGATGAAGGTGAAGAGTCCTGAGAAGGAAACGGCCACCACCACCAGAGAGGAAGACCAGGAGAGCTCACTCAAGGGAGTGCCATCTGTAGAGAGATAAGCAAGTGGGAGAAGATGAGAAAGGAAGGTTCAGGAAAGATTGATGGGAGGAGGACTAAATATTTGCAAATCAAAGCCAGAGAGAATGCAGCTGAGACAGAGGCAGGCAGGAGGCCTCTAATCTATATCTTGCACAGCTTTAGTTCCTTTTTTTGCAGACTCAAAGCCAAGTTCGGGGATCAGATTCCCTTTTGCTGTATCCCTGCTCTCTTACATCCACTTGTCTCTAATGAATTCACTTATCCTTCGAATCTTACCAGCAAGAAAAGGAATGATGTTGTTCTGTTCTCCCAACTGCTCTCCTACCAGCTCCCAGAAATGCACTAGTTTAAATCCAGAGACACAAAAGAAGCTAGGACCCAACCTGGCTTTTTCATCTATGAAGAGAACCAGGCTTGTCAACGATCTCATGATCTCCTAGCTTGGATAGGCATGGAATTTCTGCAAGACAGAAATCCTGCCCTACCATGTGGTTTTATCCATGCAGCAGTAATCAATAATAATAAGCAGTAATTGGATACTGATGACTTAACACTCTCAGGTCACTGAGTAACCTTATCTCCCACTTTCTATATCTCTGATGATTCCCGTCTGCACTTTTCTGATTTGTAATTGTTATGTGTATAATAGGTACAGCCTAGGTATAGACAGCCTGAATACATAGTGAATCCGATGCCCATCGTTTTGTCAATATGCACATTGCTAAAAAGCAACACATTCAGAAAACACAGAGGGCAAATTTCTTTCTTTCTTTCTTTTCTTTTCTTTTCTTTTTTTTTTGCCAGCCAACTGGCTGACTAATTGAACAATGGCTTTGGACAAAGGCCCCACTTTGGGAGAAAAATAAGTTGTTCCCATTAAATCTCCTGAAACATTTTTTTGGGGGGGAGATAATTGCAGATTTCCAAAGGAGGAAAAATGGATGCGCATACTCTGTCACTATGCCCATTTCTTTTCAAGAATAACATGCATCCTGGCTTTCAAAAGACCAAAGAGGAGATGAGAAAACAGAGGAGATAAAAATTAACCTCACAGCATGGGAAAAAGTGAAGGTCAGTAAGTAGCAGAAAGATTAAAGGCAGCCCAATCATAGTGTCCAGAAAGCTTTTTAAGGCAAAATAATTAATCTGGCATTTAAAGTAATTGAGATAGTGCCAAGAAAATGATTGAACTGGTTGCTCCCTGAGTTGATAAATAAGTCCATTGGATGTAAGGAAAACATGGGTGGGGTGTCATTATAGCATGTTTAATGGGAGGATGAAGGATATAGTATAAATGAAAACTCTTCACAGGCTTTAGGCATGGACAATATGGTTGGTGCTACAACACATGAGCAATCATAAATGTTTGTGCTCTAGCTTAATTGCACATATACGAAAAAAATGAACCCTTCTTGCCACAGCACTACCATAGTAATGATCATCTCTTGCCACCTTGCTTATCCTCATTGGTGGAATTTTAACTTTTCTGCAAGAAAGCATCCTTGCTTCTGTCAGCCAAGGGAGAGGCCCAGGGGCATAAGAATTACATGCCATGGCTGGCACTCTTCCTTCTGAGGCCAGAAACTGGCAACTCATTTCCATATAGCTATTTGTAATATGTAAGATGCATTAGAAATCTGCTGCTATGGTCTCTGATAGTTCTTTGCCATAGATAGGAAAAATATAAAATTATTCCACAAAGTCAAGACAAAGTTGTGTCTAAGACACTAATCTTGCAAAATATTTACTCTGTACACACAGAGAGAAAGAAGGGCACATGCATTCTGAACTAGAAAATATTTAGATATCCAGGCCACAAGGAAACTGAGATTCTTCTGGCCCATTGTTTAGGTGGGGTCTCCCAGTTAGGAGCTGAAAATCGCCCCTGTGATTGGATGAAGGTCTTAAAAGGGAACAATTGAAGCAGGGTGGTTTTATTCCCTTATCCCTAATTTATGGCCCACTGGGATAATTTAATTTTAATAGGTGGCTCTAATTTAGCTCTAGCAAGTATCAAGCCCCTCTGAAGCCTTGCAGCTGCTTTTTCAAGGGAGGTCAACTCAGGGGTAAATTAATGACACAAAAGACATGCATGCTGAGTGGGAAGTGACAGCACAGCTGGAAATGTCTGAAACAGCAGGCTGTTTTTGAAGGGGACATCCCAGAAACTAGGTCCATGATTCAGAGAAGAAAGGAATACCAACTGACTAACCTAATGTAAAACTGTTTGTTCTAATAGGCAGGACAAAGAGTACAAAGTCATTAGCTGAATGGAATAGAGAGAAAGAGAGTCACTTATTTCTGTCTGACCTCACTGATGATCGCTATAGTTTTACAGGCCTGGCTCTAAGAGATTGTAGTCCTTTAAAATGGAGGAGTTAGGATTAAGGTTTAGTTATATTATATAATTATATGGTTCACTGCATTTGGAAAACCAGCATTATCAGGAACAGCAATAACAGTGTCCCACCCCTGTAGTCCCTTCCTGACAATTGTTCAGTGAGATGTTGTACCCCAGGTTCTTCTGAATATGTAGGGTAGCAGCTCAGAACAAGAGAACATCGATACCCTTCTAATGTAGAACTACCTACAGTTAGTAGAACTGAACAGGTAGTCCTTGTGACTCATTTTGTGGTTATAACTCCAATGAAAAAAATAACTTTACAATCAATCTTCACATTTACAACCTTCAGAAGTTTGTAAAGCAAAGGAAGTTGAAGATCATCATAGCAATCACTTAGTGATTGCTTCACTTAATAATTGAGTTGCCAGACCCTACTGTGGTCATTAAATAAGCAACATCTATAGTAGAAAAAAATAAACAAAATGGAGACTGCATCCCTTTCCCACCCCATCTTTTAAATATGACAAGCCAAAGCAATTTATTTTCTTTGCCTAATCCCATCAGATCCAAATTAATCCTTCCTGCTCCAGAGAAAGCCGCCCCCCGATTCAATCTAAACCAAAGAGCCCAATCCTTACAAGGTAATTGCAACCTAGAGTACTCCCAAACCCCATCCCATCCTCAATCAGTTGAAGACCTCAACATCCAGTCTCCTTCACAATGAATTGCTTCAGCTCTGCTTCCTCTTGAAATGCCCTATTTGGCTAACAGTAGAATTCACCCCAGCTACTCCCAATCAACAAAGGACCTACCTACCTTTCCCAAACCAACCAGTCAATTAGATCCCTATGATTTCCTACCTCAGAATCCTAAACTACTACTGTACAAAAATATTTGATCCTCCAATGTTCCGTTTGTTAAGTGTCCATTTCTTAATAAAGCCATCACCGATGGTTGCAAAAAAAACCTTTTTTTTCCTCCTCACTGATGTCTTCCTTAAGTCCACAAATTCAGCAAGAATTTCTACCAGTACTTTCCACCTTGCAGCATTATTCATTACATCTCCCACTTGAGCTATCCTGTAGCATCTGCATTAAGACCACCCTTTGCTGCCCTCCATTTCCAAATTTCTTTCCTCCCTGCTCTTTCTACCCATCTCAGTTCTTTCTGCTGAATTTGCTTAGATTAAAGCAGGGTCTCTTGAGCAATGTTCCTATCTGTATTTTAAAAAATAGATTCTTACTTTCAGTGCTTACATCTTATGCAAGAGGCTCCTCTGCTTTGTTTTTCTTCTTTTTAAAACCAAAATGCAATTGGGAGAGGAAGGCAATTTGTTCAGTGGGAAAGGGGAATGAATTGTTTTTCTGCATATTGTTTTCTTGATTAATATTGGCCTCTACTAGATGCAATATTTTTTTCAGAAATTCAGAGTTTCACAAGTCAATATCAGCAATATCAGCAACATTTATTCAGCACAAAGGATTCAGCTGTTTCAATGAAGTGAGTAAAAAGGTCCCAGTAGACAGAAGATGGATGCTAAACAAGGAGATCCTAAAAGAAAAAGAATGTGTCAAGATAATGGAAAAAGAATTGGAGTTCTTTCTGAAGGAAAACAAAAAACATCAATTCCAAACCTATGGGACACGACTATAGCATATATTAGGGGCCTAGCATTTTCATATAATACATGTAGATACAAGGAAAAAAAAGGAGAACAATCTAAATTACTACATACTCTTAAGAAGTTAGAAAAAACACTAGAAAAAACACCACATAATAAGACAGCAAATACAGAGAGGATAATGATTAGACATAAATTGAACATGTTAGCACAAGATGAATGGTTACAAGACATGAAAAAGATAAAACAGAATTACTTTGAACAAGTGAATAAGCCAGGAAGGTGACTAGCTTATAGACTTAAGAAAAAGAAAAAAGAGCAATCCAACAATTGAGGGACGCTGATGGTACACTACAACATCAAACTGAAAAGAAAAAGCATATTGTTAAAAGTTTTTTTGAGGAACTATATAGTAGGGAAGATGTACCAGAAGGAAATATCCAACATTACTTAGAAGGAAAAGGACTACCTATGATCCCGGAAGAGGATAAAGAAGAGATATACAGGGAAATAACATTAAGAGAACTGCAAGAGACAATTCTGAAACAGAAAAACAATAAGACACCGGGACCGGATGGTCTCCCTGGGGAACTGTATAAAACGCTCCAAGGAAAATTAGAAAAGCAATTATTAGAACTCTATAATGAGGTACTGACAACAGCAAAATTACCTAAATCATGGGGGGAGACATATATAACATTGATCCCAAAAGAAGATTTGGACCATCAATTAATTCAAAATTACAGGCCCATATCCCTTTTAAATGTTGATTATAAAATATTTATGTCCATAATGGCAGAAAGATTGAAAAAAACCCTTAATCAGATCATTCATAGCGACCAAAATATATTCTTACCTAATAGACAAATTAAAAATAATCCTAGAATGGTATTGAATATTATAGAATATTATGAAGCAAACCCAGGAAAACAATTGGCAATGGTCTTCCTTTTTTTTTTTTTTTTTTTTTAAAGTTTTTATTAATTTTCTACAAACAAACAAACATACAAAACATTAAAAACATCTACTCTCATATATACTTCCGGTGTATCGGTTGGTTCATCAGTTTTGTGCATTCATTTTATAGTGTCAATTACAATTATATTGCATAACCACTCATATTGTCAATCCATATTCTAATATTACTAAAGAAAAAAATAAAAAAAATTTTTTTTTCTGACTATACTTTTAATCATTCATGCTTTGCGAGATAACAATACTTCAAACAATTTGTCGTATAATCATAACAAATCAATCCTAAAAAACTCTTCATATATATAATATTAATGCTCTATTATTGTATTTTATCATCTAACCATTGATAAAAAAAACCCCAAATTGCATAAAATTGTTTATCTTCTTGTTCTCTAATTTCAAATGTCAATCTACTCATCTCAGCACATTCCAATATTTTCTTAATAATTTCTTCCTGCAATGGTATTTTCTCATTCTTCCAGTTTTTAGCAAATACAATCCTAGCCGCCGTTAATACATTTACAATCAAATATTTCAAGTCTTTATTATATATATCAGGTAAAATTCCCAATAAAAAGATCTCTGGCTTCAAGTCTATGTGTTTCTTTGTCATTTTTTCCAACCACATGTGAATTTTAGTCCAATATTTTCTAGCATTCTCACAAGTCCACCACATATGATAGTATGAGCCAGGTATCTGATGACATTTCCAACATTTTTCAGATTTATTCTTGAACATTCTTGCTATTCTTGTCGGGGGAAGGTGCCACCTGTAAAACATCTTATACAAGTTTTCTTTATATGCTATTGACATTGTCATTTTATAATTTTGAGACCACAATTTTTGCCATTGCTCTAAATCAATTCCATATCCAAAATTCTTCCCCCATGCAATCATAGTTTCTTTAACTTGTTCTTCCTCTAGCTTAATTCCCAATAAATAACCATATAACTTTTTAATCACTTTCTCATCAGTACCCATCAATATCTTATCTAAATCAGTCTGTTTATCATAGAATCCTTCCGTTTTAAAATCTTCAAGATATCTTGAGTGTATTTGCGCATATGAAAACCAATTCATCCTTATACCTTGTTCCTCTAAATTTTGGATCGTTTTAAGTCCACCCTTTTCATCCAACAGTTCCCCATATCTAACTGTTTGTTCCTTTTTATAGATCATAGGATAGGAAAATGCTTCAATAGTCGATAACCAAATTGGAATTTTCAAATAACATTGTTTTTTTATCTTCTCCCAATTTAACCACAAAGACTCCCGTATATAATGTCTTCTGAAATACCCCTGTGTTTTAGTTCCCTTGTACCATAAAAAAGCATGCCAGCCCAACAGTAAATCATGTCCTTCTAATGTCAACAATCTATGTTTTCTTAATGTTATCCATTCTTTGACCCACATCAAACTTGCAGCTTGATAATACAATTCCCAATTAGGCAGGCCAAAACCTCCTCTATTTCTAGCATCTTGCAAAAGTTTTAACTTTATTCTCGCTTTTTTACCTTGCCATATAAACTTCAACATAGTTTTATTTAAATCTTCAAAATAGTCTTTTCCAAGTCTAATTGGTATTGTTTGAAAGAGAAATAAAATTCTAGGTAAAATATTCATCTTAATTGTTGAAATTCTCCCTATTAATGACAATTGTAAATTTTCCCATTTCTTCAAATCTGTAATTATCTGTTGTTTAAGTTTAATATAATTATTCTCTTTTAATGTGCTACATCTTGCTGTCAAATATATCCCCAGATACTTAACCTTGTTTGTAATTTGAATTTTCAAAAGATCTGTCAGTTCTTCTCTTTGTCTCAACAACATATTTTTTGTCAAAATCTTTGTTTTATCTTTATTTATTTTCAAGCCAGCCATCTCACCATATGTCTCTACCTTTTCCAATAATTTTGGAGCGGTTTCTAACGGGTCTTCCAGAATAAAAGCTAAATCATCAGCAAAAGCTTGTAGTTTAAATTCTTCCTTTTTAATTTTCATTCCTTTTATATTTTTGTCATCTCTAATATTTCTATTCAACACTTCCAAAGTTAATACGAATAACAAAGGAGATAGGGGACATCCTTGTCTTGTACCTCTTCTTATATTAATAAGATCTGTAAATTCTCCCTCCATCATTACCTTTGCTGTCTGTTTATTATATATGGCTTCTATTGCTTGAATAAATTTTCTGGCAAAGCCCATCTGTTCCAATAATAATAACATAAATCTCCAGTTCACGTTGTCAAATGCTTTTTGAGCATCTAGGAATATCAAAGCCATTTGTTTTTCAGGATGAGCCTCATAATATTCCAAGGTATCCAAAATTACTCTCATGTTGTCTCTAATTTGTCTCTTTGGTAGAAATCCATTTTGATCTGGATGGATAAAATTATTTAAATATTTTTTCAGTCTTTCTGCTAAGATTGAAGCAAAGATTTTATAATCTGCATTCAATAAGGAAATAGGTCTATAGTTCTTAATTTGCAACGGGTCAGCCTCTTCCTTTAAAATAAGTGTAATATAAGCCTCTGACCATGTTTTGGGTGTCATCTTTTTTAACATAACTTCATTCATAATTTCTAACAATGGAGTGTTCAATGATTCTTGAAATTTTTTATAGAATTCTGCCGGAAGTCCATCTGGACCTGGTGCTTTCCCATTATTTTGTCTTTTAAATGCTTCATTTAGTTCCATCATTGTTATATTGCTTTCTAACATTTCTTCAGTCTCTTTAGGTATCTTCGGTAAGTTAGCATTCTGTAAATACTGTTTAATTTTTTTCTCATCAATATTCTCTTGCTTATATAGTTGTCCATAATAATCTCGAATAATTTCCTTTTTCTCCTTATTACCACAACAAACTTGACCTTGATCATTTATTAGTTTCAATATTTTTCTTGATTCCTTCTCCTTTCTCAGTTTATATGCTAACCATCTACCTGGTTTATTTGCATCTTCAAAATAATTCTGTTTAGAATTTCTAATTTTCTGTGCCAGTTCTTCTTTCTCTATTAATTCCATTTTATGCTTAATTACATCCAGTTTCAATTTAATATCTTTTTTCTGTGGTATTTTCTGTAATTCTTTTTCAAGTCTTATATATTCATCTTCCAAGGCCTTAGAGGTTTGTCTTTTCCTAATATTCTTTTTTTCTTGTATAGTCTATTATCAAACCTCTTACATATGCCTTCATTGTATCCCAAACATTCTGTATTGAGGTATCTTCTTTTTTATTTTCTTTAAAAAAAAAGACTAATTCCTTCTCCATCCATTGTATAAAATCTTTCTCCTTTAAAATGGTATTGTTTAATGTCCATCTCGATCTTTTTTTTTATCCCTTCCATTTAATTGTCATTGGACTATGATCTGCCCAAGTACTTATTTCAATATTTGTTTCTTGAATAGTAGATATTAATTCTGTTGAGATCCAAATCATATCTAACCTGGACCATGATAAATGTCTATTAGAATAAAAAGTATATTGTTTAGTTTTAACATTTCTTTCCCTCCAAATATCTTTTAAGGTTAATTCATCTGTCATTTTAAAAAAAGATTTAGGGAGAATCTTTCTATTTTGTTTTGTTGTTGTTGTTATATAGTCCAATTTATTGTCCACAATTCCATTAAAGTCTCCCATCATGATTATGTTAACATAGTCCAGTCTAATTATTTCCATATGTAGTTTTTTATAAAACTCTTCTTGTTTATCATTCGGAGCATAAATTGCAATCAAGAGTATTTTTTTATTATTATCCATTATTTCCACCATTAATACTCTTCCATCTTCATCCGTGTAGATCAGTTTTGCTGGAATATCTTCTTTAATATAGAGAACCACTCCTCTTTTCTTACATTGAATCAAAGAAGTAAATATTTTCCCTAATTTTGGCTGTACTAACAAATGCTCATGTTGCTTTTTAATATGAACTTCTTGTAAGCAAATTATATCAAATTTTAATTTCTCTAATTTGTGAAAAGTTTTCCTTCTTTTAACAGCTGAGTTAAGTCCATTTATATTCATTGTAATCAGTTTTTTTTCTTCCATGATTATGCTTTATATTTAGGTCTAACAACTCTCGTAGCTCTCACTTCACGTTGTTCTTTACTGTCTACCTGTCCACCTGCAACTCCTTTCTCTTTTTCAATCTCCAGTTGTTCCTCCAGAAGCTCAATTAATGAGATCTCTTTCTCTGCCTCCTCTTTTTTTCTTCCAAAAAATTCTGCATAAAAAAGTTCTGCTTTTTCAATCGAGTCAATTCTATGTCTCTGCTCTTGCCACGTAAAAATTAGTCCTTCTGGTATCAGCCATCTGTAGTTCACTTCATTTTCCAGTAGCATTTTGGTCAAAAATCGATATTCTCTTCTCATCTCTCTCACTCTTCTAGGTATTTGTTTTAAAACTACAATCTCTTTGTTTTTATATTTCAATGCTTTTTCTCTTGCCACTTGTAATATTTGTGTTCTGATGGATTTTTTAGTAAATCTAATATGTACTTCCTTTGGTAGTTTATTTCTCATCGCATATCTTGTATAAACTCGGTATATCTCATCTACTCCGTCCATCATTTTTTCCTCAGTAATTTCCAGAAGATCTGCCAATATTTCTATCATTATCACAGCCAAGTTTTCTCCTTTTTCCTCTTCTATATTTTGAAATCTAAGATAAAATTCTGATCTTTCCATCTCCCACCTCAACATCCCATTTTTTTCTTGTTCTATCACTGTTAATCTAGTGTCAATATTTCCAATCTTCTCCTCTCTTTGTTTTCCTTCTTCCTCAATTTTTTGGAATCTCTCCTCATACTTTCCCATCATTTGTTTAAAATTTTCATCAGATTTCTCTATTTTTTTGTCCATGGTATCTATTTTTATCTTAATATCTTGAATTCCTTGCATAATCATCTGTAAATTTACTTTTTCTTGTTCCTTATCTTGCTTCAACATTGTCTGAATTGAAAGTTGTCCTTCAAGTGGTGGGGAAGCAGAGGTAGAAGCAAAAACGCCGAATGATTTTGGCTTCCTGCTCATTTTAATATTTCCAAGTCTTCAAGCTCTCTTTGACTTTAAATCCAGCTGGTATAGTAACCAAATATAGTCCAAAAAATCAAAAAGAAAAAGAAAAAATCCAATATTAAAAAGCCCAAAGCCAAAAAAGAAAAAAGAAAAAAGGAAAAAGAAAGGTCTTCAGGTTCTTCTAGACCCTAATCCAATTAAAATAGATGGAAGAAGCAAAGAAGGAGAAGAAAAAAGAAAAAACTCTGAGGCTTTCCCTTTGAAATAAAAAGCAAAAATGCTAGAGTTAAAATTAACCAAAAAGGCTGGCGAGTAGGTGTTTCAAAAGTATATATATATATATATATATATATATACACTGTACACTGCACTTTATTTCTTTATCCAAGGCTCTTATTATGACTGTCTTCTCCAGCAGCTTCAAAGCCAAACCTCAAATGTTGAGATATTGATAAGAGTCCAAGAGAGCACCTGTAATAATATTTTACTGTATTCTCCCTCTATCTTATCACATTAAAATGTCCTTGAAAAGAAGTGCTTTTCTCCCCAATTCAAATAAAATATTTTCAAGCCTCTAGTTGGCAGTGTTACAGCATCTCTAAATACTCTTTCCCCCCCCAGCCAGAAGAAAAAATGTTTATAAAAAACTCAAACAAAAGAAAAAGATAGTCAAAGGGAGCCTCTATCCTAAAAAGAAAGTTAAAAAGATAGAAAATAAAAATCAAGTGAAAAATAAAAATATATATAAGAGAAAATTCAATCCGGTTACCTACAAAGTCACCTTAAAGTCCTCAAAGAAAATAAGAAAAAAATAATAATCCAAGTCTCAATTTGACATCACTTAAACGCCGCTCAACCCAGGTTCAGTCAAAAGAAAAATAAAGCCACAGATTTCTTCTTTGTTCAGGATGTCCTTTCAAGTCTTAATCAATTTATAATGCAAAAGAATTTCTCACCCAACCGATACACGCTCATTTAAATCCCTTTCTTTCCGGAGTTGTCCCGACTTCAGCAGCTTTAGAGGCTGCCTTTCTGCTTCCAGCAAAAGGGCTTCTCCCGGATCAAACCAGAGATTTTGTGATGTCTCTGGGATCCTGGGACTATGCCCTTCACAATCCCCGTCTCTACGGGACGGTTTAGGTCCGTTAGAACCGACCAGAGGCAAAAATATCAGCTGAGATCTCAGAGCCCCAAGATCGCAGCTGTAACACCGAGACGTAGCTCCGCCTTCTCCCGCAATGGTCTTCCTTGATGCAGAAAAAGCATTTGACAATGTTAATTGATAGTTTATAATATAACAATTAAAAAGCATGCAATTTGGCAATAAATTTATTAAACTGATTTCGACAATTTATACGACACAGATGGCCAGTGGAAGAATGAATGGTGACAGAATGGAAACATTTAAGATCAACAAGGGAGTAAGCAGGGATGCCCACTGTCACCCCTTCTCTTTATTCTTACCTGAGAAAACGTATTGGAAAACGTTAGGAAAAATATAGAAATCAAAGGGGCTTTAATTAAAAAGGAGCATTATAAGGTACAGGCATTTGCCGATGATATAGTATTTTTTCTGGAAGATCCAGAGGATAAGGGAGTAAAATTAATTAAGGAAATAGAGGAATTTGGCAAGGTCACAGGCCTTAAGATAAATAAAAACAAAACAAAATTATTGACTAAAAATTTAAAAAATAAGCAAAAAAAAAAAAAAAGAATTAGAAGGAAAATTGGGAATACAAAGTGTGAAAAAGGTAAAATATTTAGGCATTTGGTTAACAGCAAGATGCTCTTCAATTAAAAAAGATAACTATGACAAATTAATAATACAAATCAAAAAAGAATTGGAAACGTGGGGGAAATTACAGCTATCACTACTGGGGAAAATTGCGGCAATTAAAATGTCTACCCTACCAAAAATACTATATCTTTTTCAAACTATACCAATAAGATTGGATAAATTTGTTTGGGATGGGAAAAAAGCCAGGATAAAAATGAAATTGTTACAGGACAAAAGAGAAAGGGGTGGCTTTGGACTCCCTGACGGGGAAATGTATTATCAGGCTACGGCTATGATATGGATTAAAGATTGGATCAACCTGGAAAATAGAAGAGCATTGTTAATAGAGGGTCCCAACTTGCAGAGAGGTGGCATAGTTTCCTATGGGATGGGAAATGTAAACAACATGCATATTTTCAGAGACACATGATTAGAGATACATTAATTCAGACATGGAACAACATTAAAAAGAATCATTATACTAAAATACTGAATTGGTTGTCAACTATGGAAGCACAAATATACCCAAACACAATGGATCTGGAAAAAAGAGGCAATACAAAGACCTATTAGACCCCCAAGGAAGATTAAAAACGAGACAAGAATTACAGCAACAAAATATAAAGATAGATTGGTGGTCATACATGCAAATCCAGGTGAGATATCAGAAGGACAAAGAACAATTTGGTTTCTGCATGGAAAAGCATCAATTCTACAAGAATTCTACAAGAAATGAAAAAGAAAATGATTTCAAGAATGTATAACTTTCTACTAGATTTTAAAATGGAAGAAGGATGGTCAAAGAGACGATGGTGGTATGGGCAAAAAATGTTGGCTATAATATAAACCTGGAAAATTGGGAGAAAATGTGGGGATCAAATTACAAACTAATTACATCCACAGCATACAAGGAAAATCAATACAAAATATTCTACAGATGGCAACAATGTTTAATTCAGACCCAAATTGTTGGAAATGTGGAAAAGAAAAAGGCACTTATTTTCACACCTGGTAGACATGCCAGGAAGTGAAAAAATATTGTAATACAATTAGACAATGGATAGAAGAAATCACGAATCAGAAAACTGAATTTAATCCAGAAATTTTTTTATTAGGTATAATAACACAAAAATGCAATTAAACAGATAGATATTATTATGTTACATATATTAACAGCTGCAAGGATTTTGTACGGACAACTCTGGAAGGAAAAAAGGGTTCCACCAGAAGACATGGTTATTAAAAAAATAATAGATTGTATAGAGATGGACAGGCTAATGATGAAAATAAAAGACAGAGAAGATTCAATTTATTATAGGGCCTGGGATATCTGGTATCAGTGGTTTAGAAATAAAAAGAAAATAAAATGGCAATTAGGAAAGGAATGAGGGAATATGTAAATATACCATGGAGAAGATTAAGGTGTAAGGATAAAAGATATTGATTTATAGTAAGAATAAGATGTAAAGGTAAAGGAGTAAGTAAATACATATACTGAAAAATGTAAGGAAATGCAAAAGATGTCTTGAAGTTGATAACAATGTATAAAGTTTTGTTTTATGTTTTTTAAAATTTGGAAAATTAATTTTTTTTTAAAGGTCCCAGTAGATTCTGCCAATTGTAAAGAAGAATTTCTTCACTTCTTTTCTAATTTAAAGCAAGCTACGTAAGATTATTGGATTCTTACCTTGGAGGTTCAATAGGAAAGGGTGAATAGAAAAGGAGAAGAGGTGGGTTGAAGGGGAAACCAACTATTGGCAGCCCTGGACAATCCTTAAACATTTCAGAAGCCCGAGGATCACTCATTACATCAACTGAGTCCATGGCTGGAAGTTTTAGTTCAAAACGTATGGACAGCAGGTTAAGAAATGTTGGGATGTATCTTAAATTGGGCAATACATGTTACATTTTAAATGTAATAATAGGTATCAGATTTGGAATAGTAACAGTAAAACTACAATCCAATGTGCCTAAACAGCAGATGAAAATATCATTTAGGAATTTGTGTTTAGATAATATACACTAAAGTATGACAGGATATATTGTTATTCCTATTATTCGGCCTACAGTATATGACTCCAGAGTATTTTAAGTTTTCAAAATGCAAATCCATTATAAGAACCCAAACAAGCCATTTGAAGGCAAACAACCCTGGGGAGATTTTTGAATCTATCAAAGTTGCAAGGCTGATCTTAAAAAAAAAAACACAGCAGGGAGTGAAGTACCTGACCTGATAGAGAAGAATTAAGGGAAAATATGAGCATTTATTCTTTTCTGCTTATTGAATAACATGTACAGAGATTCTCCTTTGTTTTCAAATACATGAATGTTATACAAGAGGAAAGTACTCATTTCACCACTGCAAACATAGAAATATTCCTTGAAGAAAATATTAGTGCACAAGCAGGGGTCTTCAGAGCAAGCCATAATCTTGTCAGAATGCACTAACAGGGATTACAATGTCATGATATAAGCTGCCCTCCTTACATATTTGTGTGGGACAGGCTCACCCAAAGGCTGGAATTTGCATCACAGTGATGCAACAGATAGTTTGTGATTTACTCTCTTTTGCTTCTCCCCTCTGTTGCTTACATGCACAAGTGAGATATGCAACTATCTCTTTCTTGGAACTATCAGGTATCTCTGTATTGTTTCAGAAACTAGGAAATGTTTGTTTCGGTCCTTCCATTGTGTTACTTTTCAGCAACAGAGCACACATGCTACAAACATAGACAAGGATTAGATAACTAAAGAAAATTATATCATGGATGTCATCTCAACCCAGTATCTTCGCTTGTGCAGTAATAGTAGATAGAAAACCTCCAGTGGTGGAGCAACTTTGGGAGGCAGGTGTTCCATTGATTAATTGTTCTCAGTGTCTCCTTAGCATCAACACAGCCAAGGGGAGGCTACAAGCAGCAATATTTGAACGAGTAGTAATGGAATTCTATTTTTCTTAGGTATGATACTCTGAAAAACACTCTCCTACCAAGAAACAATTCTTCCCATGTAAAAAAAAACCTTCCAACTGTCCACAGAGTACCTGCCCTGTGTTGGGCTAGCAACCATTCCTCTAAAAAGGCCTGATGCAATTTTTTGGGGTGGGGGTTCACTGCACCCTTGTTGTTATAAAGCCTTTCCTGTGTTAAAGTGCTGGGCCTTTTCTGAGCAGAGCTAGCTGAGAGGAGCTAGCTTTTCTGAGCAGAGCTAGTTGCTCCGGGAGAAAGAGGAGGCTTGGGGAGGGCAGCACTTACAGATCTCTGACAAAAAGGGCCTTCATGTGCCATGTTTATGGAGCACCTGCAGCCAGAGCAGCAATCCAGGGATTCTATGGCTCAGCTGTGCATCTGCTTTATATGCCATTGATTGGGGTGCTTCTCCTCCCAGATTCCCGGCTTTGAAGATGCAGCTGGGCTATCCAGAACCTCTCACAACAAATGAAGTGTTTAGAGTGGGAGGAAGCAGGAGGGCAAAGACGGGGGAGGCAACTGCTCAGGAGAATGTCAGCTCCAATTCTACAGCAGCCGCTCAGGAAGAGTGGACGAATCCCACTTCCTCTCTCCTGTGTAAATAAACCCAGATAAACCCAGGCTGGCCAGGACAGATAATCTGTAGCACTGCCAAGGTTGCTGAACTGGTCTTAATCTGCAACTGTTGTTGGAGCTACAAATGATAAGACAGATGATGCTATAAATACCACAGTCTGGACCGAAATAGTAACTCTGCCCCCCCCCCCAAAAGGAATAAATAGTGAAAATACTTGAGTTTAATGTGGAAAGGAAACTATCTAGCACTCCAATCTCAAGGAAATTGCTTTTATAACGTTTAAGGCCTTTGTAGAGACAATGTGCTGATCACTGAGGCAGTAGCTATTAAACTGCATCTCATACGGAATCACAATGACCCCACTGAACCAGTGAGGTATTTTGCAAAAGAAATTAGTGAGATACAAATAAACATCGCTCCATGACAGGAAGATTTCAGAAGGGGGAAATCCTCTCTGTGGGTTCCAGCAGCTGGTACTTGTTTTAGTCAAGGAAAATTGCCAGACAGAAGACTCTCAGAGCTAGCAGTTAAGACGTTCTATGCCAGCGTTTCTCAACCTTAACAAATTTAAGATAGGTGTAATTCAGTGCTTAGAATTCTGGGAGTTGAAATCCACGTATCTTCAAGGTGCCATAATTGAGAAACACTGCTCTATGCGGCACTGCTTCATCTCTCTCTCTCTCCCGAGTATATTTCCTGTAGTAATAGGATAACAGTAGGGAAGAACTCCAGTAACAAATGGAAAATATTTCTGCCTGGAACTGTCTGCAAATTTTAACTTCATTACAATACACAAAATATATTTTAAATATAGAAATAAAATAAAATAATGTATAAAATTTTCAAATACTGTAGGGAAAATGCACAATGCAACCCTGATCTGGAAACAGATATATAATTTGTGGCTTAAAAAAAGACAAGATGGGCTTCTCATTTCTATGTCTAAATATCCTACTCCAGCAACCTTCTTTCAAAAATCTACACCAGAGATTGCTGTATTAAATTGTATAAATCTGGGGCTGCCTGCCAGGAAATCCTTAAAGAAATGTAAGCCTGTAATTCAATACAGAAATTTAGCAGTTGCGTTCTTCATTCCTTGCATGTTATTGCACCTTTCAGTAAGGTAGCATTGCATCTCCATGATCTAATACTGTCAGCAGCATGGGAACAATACCCTTGGGGATTCCTGCTGGAAAATGACTAATGTTTATGCTAATGGAAACTGCACTGTGCTAAAAAGGTAATTAATTTTTGTTTTATTATGGAATGTTCTAACAATGATCATTGGCAGGAAATCCAGAAGGTGTGGTACAGGAAAACCCATAGAACGTCTACTAATGATCCGCTTCTAGCTGTCAGAAAGGAAATAGTTATTCTTGCATCTCTAGAAAGTTTCCTCGTTTGTTATATAATGCAAGTAGTCCTCAACTTTTGACCCGAATTGAGCCCAAAATTTCTGTTGCTGAGACAATTAAGTGAATTTTGACTCATTTTACGACCTTTCTTGCCACAATTTTTAAGTGAATCACTGCAATTGTTAAGTTAGTTGTTAAGTGAATCTGGCTTCTTCAGAGGGACACAAAAGGGGATTGCGTGCCTCCAGGCCGCTGCAACCATCATAAATATCAATCAGTTGCCAAGCATCTAAATCTTGCTCAAATGACCGTGGGACACTGTAATGGACATGTCAAAAACAGTCATAAGACACTTTTTCAGTACAGCTGTAACTTAGTCACTAAATGAACAGTTCTAAGTCTAGGACTATCTGTACATATTTTTTTTTATTACTAAGAATGCTTAGAATTCCTCCACCTGGGAATTCTGAATATTTGTATTCACTGAATCACCAGTGGGGAAAAAAACAATTACTATTTTAAAAACCATTTTGGTAATAACTGTACATAAGGAGGAATTATTTTTATTTATTCTAGTTAATAATATGTGCTTTGGCCTTCCTGTCAATCCTAAAACAATAGCAAAGTCAAGACAAGCAGTTATCTATGCTTTTTACCCAGATCATTTTGTCTTCTCCAAATTCCAGCTGCCCAGCCATATATCCTGAAGGTTTTGTTTTGCAAACTTGTGTAATTGTTTGTGGTTTAAGAGCAACATGGGTACATCAAGGCAAAGGAGCTTCAAGCTGCTAATATTAGCATACCCAAGCTACTGTGGGAGAGAAAAAGAGCTTTTGTTGCATCATTCTGGATTTTTAAAATATTTTTTTTTTGTCAAGCTGATCTTGGCTCAGCCACTTCAAACAATTAATAGATACCCTGTAATCCTTTCTGTGAATTCTGGGACAAACTCTGAAAGCAAAAACAAAGAGGAAAAGCGAAACAGTGAAATGTTCAGCAGTGGAAATCATTGCAACATAGAAAGCGTGGTTTTAGTGCCCACCAGCAGGCAGTCCCTGAAGAAAGACTGTTCCAAGAACAGTGAACTGAAGCAGCATTTGGGTGTTTTCCAATCTTCTGAGAATTCCCAATCTGTAGGCAATTGTTTCTTGTGCTAGCAAAGGGCTATAACTATGGTTTCCAAATAAAATACCTGCAAAAATAAGCTTTCATCCGTTTATGTTAAAAGTCTTTCAAATACAATTATTTCATCTAGACTGAAGGCTTTGCTATAGTCCCAACTCCTGGGGGTGGGAAGGTTTGTTTATTTGTGTCCCGCTTTTATTATATTTACCAAGAACTCAAAGCAGTGAACATGTCCAACACACCTTCCTCCTCCTATTTTCCTTACAACAACTCCTCTATGAGTTAAGTTGGGCTGAGAGAAAGCAACTGGTCCAAAGTCATGACTAAGGTGAGACTAGAATTCACAGTCTCCTGGTTTCTAACCTGGTGTCTTAACCACACTAGACCAAACTGACTCTACAGTTTCCTTTGAATGAATCTGCGCCTTGCTGCAATCTTCAGTATCCTGAAAGTTCCAGGAACATTTGCAAAGATCACCATACATGAAATTTGAAAAAGTCTCAGACTTACTTTGTAATTACTCACACTATTGAATATCTACTTTTTATCTACTGAAATACATATTTTTCAAGGTGGTAAAAACTTTTATTTGCCAAAATCCTAAATTCACTGACTCTTATGTACACAAATCAGCAGATGTAACCCCCCCCAAAAGGATGTTACTTCTTTATCTAACAACCCACTTTTCTAACCCAAGGAACAATTATTGTGGGGTTGTGGGGTGGGGAAGGTGCTGGATTTAATATAACTCACAGATCTAGACTGATTCTATCAAAACCCAGTTCCTGGATTAGGAGGTTCTATTCACAATCACTCATATCCTAGTCACCTCCAGAATGGACTACTGTAATGTGGTCTACATAGGTTTGCCCTTGAATAATGTTTGGAAGCTTCAACTGATGCAGAATGCAGTGATGTGGGCAGTTATATTAATATTACACCTCTGTTCCACAAGCTCCATTGGCTGTCAGTCTGGGTCCAAATCAAAGTGCTGGTTTCAATCTTTAAGGCCCTTCATGGTATGGGACCAGGTTATCTGAAGGACTGCCTCTCCTCTATTACCTCTGCCTCTCCCCTTAGATCTGGAAGAGAAAGCATGTTGTATACCATCTGTCAGATCTCATGTTTGGTAGAAGCGAGTCTTCCCTGCCATGGCACTGCCTTTTGCAACATTCTACACACACACATACACACCCTAAGAAGTCAGCTTAGCACCATCCCTATTAATGTTCCAAAAGTCCCCCAAGATCTGGTTATCTAGTGTGGCTGATGTATTTACTTTCTCCATGCCTTGTGATTTGCATATTTTAAATTTTTAATAATTATTTTTTATATATTTTATCACAATTGTTTTTACATATTTGATGTCTTATTTGATTGTTGCATGATGCTCAGAATCACTTTTCACTTTAAAAAAATATTTTTTTAGGTTAAATTAAAAATAAAAACTATACAAGCTACAATGGTTTTTTTAAATAAAAAGAAAAAGGAAAACAGTAAGAAAAAATAAGTAACTTTCCCCCTTCATCCCAAACAATTTATGCAAATGTATCACCATCCCTTATGTTACAACATATACTCTTTTCACTCCATATTTCATCTCTGAACTAAAAACTAAATCCAAAACACTCATTCATTTTTTTATCAGCAAGAGTCTACAAAGGTTTATCAAATATAAATTATATATTTATCTATCTTAACCTTGATTGAATAAGCCAACTTTGTCTTCCTTCCGTACACTTTTAATGACTTTAATTCTCAAGTCCTTTAAATAGACTCCTGCTACTAGTTTCTTGTCATTTTTTAAATCCTTCTTTTAGCAAGTATGTTTTGTACATCGAGCAAGAGGATTTTTTTTTATCACTTCTCATAAAATCCTCCAAAACTTTAATAGATCTATCTTATGTGACCAGTAAAAATACATCTGTATCTCTTTCCTGGTTCAATAGTTGCATATTGGTCCTCAACTTATGAGCATAAAAAGAACTTCTGTCACTAAGCAATGCGGTCATTAAGTTAGTCATCAGGTGAGTGCACCCAATTTTACTTCATTTTTTTTTTGCCATTATTAGTAGTGAATCACCCAATTGTTAACTGAATCACACAACCATTAAGAAAATCACAGGCATTAAGTTAATCCAGCTCCAATGACTTTGCTTGTTGGAAGCGGGCTAGAAGGGTTGCTTGTAGCAATCATGGGACCCTGGGATGCTATAACTATCACAAATATACACTGGTTGCCAAGCACCCTGTCAGCCCACTCAGATAAACCAGACAAGAGAAACATCTGTGCAGGGTCATGTGGGTTATCTCAAGATCTCCTCTTAATCAGGGGAGATATAGATGGCCGAGAACCTAGATTCAGTTGCTGACTTGATTGTAACATTGTCCCATTATATAAAAAAGGGATGGCTCTCAACTAGATTTTGCTTTTTGTGAGATGGACAGCCATATTAATTTGATTAATAAACTAACTAAATAAAAGTGTCTTACTACTATAAGCCAAAACAACGCTCATATGAGAAGTCTCATGTGGTTATGGAGTAGAATTGTGTAAATGCACAAGGGCTTCTATTGAGCAGGCCTGGGAAATGCACTTATGGAGTTATTCCATTAGACTGGGAAAAAAGAAAACAAGATGAGTATAGTTAAGAAAGACAAGAAAGTTTTTCTCATGATTTAATAAATGTCCACCTGGGTTCTAACATATCCTTTTCAGTTTATATTTAGTTCAGTTTATGTATGTATGTATGTATGTATGTATGTATGTATATATATATATATATACATACATACATACATACATACATACATACATACATATAAACACACACACACACATACATATATATATATAAAAATTTGAGTAAGATATTTCTGCAATTCTCTAATTTTTCAACATAATTTGTACCCACTTAAAGGTAAAATCTGCAAATCATGCTCTGTTTCTGCTAAATACATAATCACACCTATCCTATTTTCTTGGCAACAATATAACAATTTTATGGGTTTGTTTTTTCATCTTCTCAATTTAGCACACAGTCTTAGGTTTTTCGAATGCTCTCTCACCTAAGTAATAAACAGGTCTGACCCTGCTTAGCTTTTTGGAGAGCAGCCCGCATTGCTTAGATGCTGCCATCTACTATGGAACATACAAGCACAAATTATGTGCAACCATTCAAAATAATGGTATATGTTAGTGCCAAGATTAGAAAACTGGATAGGGCATGCTTTTAATAATGTAGCAGAAGGAAACTACAATAATATTACAGTAGCTCTTGGCTTGATTTGAGCTTTGAATAACATTAAAGCTATTCCATATAAACACAAGTTTCATTTTTGTTTAAAGGGATTTCAGGTGAACATCTATACAAAAACAATAAGGGTTTCTTATTGCCAAATGTCTCAACATTACCTCACTGACCTTGTCTGGCTTCGGAAGGTAAGCTGAGTTGGGTTCAGTTATAGTAGGACTCTCATGGGATTCCAGGATCATCCGTAAGACTGTAAAGTCAAAATATGTCCCAGATGCTTAATTGAATTATATCTCTGCAAGAGGAGACACGTCTGTATTTGGCTACTCAAGGTCTGTTCTCAAAATGACAACAAATCATGAAAGCAGAAAAAAGCCATATGGAGCTCTGGTTATTTAATAAACTTATTATGTTTGCTAAACAGTATAGAATACACGGTAGACCTGGAACAAAATGTGCCTTTCTTTACATTCCAATCGTGTTTTAAAAGCAGGGGGTTACACACTTCTTGATCCCATAGCTGCACAGAAAAGTTTGAAAATATGCAGATTAGCTTATGCAGAATCAGTCTGGTGATTTTTAAAGTGCCAGAATATTCTCAGTCTTATTTTTTTAAAAAAATATAGATACTGTATAGTTATGATTAAAAATCTATATTTAAAAAAAAAAAACCTGCATGTATTTAGTGTTGCAGAATAAAAATGTATGCATTCCAAATTAGTTGCTCTGCTGCAAATGTCAACAGAAATAAATGTTGGATACAGAACCAAATGAAGACTTATAGCCTGGGCTCATTGATAATAGCTAATGATTCATTTTCCTCAATGGCTCTCTGAGCCAATTTAATAGAACTCCTGTAACTGAAAAGGGACAAATATTTTGCAAAAACAAAGGAATTCTCCCCTTCCCTAGGAAGACAGGAGGTCATGTAAAACTTCATACATGGGGCATGACATACCGTATATACTCGCATATAAGCCGATCTCGCATATAAGCCGACCCTTAAAAAACTGCCCCAAAATGAGGAATTTTGCAAAAACTCACATATAAGCTGACCCCCAAATCTTTTAACATCAGACATGGGTATATTTTAATGAATTTTATTACTACAAATGCAAAGACACAAAGTTGCATGTGACGATCGTAAACATGAAAGCAGTCACGTGAATGACTAACCAATCAGAGCGTGTTATGATCTGGTGGTAGAAAAAGCAAAATGGAGGCTCCCAGAGTAAAAAAAATGTGCTGTAGGTATGTATGACTGAATGGTAATATCGATGATATTGCGTGATCTGAGAAGTGGCGTCATGTCATGATGTCATTTGTGTGAGATCAGATTTATGCGCATATAAGCCGACCCCCAAATTTGAAAAAAAAAAATTGCATTTTAAAGTCGGCTTATATGCAAGTATATACGGTAACTTCTGTATATTCAGAGAACTGTACTGTATATACAATTCTGAGAGCTTCCAGTTGTCCCTTTCAGCATTCACTGGAGTTCATTGCACCAAGAAGCTGAGAAATTCTCAAAGTTAATGTAATGTTTATAGTAATCTAAAACACAAAGATTCAATTCTTGGCTATCTGTGTCTGAAGATTCCCAATGAAGGATAAAATAGGTCATGTGAAGCCTCCTGTTGGTCGGTGTAACTGATAAAGATCAACACAGCATTTCTATTGTAGCAAAATTAAAAGAATCAGGTTCCTTTATATTGAATAAAACATTATTTGTTGTGTCATACAAAACCAGAAAAGGAACAAAGGTTGAAGATGTAGCACTTGATGAGACAGGCTTATATCCAAAAAATTAAAGACAAAGAGACCATCGATCTGTGCTTGCCTTGGTACTATTAAAAAGGTTTCTTGGTACAATGAATTTCAGAACTCTTGAAACTGATTTACAATGTCCTTTTTCAGGGATGCTTTCCAATTTCCCAGTCTAGCCAATAACCCAGGAATTCCCTACTAGTCTCCCACCCAAGAGCTAACCAAGTTTAATTTTATTTAGCCCCTGCCAAGCTGAGTCAGAGGCAATTAGGTGCAACCAGCTGCTGTGATGAATGACACATACAATTTAACAGAGACTCTAAAACAGAGCTTTGAATTTTGCTGTTCATTAAAGCAAACCATTTTTTTTAAGGTTTCTGTGCAAACCTGGGGAAAAAAAGATGCTGATGTTTTAGGAATCACGTTAACTTTATAGAATGGACTTTTGAAAGCAGGGGCAACTTTTCCTCAGTCTTGTGTGGAAGTCTGGAAAAGAGACTCAGCAACTTTAAAAATAGCAGGAAAGTGTTGTTCTCTACCAGAAGTATTTATTCTGAATAATTTTTCAAGTTTTGATGTATAAGTTATCATGACATCTAACATCTCCAGATAAATATGATACAGCATTATCCTTTGAAAATAGGAGGCAGGAATATGAAGTACATTCGCCACTTTGAGATGGCTAGATATTTTTTAAAATGTAGGATAAAAATATAATCACCATACATAAACAAACAATGAAGAGGAAACATAATAGATTCAAATGATTTAGATTTGTGGACTAATTTTGAGTGAAGAGACTAGAAAAGCACTTGTCTAATGCCATAATGTCACTCTGTATTAGAACTCATGGGAAATCTTTTGTGTGAAGCCCCAGAACACACATTCAGGAAATTCTGTTGTGCAATTTTGAGTTAGCTATGAAATGCTTTAATTATTCCATGTTGTCAGATAAAATAAAATTATTTCTTCTATAGCCCTAGTGTGGCATATTTTATCCCCACCATTTTTCCCCAGGCCTTATTTTCCTTTTCTTCTCCATCATCCACTTCTGTTAATGTCTTAGTAGAGCATAGTTCTCTGGCCTGTGAACACTTTAAGATAGGGCACCTGAAACCAGATCCAGACGTGGAAGAATTAATGCTTGCACTATTTTACATACACCCAACTGGAAAATGTGAGATTGTTAAAGGAACCAAAATCAGCACCATGGACAAGAACAGATGTCAAGTTTGTGTGAACTGAGAGTCAGGCTAAATAAAAAAAACATTTTCTTGAATCTGATGTCTGTTTTTTAAACTTTTCTCTCTCCCTCCCTCCCCTCTCATCCTTATCTCACAAAAATCATTCATCCCATTTCCCCCCACAATAAATGGGGTACTGTGGGATAGGCTGGGCTGAGTGACAAGTCCCCAGGTTAAAGCTAGTGACCAGTCCCCAGGTTATCCTCGTGATCTTCCAAAGCTGAGAGGATCTTGAATCGAGGTATTCCATTTCCCCAGTCCAGCATGGGCTGTTTTGTAAATGCATACACCTCTTCAGTGATTGGCTGCACTTAACTGACTTTGTCTGATCTTTAAAAAAAAAAAAGACTAAGCAAAGTTGGATCTGGTTAGATTTGGATGTGAAAACACCAGAAAAAATGAGGGTTGCAGATTAGAACAGGAGATTTTTAAAAATTATAGCAAATCATTTTGAATTATTGCCAAGAAAATTACATGGAATAATTCATGACATAACCAGGAGCTGAGTTCATATCAAATAAGGCTTGTTTTTAATTTGGGGCTGCCCCTGAAGACCATGTGGGAACTATAAATAGAAGAAGAAAAAGAAGAAGAAGAAGAAGAAGAAGAAGAAGAAGAAGAAGAAGAAGAAGAAGGAGAAGGAGAAGGAGAAGGAGAAGGAGAAGGAGAAGGAGAAG
>BLBF01000033.1:15067457-15124876 GCA_015471245.1 Laticauda colubrina
TGTTTAGCTTGTCTACCTAACCCTGGTTGGGGAACCCAGGCTTAACAACTATGATGATAAGATTTCTGTGTAGTTTTAGCACTTTTAATGTATAGGTGGATTTAATATAGATATATTTGTTTTTCTTTATTCTCTTTTCCCTCAGTATAATACTACTTGGCTTTTTAATTCTTGCCTACGCTGCTCCATTACCCTGATATGCAAAACATAATGCCACCCAGAATTACTTCAGCAACCAGGGTGGCTAACAAATTGATTAAATAATAACATATAGTCCTTCCTTTTAGGAAAGGATGTTATGAAAATGACTAAGGTGAATTTCAAATAAGGGGAAGAAGATTAGCATTTTAAAATAATATTATATTTTATGTATGGTTCCCAAGAATTTTCCTGGAGCTTTACAGAACTTCAGAATGGAAGAATTCATTTTATTCCAGTGACCTCACAAAAGCTGCCACCACCTCTCTTCAGGAAAAATTTCCAGAGCTTGGGCACTTTAATTAATTGTCAAGAGAGCTGCCTTGCCCTAGCTCAGTATTTCCAGTCAATCTAACAGCTAAATTATATTTACATAAGCTCGACTTTGCATACAATTAAAATCCTACAAGTCAAGACTCATACAGAGGTACAGTAGTGATCTGTCTTGGGTCTCTATGATAATGTGCTAAATACAAACCCAATGTGTTAAGCTTGAAACCACATCCTTTCAAAATCTGCTCCATTGTATGCCTACAACTCTCCCAGTCAAGTTCAAACTGGGAAATTCAATCCATCCCATGAGTTTCTGATGTCAGAATCAAGAAATTGCAAAAAGAGCTTCCCAGCTCAACATTCTAAACCATGTCTCTATAGAAAAATGTTTCCCAAGAAGGGCAGTCAAGTCCTCCAGGCTACATATAGTCTTTCAAGGGTATATTGATGTGATTGTAATCTTTAGTGGGGCAATCAACACAATTAGAGGTTGTTGACATTGTGTCAATACCTTTAGGCAGGCTATACCAAGAGATCAACTCCACTGGAAGACTAAAACTACCTCTACTGAGATGATTATAATAACTGAATTTTGAAACTGTAAAGACTGCAACAGCTACCTGTTAGGACAAACAGACAGAAGATTAGAAGAATGTATCCATGAATAGAAACTAGCAGTCAGAAGACATGATGAAAAGTCTTTAATTTCACAACATACGGCCAGACTTAACCATAGTTTCAACTGGGAAGCCATGACCTAAACCAAGTGAAGTCTAAAAATGCTAGAGAATTCCAGGAAGCCTGCCATTCTGACAAACTAGGCATCAAGTCACATAGACACAAGCAACGTCTCCAACACTAAAAGGGAGCAAAATCACCTTCCCACCAGCAGTCAATATCCCGATGAGCATAGATTAATACCAAGATTAACATCAGACCAACAATCAAGAAGTAAACAATAATATCCCAAAGAACTGACGAACAACCCAACAGTAAAAGCTGAAACAAACAAAAAAAAATGAGAGAGAGAGAGAGAGAGAGGAGACCTTCCATTTCATTATACCAACTGAGATTCTGTCCACTTTTTAAATACCATCTCCACCAACACCAGTTTTTTTTACAATCAAATATACAATATATCATTTTAAAGAAAGTAGATGGCATAGAAACTTAATAGAAATTTAATAAAAATGAAATAAAACAAAATTGTCTTCCATTACAATCGGATAGTAGTTTATGAATAGCTTTGCATCCTGAAAATTAATTAGATAAAAAAATGTTACGCAAAACAAAGTATATTATGTTGCAGTTTTTTTCTAATAAACATTTATGCATTTAAAATATTTATATATTAGCTTTAAATATAAAAGGCATTTAGTAAGTTAGATAATTGCAGAAAGACAATCACTGCAAAAAAATCTACAAATTATAAAATCCATAAAATTAATCAACATGTGAATGCAGCAAAGAAAAATGATAAAGTCAATAAAATCTCATCTTAGCCCTGAAATCAACATAATTGCTCATTTAAAGCTTGAACAAATTGTTTCAACTTGGCAACCTAAAACTAATAGAAGGGGTCCCAGCGAAGACTCTGTATTAAAGGTATTTCATAAAGGAAACTTCTTAAATCTTATTGGTGTTTTATTACTACAAATAATTGCAACAACAATATCCTTGCTGACTTCTTCACCTAAGTCCCTAATGTATGTTACTGTAACATGCTATTGTGTCTCAAGATACTGGGCCTGGGAGATATCAAAATCCCATTTGGGAAGGAATATAGCAGGTCATATTCAGTTTATAAACATGTAGCATACACTCACATCAAAGCAAAGCAAAAGATCTCTGTCATTCTTGGAACTAAAGTCTTCTGGCTCAATATGACTTGAATGTGGTTTGATCCATGATTCAAAGTGGTCCCTTGTCAAGGTTTGGTATGACTCCCTATTAACTATTGAGCCCCCACACCAGGGGTGTCAAACTTGCATCATCACATTGTTGTCACGTGATGTATCATGACTTTCCCTCCCTTCGCTAAAACAAGGGTGGGTGTGGCCAGCGCGTGATGCATCTGGCCCACAGGCTGTGAGCTTGACACCCCTGCTGTCAAAGTAGTATAAAGTAAGAAAGAAAAAGGAAAAAGTAAAGCAAACAGAAAGCAAAAAGTGCAAGAAAAGTAAAAAGGTGAAGAAAAAGAAAAAAGAAAAAAAAAGATATAAAGAAGTTATTTTCAAAATACACATCAATTTTAATTTTATCATACCATAATATCTATCCCATCCAAACTTCAGGTTGTGACCTTCTAACTGTAAATGTGAAAATAATCAACACTCAATCCTGATTCTAGAAGCAAACAAAAACATAGTGCACTGAATTATTCCATAGGACAATGGTAATGAACCTTTTTGGCACTGAATGCCGAAATTGGACAGAGTGTGTGCCAGAAACCAGAAGATCAGTTCCCTGGTACACTGGGCGGGAGCACTGGAAAACGGAAGCTTCTTAGATGAGAAGTGAAACATTTTTTTAAAAAACCCAGAAAGTCCAGTTGCCTCTTGAAAAAGCACCTTTGGGACCACCATGACCTGGATGACTGAGAATCTCCATAGACATATTATTGCATAAGTAATTGAAAAAAGAGATACTGACCATGCAGTATTCATATTCAGCATTCATCTGTTCTTGTTTCCTTTTGTGTTAAACAACAATAGATTGAAGTCTGTCAGATAGCCGGTTAACATCCATTGCATGCATTACATATTTTAAGAAGCTTGTGTAAGGAACCAAGTTTGAATAAGGCAGGCTTGCTGATAGAAAAGAGATTATTAGAAATTGCTTGAGCATCTGGTCAACCTAGAGTAGATAATGCTTGTCTCCTGGTTACCCACATATTCCAAAGCAGCTGCTACGTTTGCCATTAAATTGTTTCATTTAAAAAGAGAAAGGCGATTCCTTAGCTATCATCATACTAAATCACACATCACAGCGGAGAAGTTCTCAGGCATCCATATTATACTGAAGTCCCACATCTCATTTCATCTCATCTATGATGGATAAGGTTACTTCTGCTGATGTGTATGCATGTCATAATTCAACCTTTCATTCTTTGCTCAAACACACATAAGCACCAATATCTGTTAGCTATAAAACAAGAAACCGTGACCAACTCAACATTCATCCCTTTGAGCAAACCACAATTTTATGGAATTTCTAACCGGCTCCTGATATTATAGCTAAAGTAAATAATCCTGAATAGCTTGCAGCCAATTTATTATTTTGCCTTGGTGTCAAAGCTAGACACAGTTTCATTATGCGAACAATTCTACAGTGTTGACCCAATTTCATCATCAGCACATAAGGTAGTTTTCATCAATCTTATATTATACCAAGAAATTAAGAAAGAAGATCATGCATACATGGGATTAGTTCACCAATAGGAGCCAAATCAAGAATTCAGCAACATGACCAAAACTGCTCGGAAAAGAAAGGTATTTAGTTTGCCTCTAATTACCTAACCAACCTCTCATATATTTTCTCATGTCATTAGATTTTTCAATATCTAGGGCCGCAGCAGAATTCTGTCTTGGAAAATTATTGGGCCCAAAACAATGGGAAACAACACACTGACTTTGAACAGCACTTTGAACAGTTTATTATTTAAGTCAGAGGTCTCCAAAATTGGCAACTTTAAGATTTGTGGACTTCAATTTCCAGAATTCTCCAGCCAGCATAGCATAGCGGGCTGGAGAATTCTGGGAGTTGAAAGTCCACAAGTCTTAAAGTTGCCAAGTTTGGGGACCCCTGATTTAAGTCTCTGTAAGACAGCTATAATCTTATACATACTCTTCTAGAAATAGAATAGAATTCTTTATTAGCCAAGTGTGATTGGACACACAAAGAATTTGTCTTCGTGCAAATACTTTCAGTATACATAAAAGAAAAGATACATTTATCAAGGGTCAAGAATCATCAGGTACAACACTTAATAACAGTCATAGGGTACAATAAGCAATAAAATCATACTAGGAAATAGTCAATATAAATTGTAAGGATACACACATAAGAAACAAGCCAAATAAGCTTATTTTCTAATGAATCACATTATCAAGTGAATGTTCGTGGAAATTTATGTCATCCAGGCCACGGTTTCCTCAAAGGTATTTTTTCAAAAGGCAATTGGATTATGTTTTTTCCTTGAAGAAGAAGACACAGATAAACCTTCCTTAAGGAAGAAGGGCATAGATAAAACCCCCAAGTGGCCTCAATAGGCTCTCAGAGAGTGCTACTGGCTAGATATCTGCAAAGTAATATGATTCTTCCATCCCCCCACTGCCACTATCCTGTCAGAACCAATGAAGCTTCTTGAATGAGAAGTTAAATGTCTTCTTCCTAAAAGAAAAAACAGTCCAGTTGCTGTTTGAAAAAGCACCTTTGTGATTATCTAGTGAAGAACATCCAGGAAATAAACTCAGACGAACATCTAGTGAGACTCACCACTGGGAAGCAACTTTTTAAAAGATACTCTTGTTTATTTCTGAACAAGCATACGTATACAGTATAGTTGATATGGTTCATAAAAATTGATGTATTTTTTTTTTTACTTCAAGTTTGGCCTAGCAATGCTGGAGCTCCGCCTCTGAAGTTTTTCCCAGCATTGGGTTGCACCAAATGTTCTCTCTTTGAAGTAATTATCATGAGGTAAACATAAGTAACTATCATCAAAATAAACTTGTTGGCTATCACATGTGACTACAGGAAGGAAGACTATTCCAATTTCCTAGTATAACCTTTCTTCTTAAATAGGTAGGAACTGATTTGTGTTAAGGTTACTATGGTGACTAAAAGTAATTGCTGGCCACAGGTTTGACACAAGTACAGCACTCATTTTTAAGAGTGATTCCTTTAACTGAAAGAATGCTTTTTCTCTTTTGCAGAGAATCAAAACCTGTAAGCATTGAAAGGTTTTTGCTACAATTGATTCCAGTAATAAACAAAGGTCTCTCTCTCAAAAATAATTAGCCAATTTAGTATTAAAGATTGAATAATATAAAGTCCCCACAAAACAGAACATCTTCACAAAAAATAGTCATTCTGATTAAATTTTCTACCCTTAGCTAGAATAACCATATACTGCTAAAGACAGTATTAATTAAGCTTCTGATTTCCTGGTATGGCATAAATATTTCTGCCAGAAGGGGCCTAATAATTCTTCCCTTAATTGTACCTACCATGATTTCTGCCATATGAATTCTGCTGTCTAACCTTTTCCTGCTAAGAGCTTCCAAACAATTTCATCTCAGTTATTTGAAAATGAGGTGAAATTTCAAATGCAGGTTGAAATCAGTCAATATTTTCAAATTTCTGTGGAGGTAAAAGAAAAATAACCTTACATTTTCTTTAAGACTAAAGAATGGCCAAAAGGGAAGAAAATTATTCACATTTTGTTTTTGTTAAAGTAAACTGCTACTTATAATGCATTTTTATTAATGTTCTTATACCTAATATATCTAATACTTCTTCCTCCTCCTATCTTCCCATAACGAACAACTCTGTAAGGTGGGTTGGACTGAAAGAGTGACTGGCCCAAAGTTATCTCAACAGTTTTCATACCTAAAGCTGGACTAGAACTCGTGGTCTCCTGAATTCTCCTTAGTTACTAGACCAGACTATTTTTATATCAGTACATGAACAAAATTTCAATACCAAGATTACCACAGCATCATAGGAAAACCACCCGGGAGAGCAAAAATAAGATTACAATGTGACATTTAATCAAGTGTCACAAGCCACATCTCAAACCAGATGACACTATACCGTTCAAATGATTATGCTGTATTTTGAGTATCAACTTCTTCAACAAGAACATTCTGAGAAAAGAATCATTTACTTTGTGACTGTTCAAAGTTACAACAGCCCTGAAAAAAATGACTTATGGCTGTTTTTTACACTTACCACCATTGCAGCATCCCTGTGGTTATATGATCAAATTCGGATGCTTGGCACTAGCAGGCATTCAGAATGGGATCATGGGATCACTATTTGTAACTTTCCCAGCTGGCTTCTTACAAGCTGTCAATGGGGGAAGTCAAATACACTTAACAATTCTGTTACAAACTTAACAACTGCAGTGATTCGCTTAACAATTGTGGCAAGAATAGTTGTAAAATGGGGCAAAATTCATTTAACTACTGTCTTGCTTAGCAACAGAAATTTTGGGCTTAATTGTGGCCACAAGTGAGGACTATCTGTAATTTTAAAAATGAAACTGAAAGAGAAAAATAGAGGGAGAGGAAAAAAAGAATATATTTGACGTGCTTTTAAGCACATAAGCAAGCAAAAGGCACCCTATAAATTGCCATAAAATCCTCCAACAATACAATCAAGCCCCAAAACATCTTTGCTACTTGGATTACAGAAATTATACTTATCTCTGCACTAAATATTTGACACAATTAACCTCCTCCTTAAAAACAGAATGACACAAGATGAACTTCAGTAACTATGATCAAACATAGAAAGACAACAAAATAACAAATCTTGTGCCTCAAAGCAGTTTGCAAAAAACAATCAATTTCATCAGTTGCTGTTGTTTAGAGGGACCACAATCTTAATTGTTCTTGTTTCAATTGATTAAGGCAATTGAAATTGAATTCCTAGAATCTTTCAGGAAATAGGCAATTCTTTATTCAACTGTGCCAGTAAGCAGATTGAACCCATCCAAGAGGAATGAGTTAACTTAGTTGGATAGTTCCAAAGGAACTGGGAAAGGGCCCTAGGAAATCTAAAGTTTCCATAGGAAAAAAAAGATACCATAAATGCAGATCACGACAATGTATAAGTGTTCGGGTGTCCAAGTTATTATGCTATTGCAGTTTTCTTCTTCTTTCATTCAATCATGTCTGTTTCTCAAAGACTACCTGGAGAAGTCCCCTCAGCTTTCCTGGCAAGGTTCTTCAAATGTGGTTTGCCATTGCCCCCTTCTTAAGCCTGAGAAAAAGTGACTGGTCCAAGGTCATCCAAATGGCTTCACAGCCAAGACTAAAACTGACTAAAACTGTCTCCCAGTTTCTAGCTGATTCCTTAATTCTACTGCACCAAAAAGACAACAAAAGCAAAATTAGATCCAAATCTGGGATTTTGCAGTTCTCAGTGTTTTGTACAGATCTGGAAAGAATTGTGTGAAACTACACAACATTGTGAACTCTTTTTCCCCACATTCATTTACAAATGAAAATTACCTTCTTCTAAAAGTATTAGCCAGGAAAAAAAGAGAGAGAGAATATACTCTACTTCTCTAAAACAAATCAGCTGGTTTAGCAATTTGTTAATTACATTGATGTTCCCACCTTTCTTCCAAAAACTTATATCACCAGTGATTTAAGGACTTATAAGACTTACTTAACACAGCTTCATTTAAAATGGGATTGTCAATAAAGAAGTTTTAAAAATCAACATCTAGATGATCCAGAACTTTGAAAAGAGGAGACTTGGCAACTGACTCATATTAATGATGATTCCAGTGTCCCAGGGTCATGTGATCACCTTTTGTAACCTTTTGATAAGCAAAGTCAATGGGGAAGCCAAATTCACTTAACAATAGTGTTACTAACTTAACAACTGTGGCTAAAAGGTTGTAAAATGGAGCAAAACTCAGTCAACAAATGTCTCACTTAGCAACATAAATTTTGGGCTCAATTTGGTCTTTAAGTCAAGGACTACCTGTATTATGGACATAGAACTGAGCATGAGTCCCACTGAATTCATAGATTTAACTCCTGAACAAATATTTACAGAATTAGACTGCATTCATAAACATAACATTACACATAATGTGAAGTTGTATGAAACAACAATAGAAAGTTGACAAGTCAAATTAAATTATTACCTTAATTATATTACACTTTAATTTTATTTGTTCAGAACACCTGCCATCTACATTATCATCCTCTTGATTGTCCTTAGGGTTGAGTCATTTTCTAATGAAGATATTGCCATTTACAGCCAAAAATAGCCGCAAGGAATCTGTGGATTTAATTGTGGCAACAGAAAACAAGGTCTTTAAGTCATTTATTTTACCAAGTCCTATAAAGAACACCATCATTACCACCACCATTTTCCAAAAATCTCCCCCTTTCCCTTAGATTAAGAGTTTGGGCATGGTTTTAACTAATGTACAAGATTTCAGAGCGGAATAACAAAATCTCAAGTGATTTGGAAGTGTTACAATATTGCAGCCATTTAAATCCTCTAATTAACTAACATTTAATTTGGGTGTTCCACAGATGCCATTTGAGGCAGACAGATTCAGCAGGCCTTGATTATGCAAACATGTGGCTAATTTCTCACTTATGTGATGCTCCTTAAACATATTCGGTTTTCAATGATAATGTTCTGATCCACATAAAGAAAAAGGAATTGCTTTTCCCAAAGTTTATAGTTTCTGTATTTCACTGTACATCTGCTCTGTAACTACAAACTTTACTAGCCACAATAGTAAACAAGGTATCATCAGATAACAATACTCTATAATCATCACATTTTGATACATCCAAATGATGTTGTCTAGGACAACCCCTGAAAAATTATAAATCAATAAGAGAAATGAGGATGACTCAGATTAAGAAGCCATGGAAGATTTGGGGGGATAACAGCAATACACCCGATTCTGCATCAAAAATACTTCCTTCTACAAGGGATGGCATCAGATGCAAGGAGCTAGAATGATACCATGAGTTGATCAGAGTTGCTTCTTTATGACTGCTTACCTAACTACAAGAATCACCAGACTGACTGCATTCTCTTGGGAACAGCCAGACAAAGGCTTCAGGGATTTTAGAAGAGGTCAAGTTTCCATTGCTTCTTTTTCTATAAGGACTCCACCTTACCTGGAATTTCCATCGCAGGTGACAACATACAATATCAGACTAACAATATATAGATATTAATGTTGTCTTGGTGTAGTTCAAACATCTCATTAATTATTATATAACACTCGGATGTATAATTTTGTGAAGGCATGTGTCCAAGGGTGGGATGCTTCTGGTTTGGTGTGGTTCTACAGAACTGGTAGCTCTGAAGAACAGCAGACACTGAATGGGTTCAGTGTCTGCTGCTCTGTTTGGCCCAGCCACCCGCCTGGGCTCTTGGCTGTTCTTTATTTCCTGCTTTTTCTACCTCTGCTTTGCGCGGCACAGCTGAGGTTAAAAAGCAGGAAAGAAGAGGATTTTCAAATGGTACACACTCGCACGCAGTGCTTGTCAGCTGTCTGGGCAGTACAGCTGAGGTTTTTAGGAAATGATCTACATGCACCCGCAAAACACATTATCACCAGGGGTGGGATTCTACCTGCCGCAAATTGCACCACTGGCTGGCCCCGCTCCACCCCACCCACTCTCTCCTTACCTGACATGTGCACCATCAAACTTGTCTTCTAAGTTGGTATTTTTCCTTCTTTTTTTCCCGATCATCAGCTATTCTGCTGTGCCGGGATAATTTAGATTAGCTGGAAACAGGAAATTGTTGGATTTCTTGCTTTCTACCTAATCTAAAAGCAGAGCTGAGTCTGAAGCTTCTATTATTCAGTGCAGACTTGATTAGCAGGTGGCAGAAACACAGACCTCTAGGTGAATCTGTGATTCTGTGAGCAACTCATTCTGCCTGCCTGCTTTGCCTGATTTTGAATAAAAGTTGCTCCTTTTTTAAATAAAAAATCCAATATGTATATATATGATGTATTGTGAGTTAATTTTGTGAGTTTGCTTGCAAGCAAATTTTATGTGACAGATTCAGGTAGCTAATTGCAGAAAGATAGATCTCTGAATGAATCTGTGATTTTGTGAGCAACTCAATCTGCCTGCCTGCTTTGCCTGATTTTGGGTAAAAAGTTGCTATTTTTTGTAAAAAAATCCAATATTTATATAAATGTTCATAATATTTACATACAAGTCATGCTCAGCCAGTCACATGACCACCAAGCCATGCCCAGTCAGCAAGCCATGCCCAGTCAGTCACATGACCACCAAGCCACCCCCACAAATTAGGCCACAACCACAGAACTGGTTGTTAAGAAATTTGAATCCCACCCCTGCATGTGTCAAAAGTAATTCTTAAGTTGGTCTTATTAGCATTGCTGGCTGTCCTCAACAGCAGCATGTACATGTACAACCTTTAGAGAATGTGTTTCAATACAAAGTAATCTGTTTAAGAGAGAAGAACAGAAGGAACACATTTTTGGAACCAAAAATAATTTCAGCAAGGAAAAATGCAGGCATCTATTTTGCTAAATTTATCAAGCCGGAAACTGCACGAGATTGTACTGAAAAGAACACGTGCAATAAACTAAGCCCAAAGCTGTATGTTGATCTATCTGCTTTTATCATCCTGTTATGATTCAGAATTCCCAAACCTTAAGATATAATTTAAAACAGAAGCACAAGATTAGCATACATTCTGTACAAATGATATGCCTTTCAACTATATTCCAATAAGCAAAATGGACCTCCACTTTCCATGGTCATAAAATAATGGTATCAAAATAGTGGTAGTCCTTGACTGACAACAATGAGTAACCCATTTGAAATTGCAACAACATTGGGAAAAAATGACTTATGACAATTTTTCACACTTATGACCCTTGCAGCATCCCATGGCCACGTCATCAAACTTCAGACGCTCAGCAATTGGCATGTATTTATGATGGCTGCAGTTTCTCGGAGTCATGTGATCATCATTTGCAACTTTCTGACAAGCAAAGTCAATGGGAAAGAAAGATTCACTTAACAATCGTGTTACTAACTTAACAACTTCAGTGAATCACTTAACAATGGCAAGAAAGGTCATAACACGGGGTACACCTTCTTAACGATTGTCTTGCTTAGCAATGGAAACTTTGGGCTCAGTTATGGCTGTAAGACAAGGATTAATTGTATGCATGTCAGAAATCTCCTAGATAATGTCTCACCTTAGCCAAAACGATCTAAATGTCCATTCTCTAAGCTATGCACCTTTCAAAAATGATTAGGAAGAAATGCTTTCCATTTCACATGAGCATAGATCCATCTGCTATTCATTAGGACAACCCCTTTTTTCAGACTTCTATGCACCCGATTCTGTAAAAGATGTAATCCTAATGGCCAGACTACTGTATCTTACAGGAATCCTAACTGAAGAAGCAAACATTCCATTGGGATTATTTCTTTCTTCCCTAGTTGAAAAGGAGGATATTCTTAAAATAGTATATTTAATAATATAGAACAGTCTCTTTTCTCTTTACTTTAAAAAAGAAACAGTTCATTTTTCATAACCTTGTTTTTTATGAATTTAACTTTTATAAAATGAAAAATTGCCACTTTCTAACTAAAATTTTGTTTCTATCTTAAAATGTTAGAATATCAGTCACAGTATCAACAATAGACAATGTGATGCTACTAATTATGAATTACCTGTTTTTATGCTTTTTAGATATTTATTTACTCTCTAATAAATATAATGACCTAAATTTAATAACATTAATTGCTTCTTGGACTTTTGGCTAAAGTATTGTTTATGCGTATGACAGATCTGAATACAATTATATATATATATATATAGTTAGTATTGTGCTGCTATAATAAATCTGAAGACTTTCCTATTGTTTAAAGAAATGTCAAGAAGGGGAAAAAAGGACAGAGTCAGGAAAACTTTGGCAATCATGGTTTAGTATGTAAAAGACCTACACAAAAGACAAGGTGACATGCATAAAGATGAATTCAGGCGAACACCTATAACAAATATGGACAAAACTTCTCTGCAAAAAATGAAATGGCAGAGATTAATCGTAAATTCTCTAATACAAAAAAATTTTTTGTCGAAAACAAAAAGAATTAATTTTGAATGTAAATGATTATTTGGATGTCTCTGAAGATTAACTAGGACTTGGGAGAAGCTTTTTTCTTCGTGAATTTAGCTCCTGATGTAATACCTAAACAGGGTGTAACTCTCTTTCCTTCTCTAACCGATTAGTATTAAATCACACCATAAATAGAGACTTTAATTTCCAATCCATAGTTCCAGTCCCATTAAGCTCAATAAGGCTAATCTCTGAGGACAGACATGCAGGCCTGCACTGCTTTTAATTTATCACGATTTCCCCCAAATCAATGACTGAACATAAAAAAAGAAAAGAAAAAATAACCAAGTTGTACCATTTTGCTGGAACTGCAGTTTTAATTTTAAATAAGAAATTCAATGTTTTTTTAATAGTTAAAATAACATTGTTTAAAGTTAGAGACAAAACATGAAATATTTTCAGATGAATACATAATACACAAAGGCAAATAAAGGACACTGAAAGTATAACATGGACAGTTTAATTTTGTAGAACTGTAATGTTTTAATTTTTAATGGGACATTATTACTTTTTGCATTTAATTGGATTTGTTTAATGTTCTGGGAACATGAAGTAAAAGTATTTTCAGATAAATAATTACATAAAACAATTTCTGTATGTTATTTATCTTCAGCATTTTAAAAGTTTTTAAAATTGATACTAATTTCTTTATCTTTGGAATTAACACTATATTAAAAATCATTTATCACTTACATATCTATCATCCTGAATAATAAGGAGCTTCCCAATCTGTATAAAAGTCAGAGCACTTAAATGACAACATTGCAGTCATACTTGTGTCTCATCTTGGGACTTCAAATTTAATACTCAAGGAAACAACTGGAGTTGTAGGATAAACAGGAAACAAAGGAAAACAATCTGGAAAAGGAAACTAATAAAGTACAGTATTTATATATTGTCATCTAGAAAACTGAATGGATGAGACTGTGAGATCATTATTAGCATAGATTTACTAGAAGAATGGGCGGAGGTTTTTTTCTTTAAAGCATTTGATGCATTATAAAAAACAAATTTAAAAAAATGTCCTTGGAGTGGAAGAGAAGCTGGAAAAAACTTGTCATTGTCATTATTTTTCTTCTCATTCATGTTATTACATTTTAGTCTATCATAACACTTATCTAGAATTAACATCCATATCTGAATAGGTAAAATTTATTTATATCAGAAACATATCCATACGAACATAATGATACATTATACATTTTGATGATGACATGGATAATGAGTGTTAGAAAATTATGCTTATCACTTAGATATATACACACCCAACAAAAATACATACTCACATCCATATACACATATACATGCACAAACCTACATTTATGAAGGGTTTACATATATAATATTCATTTTGCTTTTTTATTTTTCCATTTTTCCTTTTTTTTCTAGTTTGTTTAAATAAATAAAGACCAATTTTTAAAAATACAGATCTGTATGGTGGCCAAGAAACAAGATGTCCAGGGGAAGGTAATAATATAAATTGTAAAACTCTCTGATGGTGCCAAAAGTAGGACAAGAAGTACATTCTTCAAAAATGGCTATTTTCAAATACACATTGTTAAGTAATTGTGGCCCATTTGGGAATAATATTATTGGTAGTGTTTGAAATCCAGAACATGGGTTTCTTCTCCTCATAAAGTAGGGATATCTGGCAAAACACAGCTAAATGGAACCTTTATTAGAGTCACGGCCATTTCACACTGCCATTTTCTCTCTTTCATAAATGCAGTAGGCCAAAGAAAGTTCTGCCCACTTTTGTGCCCAAACCTTTTCAGTTCATTGAAAAGCAACGAGGAAAATGGGATGTCATGAGTCATAATTTTTACTCTGAACAATTCCAGATATTTGAGCCATTTCAAGCCTTCTGTAGTAAATTTCTCTTAATTTACTTTGACAGGAATTTGCATTGTCATCATCCAAAAGGTAATCACCCATGCCAGGCAGAAGAGCAAAGGAAATCAGCAAGGGTTAGAAAAAAGACAGCTGTAAAAAATCATGACCAGAACAAGCTTACAGCACAGATCCTTTGTCTGTTTAACCCAAAAGTCTACAAACATGACAACTTTAAGTCTTGTGGATTTCAACTCCCAGAATTGTCCAGCCAGCTGGCTGGAGAATTCTGGGAGTTGAAGTCCACAAGTCTTAAAGTTGCCCCATTTGGGGACCCCTAACCATTCACTGCTTTAATTTCTAAGACCAAGAACAGTCCAACAGAATTAATCTTTGATACAATGTTTGGAAAAATATGCCACAAACCATCACCACAGCCCTCCTATAAACGCAGAAGTATTTACCTTAGTTTGCTGATCTGTCTGAAGATACTCTTTGGCTCATTTGCTACCCTCATTCCCTGGAGTTTTTGTTTCTATTGAAAAACATCATTTCCATCAAAATATTACCATTTTCACCAGTTTTTAAAGGCCCATGTTTTAAAAATGATGTATTTCCAATATCACTCTATTCTCACTGTATCCAATGCTTCAGTAAAAGTCTAAACTAATTAATTGACATCACTTGTTCAAAACTGTCTTGTACCAGGAAAGCTTATTTTTTGATTACTTCAGTCATATTAATAATAACTGTTAGGTCACTCATGACCTGGTCATCTCCCATTTGGACTATTGCAATGTGCTCTCCATGGGACTACCCTTGAAAAATATCCAAAAGCTTCAGTTGGTGCGAAATGCAGCTGCACAAGCTACATTGGGCTCCTAAAGAAGAACATACAGAAAAACTCTGTTCCGTGAGCTGCACTGTGTGTGCTGGTTTCATTCAGGTCCAATTCAAGGTGTTGGTTGTGATCTATAAAGCCCTACATGATATGGGGCCAGGCTACCTACATTCATCCCATTACATTGACTGGTTCAGCAGGAAAGGTATATTGCATCCTGTCAGTTAAAGAATTCCAACTGGTGGAGTCCAGGAAGAGACCCTTTTCTACTGTTATTTTAACAAACCAAGTCAAAAATAAAATAAACTACATAACAGTTTAGGGGACTCTGTGTTACCCTGCCTCTAGATTCTTCCAGCCAAAATTTTACAAAGTATTCAGTATTCTTATCTTTCACCTTAACACTCCCACATTTTGCTACTGCTTTTTCAGCTTTTTACTTATTCACACAGACATAATGTTCATTAAGACAATCTGCAACTCTTACACTGCAAAAACATTTGGACTACACAACTTGATCAGGGCAAAGCAATAGACACAATCTACATAGACTTCTATAAAGCCTTTGATTCAGTGGTATACGACAAACTACTCCTTAAACTAAAATTTTATGGTATCTCTGGACAACTGCATAACTGGATAGAAGCATTCCTGTCAAACAGACAAGAAATGGTCAAATTTGGGAGCGTCCTATCAAATTCTGTACCTGTCAACAGTGGTGTCCCCCAAGGCAGTGTTCTAGGACCAACTCTTTTCATACTCTACATAAATGACCTCTGTGATCATATTAAGAGCAACTGCGTTCTTTTTGCTGATGATGTAAAGCTGTTCAATACCACAGACAACACTGCTACCCTTCAAAAAGACCTTGACTATGTATCAGAATAGTCAAACAAATGGCAACTTCAAATCTCAACAAATAAATGCTCTGTCTTACATACTGGCAAAAAAAGTCAGAAAATAAAATACAAGCTGAATAGTCAAGATCTTGTTGATGATCCAAGCTCTGTAAAGGACCTTGGAATACTCATCTCTAATGATCTAAGTGCTAGAGCCCACTGTAACTACATAGCCAAAAAGGCATTAAGAGTTGTTAACCTAATCCTACGTAGCTTTTTCTCTGGTAATATCAAACTACTAACTAGAGCATACAAAACATTTGCTAGACCAATATTCGAATACAGCTCATCAGTCTGGAACCCACATTATGTCTCTGATATTAGCACAGTTGAAAAAGTCCAGAAATATTTCACAAGAACAGTTCTCCACTCCTCTACTAGTTGCAGAATACCTTATGCCACCAGACTTGAAATTTTAGACCTAGAAAACCTTGAATTACGCCATCTTCGGTCTGATCTAAGTATGGTATATAAAATCATACATTGCAATGTCCTACCTGTCAATGAATACTTCAGCTTCAACCAAAACAAGAGCACACAATAGATACAAACTCAAGGTTTGCCTTTATTATTTTTACAAATAATCTATCCAACACACCTTCTTCCATCTCTTTTCCCCACAACACTCCTGTGAGGTGGGTTGGACTGAGGAAGCATAATTTGTCCAAAGGCACTCAGCCAGCTTTCATGGCTAAGGCAAGGCTAGAATTCACGAACTTCCACTTTGTAGCCTGGCTTTTTTTTTTTTTTAAACAGATAGATGGATGTCACAGGTGGACAACCAGTGGTGGGATTCAAATTTTTTTACTACCAGTTCTGTGGGCATGGCTTGGTGGGTGTGGCAGGGGAAGGATACTGTAAAATCTCCAGTCAGAGGTGGGATTTGCCGATTCTCCGAACTACTCAAAATTTCTGTTACCGATTCTCCAGAACTGGTCAGAACCTGCTGAATACCACCTCTGTGGACAACATATATACAATTATTTAGCCTGGTAGCTTCATCTCTGCTGGAGAACATATGGAAAGAGTACAGTATAAAGAAAACAGTGAGGACCTAGATTACCACTCATGTTCACGATTTTCTCTTACTGCAATTCCTGATCACTAATCATCATTGCAATAATTACCATAGTAGCAAGCAGGTGTGTGTGTGTGTGTGTGTGTGTGTGTGTGTGTGTGATAAGTATTTGTGCATGTGTATTCATTCAACCATGCTAAAATACATTACATGTAATGGAGTTCAGGTAAATAAAACCTATTTTTATCGGTAATATTGTTATCTGAATAGATTGGCCAGATTCAAACAATGGCAACATTCTTTGCCAGATTGGTTCACATAGTGGCATGTCTTACTACAGTATTTGTTCCAATGTTATTTAATTAAGGAGTGCTCTGCTCTACCTACCTTCTTCCTGCTAAGGAAACATACATTTTGCTTACAAGCAAAGAAACAACTATACAAAGTGAAGATAGTTTAAAAATCCTTTCATTGATAAAATAAATGTATGTACTTCCTTTTAATTGCTGCCTATTTCATTCTTTATCTTATAATTTTTGTTATCAAAACAGTAACACATTTGAACTTCTATAGATGGAAGAATTACACTGTGAAGGCAGCAATACAAGGGTTTTTTTTTTCCTTAAAGAGATGTTTTATTCTCTAACTGGAAGTTCTTGGACTTCCTGCTTGGAACTCAGGCTACTATTGTACCTTTGAGATGCTTAACCTGTTTTTTTTTCATGTGTTAAAAAAATACTGTCTTTAAAGACAGTTACATATTTCAGACTTATTCATTTTAATTTAACATTGCAACTAAAAATCACTGTGTATTTTCAGGCATGTTGAATTCCAAAACACAACTGGACTTTGGTTTTTTCCCCCTTTAAAACATTTCTCCTCTCATCCAAAAAGTTTCTTCAGTTCTGACTAAATGGTGGGGAGTGGAAGGATTTATATTCTTCCAGTCATCTGAATATAAATCCTCCCATTCCCCACCATTCAATCAGAATTGAAGAGACTTCTTACAGTAGAGGGGAAAAGAAACGTTTTCGGGGAAGGTGAGGGAGTCAAGAAAATCCAGTTACCTTTTGGAAAAGCACCTATGGGACAGTCATGATCTGGATTTAGCATCTCCATAGACATCAAGCATTTTGAATGTTTGCAATAATACAGTAGACCAGTACTTCATACACTGAAAATGTATGATTGTACTCATCCATCTATCTATCTATCTATCTATCTATCTATCTATCTATCTATCTATCCATCTATCTATCATCTTTATATATGTTCATACTGATCCAAGGAAATATAACTACATTTCAGTAGAAATGCCATTTCCCCATTTCTAAAAGTAGTGACATATAATATAAAAATAGTTGTTCAATCATTTTTTGCAAATTAAAAAACAACAACAATCCATTCAATTCTGATACGGAGATTCCCCAACAAGTAACAAAAATAACCTTGTTTATGACTACCATCCAATCAAAATGAAGCTTTTTTTAAGTTCCGTTGATTTAAACAGGAGAGCTTAGTAAGCCTGCATTTTCTATTGAATCTTAGAGGCTTAATTTCAGTTGTACTGTGTCTTTTTCTAAGTCTGGAATATTTATAAGCAAATGCAGTTGGAATAAGGGAAATGGAAATTTCCACATCAAAGCATCTGGTAAATTAAGACTTGGTTAGGGATAATGAAATCTTATGTTAGGAAAAAAGCAGTTAGCCATGGGTCTACATCTCAGGAGTTTTGTTTTTCTGCATCGAACACTGTTTTAATTTTTTTCTTCCTGATGCTGTGGAACAAAAATGATCCAAACCATTTTTCCTTGTCTGTAAACCACTGATTAATTTAATTATTGGAGCAATTAAATTATCTGCTATGCAATCTGGTTTATTTGGTATTATCATTTCCTTCTTTAGGTTGAATTAAACTCTGTGCTTATCTTGGTAAGCAAAGAACTGTGAATGATAAAATTGTTAGGGATCTGAGGCTAACTATTCCTGAAAAACTATCTGCAGTCAAAATATGATCTCCAAAATAAAATTATTATATATGGGCTGCAAAATCCTGAATGACCATTGATGATAATGATAACGAAGCACTAGTTTTATGTAGTTTTCATCCGGATTTTTGCAGCTCAGATATGATAAACCTGCAATTAAATTATTACAGTAAACAGAGATAATACTACTTCAAGAAAACGTATATAAATAGGCATATTCTAGGTAAAATGTAGTAAGGTTTGTTAAACTGAAGTACAGTAAATCTTTACATCCACTTTGATGTTACATTGACAACCACCACCAATTTCCTTTTAATAAACTTGTGTAGGGTATGCTTTAATTCAGGTTTTCAAGCTCCATCCTACTAATATTCCAATATAAGAAGTATTTCTGACAATAAAAGCAACAGTTTTTTTCTAGATATCTAATATTCTAACCCTTGTTTAATATCTGAAGTCACAAAATGTTTATGAACAGCACAATAAAACAGTGCTTTTTAAAAAATATGGCATTTTTGGTGATTTAATTTGGGGAAGATAAGGTTGCAATGTAGCTCATCCCTGTTAGCATTCTTTTGTCATTTGTCTTCACACAAATGGATCCAAACTGCAATGATTCTATGCGCAGATAAACTTCCTGTGGATCCCTGAAGTCTTACCCATATCAAAGTCCTTCCTGTAAAGACCTACTTGAGGTAAGTAGTATGTCAGATATGTTGCTTCAAACCTTTCCTGAAATAATCATTGCCTTAGTGACATCCTTGTGTTTTAACCATTATTCCCTTCTAGGAACAACAAGGAATATGGAAAAGACTGTAACTCCTTGGAAGAATGGTGAGATACAAATAACCAAGAAAATCCTCCAAAGGAATCATCTGTGGTCTGGTGGTCTCTAAAATTTTAAACTCCCACAATCCCCCAAGCATCATGGACATGGAACAATAATTTTAGTAGCTGTTTTTCATATGTCCAAAAATGTGAAATTACACATTGCTTATTTCTTCACATTAAGCCTTGCTAAAGTCTTTTAGTGCTTACTCTTGCTTGTCTTTCTCAGGCTTTCATATTCCATGTAAAATGGAACAGCAGACATAATTTTGATGTATCATTATTATTATACTATACTGTATGATAAAGACGCATAAAGCTTCACAACTGCCTAAGGCAAGTATTACCTTAATATGATATATTTCTATGGCCAGCCCATAACCACCTGTCTCTTGCAGAAGACACAACAGGCCTATCATGACAGGCAATATATTAAGCATGCTCAGACTTGTGGGACCCTTAGGTAATCTGTAACTTAGCCTTCAACTCTATATTCTTGGCCAAATCTAGAGAAAAGTAGGTATGATCTTTCAAAACTATTCTGGAACAGATGTATAGAGATGTATAAAGTCTTTTGAAACCTAGCCCGGGCTTGGAACAGAAGACTAATAAAAGACAGAAGGCTGCCTTCTGAAGCAATCTTTACCTGACCCCAGGTGGGATTAACATGCTTCAATCAGGATACACTTTTGCTTGAAAAGTTAAAATTCAGGCAAACTTGAAAAGAGTCAGATAATTACATAAGATCCTTAAGTTGGTTAACCATCACCCTCCTCCCTCTCCCCCCCAACCTGCCCCCCCCCCCAAATAAACCTCTGCGAAGAACAATTGCTTTGCATTTGGAGTAAGAAATATGGTTGAGCAACCTTCTCAACCGTGAGTCCTTAAAAGATGTAGAGGCTACAATTCTAAGCCCAAAGGTAAGTTGGATAGAAAGTCTGGGAGCTTTAGCCTTAGCACAACTGGAGGGTTCAATGAGAGATAGGCTTTGGTGGTGAACTGGTTATAGCCAACTCAAACGCTACACAAAGGACGTGATGTGAATGGTAGGAGGTAGAGATTCTTTGATGGGAGACTCATCCTTATAGGCATATTAGAAAAAACAAAACTGTATGAAAAATGAAATGCCTAACTGTCAGTCTTCAAGATCTTCTGCTATTGCTTTGCATCTTTTCGACTGCCATAAGTAACGGGGGGTGGAAAAGAGAGGTAGGAATAGCTGGGGAAGTGAGCTGGAGGAGTTACATTCGTCTGATGTATAAATGGAAGGGGGGAGCATAAAATAGAGTTAGGTTTCTATTTCTCGCTTAGCTTTCTTCTTTCTCTGCGCAACTGCAACCCGTTATCAAACTATGCCAAGGTCAACGGACAGAGGCCTCACCATCACCTGAAGATGCCACATGATCATATCCACAACTTCTAATTGGAAGTGTCAGTTGAACTATTGGGGGGAGGAACATTTCCAGCATTTTCTATATGTGAATTGTGCGCCTAAATTCTCAGATTCAGAATTCTTTGGTTGCTACCACTTCACTTTCAGTAAAAGATATCTTTTCTCTAAACTAAAGAGTCTCAGTATTTCTTTCCTGGATTTTGAATGGAGCTCCGCCTGACATTATTCTGAATCTCTTTCCACCGGCCCACCCGGAGAGAATACCCAATTTTCTTCTGAGGGGGCCTGGACATCATGTCATCTTCAAATAGTGACCAGGAGGATCTGGGAGCCATTGGAGGCCAAGATTCTTTGCTGGTGCAGGAAGCCCAATCGCTAGCAGAGCTCAGTCTGGAAGAGGATCCAGCTGTGAAGCCCAGATGGTCGGTGGGAGTTGGTTGGAAAGATCCGGAGAAGGACCCCCCCCTGGGGTCACAACTACCCGTCGGCGTGGAAAAGAGGAGCCTTGGCAAGAGAAGGAAAAGGGGGAACTCTTGCTGGATCAAGCCAGGAAACTCCTGAATGAAGCCTTTGAACAACCTCAAGCTCCACAAAGGTATGAAGGGGGAGGGGAGGCAGCCCCAGCCAGAAGAAGCAGAGCAACTCCCTCTCCCATAAATCAACCCGATCCAGCAGCAGCCCCAGGGCCTTCGGCGGAAGGTGTGACTCCTAGAAGGCGTAGAGCTCCTAGGCTGCCTCCGTTAGAAGTAAAATACGGAGGGGATCCCAAAGCCTTGGGATTTTTCTTAGCTCAAGTATGGAGCCATATGGAGGAGTATGGGGAGGATTTTCCCTCAGAAGCAGCCAAAGTGAGGTGTGTTACCAGGGCTCTGGAGGGAATAGCAGCAGAGTGGATGGTGACTTTGCATAATGATAATGCTCCTCAGTTGCTGAATTATAACCTATTTATGGCTGCACTGCGGGCTAGGTTTGAGGACCCACTGGCGGAGCGCAAGGCCCAAATTAGGATGAAAACCATAAGACAGGGGCGGAGGTCTGTGGCTGATTACACTCAAGAATTTAGGCAGTTAGCAGGCCATTTCCGAGGCTGGCCCCAAGAAGCTCTGATAGAACTGTTTAAAGATGGTTTAAATGAAGATGTGTACCAGAGATGCACTGCTAGAAGAGACCCCAATAACTTGCAGATGTGGTACCTGTTGGCAGAAGAAGTGGAAATTGATTTAATCCGAAGTAAACGGCGGGGAGGTTATGGGTGGAGCAAGTTTTCCCCCTCGCGCCCTGAAGAGGCTCCTAAACCTCAGAGGGGAGGAGTGGCGGCAAGACCCAACCCCTCAGCCTGCTTTCGATGCGGGAAAGAAGGTCACCGGGCTGTGAACTGCAGAGTCAAGTTGGAGCAAAAGGGGGCGCCCAAGGAAGGAAAGAAACCTGAAAAATCCCCAGCGAAGCCTCGCGAAACAGCACTAAAGACGAGAGAGACAGCAGAGGTCGCCCATCCCGCAGCAGAAGAATCAGAAGCCCCAGTGACCCCTGAGGAGGAGGTTTCTGACTCGGAAGACGACTTCCTGGTAAGTCCAAGTGTGGGTCCTATGACCATTCCGGTGAAGTTGAGAGTACCCAATTCAGGGGGCGAAGGGGAAATGCTAGCCCTGTTAGATTCTGGGTGCACCAGGTGTATAATAAACACGGAAGTAGTGAAGAAAATGGGCCTAAAGTTAAAACCTTTGAAGATGCCCATTTCCTTTTGCCAATTAGATGGATCAGTGGCTGGAGGTTGCCCTGCACGTTATGTCACGGAACCTATAGAAATGATCATGGGAGAGCATGATGAGACTCTGCGGTTTATTGTGGTTCCTGGAATGGAGCAACCATTAATACTGGGATTTCCCTGGCTCTGGAAATGGAAACCCCAGGTTAACTGGAGAAAGGGGTTGTTGCGCATACGCACAAAGCAGCGACCGGGAGGAGGGGCCAGATCGAGCCGAAGCCTGGGGCCCTAATTGAAATAGCTTCCACAAGTATTGAGCCCATAAAAGATGAGGAGAAAATTCCTAAAGAGTATTGGGATTTAAAAGAAGTGTTCAGTGAGAGGGCCTCGGATGTGCTTCCGCCTCACCGACCAACAGACTGTGCTATTGAGATTTTGCCCGGGGTGAAACTCCCGAAACCAAAATTGTACTCAATGACCCCACGGGAATTGAAAGAGCTAAGATTGTTTATTGATAAAAATTTGGAACGTGGTTTTATTCAACCCGCTAGACCCCGGGTAGCGGCCCCAGTGTTGTTCTGTGAAAAGAAAGATGGTTCCAAACGCTTGGTGGTGGATTACAGAAATTTGAACGCTATTTCTGTGGAAAACGTGTACCCCCTTCCTTTGATGAAGGACATGTTGGCCCATTTAGCGAAGGAAAAGATCTTCACCAAGTTGGATTTGAGAGAAGCTTACTACCGGATTCGAATTAAGGAAGGGGATGAGTGGAAGACCGCTTTTAACTGCCCGATGGGATGTTTCCAATTCAACGTTCTTCCTTTTGGTTTACAAGGGGCCCCAGCTGTATTCATGCAAATGATCAATCAAGTGTTACATGAACATTTATACAGGGGGGTTTTGGTTTATCTTGATGATATCCTTATCTACACAGAGACCCTGTATGAACATGTGAAGTTAGTGCGGTCGGTTTTACAGAAACTGTGTGCCGCTAAGTTGTATGCTAAATTGTCAAAGTGTGAATTCCACCAAGACAAAATTGACTATTTGGGATATCGCATTTCATCTGAAGGCATAGAGATGGATCCAGAGAAGGTGCGTGCCGTTCTGGAGTGGGCTCCACCACGCACTAGAAGACAACTTCAAAGCTTTTTGGGATTTGCAAATTTTTATCGGCAATTCATCCCGACATTTGCTAAGATAGCAATGCCCATCACCAATCTCTTAAAAACAAAAGGGGAGGTGAAGCCGAGGCCAGGAAAGCCGCTGGAGTGGTCCATGGAGTGCCAAGCCGCTTTTGAAAAGCTAAAACGACTATTTGCTGCATAACCAGTGCTGAAACACCCGGATATGGACACTCCTTTTGTGATTCAAGCTGATGCAAGTGATGTAGCTATTGGAGCGGTATTACTGCAAATCAACGAGAAAGGGACCTTACAGCCTTGTGCGTATACCTCCCGTAAACTGTCTGAAACAGAGAGAAGATGGGCCGTCTGGGAGAAAGAAGCTTTTGCAGTTCATTGGGCCTTGTTGACCTGGAGACATTTCCTGGAAGGAGCAAAACACCCGTTTGAGGTATGGACTGATCATAAGAATCTGGAAGCCTTAAAAACACCCCGGAAGCTGTCCCCTAAACAAGTTCGGTGGGCCCAGTATTTCAAGTGATTCAATTTCTCATTGAACTACATTCCGGGCGGGAAGAATTTCATGGCGGATGCTCTCTCTAGACTACCTCAATATAATAGTATGCGTCAGGAGGTGATAAGCCCAATTGTCTCAGCCAAACATCTAGCTGCCCCAGTGGTTACCAGAGCCCAAAGGAAGAACCAAGAAGTGGTTTTAGCGAATGACCTTACCGAACAATTAAAAGAAGCTTTAAAACTGGACGAATGGTTCCTGGCTCATTCAAGTGACTATACAATTAGAGATGGTTTGGCTTGGGTGGGGGCCAAGTTGTATGTGCCACAAGTATTGAGGAGCCAAATACTATAACAGGCTCATGATTCTAAAGCAGCTGGCCATTTCGGATTTGTGAAGACCTTACATCTAGTCAAGCGGCAATTCTGGTGGCCTACTTTAAAAAAGGACATTGAAATTTACGTAGCTAGCTGTCCGATTTGTGCTTCGGCAAAGAGACCTCCTGGTAAGCCAGTAGGATTGTTACAAAATGTAGCTAGACCAACAACTCCTTGGAAGGAAATCTCTATGGACTTTATAGTAGAACTACCCGAAAGTGGTGGAAACACGGTCATCTGGGTAGTGACTGATTTGTTTTCCAAACAAGTACATTGCATACCTTGTTCCAAGATTCCATCTGCTAAGATGCTGGCTAAACTATTTATATCACATATCTACAGGTTACATGGCGTCCCGGAACGCATAATCTCTGACAGAGGGGTCCAGTTTACTTCAAATTTTTGGAAAGAGTTCCTGAAGTTAATAGGCTCCTCCCAGGGGCTAAGCTCTGCCCACCACCCCCAAACCAATGGGGCTTGTGAGAGGACTAACTCAGTGTTAGAACAATATCTCAGATGTTACATAAACTATCAACAAGATAACTGGTCCGAATTACTACCATTTGCTGAAGTGGCATACAACAACTCCGTACACAGCAGTACTGGATTTACTCCATTTAAAGTGGCTTCGGGACAAGATTTCGTTCCCATACCTGAACTTCCTCGTGAAAAGCCAAATATCCATTCGTTGGATGAATGGATAACTCAACTCCAACTTAACTGGCCAGTAACACGCAAAGCATTAGATGAGGCCCATCAAGCTCATAAGAAATTTGCTGACAAGAAAAGATCCCCACAGAAGGAATATAAAGTGGGCGACAAGGTTTTCCTGTCCACCAGATACCTGCAGACCACTCAAAAGTCAAAGAAGCTTGGTCCTAAATACGTTGGTCCATTCACAATTGAACGGATTATAAATCCTGTAACGGTCCAGCTGAACTTACCAAAAACTCTTCGACGAATTCATCCGGTTTTCCATGTTAGTTTGCTAAAACCTGAGCGTACTTCTGACTTAAGGCCCATTCAGACTGACTCTCCCATACCAATATTGATTGAAGGCGAACAACATTTTGAAGTTAAAGAAATTCTGGATTCTCGCAAATGGAGGGGTCGACTCCAGTATCTTGTAGCCTGGAAACATTTCCCTTCTTCACAAGCCGAATGGGTTAATGAGACCGACGTTAACGCCCCTAAGTTGATCAAAGCATTTCGTTCCAAGTATCCTGATAAGCCTTAGGAGTGTATTGTTTTGAAATTGTTTAATGATTAATAATTGTCTTTATATTCTCTCCTCTCTCTCTCTTCTAGGACTTCTAGGACTGATTTGGTTGACTCAGCATTCCATCCTTCCGAGGTCGATAAAATGAGGACCCAGATTGTTGGAGGCAAAATGCTGACTCTGTAAACTCCTTAGACAGAGCTATAAAGCACTGTGAAGTGGTATATACATCTAAGTGTTATTGCTGTTAGATGCCTAAGCATCACAGCACATTAAGGAAAACTACCATTCATGACAAAACATCTGCTTGCAAGAAGAGGTTTTTCATTTTGGAAGCTAAGATTGCTCCAAGTAGGCAGGGGATTTGATTGGAATGGGGGACTAATAACAAAATTCCCTGCCCTTGGATATCAAAATATCAACAGATAAGAACATGCAGGATAAGCGAAGTTATGCAGCATTTAATATCTACTCTGTTGAAACCCACCTGTCTTAACTGTTTTTTCATCTGGTCACACTGCTGTTGACTAAATGGCCAAAACCGAAGGGAGCAGAAACTAATGCTACAGACTACAACATGGTAATATTTGAACAATGAGGTTCTCTGAGAATTAACTTTATCAGCAAAGAGAACTTGGTGTCCCTACAACTCCCACCCAGTTCTTAATAGCTCCTAATGAATGTAGCTTAAGGACTAAAGCTAAAGACCAATTTTGGCAGGTTTCCTCTCACAGGCTCTCACTGGCCAATCAAATCAAGTATTTCTTGGTTCTGGCAGGGAGGAAGTGCCATGTAGCAGAGGAGAAGGCTTTTGAATTTTTCCAGAGACACTCCCTTTGCGACAGAAAGAATCCTAAATGAATGGCCAGAAAAAGAGCTGATGACTCATGCTGAATCCATTAGTATCCTGTAGTCAGATTGTCCTGTGCAGCAGCTGCCATTACAACTAAAGAAAGAAAACAATCCACTGCCCTTCACCTGGTGGGCCTGACAATGCTGCTTGATATAGCGAGATTGGGAGAAAGAACAAAATCAACCTCCAGACTTAACCTGAAGGTTTTGAGCATCTTTGCATTCTTCACGTTAGGTACCACTATCGCTGTAATGTCTGATCATTACTGCTTGATATTACATCACGACTATTCTGCTCCATAAGTGCTATCTGAAATGACTTAACATGATTTAGATTTTTCATTCATTTAATCAATCCAGTTGTCTACATAAACCTTCAGCATCAGAAACTATGGAGAACTTCGCTGCTGCCCAGCAGCTGATTCATTTACTGTGTGCTTGAAAGGGACTCAGGAGTCTAGATTAAATTGAAACCCTCTCCATATAAGCCAGGTAGTTAAAAAATGAAACCTAATCAATAAGGAAATGAATATTTGGGGTCCCCATAAACATATAGATGTGCAGAATCTTTTTCTGATCCCCAATTGGAAAGGTACACTGTCACAGAGGAGGTCCTGTGACATCAAGGCCACAATTGATGCACAGTATTCTACCAGGATATCATTTGAACTTACCAAAAACCACCCAAAGAACTTCCAAAGTTAATAACTATGGACTACAGTTGCTAAGAAAGACAGTTGTCAAGTGACAGTTTTTTAATTACCTTTCTTGCCATGGTTGTTAAGTAAGCCACTGCCGTTATTAAATTAGTAACCCAGCTGTTAAGTGAATCTGGCTTCCCCATTGATTCTGCTTGGCAGAAGGTCGCAAAAAGCTATCACATAACCCCGAGACACTGCAACCATCATAAATAGAGTACACGCCAGTTGCCAAGCATGACCATGGGGATGATGCAATGGTCATAATGTGAAAAATTGCCATGAGTTACTTTTTTTCAGTGCCACTGTAACTTTGAACGGTCATTAAATGAATGGTTATAATTTGAGGACTACCTGTCCACTGTTATAAAGTCTGACACACTATAGAGGCAATTCCATATTTTCATTAACTTAAGCAGGTTGATGTTGATTAAATCACATACTTTCCCCTTCCCTACACACTTGCTTTTTTCTTTTATATTGTGTCTTTTTCAATAATTGTTGTTGGCTGGCATACTCACCACTATGTATGAATCTGGAACCAGCAGTATTCCTAATAATAGCATGAATTCTGTATTGGGCATGTCTATGTACATCATTGGATTTATACACACTATATGTGCACAACAGTAGATTATACAAGTCAGGCGCAATTATTTTACGCTCTTGCGATGTTTCCCCTTTTTGTTTCCCGTCACTAATGAGAAGTGTATTATCACAGTTCCTTACAAAACAGCAGCCTTCCAAGAGCATCATGTCTCTGAAAAAGCATACACAACCAATTTCAAGACAAACAAGGAGAGAAGCAACCTAGAACCAAGGAAAAATTTCCTGATAGTGAGAACAATTAATCAGTGGAATGACTTGCCTGCAGAACTTGTGGGTTCAATCTACATCATTGGAGATTTTAAAGAAGAGATTGGACAGCCATTTGTCTGAACTGGTATAGCATCTCTTGGTTGGATTAGAAGACCCCCAAGATCCATCCTAGCTCTATTATTATATTTCCTATCAATCATCTTTGATTTAACACACGTGTCCTCCACCTCTTGTCTCAACTGAGGGGCCTGAAAGCCTTTAGGAAATTACTGTGTTGTTCATAAATATATTAACAGTATTTGCATGTATGTCTGCAAGGAATCCAGTCATAATTGGGTTCTAGGGTTTTGAAGATTTTTACATAAAATATTCCTAGTGGTTCCAATCAAAAATTTTCTAAAGCAGTCCCATTTCCTCACCACTTCTGTTCAACTGCTTTCTTTCTGTGACACCCAACTTACAAAGATCCTTTAATGAGGGAAGTAGGGTTTTATCTTTGCTCATTTATTAAAATTTAGAATGAATCCATAGAAAGAGAATGGAAAAGGAGAAATAACAGGATAAAAAAAATTCCATAATTTAATTAGGGATCCTTTCCAAATCGCAAATCTCATCAAATATGTGAGTTATTCCTGATACCAATTTTAACTGGAGATTTGTAAGAACATAAACATAATTGCATTGTATAAAAGTAACATGCAAAGCCCAATGTATCTGCCCCAATATCAACCAGAAGTTTTAATGGACCAAGGAAATGGTCCATGCCTTGCCATACATATCTAGAAAAGATCCACATACTATTTGCTAACCAGTTTATTTTAGGTCCTTTATAATAAAATGAAACTGTTTACATACTTTAAAAGGTGGTGTTGTGCAAACTTGTCACAGGTTTTTTAGGAGTTAGGGTACCTAAACTTTCAGTAATGATCTTCGTGATCAGATCAGTAATAGATTAATTAGTATTATTACCATATGCTGCACTAAACCTATAGATATTTTGTTCAAGAGAGCTATGAATTTAAAAATCTACCTAATCTAGTCACTTTTCTATGAAGCAGGACAATCCACATATCAAGTAATTCTCTTTTCTGGGACCTAAATCATAATCAAGGCTATATTGTGTTCTATAATCACAGAATAGAAGCTCAGTGAAAAATATTTCCAGATGACTCAGGCAAGAGACTCAAATCACACTCAAAGAAAAACAAAAACAGGAATCATTAGCTCAAGATGTTTTCTTAGCACTGAGGACAACTTGTCTAGTCCAATGATAGCAATTGGTCAGGTTTGAAAAATGTTACTTACCACATTTCCTTGTGTGATATTTAACTGAAGAGAACAGTCAATAGCATTCAAGAACTGTTCCACACATTTATCCCTTATCCCTCCCTCCAATAAAGATGAAGCATGGAAAAATAGAAGGTAACACTGTTGATGGTGTTCTATAAAAATCAGAAAAATTAGGTTGTGATACATACACTTCCTAAAACTGTAAGACAATGCAGAATTGATATTACCAGAACATATTACAGTTTCTTGGAGGCAGGTCACCTGCATGTTGGTATATGACCTAAATAAAGTTAATTTGCAGAAAATCCAATACAAACTCAGTCTGGCCATTCATCTTCTCTAGTTACTAATATTGACAAAGCTTTAAGATAGAATAGTTTTTGAAAATTAGGAATAAAGTTCTAAAGTAACTCATTGACTTCTGTTTCTTTGAAGGATTATATATAATTAAGTAACTGTTTCCTAGTTTTTTGATTTACATGTTAAAAAATGAAAACTCTTTCTCTCACTTGCTAACATAGTAAACGTTCCATTTTCCAAAGCAATTTTCTTTTTAAAAAATGCACCCAAAGTTTATTTATTATTCAAGAAGCAAGCAGAGATCATACTAAGGGGGAAAAGTATAACTAAAGTATCTATTTTTATCTTTTCTATATGGCCTTTCCCCTCTTTTTCTCATCATCCTTACAATGTTTGCCATTTAATGGTTACGTACAATGAACAAATGCTTGCTGGATGCTTTTTATAAATTATGCCAATATATTTTTCTTCTCCCTGAGTATGAAAGTTCACAATATAGAATATAATATCATAATGTTTCTCTTTAATGTGTGTCTGCCATTATGAAAGTTTGAATATTTATATTGCTTTTAGCAAACAGCTCTAGCCAAAGACATTCAGAAACTCCAGTTGACATATTTGTTTAGAAATCATGAGAGATGGGAAGCAAAAACATAATTATTTCACACTCAATTTGTCAACTTCCTTTGGTAGCTATATGGAAACACACTCAGCCATTGTAATATACATAAGGAAAGAGTTCCATTTTTATATGTGGCCTGTTCTGCATATTTAACACAAAACCTTAAGTATAATTACCTATACAACACAAAGTTTTTCTCTTGCCTGCATGATGGACCTGCATACTCTTAGATGTTAACTCTATATTTTATCCAATGGCCTTGTCACAGATTCTCACGAAAGATAATATCTAGCAAATTATAGTTCAAAAGCGGTCAAAGAAAATACATATGTTTAATAAACATAATGTCATGACCCCATCAGATCCTAGTTCAGAGGAAAAGGAGGTATTAGGAATGTAAGTCACCTAACAGTTGGGTTGGAAATATACAAACCAGGATAGACATTTTAATACTGTCTCTTTAAGGGAATACTAACATTGTAAATGGGTGTGGCTCTTCAAATGGCCAGAAGATGGAACCAGAAACCTGGTTTCCCAGAGAGTGTTGCTGTTCCTACATTTCCCTATTGACTGTTGATGATCATCGTTATTCTTGGATTGATGTGAGTTTATTACTGAATTGTTTTTGATACTGGACTTTTGATATTTGGATTATCCCTGGACTGAAAACTGACTGCTATAACTATGTATGACTTGGACTGCTTGTTGGACTTTGCTTAAATGTTTACTGGATGAAAAAACCTACATTTTATTATACAGTATATCTGTGTGCTGGTTGTGTGTTATTCCTCACCACTCTCACTACGTCTCCCTGTGTGCACTCATTCTCCTAACAAAGAATTACCTCAACAGGGGGCATTGGAACTGGGACCGTCCGATGAGGATGGCACATCTCCCTTGGAATGTTTGGAGAGGCCAGGGCCTGAGGATGATGCTGTCTAGGGCCCCTCAGACTTTGAGGAAGATAAAGATGGAGAGCTGCCTGTCCTCACAAACACAGGGAAGGGTGCAGAAGGCAATGGTGTTGAGAGGCAGCAGATCCACTCTGATGAGGAATAGCTGCCTCCCCCACTCGATCTGAGGGCAGCTAGAATGGAGTAGAGGCAAGATTAAAGGATGTCTGTGAGGCTGAGAGAAGGTCGCTCTACCCCTCCTCACAAGGAACACTTGGCTTGGATTGACTTAAGCAAAGGCCTGGAGAGATTGTCTTTGTCAGGAACAATTGTTTGCTTTGCACTCCCCTGGCTTTTTTTGGAGGGGAAGGGGGGTGGGGGGGAACAACCTCAGCCTTGACTTGTGTTTCTGCCTGTGCCTTGCTTTGTGCTTTTGCCCTGTGGACTTGCCTTGACCTGTGGATTTGTCCTGCCCTGTGGACCTTGCCCAGTGAGCTTGCACCTTGCCTTTGGATTTCCTCTCTGCCTTTGCAAATTGTTTTGTTGCTTACTGTTTTTTGTTTATGGGTGGCTACCTTCAGGAAAGTGTGGGATGGAGCCTTACTCATTGTGTGCTGTAGGGCCATTTATTGTGAAATTTAACAAAGCAATAAAGGACTCAAATCAAATCAGAACAAATAAATAAAGTCATAACAAATAAAGTTCTATTTGCTTATAATTCCTTCACCCCACCTCCAAATATACACCCATTTTTAATACCCAATCAATTACTTTAAGGGGATATTTCAATCCATAATAGAGCCAAAACCTCATTCCAGGTCTGCCAGATACAACTGCAATGGAATCAAGAAAAACTTGCCAAAAATCTTTTAATCACAGCAGAACAAGGCAGATTGTTTTGACTTGAAGATTGTACTGGAGAATAGAAAAGTGACATTTGAGGGTATTAAAAGCCAAATTCATCTTTTATTCACACCTGTTTCTAAGTCAATTGAACAGTTCATATGGATAAGGTGCATGGAACCCACAAATCAGTGAAGAAAGATTAGGAATCAAGGTTTCAAGGTAAGAGGGAGTGATATGAAAACCACAGGACCCTGAAGTTTATTTCAACAATCTTAAGCAAAAAGAATTCAGACAATGGGTATAAAATCCCTCTAGGAAGAAACTTGATTGAAGAAATGATATTTTTCTACCTTTGAGAATATCTGATTAGGAAAAAGCAGAGAAACCCACTACCAAAAGATGTAAGCCTCTCAGGGACTGCAACACAACTTGGTCTTTGCCAAGACAACACACTCCTCTTCCACAAATCCAGGGCTAACCAGTTACCCAGCCAAAAGGTTGATGGCTGATAATCATTCCACTAGAGGGATGTAAATTCAGTCTGACATCTACCTCAGAGAAGGCCCAGTTCCCAAGTGAATAACTATCCTTTTCCTTATTTTTCTTGACTTTATTCAAAGCAACCACTTCGAGAATGCAGAGACACATCTCTGACTCCAAACCTGTCTACAATTCTACCTTTACGATTCAAAGCAACTTTCCAGGCAAGAAAAAGGCAATTCACAGTTTGTTACAAAAAAACCTCTATGTTTAAACAGCTGATATGGTCAACATCTTGTTACATGCAAGGATATTGCACATCTATCAGGGAAAATTAGGTCTCTGTGTATACTTATTTCCCACTGAAATGCCCAATAATTCTTTTTTACATACTCTCAACTGCCAAAAAGACTGAAGGGAAAGGGTGGAATAACTGATTATTGGTGATGTAACTTTGCAGGAAGGAGCTGTTCTTCTGGAACCTTTCTGAAATAATTACATCCAAGACAAAAGCACTGTGTGAGGGTTTTGTTGTTTGTTCCCTTTAGTTGCCAGCCTACCTTCAACTATTATATAAGCTGGAACAATTTTAGCAAAGGGTTAAAAACAATGCAATGAAGTGCTGCAAGGACCAGGGCTTGGGAGGGGGGGCAGGTAACCTGCAAGAGGAGGGAATAACATGCTACAAAATTTAACTCATTTTTAGTAGCAGAGATGGAAAGCAAGGATAGGAAAACCAAATCCCGAGAGGAAAATAGGAAGGCCAGTGGAACATAGTAATTTTGCAAAGTGAAAAAAGTCATCCAAGCATCTGTTATGTTTTGGTTTTTTTACTCCAAAGCTCCAGAAGTAAATCAACTTACCAGGGTCGAAGTGCGAACTGAAGGCAAAGCTGGGGTTGAAAAATGAAGCCGACATGACAATAGCCAAGAGATTTGCCACCATTCCCATGGCAAAAGCAGAAAAGTGGGGAGGGGGTTTGTGGGAGAGAACGAAAAGTAGATAGATTAATAAATAAATAAATAAATAAACAGCAAAGGCGGTGGGCACCAGGCGAGGCGATGGGATGCAGGGGAGATTGAAAGCTCTCACAACTCCAGAAGTTGCACGGGTGTCACATTAAGAATCACCATCTCCTCTCTTCTTGGCAGCACAGCCAGGGAATTCAAGACTGCAGCTCCTCCTCTTCCTCCATGTTATTATCCCGATGCGTCTCCTTCAGGTATCCACGGGATGAAGTGGGCTCGGCTAGAAATTGCCACACTTGCAAAAGGGAGCATGAGAGAGAGTCACTTAAAGAACCACCACCACCACGGCGGTAAGGGCTGTTTTTTTGAAGCTATATCTATCTATCTATCTATCTATCTATCTATCTATCTATCTATCTAAATATATATGCGATCGCCCTGGTGTTCGGGGCTGCAGCGCCAAATAAAAACAAAAGACGGTGGCAACAGCAAAATAAAATTGTGCCGGATCGGACTGCTTGCCGTCAGCCAAAGAATGCACACAGCCTCGAGAGCGCCTGCACGAGTCCACAATACGGTCTCACGCTCGGCTCTTCCCACCCCGCCCGCCCCCACCCCCCCACCCCCAAGTCCGGCTGCCACAGGGAGGAAAGCTTTGCAGCAAAACGGGAGCCCTCCACAGGAGTGAAGAGACTAGAGCGGCCAGAGGGCAGCAATCATGCCCGGGCGGGAAAGAAGCTTCCGAACGACTGCAGAACTTCAAAGGGGCCGCGGTGACCGGCGCTGACGGGAAAGCAAAGGCGGGAGCTGTTCCAGTGCTGACCCTGGGAGAAACTGCAACAGCAGCAACGCCATCTTGGTCCAGATCTGCCCTCCCCCCAACACTGCAGTAAGCGGCAGGAAAGGAGCGGGGGGAGCGCGAGAAGAGGCGGCCGGGCAGCCGCCTGTCCAGGTGCCACGGCTCGGCGCGCGCCCGGGCGAAGAAGGGGCGTCGCTGCACGTGCAGTCAAGCGTGACCCGGCGGAGCTCGCGCGCTCGCGCTCGCGCCTCTCGCCTCTCGCTCTCTCTCGCGCGCGCGCATGCCCTTCGCTCGAGAGCGAGCGGGGCCCCGGCTGCGAGCGCGAGCGCGCCTTGCCCGATTTACGCCGGGCGGCCAAAGCAAGCGAGCCTCGCTCCCCCACCTCTGCTCCCGCCCGCGCTCCTCATTCCCGGACGCGCTTGCGCGACGGGCTTCCCGCTCGGATCGAGGCTTCGAACCGTCTGGACCGGGGCCGCGGCACGTCCGCTTTGCGCGCCTCGAAGCGGTTTGGAGCCTGAGTGGCGCCCGTGACTGATGCCGGGCTCACCCAAGCGGGGTCGTGGTTTTTTCGGGCCACGTTGGCTAAGCGGGCAATTTAGTTTGATTGGTTGCAAAATCGTCGCAGTGCGAAGCTTTCAAGAGCGACGCTGTCCGCGCTCGCCTCGAGTTCTGGCGCTCTTCCAGATCGCAGGAGTTCTAGCGGGCAAAGGGGTATGGGACTCTCGTGAAAATGGCAAGGCCGACCTCCGACACCCTCCACGCAGCGTTCATATCTAACAGTTCCCCGTGGAAGGTACGCTAGGCTAGTGGGCTGGGCTGCTTTCTTGTTCCTGCGGTGTGTGATGCACATGCATAGTCTACAGTCATCAGGTTGAGGCGGCCCTCTTGCTATTAATTCATATGGGAGAACCCCCCCCCCCAAAAAAAAAAAAAAAAAAGCTCTGACCCAAAGTGCGTCCACAGAAGCAAATGGTGTCAGATGGCAGTTTTCACCCACAGGGCTGGGCATACACCAAACCTTTTCCAGACTGATGTGTTGTTAGAATCCGTCTCCCATTGCTGGCAGCCCAAACCGGGTCAAAGCTGGCGAGGGGTTATGGGAAGTTCACCAGGTTAAGAAAAGCAGGTGTATATGCCCTCACTAGCTCTACATTCTCAGAGTCGGCAGCTCCGCGTTTTAACATGATGTCATGATGGAGAATGTTCAGTTATGCTTTAGTTGCACTGCTTTTGACATATTTTTCAATCTTTATCTTATCAGGCATCTTGCTTGCCTACTTGGACTGAGAAACAGCGTAGTAATGGAATAAATAACAACACTGAGCGTTTCGACCATCATGGTAGCAAAAAGATGGGGAAAACAAAGACACAATACACAGAAAATCCAAAAATAGCATTGAAAAAGACAATCAATTTCTCTGCCCCCAGTGTCCCTGGAAACACTACCAAGACGCACCAATCAATGCGAGAGTTTTTCAGCAGTAGACAGTTCATATAAGTTCTAGCATTCACACATACAACAAAAGAGAGAAGGAGAGAAGAAGCAAGAGATCTGCAGCCTTTCTGTTTTGTAAAATGGATGAAAGTGGAACTGCCTGGAGGCCCAAGGCAAAGTGCTTGTTGGAGTCCTAAGCAGGAAGATGTTAGTGATGTGTTCAATGTATCATGTGCGTTGAAAAAGCAGACTTGTTTTGCACAAAACACTCTTCTACAAAGCCCCCTTCCCCATTGTTATTCCCATCAAAAATAGATGGCAGGGAGCAAATATTATACAACCTTATACCAGTGGCTGGGAATTTACGTACAGGTGCTGACATGGTATGGGGCTCAGTCAAGTAGCAACCTGACTCATCCAGCAACCTGGATGCTGATACAAGTGGGGCAGTTCTGAATTTGTAGGCAATTTAAAAAGAAAACAAAAAGGGTTTCCGTGTGAAGTAATTTTCCTATCCTCACCCCAGTAATAAGGCTTAGAAATACTGAAGATTGCCAATGACCTTCAAAATAGAATGGATTTAAACACAAATCGCCACATCCACTAACTGCTACTATAAGTCAGATGCTGAAATCTAAAGGCCCTGTCACACTGGCCAAGGGATGCAAAACGGACACAACGGACGAGCAAAATGTTCCATCCGTTGTTATCCGCTCTCAAAAGGGGCAAAAATTTGCATAACCGGAGCGGATAACACGGAAAGGAACAGACGCGGGGAGGACGCAGAGCGGATGGAAAGCGGATGTGGAACGGAAGCCCAGCGGGTGGAAGCGGATGAGAGTGGATGGCACATCCGCTGGGCTTCCGGGGGGCCTCAGCAAAGCGGACGTGGAATGGAAAGAGCGGATGCAGAGCGGACGCTGAGCGGATGAAGCGGATGCACAGCGGATGAAGCGGATGCAGAGCGGAAGCCTAGCGGATGCACAGCGGAAGCCTAATGGATGTCGAGCGTTAATTGCGCATGCGGGGGGGATGCATTGCGTAAGCCACGCGGATATAAAGGAAAGCAGCTCGCACGTGGCCAGCATTCGGAGGAAAGACCTGCTGCAGGATACATCGAGTCCTTGCCTGCATGCCTGCCTGCAAGCCTTGCTGCCAGCCTTCCTCCAAGCCTCCTGGCCAACCTCCCTGCCAGCCTTGCTCTCTGCCTGCCTGCAAGCCTTGCTGCCAGCCTGCCTTCCAGCCTCCCTGCCAGCCAGTCTGCCTGCCAGCCTTGGTGCCTGCCTGCCAGCCTTGGTGCCTGCCTGCCTTCCTGCCAGCCTTGGTGACTGCCTGCCTGCCAGCCTCCCTGCCAGCCTCCCTGCCAGTCAGCAACCCCACAACCATGGGGAAGAAGCGAAAGTCTCAGCAACCTGCCACCATCCCTGGCAAGAGGGACAGGGCCAACCTCCCGCCCCCTGTCCCTGACTCTGCTTCTGCTGGGGCTTCTGCTGCTCGGGCTCGCTCTTCTGGTGCTGGAGCTTCTGCTGAAGCTGCTCCTGGCGGTGGTGCTTCTGCTGGTGCTTACTCTGCTGAAGCTGCTCCTGGCGGTGGTGCTTCTGCTGCTGTGTACTCTGCTGAAGCTGCTCCTGGTCCTGCTGGTCCTGCTCGTACTCCTGGACTTGCTCATCCTGCTCGTCCTGCTCGTGCTCCTGGTCCTGCTCGTGCTCCTGGTCCTGCTGGTGCTGCTGGTCCTGCTCGTGCTCCTGGACTTGCTCATCCTGCTCGTCCTGCTCATGCTCCTGGTCCTGCCCGTGCTCCTGGTGCTGCTGCTGCTGGGGCTGCTGGGGCTCCTGGTGCTTATTCTGCTGCTGCTGATCCTGGTCCTGCTGATCCTGCTGCTGCTGCTGCTGATGATGATGATGATGATGATGATGATCCTGCTGCTGCTGCCGCTGCTGCTGCTGATGATGATGATGATGATGATCCTGCTGGTGGTGGTGGTGATGATGATGATGATGATGATCCTGCTGGTGCTGCTGCTGGTGGTGTGGAGGAGCAGCCCCTACCACCTGGGAGCCCCTCTGATGAGGGCCCATCTGGTCCTGCCAAAGGGAGGAAGAGGCGTATGCGGGGATGGGAGAGGAGGCAATACTTCATCGAGGAGGAACACGAGGATGAGGTGCTGGAGTGGCTGAGAGAGAATGACTATCTGTGGCGGAAGGGACACCAAAAGGAAGCAGGCTGCTTGGAGAGAGAGGGCGGAGAGTATGGGTTACACTTCGGAGGTGCTCCTCGGCTGGTGGAAGCACATGCACACCTGGTACGGGAAGCTGCACCTGAAGAAATCTGGCCAGGCCACGGTTAAGCTGACGGACAGAGAGACCTACGTCATGGCCAGGTGCAGCTTCCTGGAGGGTGAGATCCGCCACCGAGGAGCACCAGGAGCCACTCTCACAACCCTCTCTCTCCGGCAGCCTGCTGAGACCCAGTCCTCTTCCGGCCAAGAGTCAGTCCCTGTCTTCAGGCAGGTTTCTCTGGAGCGTGCCACGGCGGAGAACCCGCAGACAGCTATTGTAACCGTGGCGGAGCGCATGGAGGACTCCCTGGTGCGGTGGGAGAAAGGAGACATCGAGTCCACCACAGTCGTAGCCGCATCCACCACCACCCCAGCTCCGCCTCCACAGAAAGGTAGAGAGCCAGACAGCAGGAGGGGCAGAGCCACACTCTCCTGCTGGAAATCAGGGACACCATCCACACCAGTATAGATCTCCTCTCTCAGCTGGTCAGCACTGACTACTCATCCTCCAACCGCAAGCCTTTCCTCACCTATGTCAACCAGACCCTCAAGAACATGGAGGAACCCCAGTACCAGGTGGTGAAGGACCGGATCACTGAGCTGCTTCACAACCTTCCCGATCCAGAGGAACCTGCTCCCACCCAGTCCAAGTCTGTTCCTCCACCTCCACCACAGGTGATGTCCCTCCCATTCCAAGGCTTCCCACAGCCCCTCACCTTCCAGGACTACGGCTACCAGGAGGTCCAGCAGCACAGGCAGCAGCCCTTCCCAGTCCAGGCACAGAGTCATCGGACGACACCGTTGCCATCGGTTCCACTGATGCCACCGATGCCACCGATGACAATGATGCCACCGACGACAGCGATGCCACCCACACCAGTCCTCACCCATCTGCAGACCAGACAGCCCCACTACACTACTCCTTCCTCCACCCCACAGCCAAGCCCGGCCTCAGTACATCTCTCATCAGTACTGGGGCTGACACCCCATGGCATGGAGGAAGGACCTCTCAGCATCACGGGTCTGAGCCAGCTGTCTGAGAGATTCCTCAACACACCGTCCCCTGTTGTCCTCTCGGGGCCAGGCACCCCAATGACGATACCTGGACCCTTCACCCCTGAGACTGGGCACACCTCCAAGTGACCAATAAGAGTGCCAGAGACTGGATAGCTGGCTACCTGTGGACTTTATTTGGACACTTGACTTGGGTCATTTTTTTTTTTACAGCTTGTTGTTCAATAAAGTTTATCTTTGATTCACACACTTGCTTCATTTCTTTTTTTGTAATAAAGTCTTGGTGGAAACTATTAGAATTGGTTTAAGCCTTTGCATGCTTGTGGGATGGGTTAAGATAGCAGTGGGGTGGGCAGGGATACCTTTGGGATGGGTAATAGCTGTGGGATAAATAAACCTCCAGTGCAAGCATAATGGGACTGGATGGTCCACCCTCCCAGGTGCCACACCTATGGCCCTTTATTATCAATAATAATGTAATAATCATCCACACATGTCAACACAAACACAACTCTTTATTAAACGCCCTGTTCATTGTAGGGCGACATACATGGCCCAATCTCATCCGTGTGATGAGACAGGCTGAAGGAAGCACCCATTAATCATCTATCATCCTGTCTTGCCACTCCACCGCTCCAGCTGGGGAGTTGCACCAGTGTCTCAGGAGGTTGCGCTGCTTCTTCCTTTCACGTGAGGCTCTGTTGGGGCCTTGCACATCCTGAGTGTCTATCAGGTTTCGCCCTTGCCTCCATTCCCCAGGCTCCATGTCCCCATTGCCTTGCTGGAGGTCCACAAGCCTGTTCTGCAAGACTGGGTAGCGGGTGCGCATGAGATTGTGCAGGATGCAGCAAGCTTCCACGATCCTCCTCACGGTCTCTGGGCGATGCTGCATGGTGGTGAGATGTACCTGGAACCTGTTGGCCAGGATGCCAAAGGTGTTCTCCACCACCCGCCTTGCCCTGGACAGCCTGTAGTTGAAGATCCTCTCTTCACGGGTGAGGAGTCTGGAAGTGTAGGGCTTCATGAGGTAGGTTCTGAGGGAGAAGGCGTCATCCCCCACGATGAAGTAGGGCACATCTTGCGTGTCGCTGGGCAGGGGGTCTGGATCTGGAAAACCCATGATGAGGTTGCCTTCCAGCCCCTCCTTGAGGTCACTGGCATTGTATACCTGGGCATCTGAACATGAGCCGCTGCCTGAAGCATCGATGTACATGAACTTGTAGTCAGCATCGACCATGGCAAAGAGGACGATGCTGAAGAAGCCCTTGTAGTTGAAATAAATGGAGCCCGACTTGGGTGGTGCTTTGCAGGCCACGTGCTTGCCATCAATGGCTCCAACGGTGTGTGGGAAGTTCCATCTCTGATACCACTGCTCTGCAACTTTCTTCCATCCTTCTTCAGTGGAAGGGCACTGGAGGAGCTCCTCCAGGTATTCTTCGATGATGGCCTGCACCACTTCTCTGACCACAATGCTGATGGTGTTGTGTGGCACCCTCCAGCCGTACTGCATGCTCCTGTAGGTGGTCCCTGAGGCCAGGTGGCGCAGAGTGAGTGCCACCTTGAGCCCAGGTTCAGGCTGGGCCAGAAGCTGGTGTTTGCCTTGGTCAACCTGGGTGTGAGGCGCTGCACAACTTCGTCAAACATGGCTGGAGGCATCCTCATGAAGTTCTGGAATGCCCGAGTGTCTGTTCCTGAGCTCCACCATCAGCTTGTTGTACAGTCTGTACTCTGCTCTTCTCCCGATCCATCTTCGGACCCAGACGCTTCTTGGCCGCCTCCATTTCTTCCCATAGTAGAGTTCACAGAGCCTGTAGATGGCTTCGCACTGTTGCAGAAGGATGGTGGCTGCCAAAAGGACTGTGTTACGATCCACGGTTGACATGACTGGATGCTGTGGAAGAGAAAGAGTCAGATGAAGGCTGCAGAAGTCTGCACAACTGGGCTGCTGGGCTGAAAGTGAGATGCAGACGAGTTGCTCCCCCTTTTTATAGGCAGTATAGGTGTCCCTTTGCATCCTCTAGGCATCCTCTAGGCATCCTCTAGGCATCCTTAATATCCGAGATAGGTCTCCTCTGCGAACGTTTTTTCCGTTTTAAACGCTTTGTTTCCGTGCTGCATCCGTTCTGCATCCGTTCCGTGTCCGTTCCGCTTCCTGCGTCCGAGTGGATGCGAGTTGCGCGGATGCGGAACGGATGCCTAGCGGATATAGCGGATGCGTAATGGATGCAGAACGGATGCGTAGCGGATGCCTAGCGGATGCAGAATGGACGCGTTGGATACATTTTCTGCGCAAAAGTTTTGAGCAGCTCAAAACTCTCCGAGCGGATGAAACGTCCATAAACGGATGCTGGACGGATAGAGAGGAAGCAAAACGGAGGCAGTGAGTACATCGCGTTAACCAACGGATGGCAAGCTTTTTTGTCCGTTTTACATCCTCTTTGCATCCATTGGTGCAGTGTGACAGGGGCTTAAGGTTTTTTGGTTCCATAAGATGTCAACATACAACACTTCTAATTTACCAAAGTACAATTGTCACCATTTTGAATTTCCCATTCAGGAATCTGTCGTGATGGCAGATTCCATGGGGTTATGATGAACATACATTCTGCTGCTCATCTTTGTGGATGGAAATATTAGGTTGATCTAAAAGCCGGATTGCAGGACTGGATGCTCTCAGATTAAAAGAGAAATGATCAACACAGAAAATGAAGACTCAATACACAAAATAGTTACAAAGCTGGTTAAGATTGGTCTGTCTTTCATTAGAACCCTGTGGCAGAATATTTTCAGCAAAGTATACATCATATGCTCATATACTAAAAATCTGATGAAATCAAGCAGGGAGGCTGTGTTTTCCCACAGTCTATTTTAATGTTTAAAGTTTGGGCTCCCAGTATATACTAATAATTTTTCAGAGGAGCAGGCTCTGAAAGAACATGATGCTGCAGATGTCATCTCACCATAAATAGATCTTATGTTAAAAGAGGGATAAAGGTCTCCTTGTGAACAAATGTTCTCTGAAATGTTCCCCCTGATACTTTTCAGACTTACTCTTTTTTATTTCCTGGGGTTTAAGATAATATTGCATTGTATCCAGCTACAATTCCCACTTGTAAAAATCAGAATGCAGAACTCTTAATGGGTGGCTATTGAAGCAGTTTGCCTGAGTGGGAGCAGAAATGCTTAGAACACAATCTGCTTTTAAATAATATTCCTTTTCATCACTAAGAAGGCAGCTGCCTCTTCAAAGTTTTTTTTTTAAAAAGACAGATTTTATTCTTCTTTGGAGACCTCCAAGGGGAAAAAAAGGGAGAGTGAATCCCAGAAAACTTGACAACTTCAGAGAGAGGTAGATTCTTAATTTGGTTTATTGAGCTGTCTCTGTTGTCACTGGTCTATAAGAATCCAGCCCAGCCTAAAACTCTCCCACTTAAATTAACCCAAAATCTAAGCTGACCAAAGAGCAGGCATAATAAATTTCTTCCCACTATGGGAGGTGAAAGCAAGGGTGCAACTTACAACCACCATGGAGCCCAAAATTTCTATTGTTAAGTGAGACTTTTGTTAAATAAGTTTTGGCCCATTTTAGACCTTTCTTGCCACTGTTGTTGAGTGAATCACTGCAGTCGTTAAATTAGTAACACAGTTGTTAAGTGAACCTGGCTTCCCCATCGACTTTGCTTGTCAGAAGGTCATAAAAGCTGGTGACATGTCCCCTGAATGCTATAACCATCGTAAATATGAGCCAATTGCCAAACATCTGAACTTTGATCACATGACCATGAGGATGCTACAATGGTCATAAGTGTGAAAAATGGTCATAAGTCACCTCTTTCACCCCTTGTTGTAACTTGACAACCTGGTAATTGAACGAACTGTTGTAAGTCAAGGACTGTATTGATTCCATGTTCTTTCCTGACCAGCATAATCAGCAGCACCTAGAGCTCTTTGTCACATCTCTCTCAGCATGACCTGAAAATATACCATAAACATGTGTAAATATCATGTCTTTATGTCTTTTTCATTTCATCTCCAACCCATTGCAAAGGCTCATTCAAGTCATTATTTTGCAGATTGAGTTTTAAAGACTAGTTTTCTATCTCAGCCAATCACATTTTTGCATTTGACATACTCTAGGTTACAGTACTTCTGGATGGTGATATCTTGATCTGTCCAACTTTTATTGGCTACTTTAGGTTACTCACGGGGGACATCTTCGCTTGATTGCTGAGCATTTCCTCAACAGCCATTTTGATAGCTATAGGAAAGTTGGAATTATTGCATCAGATGCATCTGCCATGTAGCCCTCAGCTGTACAGGTTTAGCACCATTTTGAATGGGCATCAGTGTTGGGATTCAAAAATTATTACTACCAGTTATGTGGGCGTGGCTTGGTGGGCGTGGCATGGCATGGCTTGGTGACGTGGCAAGGGAAGGATACTGTAAAAACTCCATTCCCTCCCCACTCCACTAACCTGTTTTCCAGCTCTGTTCTCCTGTGCAGGGCAACAGAAGAAAACCCAGCCAATCAGCTGGAACTTGGGAGGCAGAGAATAGATGGGGGCAGAGCCAGTCAGAGGTGGCATTTGCCGGTTCTCCAAACTACTCAAAATTTCCGCTACCGGTTCTCCAGAACTGGTCAGAACTTGCTGATTACCACCTCTGATGGGCATCTCATCTCAAGTCCATTGCAACAGCTGATGGATCTGAGGCGCAGAAGGAGGAGCTGTGATGAAAAGGAGAACTACCTTGATGTACCAAAAACACTCCACTCCTACCTCCCCAAAATAAACTCTACAGATCTCCATTCTGTCACTCAGATTACTTTTGGACTAGGAATGAACCCAAAAGACTGCAACACATCCCCTGTAGCAGCCCTTATTCAGGTAAGCAGGGATCAGCACTAGACAATCAAGAGAAAACAGTAATAAAGGCATCACCATGGGGGAAATCACACCCCCTCCAAAACTGGCAGAGGAAGTTACTGCATATAAACAAGTAACAAATCGCCACTCATGCTGATGATGCTACCTAGGAAAAAAAAACAAGCTCAGAGAACCCCAAGACCCCATAGTATAATCCTGAGCTACAGATATTTTCTCCTACTGGAACTCCTCCACTACCTAAGCCCATGTCCCACTGCACCAACGGATGCAAAGAGGATGTAAAACATTAAAAAAAGCTTGCCATCCATTGGAAAACACGATGCATCCATTGTGTACTCGCTGCATATGTGTTTCATACGCTCTATCCCTCCACCATCCAACCACTGAGATTTCATCCGCCCAAGAAGTTTTGAGCTGCACAAAACTTTTTGAACGGATGAACTTTCTACCACGTACAATGTACATCCGCGACATATACGGGCAACAAACGTTCAACGTCCATTATCATCCGTGAAACATCCACTGTATCCTCTCGGCATCCTCTGGACATCCTCGTAACTCACATCCGCTGCAGCTGAAAACGGAAAGGAGGAGGAAATGAAAGATACACGGAATGTCCACACAGCATTAGTAGCACGGAAATAGAAAGGATGTAAGCGGATGCATCTTGTATATAAAGGATTAAAACGGACAAAATGTTTGGGATATATCTCGGATATTTAGGATGTCTGCAGTATGTCTTGAGTATGTAGAAGGACACCTAGTGGAAAACCGATATTTTTATAAAAAGGGGGAGATAATCACCTGGATCTCAGTATGAGTCCAGCAGCCGTGGTGTACAGACTTCTTCACCCTTGGTCTTGCTCTTCCACATCATCCATTGTTCTCCACCATGGATCATGACACAATCCGTATGGTAGCTGCGATCATTCATCACCAGAACCAAACCCTGTTCAGACTGTTTCACCTTTTATACACAAGGAGAAGAAGGAGACGTCCAAGAGCTGTGTGGGTCCGAGGATGGATCGTGAGAAGAATGGAGTTTGGACTGTATGACCGGTTGATGGTGGAGCTGAGGAATGAAGACCCTCGTGCATTCCATCACTTCATGAGGATGCCACCAGCCATGTTTGATGAACTTGTACAGCGTCTGAGACCCAGGTTGACCAAGCCGAGCACCAACTTCCATCCCAGCCTGGACCCTGGACTGAAGGTGGCACTGACTCTGTGCCACCTGGCCTCTGGGACCACATACAAAAACATGCAGTATGCGTGGAAGGTGCCACACAACACCATCAGCAAAGTGGTCAGAGAAGTGGTGCAGGCCATCATTGAAGAATACGTGGAGGACCTCCTCAAGTGCCCCACCTCTGAACAAGTTGCAGAAGAGTGGTATCTCTGATACCATTGGAGCCATAGATGGGAAGCACGTGGCCTGCAAAGCTCCAGCCAACTCAGGGTCCACTTATTTCAACTACAAGGGCTTCTTCAGTATCATCCTCTTTGTCGTGGTTGATGCTGACTACAAGTTCATGTACATCGATGTACAACGATGTACAGGCAACGGGTCAACTTCAGATAGCCAGGTATACAACGCCAGTGACCTCAAGGAGGGGCTGGAACACAACTTCATCATGGGTTTTCCAGATCCAGACCCCCTGCCCAGCGACACGCAAGATGTGCCCTACTTCATCGTGGGGGATGACGCCTTCTCCCTCAGAACCTACCTCATGAAGCCCTACACTTCCAGACTCCTCACCCGTGAAGAGAGGATCTTCAACTACAGGCTGTCCAGGGCAAGGTGGGTGGTGGAGAACACCTTTGGCATCCTGGCCAACAGGTTCCAGGTACATCTCACCACCATGCAGCATCGCCCAGAGACTGTGAGGAGGATCGTGGAAGCTTGCTGCATCCTGCACAATGTCATGCGCACCTGCTACCCAGTCTTGCAGAACAGACTTGTGGACCATCAACAAGGCAATGGGGACATGGAGCCTGGGGAATGGAGGCAAGGAGTAAACCTGATAGACACTGTGGATGTGCCAGTCCCCAACAGAGCTTCACGTGAAGGGAAGAAGTAGCGCAACCTCCTGAAACACTGGTGCAACTCCCCAGCTGGAGCAGTGGAACAGCAAGACAGGATGATAGATGGTTATCGGATGCTTCCTTGAAGCTGTTGCATAACACTGATGAGATTGTGCCATGTATGTTGAGTGGCCCTACAATGAATAGGGCATTAATAAAGAGCTTTCTTTATTTTGAAATGTGTTGATCAATGAATAAATTGTTATTGATAAAAAGGGCCATATGTGTGGCAGCTGGGAGGGTGGACCATACAGTCCCATTATGCTTGCACTGGAGGTTTATCTATCCCACAACTATCCTTATCTATCCCACAACTATCCTTATCTATCCCACAACTATCCTTACCTATCCCACAAGCATGCAAAGGCTTCACCGTTTTTTCAAAGTTTTCACCAACACTTTATTAAGTATAAAAAATGAACCAAGTGTGTTAAGCAAAGATAACCTTTATTAATAACTTTCTTAGGTAAACTTTATGACTTTGTTAAAAAAGCAAAATGAACCAAGTAAAGTGTCTTAAGCAAAGATAAAGTGAACAAGTAACAACTCAGTCTCTGGCACTATTCTCAGTCACTCTGACGCATGTCCATGGTCTCAGCTATTAAGCGGGCAGGGACTGTGGAGGTGGCTGTGGCTTGAGTGCTGGTCTGAGGCGCCATTGGGGTGCTTGGCCCCGAGAGTACAACAGGGGATGGTGTGTTCAGGAAGCTCTCAGAGAACTGACTCAGTCCCGTGAGGTTGAGAGGCCCTTCATCAAGTACCTGGGATGTCAGGCACAAGACTAATGACAGATTGTCCGTTGACGGGCTTGGCTGTGGGGTGGAGGAAGGAGGAGTGTAGTGGGGCTGTCTGTTCTGCAGCTGGGTGAGGTGTGGCATCTGTGGCGTGTGATGAACCTGGGACTGGACTGGGAAGTTTTGCTTCTGCTGTGGGAAGTCCTGGTAGTCGTAGCCTTGGTAGGTGAGAGGCTGTTGAAAGCTGTGGATAGGCTGTGACATCGCCTGGGGTGGAGGAGCAGACCTGGACTGGATCGGAACAGGTTCAGCTGGGCCTTGAGGGTGGTGCAGCAGTGCTGTTATCTTCTCCTTCATCACCTGGTACTGGGCCTCGGGCATGTCCCTCAAGGTGTGGCTCACATAGGTGATGAAAGTGTGACGGCTGGAGGATTCTCTGTCCAAATGGACCAGCTGAGAGAGCAGTTCTGTGCTAGTCCTCATTGTGTCCTTGATCTCCAACAGGACAGTGTGGCTCTGGCCCTCCAGTCTGCCTCTCTGCCTGCATCCTGTGGAGGTGGGGGTGGGGGTGGGGGGGTGTTGGTCTCTGGTGGCTGCCGCTTCTTCCTCCATTTGTGACAGGGGATCCTCCAAGTCCTCCAGCATGGGGAGTGCAGCTGTTGGGGGGGTCTCTGCCGTGGGGCCCTCTGAAGACACCTGCCTGGTGTCTTCAGAGGGCAGCTGTCTCCTGGTTGGAAGAGGACTGGCTGTCTGTGGGCTGTCTGAGGCAGCTGTCTCCTGGTTGGAAGAGGACTGGCTGTCTGTGGGCTGTCTGAGGGAGAGGGGTGTCAGAGGGGCTGCTCCTCGGTGGCGGACCTCACCCTCCAGGAAGCTGCACTTGGCCATGACGTACATCTCTCGGTCAGTGAGCTTGACAGCAGTCTTCCCGGATTTGTTGAGGTGTAGCTTGCCATACCAGGTGTGCATGTGCTTCCACCATCCCAGGATGTGCATGTGCTTCCACCATCCCAGGATCTGCAGTGTAGCCCAGGCTCTCTGCCTTGTCTTTCCAAGCTGCCTGCTTCTTCTTGGTGTCGCGATAGAGTCTGTGGCCCTTTCTCCAGAGGTACTCGTTCTCCCTCAGCCATTCCAGCACCTCCTCCTCATGGTCCTCAGAAACGGTGTACTGTTTCCTCTCTCCCTTCTCCTTCCCTTGCCTCTTCCTCCCTCTGGCGGGGCCTTGAGCAGCAGGGCCTTCAGGGGCTTGAGCAGCAGGGCTTTGAGGGCCTTGGGGCTGGTCCACCACAGTAGTAGCAGCAGTAGCAGCAGCAGCAGCACCACCAGCAGCAGCACCACCACCACCACCATCAGGAGAAACATCAGCAGCAGCAACACCAGCAGCACCCACAGCAGGAGAAGCACCAGCAGCTTCAGAGTCAGTGCCAGGGGGTGGGATGGTGGTTCTGTCCTTCTTGCCAGGGCTGGCACAAGTGGGCACAGGCTTTCTCTTCTTCCCTGACTGACAAACCATGGTGTTCTTTGAAGATGTATGTGGCAGCATGTCTTTTCTCTGAATGCTGACTGCATGCGAGCGGCATCCTTTTATATCCATGGAAATGACGCAATCCATACTCCCCGCATGCGCAGTGAACACTTTGCATCCGATATACATCCGCTATCCATCTGCTTTGCTTCCTATAGGCGTCCGTGATGCATCCGCATCATCCGCTATGCGTCTGCTTCGCTATTCTCCGCTGTGTCCTTTATGCATACGTTTTGTGTCCGTCAGCCAGTGGGACAGGGCCTTTAAGAATTGGTTTGTATGTTTTACACAAGCACAAGCCCTGCTCTAGATACAGCAGTAGCATGTTGTGTCCTGACAGCAGAGCTGGTCTCCCATCAAGCTGAGTAGGCAGCTGTTTCAGGCAGCCTCTTTTGAACGTCACAAAAAATGGTGCTTTTAATTCCAGGAAAAGGGGCTGTATTTGCATGTATGTTGTGTCAAAATAACCTGAAGGCTCTTAAGAATTATGATATGGAAAGGAAAACCCTTTGATGTTCCAACTGAGACAGCATCCCCCCCCCCCAGGGCATCAATGCTGCATACCAAAGCAGAGGGCAGGTTGTTGCAAAGGGAAAGGGGTGATAGTTTCTCTGATGTATATGTGAAGGAAGAGGTGTACTGGATTGGAGCTAGAACTAGAACCAAGGGGAATAAAATGATCAAATGGTGAGACATTGCTGCAAAGGAAAGTATTTTTCTCATCTGTTCAATCCTGTCCAATTCAAGTCTGCAGGTTTTTTGGGGGGAGCAAGGCTTTTCCAAAGTGGTTTGCCATTGCTTCCTTTCTAGGACTGAGAAAAAGTGACTGGACCAAGAGCACCCAACTGGCTTTATGTCCAGGCAGGACTAGAACTCCTAGCCTCCCAGTTTCTACCCTGATGCCTTAATTGCGACACCAAGCTGGCTCTCGCCAAAGGAAAGCAGTGTAGTTTTAATAACATTTAACTTCTCTGTTTACTTTCTCTTTTCTGCCCTGAAAACAGTTTATAAATATTGTCCCTCTGGATTGGTAGAGAATTAGCCAAGCAGTCTTTAAACAAATAATTAATAACATAATAATAATGTTCAAAGTTCACATGTTTTGACTAAGCAAGTTGTTGTGTAATGTAATGTAACCTGTATTTCCAATCTTTCCCCAGAGCACAAAAAGAAAAAGAAAAAAAGACGTGCTAAATTATAATGGCTTTGGCATCAATATGTTCCCTTTGGTATCCAATTCATTCTCTTGAAGAAAAACAAATGCGTGCATTTTGTCAATATGGCAGGCACCAGCAAAGACAGCCTCTATTTTAAGCTGTTGCCCTGGATATTTGGCATGCCTGTAAAATCTATATCTATCAAGTCTGCATGCATCAATTTACCAGCTTCGCGTGCAATACAGAAAGAGATCTCACATGTGTTTACTTGCAATTTGTTCTGGATATTACCCACACTCACAGTACACAAGCTGCTTCCCACATGCAAAATACACATTCCCACAAAAGAGAGTTCTGTTTCATATTATGGATACTTCAGTCCCTCCCTTTATTCTATGGGTGGAAGAAAATTGATTCTTTCAAAAACAAAAACAAAGGCAGAACTGGGAAATTAAATAAGATGGGAAATGAAGCTGGGAAAAGACAAAGACTAACATCATTTCATATAGCCTCTGATTAAAGTTTGAACTTGTCAGAAATCTAGAAGATGGCCAGATAATTGATCCAGATGGAACATTAGTTCTCAAGAAAATTATCAGTTTAGAGCGATAGCTAAAAAGTCTAACTAGGGATATATATTAGGATTATTTCCTTTTTCTCAGTTGCGTGCTCATATGATTCCCCATTTCTCTGTATAAATGAGGACATAGGCATTATAATCTGGGCCTTGCATTCCTGACTTCAGGTTGGTGGGAAAAATATGATTCTGGTAGTCTCTGATCTTAAACTGCAACATTGTCTGTCTCTTTTATGACAGACCAGCATCATCCTGTGGCTGGCCTGGATCACAGCATTCTCTCTCTCTTTTTTTTAATTTACAGACTCTTGTCTCTGATTATCATTTCACAATAAAATTTGATTTTGTTAACTCTGGTGAGTTTAATCTTTTTTTCCATAAGGGTAAGAAGAGCTGAAACTCCTAATGACATATCTATATGCTAATAGCCAGGAAATTTCATTATAAGAAATAATAATAATTATTATATCCATACCAACTTGAAATCAAACCTGCCAGTTCTTTAGCTGGTATTGGTCTTCATACATGTCAGGTTCTTCCCAAGAACTTTGGATGTCATAAAATATTAATGTGGTATATGTGCAGTGTTCCATCTGGAAAGAAGCGCAGGAGACCGGGTTCCAAACAACAACTCTTTATTTCAAACCACTAGGTAAAGAAACGGAACATAGTCCAAGCCGTGGCAGCCCTTTATATAGCGGCTAGCCTACCAGCTTGTGGCCAATGACAGTTATTTAATTCTTCCCACTGTTTGGCAGCTTCCCGGATTGGTTCCTAGCGAACCAATCCGTAAGTGGCCTTTTCAGCCAATCAGAATGGAGTACTTGGAACCAAGTTCCATACAGAACACCCCTCCCCCTTTAGTTCAGTCCAACGTGGGTGACATAGTCGCACAGGTAGGTGGGGCTTTTCCTAGTTCTAGTTGACCTGCTCGGCTCAGTCTTGTTTTGGTCTTCAAGCGGTTCGGACGGGATTGCTGCTTCTCTCGACCTTCTCCATGGAACCTCCTGGAAGGGTGAGTCAACCCTGCCGCTCCCACCTGAGTCTCTTGGGCTGGTTGAGATGGCTCCGCCGCTCCCTCCTGGTTTGGCCGGGTTGGTTGAGCTGACCTGGCTGCCACCTTCCAGGAAGGCTTCATTTCGCTCTTCTGCTCCCGGACGTCTTTCTTGGGGTTCATCTAACCATGAGTGCTCTTTTTGTTTGGTTAGATTGTCATTTTGCAAAGTTTGTTGTCTTGTTATGGGAGGTTCGTCTCTCCCTTTTTTATTTATTTGTACTCCCCCCCCCCCCCTTGGTTGTTTTTTCTTTGGAATTTATTATTTTTGGTTCTGCGGCAGTTTTTCTTTCAAGGTTGTGGGAACGAAGCTGGTCTATGTGCCACTTCCATCCCCCCCCATCGTCCAGTGTTATCTGGTAGGTCCGGGGGCCTGTGACTTGTGTGATGGTGGCTGGCAGCCATAGAGGGTCCCCGGTAAGGCTCTTGGCATAGACTAGGTCGCCGATTTCGAAGGTACGGTATTTGCTTGAGGATTTGGGGGGCTTGTTCCATGTATAGGTGGGGTGTAACCTGTCCAGGTAGGACTGTAGTTTCCTACCCATTAATAGTTCAGCCAGGATTTTATTTGTAGTGCTACTAGGGATGATATGTTGCAATGTTAGTAAACAGTTGAGTTTGTCTTGCACGTCCCCCTTGTCCATTCTCTCTAGGCCTTCTTTAGTATATCTAACCATGCATTCGGCCCTGCCATTTGCAGCTGGATGGGCCGGCATGGTTAATGCGTGATGGACACCCTGGGCAGCCAGGTATTGTTCAAACTGCAAGGCAGCAAATTGAGGCCCGTTGTCCGAAACCAGTACATCTGGTAGCCCATGCGTTGCAAATAGTTTGTCGAGCTGTTTCATGACAGCCTCGGTGGTTGTAGAAGCCATGAGGATGACTTCCAACCAGTTCAAGTATGCATCAACAACAATCAAAAAGGTGTTCCCCTTTGTTGGCCCCGCGAAGTCAATGTGCACCCTAGACCATGGGCCCCGGGGAGTTTCCCAGTCTCGTATAGGTGCCTTTGGGGGGGTAGGCTTTGTTTCTGACAGGCGTGGCATGTTGCAACCCAGCGTTCTATGTCTTTGTCTAGCCCTGGCCACCAGACGTAACTCCTGGCCTGGGCTTTCATCTTGACTATGCCTGGGTGACCCTCGTGCAATATGCCTAGGATGGTTTCTTGGAGGCTGCATGGGATTACAACCCTGTCACCCCATAAGATGCACCCCTTTTCGATAGACAACTCAGTCTGTGTGGCACGGAAAGGTTTAAAAGTCTCAGTTTTTTTATTTTCCTCCGGCCAGCCTTTACCTACCCAGTTCAGTATACGCGCTGTCAAAGGGTCTTTGGCTATGGCTCTCGCGACGTCGGCTGCAGTCAGTGGTAGCTCCGGGCAGGTCTCCAGTTGGAATGTGGAGGTAGTCAGAGCAGGGTCATCTTCTGTGACAGGCAATGGGGAACGGCTCAGGGCGTTGGCATGTGAGATGGCTTTGCCAGGTCTGTGAGTAGCGTGTAGGAGTAGGCAGCGAGGAATTCAGACCACCTCATCATTCTAGGAGACAGAATGTTCGGGGTTGGCTTGTTTCCCGCCAGGATTCCAAGGAGAGGCTTGTGGTCGGTTACGATAGAAAAGAGTCTACCGTAAAGGTATTCATGGAATCATTTGACCCTTGCAACGATTGCCAGGGCTTCACGATCGAGTTGGCTGTAATTGTGTTTCACTTTGGAGAGCGTCTTTGAGTAAAAGGTGATCGGTGCCTCTCTGCCATCTGAAGCCGGTGACTCAGGATGGCGCCGAACCCAAAAGGTGAAGCATTGCAGGTGACCGTCAGCGGCAGGCTGTTGCTAAACTGGATAAGAACAGTGTCTGACGTTAATAGATCCTTAATACCTTGGAAAGCTTTTTGTTCCCGGTGGCCCCAAGTCCAAATGGTTTTTTTTATCTAGCAGCCAATGTAGGGGTTCTGCTATTGTCACCTTATGGGGCAGGAACAGATTGTAAAAGTTTATGAGGCCTAGGAACGCCTGGAGATCGGTTTTGTTTCTTGGTCTGGGAGCATCTTTGATAGCCTTTACCTTCTTTTCAGTTGGGTGAATGCCATGCTCATTGATTAAATAACCCAAGAATTCGACCTGGTTAGTGGCCAGTTCACATTTCTCTTTCTTGACTTTTAGGCCTGGTTTTCTAAAGCGAGTTTAGACTTCTCTTAGCCTGGTCTCTAGCTGGTTGGCGTTTTTTACTGAGACCATTACATCATCGAAGTATGGGATGACACCTTTGATTCTGTTTGGTAGGTGTTCCATGAGGCTTTGGAAAATGCCTAGGGCAACGCTAACACCGAATTGGAGGCAGTTACATTTGAATGCCCCTCTATGCATTTCTATCGTTTGTGCGTCTGCTGTTATTGGATCAATGGGTAGTTGCTGATAAGCTTGTGCTAGGTCAAGTTTTGCAAATATTTTTCCTCCCCCTAGCGAGTGCAATAAATGTTGCACCACTGGCACTGGGTATGCGCTTTGTTGGAGCGCGTGGTTCAGGGTTGCTTTATAGTCCCCACAGATGTTGACTGACCCATCTGGCTTTACCAGTGCTACAATAGAGGTTTCCCACTTGGTGTGGTCGACTGGTTCTAAAACCCCTTGCGCTGTCAACTTATTCAACTGTTCGTCTATTTTTGGTTTAAGTGCGAATGGAACGCGTCTGGCCTTTAAGCGAATGGGGGCTATTTTCAGATCTAGGCTAAATGAGATTGGGGTCCCCTTGTACTTGCCTAGAGTTCCATCAAATATATCTTGGAATTCGTGCAACAGGTTCTCCTCCCAGTTGGTAGTAGCGATGTGGTTAATACCGGTCATCCTGATTCCAAGAGGCGCGAACCATTCAATTCCTACCAAGCTAGGGCGGTCACGGTCGACAATAGTTAGGGGTAAGACTTCAGCGTGTTGTTTAAATTCGACTAAAAAATGTCCAAGGCCAATTACAGGGATTCAATTTCCCTAGTAGTCTTTTAGCATGAGTTTTTGTTCCTTTAGTTCTTTCTGCTTGATGCTTGGAATTAAGCTTCGGATGGTATTCCAGGATACCATCGATAAGAACGACCCTGAGTCGACCTCCATCTCGCAGGGTCTCCCCTCGATGCTCAGCTCTATCTGAACCTTCTTCCCGCTTTCTGCCCTGGCATTATCGATGGTGACTGTCTGATGCGTTTCTTCTCTGTCACCGGTTCTTTTGTTTCGGTTCCATCAGTTGCCGGCTTGTCTGTCGTCGTGTCGGGGGGGGGGGGTGCTGCCGTCTTTTTGGACTATGGCTCTTTTTGTTGCAGGAGACCTTTTTGATATGCCCCCTTTTATTACAAGCCCAGCATATTGCGTCGAGGAATCTGCATTCAGATCACGGGTGATTGCCTCCGCAGCCCGCACATTGAAATTCCTGCCGATTCTTCCTCTTTTCACGCCAATTTCTATCTGAATAGAGTCTATGGACATCTTCGTTGTCATCTTCGGTGTCACTCTGGGTTTCGATGTCCTCGTGGTGGGTTGTCACTGTGGGCTGTTTCTTTCCTCCTTCTGCCTTCTTCTCCCTCGTTTGGTTGGCAGGTCGGGAACTGCGTTCATTTGTCTCATGGTGGCTGCTGACTTTTTTGCTACTTCGGCAGTGGTTGCCTCAGCAATGGCCTTGGCCACAGTTATATTCGGCCTGTTGAGTAGTTTGCTTTGAAGGGTAGAGTCTTTCAGGCTGAGGACTACATGGTCTCTCATAGCCTCATCCATGTTTTGAAACTCACATGCCCCTCCAATGTGTCTCAAGGCTGCCACAAAGTCTGCAATGGTTTCATCCTCCTTCTGGTCTCTTTTGTAAAATTCATGTCGTTTGATGGGATTTGAGACCACCAGTGCATAGTGTGTTCGGAGCATTTGGTTCAGGTCAGACCAGGTCATCTGCTTGACATCTCTGGGTTTCGCCAACGCCTTCACCATTTTGAATATGGCCGGTCCGCAGTGTGTAAGGAAGACAGCCCTCTTCCTTTGATCCGAGATTTCTTCCATCTCGTTGCTTTCTAAGAACATAAGAAAGTGATCGATATATGATTCCCAATCCTCTACATCTGGACTGAAGGGTGCGGGCAGCGCATTGTTACCAACCATCTCTTTCGCTCAGTTCAGATTGCCGCGTGCTTCAGTCTCTGCTTCTACGATGATCCCACCCTCATCGCCAGTGTTCCGTCTGGAAAGAAGCGCAGGAGACCGGGTTCCAAACAACAACTCTTTATTTCAAACCACTAGGTAATGAAACGGAACATAGCCCAAGCCGCGGCAACCCTTTATATAGCGGCTAGCCTGCCGGCTTGTGGCCAATGACAGTTATTTAATTCTTCCTGCCATTTGGCGGCTTCCCAGATTGGTTCCTCGCGAACCAATCCATAAGTGGCCTTTTCGGCCAATCAGAATGGAGTACTTGGAACCTACCAAGTTCCATACAGAACATGCAGGATCCAAACAATATTGCTTTTTGTAACTGACACATTATCGAAGAACCTTCCAAAACAAATTTCATGGTCCAGTGTGCCAGTAAACCAGAGCTAGTTAATGCCATCATCTTTCAACTTCAATTTTCAGGTCTTGAAACTTTCTGATCTTTTCCAGTACTTTATTTTCTATTCTACTATCCCTTGGTATTGTCACATCAATTATTTACATTCTTCTTTTAAACCATAGTTACTGTGATGTGTTATGAGCCAAAACTTCATCGGTTTATATTCAGAAATCCCACAATATTTTAACCTGTTCACATTTTTAACTTCTTTTTCAACTCCATCTTCCTACCAATTTTCATTATCAGCACATAATAATTTCTACAGAATTTCCAGGAAACCATTTTGGCAACTGCATCATATCACTGTTTATAACCAGTTTATGAAATCTTATGGACTGACCTGAATATATAATTTACTACACAAGGAGATTATTATTATGGTTTTCACATAATTGGCCAGATGTTCAGACTGGACTTGATACACCCATTAAGTCCTTCCCAAAGATGTGTGAGAGGTAAATGTTTTTTTTTGATGGGGTTAAACTGTTCCAAATAAAACTACCTTTTGTGATTGACTGATAAGGATTTTTCATTGCCAATCCAGACTGGCCCTGGCATCCCTATCCCACCTACTGAGTCCTTCCCAAGGACACGGGATGTTAAGCTGTTCCAAGTAAAGCTGATTTTTGCAGTTGACTGGTGGGGATTTTGTCAATGCTGATAGAGTTTAAGTGGTGGTCCCGATGTTTTAGAAATGCATTCAAAACATTATTGATGCTATCTTTTCTTTCTATTGCCATGGTCATTTTACTTCTACTTGCAGATATTTGCATTTTGTGATTTTCTCTGGTTCTTTCTCTTCTCTCTTGTTGTCTCCATATACTACAATGCAGGGGTGGGATTCAAATTTTTTAACAACCGGTTATGTGGGCGTGGCTTAGGTGGTGGGCATGGCTTGGTGGTCATGTGACTGGGTGGACATGGCTTGGTGATCATGTTACTGGCTGGGCAGGGCCAACTCAATATCGCTCACATCGAGGCATGCATCTCCTCGCCAGGCCTCTCATGACTGTGGAGATGCTGCAACAGTCATAACTGTAAAAAATGGTCAAAAGTCACTTTTTTCAGTGCCACTGTAACTTTGAATGGTCACTCCACACAAGCAAAGTACCAGCAAAGGAGGGAAAAAACCTCCAGAGACGTTCCTGAGACATGAAGTCTAGTCCTGCCAAGAATGTAATAAGGGTTAATGGAGAGGCAGTTTCTGTAAGCAACACCAGAATGTTTCCTTCCTGCCTTCCTAACAGGATTAGGCCAGAAATTTCTTCTAAGAACCGGTTCTCCAAACTGCTTAGAATGTTAACAACTGGTTCTAACGAACAGATGCAAACTGGTAGAATCCCATCCCTGCTTCAATGTCCATTATCCAGACTTTTTTTCCTTTCTTAGTGTTAAGCCTGGGTTCCCCAACCAGGGTTAGGTAGACAAGCTAAA
>BLBF01000033.1:15130009-15173989 GCA_015471245.1 Laticauda colubrina
GATAGATAGATAGATAGATAGATAGATAGATAGATAGATAGATAGATGGATGGATAATGATGACAGACAGACAGATAGATATTGTACACAGATCTATCTGATGTACACAGATCTACAGTAATGAAGATGTACAGAGTAGTACACAACTCAGTTGAACATAAATTGGTTTTATTTGCAGATGACATTCTCTTTCCTATTTCTACAACTAAACTACTATTTCTTATTAATGCAAATGATAGATGCATTTGGTAAAATAGCAGGATACTCTATAAACTGGCTCAAATTGTAATAGATGTCAATAGGTAAAATTTTCATTAAATATCCATTTAAGAAATACAGATCCTGTATTTGTTTCAAATTCATTAAATATCTAGGTGAGCAGTAGCACACAATAAAATAAATAAATAAATGGAGAAAGGTATTTTCAGATATTATAGATTGGAAACTTCACATTTTGGACAAAGAATTAATTTGTATTTTGAGAAAAACACCAATTTACATAACTGTAAAAATATTTTCCAAACAATACATTCATTGTTCAGAAAATTTCTATTGGGTTCTTCAATTCCAAGAATATCTTTACAGAAAATTCAATTATCATTTAATGAGGGAGGATTTTTTGTTCTGAATCTGTAGCTGTATCATCATGTTTATCTATTGTCACATATTAAATAAAAACTCAAAAATTAAAATTAAAATGAGTGTCAACTTTCCAATTTGGGCCACTTTGGAATTTACATATATACTACCTTTGGATAAAGTATTAGGATCAAATACACTAAAATTCTCATATCTCTGGAAATAATTACACCAATTAAAAAAAACAACCAGAATGTAATGTCTAATAAAATAAGATTCGACCTCTTTTCCCATACTAAATTGATTTTATGAGAAAATCCAATTTTAAAAATAGGAAACAGATGGTGATATGTAAAAAAATTGGATGGAGGTAGAGTTATTGACTTTGGACCAACTGATAGATAATAAAGATGAATGTTAACATATGATGTCTTAAGAGATAAATATCATCTATCAGATGTAACCCAATGGTAATATTTACAGCTACAACATTTGTCAACAATATTGTTTAGACAGCAACATTTTCAATAAAATAGTATCTTGGATATCTTATAATAACTTATAAGATATCCAAGATACTAGAACAACTTGTTAAATCCTTTAAAATTCAAAAAAGCATACTATTTTTTTGACCACTGCTTCTACCATTGATAGATATTTACTATCAATAAATCAATTTGATATGCAGATGCTAGGAAATGAGTGGAATAAAGAATTAGAGGTTCCTTATTGCTTAGACAATGAGAGAGCTTCATAATTTCTATGGCAATATTGTTAATGGATGTCAATCTACAACTTATATAACAAAAAAATAATACTTAGCATTAATTGAACTCCATATAAAAAAGGACTAAGATAGCATTCTGTTGGAAGTTTAATAAGGATAATACTTATTCTTTACTTCCTTTTATCACTTCAGGGGTTAAGGGATTTTTAAATATTTTAAAATTTAAATTAATTTTTAAATTAAATTATTCTTCAAAACACATATTTTTACAATGTTCTGTACTTAGCAGATTTTGGTACCAGTAGTGATCTATGTAAAGACAGAGATTCCCAGGCTTTTTTCCTTTGTTATCCAAAACTGCTTATCTGAAAGTCTTTTCAAACTTCAGGGACTGCTTATAAATTACTTCCTTCATTACTGTTATAACTTCAAACAATTAATGAATAAGTGGCTGTAACTCGAGGATTATCTGTATTATAAAAATACTATCAAATAATCTTTATGTCATTTCAACAAATATTGTTCTGGTTTGCCGGCAGCAAGTGCAGATGGCTGAAGTCTCCAACAGTGAGGACTTGGACAAGGGGCCTATGTGTGATGCAGGGATGGGGCCAGGACTAATGGAGAGTGGGATGCTGCCTTTGGAGGTTGTGGAGTCTGGCAGCAGTGATGAAAAGGACCTCAGGGAGCCTGTGCTCAGTGCACGTGCACACAGGGCTGCTCAAAGGAAAGAGAAGCTGAAGCAGAATGGGAGACTTGGGAGTAAGGCTGGAAAGTGATGGCCCCTCCCATAAGGGATAAAAGCCAGCCTTTGGGGTTGGCTTCTTTGCAGGAAACAAATAAGTTCTTTCTACTCAGAGTCCTCACTGAAGCCCTGCTTACTCCGGTTTGTTTTTTGAAACTTCTGGCTTTGGAATTAGTCTTTTGTTCTTGGCAGCCTTTTGCAACCTTGAAAGGGCTTGCTCTTATCTGGGACAATTAGTTTTGAATGATTCTTGGCTATGAATGCACAGAATTCACAGTGCCGCATTAAAAAGGTTTGCTTTTATACATCCTTTGTGTTTGTTGTATTTGAACAAAGCTTGGATCAGAACAATATATTGATTTTTGTCTTAATAAGAATATTTTGGAAGATATTTCAATATATTTTAGGACAGACAAATGTTCAAATGTCCCTGTTGAAGAAGAATAACCATTTTTACCCAATGAAGAAAAACCATTTTTACCCAATTTTAAGTAATTTACTCAGGTTTGGGAAGCACTGAAATTATGACTTTGCGACAAAAACTAAATTTTTCAGAGGTTAATATTCTGTTGAATTACATAGCTATTATATGGAATTTGACAAATGGACAACATAAATAGATTCTCTATGCTTTGACTATGGGCGAAAATATTAATATTTCAGCATTGCAAAGATAAATGTATGGGACTATTTACTCAATGACTGAAAATTTGAACATACTTGCCACCTATGAGTGGATTGCTTATAGACTCAGACTTTGTATGGACCACTATCATAAAATATGGGATTTATTTCTACAAAATATAGCAGTTCAAAAATAATTATAGTTATATAATAACTATATATTATATAGTTATATAACTATATTATTGAAGTGCTATACATTTATTTCTAACACATATAAATGTATTAGAAATAAATATAAAGCACTTCAATAATATTTGCATTAGATAAATATATAGAGAAATGTATCAGTTAACTGTTATAATGATATGCTATACTATTCATTTGATTGCAACTCGAGAACTTTTGATCACTTCTATTTTGGTCTTTGGATCTCAATATTTTTGGTGTAATAAGGTGCAATGTTGAATAGGTAGCTCTTACTGGTAATAGGGAAAGGGTTTGTGTTTGTAGAGAGAGGGGGAAACAAAGAGAGAAGGAGGAGGAGGAGGAGGAGGAGGAGGAGGAGGAAGAGGAAGAGGAGGAGAAGGAGAAGGAGAAGACCCCCAAGGAAACAATCCTACGCTCTAATTATGCTGAGGATATAACATCTGTCATTTCACCCAGCCTAAAGAAAGTGCCGAAAAACACACCCGTGCAAAGGATATGCTGCTTGAATTGGTATGCTGGAATAGCACTGTGCAGGCAAATGGGCATCACTGCACAGATAACAGCAAGGCATCCCTTGATTTGCAGGACTGCATCCTGAAGTGGGTTTAGGATCTGCTGTCCTAAAACAGCTGCCCAGTGGTGCAGAATCGTTTGTCTGTTGTACATCAAATTCTGAGATGTGCCACATCAAGGATAACTATTTCTAATTAAACCAAGGATCACTTGCTTTATGTTGCTCATGAAAAAGCCACCCGTGTGCCAGTTCAAATAATACGTTTAAGTTCATCCTTAAGCTGCTTTAAATATGCACAGGAAAGATATAGGAAGACTGTGGCAGAGGTCTGTAGGGGGGGGTCCATAAGCGCACCAACATGCCTATCGTCCCTGTCCTATTGTTTCTTTTATTTTTCTTATATGTATCCATGTATGGTTACATATGTTTGTTTTTACTTATGTTAAAAAACTATGTTTTTACTTATACCTATTATCTTGTAAGCAATTGGCAAACCAAATAAAATAAATAAAAAAATAAATTTTCACTACCTGGCAGCAGAGACTTCTTTAGAATTTGTACACATTTTTGCCTTAGCAAAATGAATAGTTTAAATAGAAAAATATTGGAACGCATGACTCGTCTTTGAAATTTATATAACATTTTCAGTTCTGAATATTTTTCCCCAGAAACCCTAGACTTATATAACAATTATGTCCTACTTACATTATTATCTCAACCCCCATGGCTGCAATATAAGGCAAGAAACAGGTTTCTCTAATTTATAGATTTAGAAACAATGCCTTGCCTGTAGGGGAAGAGGTGAAATAAGTGCCCTTTTAATATTCTGACAACGAGGGAAATATCCAAGCATATTTAACCTGGTTAAGAAGTGAATCCACTCTCCGGATGCACACAATACTTTGACCCATATTAACTAAAGAGCCTGGATTCACACAACTAACCTAATGCACATAAATCCAAACCAATGTGAGTTCTGCTGAGACTTAGCATGTTTTGTAAATGCAACTGTTAGCGTTCCATATTAACATACTTCAAATAGGCTATTCCTATTGGACAATAAATACCCGAAGCTGATTGGCTACTTTTCTTGATGCTGATTGGCCAATAATAGCAGGGCTATGATTGGCCAATTCAAGCGGCAGGAAAAACAAGTAGCCGTCATTGGACACTAGCCATGAGCAGCTCTCTATGAAAAGAGCTACTGTGGCTCCTGGTTAGAACGGACATAAAGAACTAAATAAAAGAGCTGAAGTTACGCTGATCTCTGAGTCTCATTCCCGCGAACTGAACACTGGCGATGAAGGTGGGATTCTGAGAAAGAGATCAGTCGGGCACATGGCATCGAGAACCGAGCAGATGAAATGGCTGGAACCAACTCGCCACCCGCACCCTTCAACCCAGCAGCAGAGGACTGGGAATCCTACATCGATAGATTCCTCATGTTCTTGGAGAGTAACGACCTGCAAGGAATCTCGGACAATCGCAAAAGAGCTGTATTACTAACACACTGTGGGCCCACAGTGTTTAAGATGGCCAAGGCACTAGCAAAACCAGACGACATTAAGCAAATGGCCTGGCCGGATCTGGAAAAGCTGCTGAGGGCTCACTACAGACCGACTGTCTCCAGACTCATCAGGAGACATGAATTTTATAAATGGGACCAGAAGGAAGGTGAGAGCATCGCAGATTTTGTAGCCACTCTCAGAGACATCGGAGGAGCATGCAAATTCCTGAACATGGACGAAGCCATGAGGGATCGTGTGGTACTTGGACTGAGAAACCTTACCTTACAGAGCCGACTGCTGACCTGACTAAAGATCACGTTACCGAGGCTATTGCTGAAGACATGGCAGCAGAAGCAACCAAAAAATCAGCAGCAAAAATGCAGCAAATGAATGCCAACCCACCAAAGACATCAACTGAAACGAATCAGGGTGCAGAGAAGAAAGTAGAAAGCACACACAAGACCGCTGCACATTTCACAGACAGCGGATCATCCGGAATCGACGAGGATGAGGAAGAGGAAATCCACAGACTCCAGGCTGAGCAAGAGCAGTGAATGAAAAATGATCGTAAGTCAGGGTTCCAGTGTGCCGGTTGTGGAGGAGACCACCCCCGTTCAGAGTGCCGGTTCTTAGACGCTGTTTGCCAGTACTGCGAACAGAGGGGCCACATCGCACGTGTATGCAGAAACCGCAGAAGCTACAGCCCCAGAAGAAGGGACAACACACTCCCGAGACAGAAAGAGAGAACAACGTGGAACCGAGAAAATCACAAAGGCAAAGGGAAGCGGCCAAGCGAGAGCTACAGGAAAGAAGAAACGCATCAGACCATCACTATCGGCCATTCCAACGCGACTAATGGCTGAAAGGTACATGTGACAGTCAGAGTCAAGGGGTAACAATGCAAAATGGAGGTCTATTCCTGATCGTACCTATCGATGGTATCCTGGGATACCATCAAAAGACTAGTACCGCACATCGGCAAAGCCAAAAAAGTACAACAAGCACTGATTTTAAAAGACTACCAAGGCAACAGAATAATGGTAGTCGGGCTTGGACACTTCCAGGTAACCTTCAAGGAACACCAAAAAATATTGCCGCTAACCATCGTAGACCGGAACCGACCAAGCCCACTGGGACTCGAGTGGTTCGAGCCCTTAGGAATCGGAGTGACCGGCATTAACCCCATCACCGACGCAGACTGGGAGGAGAACCTGATGAGAGAGTTCCAGGACATCTTCAACGGAAAGTTAGGCAAGTACCGAGGGTCCCCTCTCTCATTCAATTTAGATCCAACCATAGCTCCAATTAGGCTGAAGGCGAGGCGAGTCCCCTTCACACTAAAACCCAAAATTGACGAAGAATTAAACAAACTTATAGAACAAGGTCCTGGAGCCAATTGACCATGCTAAATGGGAGACCCCAATCGTGACCCCAGTTAAGCTGGATGGGTCCGTGAGAATTTGTGGGGACTATCAAACAGGGGCATATTCTGTTCCGGTAGTACAACACCTACTACACTCCCTGGGAAGGGGTAAGGTCTTCGCAAGGCTCGACCTTGCCCAAGCTTATCAGCAATTGCCAGTAGACCCGGAAACAGCAGAGGCCCAAACGATTGTGATGCATAGGGGAGCATTCAAATGTACAAGATTACAATTCAGAGTCAGCATAGCCCCTGGGGTCTTCCAAAGCCTAATGGAGCAGTTATTACAAGGGATAAAAGGAGTAGTCCCATACTTTGATGACGTACTCATTTCAGCTAACGACGAGAGACAATTAGAAGCCTGCCTCAGAGAGGTCTTGCAAAAGTTCCAAAAAGCGGGACTCAAGGTAAAAAAAGAAAAGTGTAAATTGGCCACATCAAAAGTCAAATTCCTGGGGTACCAAATTGATAAAGAGGGCATCCACCCCACAGAAAAAAAGATCAAGGCAATCAAAAAGGCGCCTAGACTAAAAAATAAGGTTGAATTATAAGCTTTTCTGGGACTCATAAACTTTTACCATGTCTTTCTGCCACAGAAGGCAACTACGGCGGAACCTCTACATAGACTCTTCGACAAATCGGCTGTCTGGATCTGGGGACGACGTGAAGAGACAGCGTTCCAGAAGATAAAGGACTTCATCACCTCCGACACGGTATTGATGCAATACAGCAAGACATTATCACTTACAGTTACATGCAACGCATCACCGTTTGGCATAGGGGCCATGTTTAGCCATGTCCTGCTGGATGGAAGAGAAGCCCCCATTGCCTTCTATTGAAAGACCCTCTCAAAAACTGAAAGGAACTATAGCCAGTTGGACAGAGAGGCATTGGCGGCTATATCCGGCATAAAACACTTCCACGAATACCTTTACGGCAGGACTTTTACCCTTGTGACCGATCACAAACCCCTTTTAGGTATACTAGCTGGAAACAGAGCCACCCCTAACATACTGTCGCCAAGAATGACATTGTGGTCCAAATTTCTGGTGGCATACAACTATAGACTAATCCATTGGGCTGGAAAAAACATTTCACATGCCGATGCTTTGAGCCGCGCTCCCTTACCAGACAAAGAGACTGACCTGGCACCAACCACTTCCATCCTACAAATCAAGACTTTGACAAACCTACCGATAACCGCAGCCGACATCGCCAGAATGACCTCAAAAGACAAGACATTGTTACAAGTCTTGAACTGGGTAGGAAAAGGGTGGCCGGAAAAAGAGACAGACATTATTTTCAAACCGTATAAGAATAGACAAACCGAACTGTCATTACTGAAAGGATGTATACTTTGGGGTGATCGGGTCATAATACCAGAAAAATTACAAGACCAGGTATTGTGTATGTTGCACGAAGGCCACCCGGGCATCGTGCGAATGAAAACCTTGGCCAGGAGCTATGTATGGTGGCCAGGGATGGACAAAGATATTGGGAAATGGGTCAAAACTTGCAGGAAATGTCAAAACTCCCATCCTGCACCCCTGTCAGCCCCTATTCTGGACTGGGAAACACCAAGGGGTCTCTGGTCACAAATACATATAGACTTTGTGGGGCCAACAAAAGGACATCTATACCTAATCACTACACACGGGTTACTGGATGTACTCGTCTCCAACAACGGCCCACAATTTACAGCACTACCCTTCAAAAAATTCCTAGCAGAAAATGGCATACGACATACACTGACAGCACCGGGCCGACCGGCGGCGAACGGTAGTGTGGAACGCATGGTCCGGTATACCAAGGAAACACTAGATAAGTTAGACACAGGGGACATGCAAGAAAGAATCGAAAAAATGCTCACAATACAACATATAACACCAAACTCCACCACAAATAAAAGCCCAGCAGAATTACTGATGGGCAGAAAACTAAGATCACATTTAGATAGATTACACCCAACTTACGCCACCGAAAAACCAACCAATTCCTTGAGCAAGTATCGCAAATTCAAACCAGGACAACCAGTATACGCAAAAAACCTCACCAGCCAACCGTTGTGGATACCGGCAACAATTACACAGATAACCGGACCACAGTCCTACAGAATGGAAACAGCCAACGGCCGAACCTGGCGAAGACATATTGACCAACTATGGTCATGCATACTACAACGCACCACCGACACACCCAGATACGAAGAACAACACACACACACACCAACAACAACTACACAAAACCAGCAACAGATCAACCAGAGAGGGGGGAGACCCCTCAGTAATAAATAAGGGGGGGGGAACCCTCCGGTAGAAAAAGAAACCCCTCCGGTAGAAAAAGAAACCTCCCCAATAGAAAAAGAAACCGCAGAAAATCAAAATAATCATAATAAAAAACATCCCCAAATAAACGCAAGAAAAAACAGTGACCTACCCGTAGAAGTCTTCAACGAGGAACAAGAAACACAAGTAGACCTGGATGCTTGGTCGGAATGGAGCAGCTGGGCCGACTCTACCAGACTGTGTAGGCTGAGCGGGAGTAGCATGGCTGACTCTACCTTCCAGGAGGTTTGACAGAGATGGACAGGAGAAACAGCGATCCTGTCCGAACCCGCTGAGGACGATGACACAACTAAACTGCGCAGGTCAACTAGGCAACCTAGAAGCCCTGCCTACTTACATGACTACATACTGTAGGACCGTACCAAGAGGGGAGGGGTGTTCCATATTAACATACTTCAAATAGGCTATTCCTATTGGACAATAAATACCCGAAGATTATTGGCTATTTTTCTCGACGCTGATTGGCCAATGATAGCAGGGCTATGATTGGCCAGTTCAAGCGGCGGAAAAAACAAGTAGCCGACATTGGACACTAGCCACGAGCAGCTCTCTATAAAAAGAGCTGCTGCAGCTCCTGGTTAGAACAGACTTTAAGAACTAAATAAAAGAGCTGAAGTTACGCTGATCTCTGAGTCTCATTCCCACGAACCAAACAATTAGGTTTCCAAGTAACCTGATTTAAGTGTGTTGCATGAACACAATCATAACTTTAAAAAAAAAATACATGAAAGAGGTAGAAAACAGACATAAGCAACCTTCAAAGATTTGATTTGGTAAGATTTGATAAGGAAGCTCCAGGAACAGAAAATGATGAAGAACAGAAACTGATTTTTAACTCACCCACCTCTAAATCTCACACGTTATTGTCCATTTATGTCTTGAGAACATTGGCTGAAATCTAAGACCACTCCTTTGGCACTATTTTGCTCTCTCAAATTTCAAATTTACAAAATTGAGTGAAGATTGCCCTAAATAAAATTAAGATTTAACCGTCCTTTGGCAAAACTGGTCAGGTAAAAAGCAAATTACCAAACAGCAATATAGAAGATTTTTAAAGCTAGGATGGATATTGATTTCAGAAAGAAAAAGAAACCGAAGCAGAAAAAGAGTTAATTAATAGATCATAGCCAAGGGCTGTTTGTTGGTTCCTTAAATTTAAGAAACAGAAATCTGGCATGGTGCAGAACAAAACTTTAGCCTTAAGCACAAAGAGCCAATTTGGTATAGTGGTGAAGATGCTGGTCTAGAAACCAGGAGACTGTGAGTTCTAGTCCTGCTTTAGACATGAAACATAACTTGGTAACCTTGGGCCAGTCACAGTCTCTTAGCCAAACTCCCCTCAAAAGAAGTTGTTGTGAGGAAAATAGGAGGAAGGAGGAGTGTTATGTAGGTTTACTGTCTTAATTTAGTCATAAAGTAATAAAGGCGGGACGAAAAATCTAATAAATAATATTCTGCATTTCCCACCCCATTTCAATGCCCAAAGTATTCTTAGAAAGAGAAATGGTGGATGGGGGGGAGTAACTCAACAGTTTTGCTTTCTGTTACATACTGTAGATTCTGCTCCATGCCTACCATGACAGGTGCTTAATATCCCAAAGCTGCCGCCCAATTCTAAAGGACAGGACAGCTCTAGCATAGGTCGTATTCACACCTTTGTTTTTATTTTTGTGTGACTGATATTACATTTTCTATTGCCAGGCCCTTTGGGAATGATGATAAAGATGAAACACACATGCAGGAAAATGAACACTATTTGAAACAAACATTTGCAACAGGAGACTTGTCTGCTCTTTCATTGTGAAATTGGCCCACCTAAAAAAAAACTTGTGGAAACTAAAAGAAAAAAGAAAAGAAATACAAGGACCATAAACACAAGGATGACTCATATATCCCTCTTCCCATTTTTTGGAAAGAGGCTTCATCGCATCACATACCAGAGAAGGAGTGGTTTGCTTGTTTGTTTTTGGTATCATATGGAGTCCGTACTAAAGATTTTGCCCTGCCCAAGATGATATTCGATGCTGGGCATCCAAGTGCCAGTGACAACTGATAACACCACAACCCTCCAAGATGATCCAATGGTGTCTTGAAAGGGCTCAGGAGAATTACAGGATGTATTCCTGACAGGTGCACTTTCCCTTAAATAGCAAAGCTGAGCAAGGGGCCATATAAAAGCCAGAGACATGGTTTAGGTTTTCAACAAGAATCTTGTCAGCTTCAAGCAGAGGACATCTGGGGCAGGTAAGTACCTGCTGGGATATGCAATGCCTAAAAAAAGAGACAACCTGAATGGGGTTGTCACCAAGAGAAGAAGACCAGTGCAATTAAATTTTCGTCAAAGCACTGGAGTCATAATCAAGGAATGTTCTGCTCATTGCAAAAGGGAAGTTCTGAAACCAGGGAACCAAGTCAGTCAGTTAAGTTCTAGAAGAAACATATGGTCCTTAGTTAACAGGTTAGGGCCACCATCCTCGTGATGTTTCAGAAGCAAAAAAGAAAGATATTTGATGGGATAAAACCATTTTGGATATAATTAAATCAGTAATATTTACATCCACAGCTTCACTGTGTGGCAAAAATTCTGACAAGGCTATGGCCAACTAGAAGCTTATCTTCCTAGGAAAGTCAGCTAACAGAAAACAAGCTATTACTTAAAGCCAAAAACATTGTCTGAAAGCAGTATTTCATGTGTTAATAGTAGCATTGCCGTTAGAAGGAAGGAATGGCATGAAAAGGTAGTGATTAATTCATATCAAATTTGTAATTTTCAAATTTTGAGCAGGTTAATATACTGTATATCCTATTCCTTGAATCCAGCTTTCTCCAATCCCACTTTTTGGAATGATGGGAGTTGTAATCCAACAGTTCTTGAAGAAACCAGGTTGAGGAAGGCTGGCTTATCCACATCCAAGACTCCAGATCTGTCTTTTCTTTTAGCTTACTGCAGCTCTGGCTGCTACTTCTGGTGATCCTGTGCCAACAGCTTGCTAAGTGCAGTTTTTTAATTAAGACAGAATAAATCAAGGCTGGCGAGGGGGTGGAAAATACTATTTTATATTTATTGTGCAGATAAATGTCAATGCTGCCTCGGAAAGAATTTTGGGAGAGAGTGATTTGCAAAAACGTGGGTGTGGAGAAAATACAGCTAAAATACTTATGATAATGAAGTAAAAGTTTGATGAAGCAAAAGGACAGGGAAAGTACAATCCAAACAAGGGGATCTTGGGGTCTGCTAAAAACCAACAGATCCAAGTAAAATTATATTTTTGATGGCCTTAAAGCCAATAAAGGGTAGGAAAATGTAGGATTCGGGGGGGAAGCATATTAGATATGATGACACACAGTATCTCGTACACACAATCATTACAAGAGAGAACAATACTTTCTGCAGGGTGTCTTATTTTGATGAACAGCACTGGTTATTTTTGTTTAAACATTGGGCCAAATGTCAGATCTCACGTATCCCCATCTCATGCTTTCACCTGGGTTGTTTCCCTCTGCCTTTCTCTGAGCAGTGAACAGCCTAGCTTCCAAGGCAAACACCCCCTCTGAGAATGTCTGTTCTTTCCAAATTCAGGGAGGGAAGAATTGCTTTCCTAAATAAACTTTTGGCAGTCAGATCAGGGGGTCCATGGGGAAAGCTGAGTTATTTAGACTGAGCGTAATCCTAGAACAGGTTCACATCACAAGTTGTTGCCTTGCAAATATAAGACTCCCTAAGAGCAGGGAATGGAAGGGTCACCATGCAGAGATAAGGGCCAGCGTTCTTCAGAGCACGCTGAGCTCCAGGACCAAGCAACACTCTTGCCAGCAAAGAACTTTAGACACCACAGCTCATGTAATTTGGCATTAAAAAAAAGAGAATAAACTTGGAACAGGGCTTCAGCCTTCTCCATCCCCATTTTATAAAGTGTAGTATTGAAGGCAAACTCTGCCTACAGCCTGGAGTTCGATCCCAATGAGGCTCAAGGTTGACTCATCCTTCCATCCTTCCGAGGTGGGTAAAATGAGGACCCAGACCGTTGGGGGCAATAGGCTGACTCTGTAAACCACTTAGAGAAGGCTGTAAAAGAAATGTGCAGTATATAAGCCTAAGTGCTATTGCTATTCCTAAATTTCACACTACAACATGCAGGCTCCTGGTCTACACTACACTGTAATTAAGTAATGACTCTTCAGGGGCTGCTTGTTCCCAGTCTCCAATTATCTCACTGTCCTGAAGCACAGCACTGGGTGTGGAGGAACAATTGGGACAGACAACCAAGCACTGGGTAATCTTTCTCCCCAATGGCTCTTGAAAGAGCTCGTGTAGAGAGTTTATTCTGTAAAGGTCGCTTGTAAACAAACAAACTGATCTCATTGCCATTATGAACACCTTGGTGCCCTTTAAGGAGTGACCTGGGGACAGCTGCCATGGTTGTGCCAGCTTGTCAGCCTCTCACCACAATGTCTTTTGATTGCCAGACTGAATCACTGTTTTTCTGATTTTTCCATCTGAGAAGCCACAAGTGGATGCAGCCCTGCTTCTCATTCAGCTGTGTACATACATTTTCTGGTCTGTTGCTGTTCCAACTTCTTTTTTAGGGGCCAGGCAAGATGTTTGCAACCTTTGTTTGCTATCAACCATTACTCCTAGTTGCATTTGCAACCTGCACAGTATTCTTCAAATGCTGAATCATCTTGAGGGCCTCAATCAAACAAACTATTGGTGATGATTCTTCTGTCATAACAATCTGATTTCAGCCTTTCTGGTTTCTGCTCCCCATCTTCCACTTGTAATATTATACTGAAAACACAGCTTAGAAAAGTTTGGGAAGAAGATTGGATGGCTGCGTTTGCCTGAGAAATATATGCCCTTGTGTTTAGAATATTAACTTGTCCAATTATCCATAAATAAGAATTTGAAAAGGCTTTTTAAATGACGTTCATGCAATCTAGAATAAGAATGACTGAGAAGGGTTGCCAGAAAATATGAATTGCTTACAGAGTAGTTCATTTTGTGGAAAAGGAAGAAGGAACTGCTAAATCACAATATTTATTCTTTGAATTAATCAATAAAGAAAAGACTGGAGACCTAACATTAGCTTGCCTATCCTTAAGAAGGAACAGCATTTTAGAATTTTCTCAGATACATACCACTTTGGTTATCAGATATCCTTGCAGTTAAACTAAGAGTGATTGATGGATGGTATGGCTAACTGACAGCTTGTGAATCTGCAGGCAGTTTCATCAGGCCTCCGAAGAACAAGGCAGAGATGTGGCAAGATACTATTTTTACCTGGAAGAGAGCTTCAGCAATATTAAGGGACTTTCTTCATTCATATGCATAAATGATTTTTCCGGCTGACAAAGGAGAATATTTGCAGCTCAGGGTTGACATGAGGGGTCCTTGGTGCTCTCTGAGTTTGGTTGTTTTTTTGCAGACATTTCATTACCCAAACTCACATCATTAGTGCATCAAGGACACCCCACCCTGATTTTTCTGCTCTACAATAGCCCAAATATTCCAATATTAAAATATTAATATACCTCTTTCATAATTTTTGATTGCAAGAGAGACTACCCCATTTAGACATGGCCTTCCTCGATCCCGTCCCATCCCACAGATTAGGCTACCACCTGGTCTTTTATCTCTTTTTCCATAAATGTCATTAGTAGCATCTCCCCTTTGATCATTCATGCCCCTTTGCCATCCAGCCAATGGGCAGGGATTTCCATTTGTGTTATTAAATGAAGAATATGATGCAAAGTGTGGGTAGTAAGTGTGACTCATATCAAAGTTCACCTCAGCTATCAGACACTTGGCTGCTGGCGATGGGGAAGGAGCCAGGGAGAATGAACTGCTGACAGTGTCATTGGCAAGATCAGTAGCTAGCTCAGTACAACAGGATTTACTGGAATTTGAAATCTGCCTGTGGTTTTAGCAGGGAATTGAAAGCTTTTTCTTTTGGATTAAATGGAAGATAATCGCATACATAACCAATACTGTCCCTTCACTTAGAACTGAAATCTACTTTGGTTTAATGGATATTATCTGAGGAAATTGTTAGGAATTCCTGTTGTGCATGGGAAGGAAAGCTGAAGGGCACAGTGCAAGATTTTCCAGGCTGTGCTTCCTTTCAAACTTTATCTGGAAAATAGTCTCCCCCACACAACTCTGCTTGGCCATCAACAGCTTCAGTAGAGTCTCATCCCACAATCCAGTCACTTCAGGTTGGAAAAATCCTTCTCAGTAGTTACCAGTTTTCAGAACCTCCTATCAAGGGAGACAATCTATTTCTATAGCAAACATATTTGTATTTGAGCAGGACTTTGATGTAAAAACAGACTTTTAGCTGTTGAAGTTGAGGGCACTATGTTGGAGGGGGAGGCTTACAATGCATTTTTATAATTTCTATAACTTTTAAAAATTAATTTGTTGGCTGCCTTGATAGCATCCATTGGCAGGGGAAAATAGACATGGATTTCATAAATAAATAAATAAATATTAATCCCAGCCAGCCAAGAAGCCAAAAAGATAAGTTGGGAAGGCTGACCTAGGGAATTGTCATAGGAACACACAAATAGGTCTGAACAGGATCTTAAATATATAACCTGACTTGAGGCATGCAAACATGGGCAACATCCGCAGTCCTCATAAATACAATCAGTGACAGAAATTATGCCTCTTCTCTAAAAAAAAAGCAGAATTCAGCTCCCTTCTTATGCTTGAAAGCAAGATGTACAAAACTCTATAGTTCTAACACTTTGTCCTCTGGGATATTATAACCCTAGTGCTAAATCAAAAAGATATTATATGTGACTTTTTGTCAAAAAAAATCTTGATATGTTTATAAGAATATGAAAACAACATTAGAAACCATGGCAATAGTGGTGGCGGGAGCATCACTCGGAATGCTAAATTATGGATTAGCATTACAAGAAGGAATTATTCTCTTCCTTCTCATCAGGATGGTTGAAATTAAAAGGTTGGAAGCTTTTCCGTTCAGGATTTACCAGGATTTCAAGTTTTGAAGTCCAAAACTGGAGATGCTCATTAAATCATCACATCATAATTCAAGCTCATTTGGCTTCCGTGAAAAGAATTACATTAGGACACAGCAAGGTTGTTCCTGAATGTAATTGCAGTGACACATGTTGAAATGGTTCGTCTAGTCAACCAGCGATGCCTTCTTCTTTGCTACTATTTTCCCCAGCTCAGTTTATTTTTCTCATTCTTGCTTTGCTCATTTCCTACCAGTATTATGTGCCTTCCCCCAGGCAAACTTATTTCTCATTGGGTTGTTTTGGGAAGTTTTGCACAATATATTTTTTCCTCCTAAAGTTATTCCAATTTCTAGAAACTGCTATCTCTTGTTAGGATGGATAATATCACTTGATTATTTTAGAGGGGTGCTACTAATAAAACTGAACTGGAACAATATCCTTTGGAAATACAGGTAGTCCTTGACTTACGACCATAACTGAGCCCAAACTTTCTGTTAAGTGAGCTTTGCCCATTTTATGGTCTTTCTTATCCCAGTTGTTAAGTGCACCTGGCTTCCCCATTGATTTTACTTGTCAGAAGGTCACAGAAGGGGATCATATGACCGTGGGACACTGCAAACCGTCATAAATATGAACCAGTCGCCAAGCGTCTGAATTTGGATCAAGGAATCATGGGGATGAAGCCATTGCTCATAAGTGTGACAAATGGTCCCAAGTCACTTTTTTCAGTGCTGTTGTAACTTTGAACAGTCACTGAACAAACTGTTGTAAGTCTCTACTGTTTTAAAAGAACCTTCTTTAGAATTGGTTAGGATGTGTCAGACTTCCGCTGCTGATGTGCAAGAGAAGAACTGCCACATTTTTTAATACTCCCCTAAATTCTTTTTTATTTTTATTTTTACAATCAATAGCAGCATGGAAGATGATTTTGCTTGCCAAGTCAAGAAAATGGCCTTGGCCATGGGTACATCCCTGACGGACAAAGATCTCGACCTGTTGCCCTCAGAAATGAGACACCATGGTAAGGAACTAAAGAAACCAAAATGGCTGAATGTACAGTAGATTCCTGAAGGATATCAGATATCACATTTGGATTGATAATCTGCATTCGCATAAGCAGGTAGTCCTTTATCTATGAGCTCAAAATTTCTGTTTCTAAGTGAGACAGTTGTTAAGTGATATTTTGCCCCATTTTTATGACTTTTTTTGCCACAGTTGTTAAGAGAATCACTGCAGTTGTTAAGTTAGTAACATGGCTGTTGACTGAATCTGGCTCCCCCCTTGACTTGTCTTGTCAGAAGATGGTTGCATGGATACTGGGACATGAAACCCTCATAAATACATGCCAGTTACCAAGTGTCCGAATTTTGATCATGGGGATGCTGCAACAGTCATCTGTGTGAAAAATGATCATAAGTCACTTTTTAAGTGCTGTTGTAAATCTAAATGAATGGTTGTCCCATAGGAATAGAGAATATCCATAGACCAGAGGTCTCCAAACTTGGCAACTTTAAGACTTGTGGACTTCAACTCCCAGAATTCTCCAGCCAGTTATGCTTCTGGGAGTTGAAGTCCACAAATCTTAAAGTTGCCAAGTTTGAGGACCCCTGCCATAGACATTTAAATGAATGATTGTAGGTCACAGACGACCAGTACTATAATTTTCAATGTTAAATTTGGGCTTGTGTCTATCTGAGATGTGAAGTGAGCCATAGTTATGTTCCACACGTGAAAACAAGAGCTTCCACATTCAGTGTCAATAAAGTTCTTCAGGCCATATTTATAACATGCTAACAATACAATTTGTCAATTAAAAATTATCTGTTCTGTTGCAGCTTCATTCAATTACATCAAGTTCCTTGAATACATGCAGAAGTTTATGGCATCAGACGAGAGGGAGATTCACTTGCGTAAAGCCTTCAAATTGCTTGACAAGGATGACAGTGGTTTCATTGAATGGAATGAAATCAAGTAAGATAATGCTGTTGTCTATTTCTATGAAACATAGGGGGAAGTTAATAAGGGGCAGGTGTAGCTGTTTGCTTTATTTTACAGATGGAGAGGTACAAAATGTTGGAGTGGCATCACCTTGTCATTGCACTTTTAATTTCATAAGCTACATTTGTTAATTTTTGAGGGGCTACATTCAGCTAGATTTAGCTGACTCCTGGACTTACTAGTTTTTAGAAGCTATGACAATCATGTTGGGAGTGTCAAAGCACTTCTGGGTTGAAAGGATTAGCCAGTGTCATCACCGATGCCTGGAGGACACAGAGTTGGGGGAGTTTTTTCATGTCCCTGCTAAGCCACCTACCAATGAGGTATCTGTTGTGTATTTGAATATTTGAATGTTCCATTCTGATTGGTCTGGCCAGATGGCAGGAAACTTGAATAGCCATCATTGGCCGAGAACCACGAGCAGCCGCTATAAAGGAGGCTGGCCCGGCTCCATTGTTGTTCAGTTCTAGAGAGAGAATTAAAAGCAACTAAAGAGTAACTGGTCTCGAGTCATCTTTCCCACAACATAACACTGGCAATGAAGGTGGGATACTGAGACAACGGAGACAGTTGAGCACATGGCAACAGGAACCGAGCTAGACATGATGGCCGGCAACAACTCGCCACCCACACCATTCAACCCAGCAACGGAAGACTGGGAATCGTACATTGACCGATTCCTCATGTTTCTAGAAGGGAACGAGCTCCAAGGAATACCTGAAAATAGGAAGAGAGCCATTTTCCTCACCCACTGTGGACCCACAGTCTTCAAAATGGCAAAGGCATTGGCATCACCCCACGATGTAAACAAGATGGCGTGGTCGGACTTAGACAAATTACTGCGAGCCCATTATACACCAACCGTCTCATGCCTTATCAAAAGACACGAATTTTACAAGTGTGACCAAAAGGAAGGCGAAAGCATCGGAGATTTTGTTGCAGCTCTAAGAGACATTGGAGGAGCATGCTAATTCCTAAACATGGACAAGGCCATGAGGGACCGCGTAGTCCTCCGATTAAGAGACCTGACACTACAGAGCTGACTACTGACCAGACCCAAAATAACATTGACTGAGGCCATAGAAGAAGCCATCGCAGTGGAAGCAGCACAGAAATCAGCAGCTGCCATGCGACAAATTAATAAAGTAACACAAGAAATCCCGAAAGATACTAACCAAGCTCAAGACAAGAAGCAAGAGGAAACTCAAAAGCTCACCACCACGACACACCATGAGGACATCGAATCCCTATCCAAAACCAATGAAGAAGAAGAAGAAGAAGTAAATCAACTCCGGTCGGAGAAAAGCAGATGGGAGCGAAGGCAAAGAAAGGCATTGTGAACAGCGGGGACACATAGCTAGGGCATGCTGAAACAGAAATAAGTATAGTCCTAGACAAAGAAGAAATACCCCCCTCAGAGAGAGAGAAAGGCAGACAGGGAACCGTTGGAGCCAAGAAAGCAGAAACAAGCGGTGGAAGGAAACCAACAGAAAAGAAGAAACACACCAGACAATAACTATTGGACACTCGAATGCAGTAAATGCGAAGAAGATACTGGTGCAAGTCACCATAGAAGGCCAGCCATGTGAGATGGAGGTGGATTCCGGCTTGTATCTATCATTGGTATCATGGAACACTCTCAAAAGCCTGATACCCGATATGAAAAGAAAGGAACTAGAGAAACAAAAACTCACACTTAAAGACTACCAGGGAAACAGAATTCCCATAGTCGGAACCGGACATTTCCAAATCAAATTCAAAAAATACATGAAAGTCCTTCCACTAACCATAGTTGACCAGGATTGCCCAAGCCTACTGGGACTCGAATGGTTTGAACCACTAGGAATTGGAGTGACCAAAATAAACAACATCACTGAGACAGACTGGGAAGAGAACCTAATGAGATAATTCCAGGACGTCTTCAATGGAGAACTGGGCAAGTACCGAGAGTCCCCTGTCTCATTTAATTTGAATCCTAATATAGCATCAATAAGGTTAAAGGCGAGGCGAGTCCCTTTTGCGTTAAAACCAAAAATTGATGAACAATTAGATAAACTTATCGCACAGTGGGTATTAGAACCAATAGACCATGCAAGGTGACTCACAAACCCCAATTGTGACTCCTATCAAACCAGATGGGTCCGTATGCATCTGCGGAAACTACAAGGCCATCCTCAACCATGTGTTACAACAAAGTGCATACCCAGTTCCCGTGGTACAGCACCTGTTACATTCTTTGGGGGGAGGTAGAATTTTCGCGAAATTGGACCTTGCGCAAGCTTATCAACAGTTGCCAGTTGACTCAGAAACTGCAGAAGCACAAACAATGGTGACTCATAGGGAGGCATTCAAATGCAAAAGACTACAATTTGGAGTTAGTGTGGCCCCAGGGGTATTTCAGAGTCTAATGGAGCACCTACTGCAAGGAATTAAAGGGGTAGTGCCATATTTTGATGACGTGCTGGTATCAGCCAAAGACAAATAACAACTGGAAGACCGCCTGAGGGAGGTCTTACAAAAATTTAAAGAGGTGGGACTTAAAGTTAAAAGAGAGGTGTCAATTAGCCACTGATAAGGTTGAATTCCTGGGATACCTTACAGACAAAGAAGGGATCCATCCCACTGAAAACAAAATCAGAGCAATCAAGGAAGCTCCCAGACCCGAAAATAAAACAGATGTACAAGTCTTCTTAGGACCTATTAATTTTTACAATGTATTTTTGCCGCAGAAAGCAACGATAGCAGAACCACTACACAGGTTGCTGGATTAGAAAGCTTCCTGGACCTGGGGGCAGCGAGAAGAAACCACATTCCAGGGAATCAAAGACTTAATTACATCAGATTGTGTACTAATCCAATACAGCGAAACCCTGTCACTAACATTAACCTGTGATGCGTCACCGTATGGCGTCGGAGCTATACTCAGCCACATATTACCTGATGGAAGAGAAGCACCAATCACATTCTATTCAAAAACTCTATCAAAAGCGGAGCGGAACTACAGCCAATTGGATAGAGAAGCGTTGGCCACAATAACAGGAGTTAAACGGTTCCACAAATACATCTATGGCAGGAAATTTTCACTGGTCACAGATCATATTTATTTCAACCCAATTCATTATCATTATATTAGGAATACTCGCAGGAAATAAACCTACATCCAACATATTGTCACCGCGGATGATGAGGTGGTCCGAATTCCTCGCTGCATACAACTACGAATTAATCTACCGGCCAGGAAATAATATAACACACGCTGATGCCCTGAGCCATTCTCCCCTACCTGAGTTAGTTGATGATCCTGCCCCAACCACATCAACCTTACACATCGAGACACTGGCAAACCTACCCATAACAGCAACAGACATTGCGAAGGAAACCGCGAGAGACAGACTCCTGGCGTGGATTTTAAATTGGGTAAGTAAAGGATGGCCAGAGACAGAAAGTGATGAGACTGTTAAACCATTTCGGAATAGACAAACTGAACTATCTATCTTAAAAGGATGTATACTATGGGGGGATAGAGTGATCATACTGGACATATTGAGGGAACAAATGCTTAAACTATTGCATGAAGGTCACCCGGGTATTGTCCGAATGAAGTCCCTGGCTAGGAGTTATGTATGGTGGCCAGGGATGGATAAGGATATTGGGGAATGGGTAGCAACATGCAAACAATGCCAAGAATCTAGACCTGCACCCCCTTCTGCACCTGCACTCGACTGGAAAACATCTAGGGGCCCATGGTCTAGAACACACATTGATTTGCTGGACCAACTAAAGGACACACATTCTTAATAGTGGTAGACGCTTACTCAAGTTGGCTAGAGGTAAGCATTATGCCTTCAACCACAACAGAGGCTGTTATTAGACAACTAAGAAAGCTTTTTGCAACATATGGATTGCCGGATTTAGTTGTATTTGACAATGGACCGCAATTCACGGCACTAACATTTGAGAGGTTCCTGGCCAAACAAGGGATAAGGCACATTTTAACAGTGCCGGGTTGGCTGGCTACAAACGGACGGGCGGAACGCATGGTCTGTTATACTAAGGAAACACTACACAAGCTAGAAACTGGAGATATCCAGGAAAAAATATATAAATTACTAATGATAACAGCACATTACACCAAACACCACAACTAATAAAAGCCCAGCAGTACTATTAATGGGAAGAAAACTAAGATCTAGCCTAGGCAGACTACACCCCACATATAGCACAGAAAAGCCAACAGACTCCTCCAGTAAGTGCTGTACCTTTAAAACAGGGGACCTGGTTTATGCAAAAAACCTAACGGGGGAACCATTATGGATACCAGCTAAAATAATCCAAGTAATAGGACCCCGGTCATACAGGGTAGAGACAGAGGACGGAAAGAGATGGAGGAGACATATAGACCCACTCAGATCAAGGGCCCTCTTCAGAAACACTAACAATCAAAGGAAAGAAAGAGAAGAGCCCACATAAACACAGGAACCACTTCAAACATTAAACCAAAATAATAACCAAACCAGAGAGGGGACAAGAGGGGAGGGGGACAAGAGGGGAGGGGGAGACCCTCCACAAGCACAAGAAATAACAAAACAAACCCTAACCACAACACAACAACCAATATCACCATTAGCCCTGAGCGGAAATCGAAATCACGTACCTGGAGAAGAAGAAAACTTTGGAAGACTGGAGCAGGTGTCGGAAAACCATCATGAAGCCACTCCTGGCGGGAGCAGTCAAGCCGACTCAACCAGCCCAGAAAAGCCAGGCAGGAGCGGCATGGCTGACTCTATCTTCCAGGAGGTTCCACAGAAGAGGACGGGAGGAACAGCGAACCTGTCTGAACAGTCCAAAGACAACACCGCGACTGAATTGCACAGGTCCAGTAGAAACCATAAAAGCCCCACCTATTTATGTGACTACGTAACATAAGGAGGCCTGATTGGTTGGACTGGACCACATAGGGAGGGCTGTTGTATATTTGAATACTTGAATGTTCCATTCTGATTGGTCCGGCCAGACGGCGGGAAACTTGAATAGCCGTCATTGGCCGTGAGCCGCGAGCAGCTGCTATAAAGGAGGCTTCCGCGGCTCCACTATTGTTCAGTTCCAGAGAGAGAATTAAAAGCAACTAAAGAGTAACTGGTCTCGAGTCGTCTTTCCCACAACATAACAGTATTAGTCTATCTATTCATGGTCATCTGCTTTCAAACTGCTGGGTTGGCAGGAATTGGAGCGAGTGACAGCTCACCCTGTCCTGCAGCAGCAACCACGTCTCGAATGCCAGTCTGCCAATCATCATACCAGCCTCCTAACCATTGCACTAATTCTCTTCAAGGTTCTTTACAGGTGTTTCAAGCCATTGTTTGGCATCTTGTTTTGAGGTTTCAGGACTTATCTTTTCCAGGTTTTTCAAGGATTGTTGAAGCCATTTTTCCAGAACCGGTCTCGTTCTTCAGATGATGAGAGGCTTTCTAGAGATCCTTGAAGCCATTGTTATATATTTTGCACATGTCCTTCAAAGCACTGATTCTTGTGGTCTCCTATTTTTTTTTTTCAAGCCAACCATTATTCTTAGGGCATCTCAAAACTCTAGATTTCTGCATATCCTTAATATGTTTTAAGCCATTTAATGCATGCCTTTTAAGACATGCTTTAAGCCATGTTTACAAATTAAATGAGTCCTATGATTAGAAATAGTCAGTTTGGCAACAAAAGTGCCCATAATCTCTCTCTGTGTCCTTCTCTCTCTCCCTCTCTCTCTCCCTCTCTCTCTCTTTTTCTCCCTCCCTTCCTCCCTCTCCCTCTCTCTCTCTCTCCCTCTCTCTCTCCCTCTCTCTCTCTCCCTCCCTCCCTCCCTCCCTCCCTCTTTCTCTCTCTCTCTCTCTCCTTTTGAAATCACATCAATAGCTACATAAAATTAGTCTGAGTCATAACTTGACAGCTTTGTCAGAGATTATACAGCTATGATAGTGCATTTAGCATAAGGATTAATCCTTATATTAAGTAATGAATATGACCAATCCTGTTTTCTGTAGATTTTGCCAGAATTAAGTGGATTGAAAAGCAGAATTGGAATTTTCTATAAAGGCTGTTCCTACTTCCTGTCCATTAAATAGAACAGAATTCTCACTGTAACAATTAGGGAGAAAAGGTTAACAGATGCAACCTTTGCCAACTCATCATGTCCACTGCGTGTGTTGAATCCCGTTACACAGCCTGTTCAAATTTTGTCTTCTGTTGCATCCAATTACCTAACATAGGACTAGATCCAACGTGCCTTCTTAAATAAAAAAGTGCCTTGTGTCTCATCATTTTATTCTGTTATATTTTTAGTCCATCTACTTATAACAATCTTAATTTCATATGATGATGTATTTTCAAAAGCCCACTGCATCCATATTTGCAGACATTTCAATTTTTCCATTTTGTTTAAATCCTTTCCTGAGGTAAAGAGGAAAAGATAAATAAGGTGAGCAGAAATCCAGAGCAGGGAGAATAGCATATCCCTGTGAAAGACAATAAGCAGCATTCCTCAAGCACATGCTCCTTGTGATTATAGTTCTTGTCAGCCTGTCAACTCATATAGTTAGGGGCAACAAGAGTTGTCATTCAACCCCTAGAGGACGTTGGGGGGGGGGGGGGGGGGATGAAGTTACATTATTCAGGTAAGTCAGATGATTTATTTCTGGAACTGCTTTGCTCCTGGCTAATCTCAGTAAAAATGGTCAAGAAGGAAGAGATGAGAGGAGGAGAAGGAGGAGGAGGAGGAGAAGACTGATGATGATGATGATGGTGTTGCAAAGATTGGGCACAGGGAGTTACTAAGCCCAATGTATCTCCCTTGCTGTGCCTCAATTTCCACCTCTCTCCCCCACAGGTACATCTTAGCCACAGTGCCGAGTAACATGCCAATTGTCCCCTTGTCAGATGAAGAAGCAGAAGCTGTGATCCAGGCAGCAGACACAGATGGCGATGGGAGGATTGATTTTCAAGGTGGGCAGAAACAGAACTTAAGAACAAAAGTATCACCTTTTTCAGAGAAAAGACACACTCTTTTTTCGTGGACAGAAGACCATACAGAAAGCAGGCAGGGCCAAAACAAAAGCCAAATTTGATTTAGCTTGGAATTAAATTAAACAAATTAAATATTATCTGTGTAATTATTCCCCATAGCAGAAATACAAATGCAGCTTTGTCATATTACAAAGAATAATTTATACTTTTAGACAGACTCCATGAGGTGTGAGCAACTTTTCTGAGACTATTCTGGCCTTCAATTGCTGTGACAAGCTTTTAAAGGAAAATGTGACTCTTCTAAGGCAAATAATAAAGTATCAGAGTAGCCACGCTCACCTCTAGGACAAGTTGTGAGGACAATATTAGAACTAGAAAGTCAGAAAAGCTTGTAACAGTGTTGGTTCAATTAAAAAGCAAGGATCATGAAATGAGCAGCATAGCCGCAGAAGAGAGCAACATCAAAATGGTGGGTGGGTGTAACTGGCTACAGAAAGAAAGACAAGAGACTTTCACACCACCTCCAAAAAGATGCTCTAGGTTCCCCTGAAACAAATGGAGCTGGGAACTACAGCATAATGCAGACCTTCCCAGAGGAATGGCTACATTAATTCCGACTTTTAATGGTCAGCTACTACATATTTTACAAACATTATTAGATTAGAGCCAATAATTTATTTCTTGGCACATTTTAATCCAATTAATTTAAAAGAACCACACGCAACCTAGATCATCTTTATTGACAAAGCTCAGACCAAATGTAGCCCAGAGTGATGATTGAGGGCTGCTATTCCACACTACTACTCGCTGAAAGCCATTGAAACAGCTATGACAAATGATTAACATCCAATGATAAAATTGTCACAATTGGAGACATTTTTCATAGAAATAAAGCACTGTAGGGTCCTCGGTGCTCTCTGAACTTGGTTGTTTGCTACCAGACATTTAATTACCCAACTATGTAACATCATCAGTACAGATGAATGAAGACATTTGCTTCCTATTTATATAAGCAGCTTGCTCTGCCAGCTTTGCTGCTGGTAAAGTGAGCAAATAAAACATTGTTCTGCCTTTTTAAAGTACTTCTCTCTGTAAACTATGAAAAGTTGCAACCTAGCTGAAAGAGAAGTAGCCATTCATCAGGTAGGATAGGAAATGGTCTCCCTACCCTCTATCCCATGAAAGATTTGTTCTTATATTTGAGGTGGGATTGAAGGGTGGGGAGAAGAAAGTGGGGAGTTACTGCCTTATATAATTTTTTAAAATGCAAACTCTACTCATTCTGATTATCTTATTGCATTGCAGAGTTTAGTGACATGGTCACCAAGGAGAAGATTCTCAAGAAAAAATAGAGAAAAATAAATCCACCTCTCTGCTCAAAACTGGTGTCCTGGGCTGGGCTGGTTGTTGGGATCTGTTGGTATTTGTATCTCCAATCATCTTTTTTTTCTTGAATTTTTTTTTGCAGGAAGATTTTGGAGGGGGGTGAGGCGCACACCTGAAGCTTGCTGAATGACTTCCGTAGTGCCCCAGAAACAATTCAAAGCATGCATTATATTTCTCTTTGTGGCCTCTTTTGGGACAAGCAGTTTGTTATGAAATGCCCTGCCCAATCTTTTGAATAGGTTCTTTCCTGGCTATGTTGCATGAGAACAGGAATATTTTCCTTAGCCTACACTTGCCCGGTGGAAGACATGTAGTTGTGGGAAAAGAACAAGGCCAGCTTTTTTTAGAACAACAATGAACAGAAGGTCTATCCTTCCCTATTCTTTGCTGCCCCCCTCCCTAGTCTTTTTTCATTAAATTTACCAATGCTCTGACCGCTCCCTTTGCCTTGAGGATTAAATACTGTTTTCCTTGGCTCTGCCCTTTAGGGAAGTGGAGACTTGTCAGTGTGCAAAATATGCAGTGGGGACAGTTTTGGTTACAGAGAACATGGGACTGAATGACATTTGGATGAACATGTTCTGAAACCCCACCTCCTCCTAATGCCATGTTTTCCTCTCCTCTAAATCCTTTGCTGGCCTTGCAACACGGAACTAGAAATGCTTGCGTAGGTTTTATGCCACAAAAACAAAATGCTCCTGAAGCAAGTAAATGCCATATGTTTTAACCACATTGGCTGTAGCATACCTTTGTTTGACAATGCATTTGGTCATGGTGAAAAAGAGGTAAGGGGAAAACTGAAGATAAATGCATACATGAAACCCTCTGAAGATCTATCACAAAAAAAGTCCTGAAATGGTGGTTCTTGTTTTCCTTTGCAAACCTAAATGTCAATAAGGGGCATCATGGATTATGTTCAGTTCAAAGATTCAGAGTTGCTACTGAATTTAGCAATTGGGGGAGGAAGAATCTTTCCAATGGCCATCACTCATTCAGAGAAAGACATTTCTGGAGGATTGCAAGTATGGGAGGAAAGCTTTCCGCACCTCAGTTTGTCCCAATAGGCTAATTCAGTCCTTCTAGATTCTGGTCACTGCTATGTCACTCAGGGAAGCCTATCTGCCTTCAAACATCTCCCGTAGCATCTGCCAAGTTTCTTTATTTTTAAATATTCACCTTTCATTTTTAAAATGAGCTTACAAAGGGACAAGGAAAACTTAAATTTCATGCATAAATAGCATTTCCAAAAATGTCTCTGTGCCCACATTCATTTCATAGGCATATTTAGAAAGCAAGGAGAGGGCCTGTACACCAATGCTTTTTTGGGATAGGTGCCCTTTGTACAGGTGAAAAAAATAGTGTGGGAAAACGGGGTGGTAAGACAGCAACAAAGCATCAACATCTATCCCCCAAGCCCCATGCTTTAACACAGCACCAATAGTCCAATATGAGGGTGGCAGGCAACAAAGCCAGTTGCCCATTTAAAAGAACAAAACCTTTGAACCTATGCAGTTTTATACTTGACTTAAATCAAAACATTTTAAGAATAAGTCACCCTGACATTAAACCATTTGACTAGGAATTAGCATTCTGTTCTTGCATAAAAGGATAATATATATAAAAAGTATAATATATATGTACCAGAGAAAGCAACTATCCTAAAATATTAAAAAGGTTTCTGATAATTAAAAAAAAAAGAGTAGCAATCAAATCTCATCTGACCAAATCACTATTTTCCATTGTGCCAATCTTGTTGTCTAGATAATTTGAGAGAGCTCCACAGGTTTTGTAACTCCTCAAATGACCACCATCTGGCCAGGTTCAAGCCGGGAAACTAAACATGGTTGATCAGGGTAAATATTTAGATGGGAAACCACCAGGAAATACCAAGTTCATAGGTTAGACTGGGAAGGTTTTTTTTTTTTTTAAGTACAAAAGATAACAATGATAAGATAAAAACAAGATAAAAAACAACTCCTTTGGTCTTCTTGAGAGCAAAAAACGACAGGGATGGCAGAGGACGTTGGCCTTTAATCTGGAAGGAGAGCCAGACCTAACAGCATCATTTTCCCCCTATAATCTATAAGTCCCCCTTATAGGTCGAAGTGCTATAATCACTGCATCTGATGTAACTTATATTTTACAATTTAAAAAGCTTCCAGTGCTGAATACAATTTTGCATTCACTTTTCTATACTTGGGTATTGCTTTGGAAACGTTGGGCTACAATTTCCAAAATTCTAATATAGACAGTCCTTGCTTAGTAATCAAGTTGGGACCGACAATTCCATTGCTAAGTACCGTGGTCACTAAGTAAAGCATTGCATGATCATGGCTTAGGATTTTGCTTCTGCATTCTCTATTAACTCTACTTCTTGTGAGCCAATGGTGAAGCATCCAAACAGTGACTGTGGGACGCTGTAATGGTCAGAACTGCAAGGATTGGTCACCAAGCCCTTCTCTTTTTTTACATCTTTACATCAATTTTTAAAAAATCTTTACATCTTTTTTTATGTAATTAATGGTAATTAAATGAGGCAGGTAATTAAATGAGGCAGGTAATTAAATGAGGCAGTTATGTGAAGGCTACCTGTACCTACTGTAGGCCTGTCTTGGTTCTGGGTGCCACAATTCCAATATATTTGGAGGATACCAAGTTGGAGAAGACTCAATTGTCATATCTTTCACTGAAAGTAAAAGGATGGTTTTTAGCCATTTCCAGCAGAGCCTTTTTTTACAACACTGGTGCAAGATTTGCCAAGTTCACTTCCCAGTAGGACAGGGGTGTCTAACTCGTGGTGTCACGTTGTCATCCCCTTCGCTAAACCGGGGGTGGGCGTGGCCAGCATGTGACGCATCTGGCCCTTGGGCTGTGAGTTTAAACGCTCCTGCAGTAGGAGATACCCACTTCTGGGAAGAACCTGACATTATAGAGTCACCCTGACACCATTTGCAACCAGGGGATACATTACAGTTTTCCCAAACTATTTATTACCCTGCAATTCCTTCCAACAAGTGCTTTGCAGCTGAGGATTATGGAGTTAAAGCACCTGTGTAGGGGGGCAGGAAGAGGAAAAGAGGGTGCCCCATCTCACACTAATATGTTAGGATACTCTGAGCTTCCTGTCCAGAAGAAACACTTCAAGGAGGTTATCTCATGGTGGTTTTAAGAGCTGCAAGCTGCAACTGAAGCAGCTGAAGTTGTCAGTTTCAGGTACAGGCTCCTGGCAAGCTGAGATAGAGATATAATTGCTTCAGAAGGGGGGAATGATTAAATACTAGAACTGCCATGAGCGTGCAAAGCCAAATGAGTGGCACAGCCAAAGAAATAATCCAGTTACACAAAACAGCGTCACCAGCTGCCACCCAGGCTACAGCAGGCTTAGAAATACTCCAAGCACAAGTACAAAAGGAATATTGGTAGGATCATTGATTGTATACTGGACCTCTATATTGATTGTATACGGGACTGCTTAATAAGGTACAGGAAGTCTTCGACTTACAACAGTTCATTTACTGACTGTTCAAAGTTACAATGGCACTGAAAAAATGGTGACTTATGACTGTTTTTCACACTTATGACCATTGTAGCATCCATGTAGTCACATGGTCAAAATTCAGGTGCTTGGCAACAGACTCATATTTACGAGGTCATGGGATAATCTTTTTCAATCTTCTGACGAGCAAAGTCAGTGAGAAAGCCAGATAACAACTGTATTACTAACTTAATAACTGCAGTGATTCACTTAACAAGAAAGTGGCAAGAAAGGTCATAAAATGGGGGCATAACTCATTTAACAAATGTTTCAATTAGCAACAGGCTCAATTGTAGTCGTAAGTCGAGGACTACCTGTATAGCGAGTCTTTGTTAAACCATGTACTGATCACCTTGTGGCTAAAGGCTCATGGAGGTTTTCCATGATGGAGTGGCCACATGATGGCAGTTTAAGTCAATAAATTAGAACAGGGGCCCCCAAACTTGGCAACTTTAAGACTTGTGGACTTCAACTCCCAGAATTGCTGGCTTGAGAATTCTGGGAATTGAAGTCTACAAGTCTTAAAGTTGCCAGGTTTGGAGACCTCTGCATTAGAAGGTCATTCATGATGATGATGAATAACCAATAATCTCTCTGGGACAGTGTAGAAAGAAATCAGGGACAAGGCCCACATTGCCTTTTGCCACTTTTCCAGCAGTTCCTGAGGCTCCAGGAAATATTCCACTTACATTCTAGCTATGGGACATTTGTTCCAAGCTTGAGAAATCACATGTATTTGGAATATACTAAAAATACAACATTGCTACTGGAGCAGCCTCTTCTTTTTAGCCTTCCAAAGTCATGTGAATGTTTTGTTGCCATGGAAATTTCCTACCCTCAAAATTACCAAAACCAACCAATGTTCTATGTCATCCATGAAGTACTATAGCTTTGCATTGTGCATTTAAATGTCAGAAAATTACAGTTCACCAGATCTCTGGATGATAAATAACAAAAAAATTGAGATGAATTTGTTGTTCAGCAAGACTTGATCTAGGATAATGTGGATAATGTGAATCCCAACTCAAGCTTAATCACAGTTATAGGTCCTGGACTGCTGCCCAAGATAAACTCTGTATAATTGATTATACAACACAAGCTATGTTATTTGGGGGGAGATTAAGCTTTGTTATCTAGAGCTGAAGCAGCCAGGCTTTTTTGAAGCCCAAATTAGAAAACACTGTGGAAAAAGGCAGCAATGCTGTCCTGAGAATACCTCAGAAACTTTTAGTTAGGTGTTGGATTGGAAGCTGCTGCTGTGTCTGATCCAGTTTAGGAGCTCTGTGCTGCCTTGCCAGTAGTTTTAATACAGCTCTACCTTAAAGTGTTTCTGAGGTTGCGGATGGAAAAATTTACCAGATGGCCAATACTTTGTCCTTGTAGAATTGACCAGAGGGTTTTGAGGACATATTTTTTTTTTGTTATTTCGGGATGAAGGTACAAGTATAGGTCCATGGAGTTGTTTGGGGGGGGGGGGGGTTGTACTGATATCAGACTTCCCTTCCTGACTTTCTCCAGGACCTTATCTGCCTATCCTTACTCCTACTTTGCTGAACTGAGAAGTAGTAGAAAATGAAGAATCACAGAATCCCACAATTGAGTGAATAATAATCAGGGTAGAATCCAAATTAAAGCGTTGGTTCAAATTAAAGCATATCGCAGGAGATGAAAAAAGTAGGTTGCATAATGGATCTTATCTCCTTTTCCCATTATTTTCCTTTTTGAGTGCCCATTTTAAAAAGTTGTTCTCCAGCAGAACTGAGGTTAAAAGCCCTCTTGTACTGTATGTGGCCACTCTTCAAGAGGAAGTTAGCGTCAGTTCCTCTGATCTTCCATTTGTGAGAGGCCTGGTACAAGACAGCTGGCAAAGCCAATCAGCCCTTGTAAGCCGCCCTCCTCCTCCTTTGATGAATCACTATGGCTACTACTTCTATAGAATTCCTTAGTGACTTAAGTTAAAAGTAATCTGAAATAATACTTGATGGGATTTAAGTGGCTGGAGAATTTAGGAATAAAATATTCAAGTTAGAAATCGGGAATCCTCCCAAAGGACAACAGTGAGGTGAACAAATTTGCAAAACTTTAAATTTGTGTTCTTTCTTCATGTGCCTTTATCCATAACAATTTTTCCTTGCCTCAGATCTTATTCACCATTTGGTGAGCCAAAAATAGAAATGGAATTTACATCTTGCAAATCTCAGCTTTCTACAGTATTTCATTTTAATTCCATTTAAAAAGCAGCTTCTAGCTCTTGTGTTTTCGCTTTCTGGAATCTCAGAAGAGAGAATTGCTAAGCAGAACATTCAGTTAATGCTTTGATGCATAATATTCTCTAGCATCTTCATAGTGTCTAGAAAATAGTCTCCTATTTTTGTGAGTTGTTCAAAACATGAAGTAGAATATTCATTTAAGTCCCTCATTCTCCTTACATAATGTGTAAATTATGGATATCACAGCATCACTGGAATATCCTATACTACAACACTCATGTTGCTGTACTTTTATTTATTTTTGTAAGAAATGATCAAGCTGAGCCCAAGGGTAGGGTCAAACACACCATCAGTTTGGAGTCCTTATGCCCTTCTGTAATAGACCCATGTCCCCTTGCAGTCAGTTGCCAATTTGCCTTTACCGTTGTGTATAGGTAGCATGAAATAAACTCATACTGCTTTTGAACTCTTTCCTGGCTCCTGATCTCTTGCACCTGACATTTTTCATAATACCTAATCAGATATCCATAACTGGAATCTGTGTCAAAAAACTTGTATGTTATGGTTCTAAACCATCACGTAAATAAACTGATGTTGTATCCAAAAAGAATACATGCAATATATAGGTGAACACAAAACGAACAATTTGTATTTCAAAGACTAGGGATATCTTAAATATCAATATAAATGAGCTAAAATGTGATATATTCTCCATACAAGCCCTAAAATTAGACACTGGTAGTCATTGACTTGTCTGGTTATTTAATGACTATTATAAGGATGATATTGACTTTAATAGGGGCCTTGTGTAAAAATGAAAAAAAATGGCCTTCTGATTTGTGGTTTTGATGGTTAGACATGATAATTATAAAAACATTAAATGAGTATTAAGTAGTATTAAAAAGTTACTATTATATTCTGACCAGAGAGATAAAGAAAAAAACACAGTTCTAGACAATCATTTTACAAATTAGCTGTATTTTACTGTTAAAATACAATGTCAAGAAATGGAATACCATCTTTTTCCAGATATTTTCTTCAGGACAGATCTCAGAACAAGTTAAAAAAAAAAAACAATCAGGGGGGTGGGGGGGAAAGACCTTATCCCCACCAAAAAACAGATTAGTGTTCATTTTGACTTCATATTTTCTGGACTGCAACCAGCAATTTTCTTTTGCTATTTTGCACCATCATTTGGCTCTACCCTTACAAGGCCACTGGTTAGGGTCGGTTCAGTCGCTACTTGGTTGCTAGCAACTGCTTACGCTGCTGCTCCAAGAGGGATTCTAGGTGATCTGCTCTCTTCATGGCTGCCTGCAATGAGAAGAGAACTCACTTAAAGGGTGTTAAGTCTGAGAACTCTACGATATCTAAAGAGCCCTACACCTCAGAGAAGAAACTGGTAGCAACAACAAAGACCTTCTAAGTGTCCTTTCCAAAACTGACATGTTCAATAATTATTAGTGACAAAATAGTCTGAGGTAGTCTCTGTCCTTCCCTGATATTTACAATCTTTGGCAAAAGATGCAAGTTTGAATTCCTTCTTCCAATTATCCCACTACACTGCTCAAAAAAAATAAAGGGAACACAAAAATAAGACATCCTAGATCTGAATGAATGAAATATTCTTATTAAATACTTTATTCACTACATAGTTGAATGTGCTGACAACACAATCACACAAAAATTATCAATGGAAATCAAATTTAGCAACCCATGGAGGTCTGGATTTGGAGTTACACTCAAAATTAAAGTGGAAAAAAATACCACAGGCTGATCCAACTTTGATGTAATGTTCTTAAAACAAGTCAAAATGAGGCTCAGTAGTGTGTGTGGCCTCCCCGTGCCTGTATGACCTCCCTACAACGCCTGGGCATGTTCCTGATGAGGTGGCGGATGGTCTCCTGAGGAATCTCCTCCCTGGACTAAGGCATCCCCAACTCCTGGACAGTCTGTGGTGCAATGTGGCGTTGATGGATGGAGCGAGACATGATGTCCCAGATATGCTCAATTGGATTCAGGTCTGGGGAACGGGCGGGCCAGTCCACAACATCAATGCCTTCGTCTTGCAGGAACTGCTGAGACACTCCAGCCACATGAGGTCCAGCATTGTCTTGTATTAGGAGGAACCCAGGGCCAACCGCACCAGCATATGGTCTCACAAGGGGTCTGAGGATCTCATCTTGGTACCTAATGGCAGTCAGGCTACCTCAGGTGAGCACATGGAGGGCTGTGTGGCCTCCTAAAGAAATGCCACCCCACACCATTACTGACGCACTGCCAAACCGATCATGCTGGAGGTCATTTTGTAGGGCTCTGGCAGTGCTCCTCCTGTCCCTCCTTGCAAAAAGGCAGAGGTAGTGGTCCTGATGCTGGGTTGTTGCCCTCCTACGGCCTCCTCCACGTCTCCTGAGGTACTGGCCTGTCTCCTGGTGGCGCCTCCATGCTCTGGACACGACACTGACAGACACAGAAACCTTCTTGCCACAGCTCGCATTGATATGCCATCCTGGATGAGCTGCACTACCTGAGCCACTTGTGTGGGTTGTAGTCTCCGTCTCATGCTACCACTAGAGTGAAAGCCCTGCCAGCATTCAAAAGTGACCAAACCATCAGCCAGAAAGCATAGGAACCGAGAAGTGGTCTGTGGTCACCACCTGCAGAACCACTCCTTTATTGGGGATGTCTTGCTAACTGCCTCTGCTTTCCACCTGTTGTCTATTCCATTTGCACAACAGCATGTGAAATGGATTGTCAATCAGTGTTGCTACCTAAGTGGACAGTTTGATTTAACAGAAATATGATTGACTTGGAAGTACATTATGTTGTTTAAGAGTTCCCTTTATTTTTTTGAGCAGTGTATATTTTGTGGGATTAAACTCTTTTGTGGCCAGACTTGTTTGGAATCTTATAAGATATACAAGATGTCATAAAACAAGAGATAGCAATAGAAAATAATCAAAGCAAATCTCATGAAAGCATAACAGAAAAAGTTTTGTAATATATTTGCATCAGCAATATATGATTATAATTTGACTGAACCTTAACAATCAGAACCAGGAATACGAAAGCATTGGTATAAACTTTGGTGGAAAAAAATCACTGTATAGCCATCAAAACCATACAGTGAAGGAATGGGGACCCCCAATTCATCCAATTTCTTGCCTTTCTGTAATGAACCAATTTCACAAGCTTGTTTCTCCTCATGAAACACTCTCCATTTGCTTTCTTGGAATTCTCCTACCTTAAAACCATTATTATTCTTCACAAGAACTGGCAGGGCTCACAGAACCTCACCTCATACTGCTTTCGAAAACTGTTCACGGCCTCCTCTTTCTTCACAATTGCTGTCTTCACTCTACAAGGAAGGTCAAATGAGATGACATTTGGATAACCAAGCAACAATTTCTTTGTTAGCATAATCATTAAATGTATATTTTACTGTTCTGCTTACATAAACACTATATGTAGCTTACAAGAACAAATAAAAAATTAACATTCTAATATAACCCTGACCAGATTTTGTTTTTGGCTGGACACACTCCTCAGAACAGCATAAAGTTTCTTTGGTCAAAACCAGGACTGGAGACACTCCAGATAGGACTTTTGCAGTTCAGTTCTCTTCAGTTTGGGCTGCTTTGTATCTTTCTTCTTTGGGAAGAAAGTACAAGGAGGCTTAAATAGAACTGTGCTTGGAAGTGTTCCATCTGGGACACATAACAATAGGCTTTCAGAAGAAATGCCTTCACCTCAAATCCTGCAGGTCAGAGGGTCTCCATTCATGCCCTACAGTTTTCATATTCCTCCTACGTCTAATGAATGAATCACTCCTATATAAATTTAATAGGGTGTATTCACACATGAGAGGATATAAACCCCCAAAGTGTGTAAAATAGGAGTTAAGCAGTTAGCTTTGTTCTTTGCTTTGACTGAAAGTTCAATAAGCAAGGGAAACAGACACACTTGATTTTAAATTGAATGGAAATCTTTAATTCTCTATTTTACACACAAACACACCCCATTTGTTAAAACTGCATCTTGGCACAGAGCTTGCCAAATGCACAATCCCACCATATATGCTTTGTGCATGTGGCTTGGGAAGAATGGGAATGTAACCTGGGTGGCATAGACAGAACTAAACTTCTGCACACAAGATAAGCAGAGCTGTTGTTACCTTTTATGCACCTCTTCCAGCTCCTCCTCTTTGTCTCGCATCACTCTGTCCAGCTCCAAGCGCTGACGGGCACGAAGTTCAGCCATTTCTATTTTGAGATGCTTGTTGTCTTCTTCAGTGGTCACCAAGCGGTCTGCAAACTCTTGTCGAATAACCTCAGAAAGGCTGCTGCGCTCCTGAGCTAACTGATCCTTCACCTAATACAGTACGCATATGAAAAGGCCAATTATCACTGTGAGAAAGCTTAGGCTTAAAATCAGCATGCCTGTTGTCTTCATTCAGTTCTAGCATTTCTTTCTGACCTTAGGGTATAGACCAATACTAGATCAACAGTCAGTTATCCAGAAAGATATACCATGGGATTCACAGATTCTAAAGCTTTATCTAAAATAAAGCTGTCAAACTTGCAGCCTTCAGGTTGATGAATCATGTGCCGGCCACACCCACACCTTGTTTAGCAAAGGGGGGAAGTCTCGATACATCACGTGACGCCACCATGACAATGCAAGTTTGACACCCCTTGTCTAAAAAATAAGAATATTGGGAGAGATGTTCATTGGAACAAAAGTACACATATAGAAGTCCTCTTCCTGTGTCAACTCACCTTCCGGATGTCCTCAACTTCCTGTTCCTTCTGGCGTAGAAGACCTTGGAGACGAACAATCTCACTTTCTGTTTCCAGCAAACGCCCCTTCAGCTCATTGCAGCGTTCTTGAAACTTACGTTCTGATAGGTCCAATTCCCGCAGGTCTAGTTCGTATTTGTCCCGCATTCTCTTTATTCTGAATAGAGAAAGGAGCATTATTTGATTAATCACTCTCTAGAGCAATAGAGGTAAAGAGTCCAAATTCTTTTTATGTGCAGCATGGTTTTGAACACCATTTTTCTGAATTTACAAATTGTGAAGAATACAATGGCGTGATGGCAAATTGTTCAGCTACTAAGATCAGATCTGGGCTGCAGTATGAGTTCAGACAACTTTCTCTTTATAGGACTTACCATGGCATGAAAAATTTAGGTATGGAAATTAGAGGCTTTATTTAAGGTTGCAGTCACAATTTGCATCTTTTTAAATCCTGAAAATGTCAGCCATGTTAAGATAGACCAGAACAGGAAAGCAATTCCACAGAAAGCTAAAACTATTAAGTGAGATAACATAATCCTGCAATTCTTTTTTTTTAAACAAATTTTATTAGTTTTTAAAGACAATACACAAACAAACAAAACATAAAACCTAATAACAAAAAATCTCTTTTCTAAAAACTGCTCATTAAATTTTAACAAAACAAATAAAACATCTTATTTGACTACAACATAGTTCCAGATTATCACATATGCATATCTTATTTATTCTTTTTCCAACTTCTCACTATTTCTCCCTTTATTCAATTAGATTTCTTTTACCTAAATTTCTACATCTCTTTATTCATTGTACTTATACTTTCATCTGTCTTGTTTACAATTTCATTCTCTTCTAACGTTCTTCCAAAATTTTATTAATTCTCGATAAGCTAATTTAACAAACAAAACACAGAACATAAAAACATTAAACTTCTTTTTAGAAAGCGGCTTAATCCCAGGTTAGCATCTTTTTATACAGACATAAATCAAATTCATGCTCACCTTATATACTATTTCATATCTCATTTATCATTCTACATTTCCTATATGTTTTCTCCCCTCTTTTCACTCTCTTAATTCTATTTTATTTATTTCATCTCAATTTAAATCTTTTTACTTGTATCTTTTGTTCGTTCTTTTTCAATTATCTATTTTTTCTTTTCTCTTTACTGCTAAATTTCTCTGTAATCACTGGTTGAAGTATGACGACTTTTTATCTTTCCCCTAGATTTAACACTTAAAATAATATATAATTTCCATGCTGATTCTGCTTGGTGCATTCAACATAGTACATTTTAAAATAATAAAAGAAAAAAAAATAGTAAGCTTATAGTATAGTAAAAACAATGTTCCATAACTAATTAAACTCTATTAGACATTTTTAACTCATATAATATTCCAATTTTCTAACTCCATTTCAAATACAAATACCATAATACAATCCTGTGCACTTTTGCAGAATCTCTTCTTAGGTAAAAAAATTACATTTTACCCTTTGCCTCTAAAAAAACCCCTGTTTTTTAACATCTTGTTTTAAGTCTTTATAACTTCTCTTCCCTTTTTCCCTCCCTCTCTTATCCAGGCTAGTCTTCCCCCCCCTCCCATCTCTCAATCTCCACCCTCTTGGTCTCCCCTCTCTGTTGTATTCCTCTTTTCTGTTGCTTCCTGACATTGTCTCGATTTTTCACCATATTTTTCCCTTTCTTGGTTGTTTTTTTAAATCTTGAATTCTCCATTTTCTTTCCCTTTCCCTTTTCTTCCTCAACTAAAATTATTTGTCCATTAAAGATGGCTTCTTCTTCTGCATCCCAGCTTTCTTGTTGTTGTAATTCCTGGTAGGTAGAAATTCCCATTTCTAAAAAGTAAAAAATAGATCCAGAAGAGCCCTTGCCTTCTTGTTCCTCTTCTTTTAACTTTTTATATTCTATTTTCAATTACAGATAATGCCATTGTAAGATTTTTTTTTAAACAACCCAAATGTTTTTAGTCTTTCAAAAAATAGTTTCCAAGAGTCCCAGAGTCACAAAGCAATCCAAATCAGCACAAACTGTTTCATTTAGCACTTTCTTCTTTTTGTACTATCTTTTCCTGGGGTGAAATTTAATTATACAGATCCAAAGTAATTTTTTTAAAGTCTTATTGCCGTTATCTCTGATCTTAAAAATTCCAAGCCGTCTCCTCCAACAAATTCTTAATATATATTCTTTCCCTTTCCCTTCCCACTTATAGCAAATATATATATATATATATATTGGTTTTTAGTTCCAATGTTCAGAAATCTTAATATCCCCTTGGCTTTAATTCAGATTTAATTACCTTCTATGTCAAAGCAGGTTTTTTTAATTTCCATCTGCTATCTCCGTAGGGAAGGAGAGTGAGAAGAAAAAAAAACTTTCCCTTTGACTTTTCTCCGCCACTTTTAACGATCTTGTTAGGAAACAAGGTATCCTTTGAAAAGTTGAACCTCCAGAATAAAGATGTGACTTATTGTTCCAATTCAGCTAAAAACTTTCACTTCTTCAAACTTCCTCCTGCACAATCTTATCCGGCTGAAGGCTTCTTTGTGGCAGCCATTACTGACCGCTGCTCCATTGCCTTGGGAAAAGGGAGTTAAACCAGCTGAGGAGGGGGATTGCGATTCCCCCAAACCCCTACCCGGATCTCCCCTATCTTCGGTTACCTCTACGGGGTAACCATAGCCTCCAAATCCAGCTGGATCGGGGGCACCTCAGCAGCGAGCGCAGCAGGAACCACTCACAATCGCGGATTCCTGCCGCCGCCGAAGCCTTGCAACTGGAAGTTCGCATAATCCGGCAATTCTGTTTGCGCTCTTCCGGCTTTCTGTTCATACACTTCAATGAATCAGGGAGGTGACTGCCTGACCCTCTTCCAAAAGTGATCTTGTCTTGGACTACCATACTTCCACTGCTTACAATTAATTTATTTTTAATACAGTTATTTAATAATAATAACTTTTATTGTCATTATACATATATACAACGAAACTGATTTTGCTCCTGCTGGTGCTATCCATAACAAAAATACAACATAAATAATATAGAAAGTGGTCATTAAACAATTAGGGAGAAATATAGTCATATGTTTCTATGCATCTGTGGTGATTGTAGTTGTATTTAGGAGTTTGACAGCCTATGGATAAAAGCAGTTTTTAAACGTATTTGTCCTGCTGGCTATACTTTGTCTTCTGCCCGATGGTAAAAGTGAGAAAAAGACACTGACCAAGTTGTGAATCATCCCTATAAGGATCTTCCTTACTCTGCTGAAACAATGAGACTACGATGTCGTCCAGTGGTGTTAGGGGGCATCCAATGGTTTCTTGTGCCAAATTGATCACTCTCTGTAGTCCCTTTCTGTCTGCAGCAGTTGAACCAGCATACCATACTGTTATACAACATGTAAGGATACTTTCTATTGTAGACTGATAGAAAGAGGTCATCAGCTGTTGTTCTACTGATTTTTCCACAGGACTCTAAGGAAATGAAGTCTCTCTGTTGACCTTTCCTAACCACCTGGGACATGTTCTATGTATTTCCAGGTGAGGTCTTGACTAATGAGGAAACCTCCTCCACACAAGCCCCCTTGATATACAGTGGGGCAAGTTCGTCTCTGTGCTTCCAGAAATCCAGCACCATCTCTTTTGTCTTGCTAGTGTTTAAATGTAAGTTGCTTTTTAAACACTATGTGGTAGCTTCTGGACTTCTTCCCCGTATTTATAATTTTATAGAAAAGAGCTCAAGATGTTCATGCATATCCACACCATGATTCAAGTACAAAAAGTGTATCACCACCATCAGCTTCCTGTTAAGAACTTTACAAAGCACAACCTTATTACAGTGCTTTACTACAAATTCTACCAAATGCCATTCTGAATAGTCACTCTCTGAATAGCAATAGCACTTAGACTTATATACCACTTCACAGTGCTTTCCAGCATTCTCTAAGCAGTTTATAGAGTCAGCATATTGCTCCCAACAATCTGGATCCTCATTTTACTGATCTTGGAAGGATGGAAGCTGAATCAACCGTGAGCCAGTCAGGATTGAACTTCTGATAGTGGAAGGTACAATTAGCCTGCAATACAGCATTCCAACCACTGCGCCACCAGAGCTCTTGAAAATGCTTGATTCTTTGGCCATCATTTTCTGACTTTCATCTACCTGCATCTTACCTGTTCTCTGCAATCCTCTCACATTCATCCTTGGCAGAGGACATGTCAGCTTCTAGTTTCTGGATGACTATTTCAATCTCCTTGTCTCTTTCTTTCCGGACTTCTTCTCTTAGCTCCCGTTCTCGAGTTAGCAACCAGGTCTCCTAAAGTGAACACAAAAAAGCGCCCCCCCTTTTGTTAAAATAGCCTTCTGGTGAAAAGCATTCTCCTTTGACAAAGGTACAACTGGAATTCAAGCAAGACAGATATCAACCAAATTATGTATGTCCCCAAGCTTCTGCCAGCACCTTTGATGGGTTATGTTGCCTTACTTCAATGCTTCCACAATCCCCTATAAAATCCTCTGAAATGGCAGACACTGCTTAAGGGCAAAGAAGTAGAAATAGTCACCAAGTTATATTTATGCTGACTCAAACCTTCTGATTTAAGCCAAAAAGGAGAGATGAGTTGTTTTCTTGTGAGTAAGCATCAATTTGTGCCAGTACAGCTTTATTTTTCAGAACTTATATTTGAAAGAAAGACTAAATCAATTCACATCCTGCTGATGTAGCCACATCTGGTTGCTTCAGTAAAACACTTTGTTTAGGATTATCTTTGAGGTATCCTGTCGCTTACATGTTGAAGTTGAATACATTGTATGAATTTAATATCTAAAATATTCTTGCCCTTTCTCCTTTCCTCAGTCCAAAAGAAAAAGCAATTTCCTTTTCTTCTTTCTGTTTTCCCTTTTTCCTTTCTCCAAAAATGCAAAGCCAACTTCCACATACATTTTTTTTCAATAACTCCTATTCCTTTCAATTAATCTTCAATAAACCAAATAAGGTCTTCTCAGTGTATCTTTTCAAAGGGTTTTTGTGTGTGCACCACAAATCCAATCTCTGCAAGGCCTCTTAAAACTTGCATTCAACATTTATCCCAAGCACTTTTCCTTGGGAATTATTTCCAAATCTGCTTTTAGGTCACTCCTATTCTTCCTATCTCACCCATCCACCCCGCCCCCAAATCCTGCAATTTTTACCTTTGCTATTTTTTTTGTGTTATAATTCTTTCCTTTCCAAAAACAGTATTGAAAGAAATGATATATGCGTACTGTAGTATTCTCTCAGATAAAAATAGTGTTTTCATTGGCTCTTACTGTATTACAGTAGTCCTTGACTCATGACCATATATTTAGTGACCATTCAAAGTTACAATGACACTGACATGACCATTTTCACATTTACGACCATTGTAACATCCCCACATGATCAAAATTGGGAGGCTTGGCAACTGGTATATGTTTTTAAGTTTGCCAGGGTCATTGGATTACCTTTTGTGACCGTCAAGAGTCAATGGGGAAGCCAAATTCACTTAACCATGTTACTAACTTAACAATTGCAGTGATTCACTTTCCGTGGTAAAAAAGGTTGCAAAATGGGACAAAACTCACTTAACAACTGTCTTGCTTAACAACAGAAATGTTGGACACAATTGTGGTCATAGGTCAAGGACTACCTGTACTGCCTCTTCATGTTTATTGTATACTATGTAACTGTTTTCTAATCAGTATGATTTATGATTCCAAGTCCCCGATACACGTATTTTGAACTTGTTTATCACACTTCTGTGAAATCAAACTGTCCACTTAGGTAGCAACACTGATTGACAATCCATTTCACATGCTGTTGTGCAAATGGAATAGACAACAGGTGGAAAGCAGAGGCAGTTAGCAAAACATCCCCAATAAAGGAGTGGTTCTGCAGGTGGTGACCACAGACCACTTCTCAGTTCCTATGCTTTCTGGCTGATGGTTTGGTCACTTTTGAATGCTGGCAGGGCTTCCACTTGAGTGGTAGCATGAGACGGAGTCTACAACCCACACAAGTGGCTCAGGTAGTGCAGCTCATCCGGGATGGCACATCAATACGAGCTGTGGCAAGAAGGTTTGCTGTGTCTATCAGTGTCGTGTCCAGAGCACGGAGGCGCCACCAGGAGACAGGCCAGTACATCAGGAGACGTGGAGGAGGCCATAGGAGGGCAAAACCCCAGCATCAGGACCGCTACCTCCGCCTTTGTGCAAGGAGGGACAGGAGGAGCACTGCCAGAGCCCTGCAAAATGACCTCCAGCGGGCCACAAATGTGCATGTGGTTGCTCAAACGGTCAGAAACAGACTCCATGAGGGTGGTATGAGGGCCTGACATCCACAGGTGGGGGTTGTGCTTACAGCCCAACACTGTGCAGGATGTTTGGCATTTACCAGAGAACACCAAGATTGGCAAATTTGCCACTGGTGCCCTTGCTCTTCACAGATGAAAGCAGGTTCACACTGAGCACATGTGACAGACGTGAGAGGGTCTGGAAATGCCATGGAGAACATTCTGCTGCATGAAACATCCTCCAGCATGACCGGTTTGGCAGTGGGTCAGTAATGGTATGGGGTGGCATTTCTTTAGGGGGCCGCACAGCCCTCCATGTGCTCACCTGAGGTAGCCTAATTGCCATTAGGTACCGAGATGAGATCCTCAGACCCCTTGTGAGACCATATGCTGGTGCGGTTGGCCCTGGGTTCCTCCTAATACAAGACAATGCTGGACCTCATGTGGCTGGAGTGTCTCAGCAGTTCCTGCAAGACGAAGGCATTGATGTTGTGGACTGGCCCGTCCGTTCCCCAGACCTGAATCCAATTGAGCACATCTGGGACATCATGTTTCGCTCCATCCACCAACGCCACATTGCACCACAGACTGTCCATGAGTTGGGGGATGCTTTAGTCCAGGTGTGGGAGGAGATCCCTCAGGTGACCATCCGCCACCTCATCAGGAGCATGCCCAGGCGTTGTAGGGAGGTCATACTGGCACTTGGAGGCGACACACATTACTGAGGCTCATTTTGACTTGTTTTAAGGACATTACATCAAAATTGAATCAGCCTGTAGTATTTTTTTCCACTTTAATTTTGAGTGTAACTCCAAATCCAGACCTCCATGGGTTACTATATTTGATTTCCATTGATAATTTTTGTGTGATTGTATTGTCAACACATTCAACTATGTAATGAATAAAGTATTTAATAAGAATATTTCATTCATTCAGATCTAGGATGTCTTATTTTTGTGTCCCCTTTATTTTTTAAAGCAGTGTGTATCTATATGTCTGTCTGTCTGTCTGTCTGTCTGTCTGTCTGTCTGTCTGTCTGTCTGTCTGTCTGTCTGTCT
>BLBF01000033.1:15174448-15264991 GCA_015471245.1 Laticauda colubrina
ATAGATAGATAGATAGATAGATAGATAGATAGATAGATAGATAGATAGATAGATAGATAGATAGATATCTTGTTGGGAATATTCTGTCAACTCAGGAAAGGTCCCCTGAACCACTGATGGATCATGAGTGTGTCGCTTAGGAAAAGAAGCTATAAATATTACCTCTTTTTTCAGGTAACTGGCCTCCCAGGCCTGCTTCTCCATATCCAGTTGCATCTTCAAGGTCTGTATTTCTACCTTGAGGAGGAAGAAAAAAAGTATAAAGAAATGGACCAGAAAGAAACAGACCTGCCTCTTTCCAATCTCCAGTACACAAAACTTACACTAAGGGATCCAAGTTGTAAGTCTGAAGAGGATGTTATCAGATTATTCACTAAAGGGGCATTTAGTGAATTGGGCTCATTCTGCAACAGTCATGAATCTAATAGTCTTAGTCTGTAGCTACGTGGGAGCAGATACCTGCTTCTTAAGCTAGATAGACATGACACTGATGTATGAGGGAGAGAACAGGACAGGACAGAATAGAATACTTTATTGGCCAAGTGTGATTGGACACACAAAGAATTTGTCTTGGTGCAAATACTCTCAGTATACATAAAAGAAACATTTGTCAGGAGTCAACAGTCATAAGGTATGACAATGATAGTAATAGGGTACAATAAGCAATCAATCATACTAGGAAACAGTCAATATAAATTGTAAGTATACAAGTGACAAAATTACAGTCATACAAACACAAGTGGAAGGGGATGGGTGATAAGGAGTGATGAGAAGATTGAGGGAATTATTTGTTCAGCAGAGTGATGGCTTTCGGGGAAAAAACTGTTCTTGTGTCTAGTTGTTCTGGTGTGCAGTGCTCTATAGCATCGTTTTGAGGGAAGGAGTTGAAAGAGTTTATGTCCGGGATGTGAGGGGTCTGTAAATATTTTCACAGAGAGAGAGGGAGAGAGAAAGACACCACATTTACAGTTTCTGAACTCTTGTGCTGGTTAGTTGGAAAGAATAAGTGAAAATAAACCAAAGGAAGAAAGAGAGTGATCTCTCGCTCTAACGTCAAACGGCTTAAAGCTGTATCTCCAGCTTCACCTTTCTAGTTTCATAGTCTTCAAAGTTGCATGATCAAACTGACCAGATAATATGCCACTCCATATGTAGCCTCTCAAGCTGCAATTCCCTCCCTCAAGGAGAAAAGGGCTGGAGCACTTTGTGAAAAAAAAAAAAAAACCAGCCAAAACCTCAAACCAATTAATCTGGATTCAAATTTCAATTACAGATCATGAAAACAGTTTCCTGTGGCCTACACTAACATGTGAATTATGTTATTCACCACCCCCCACCAAAAAAAAGCTTGATATGATCTAATTCTATCTTGCTTGTCTTACCCAATCTATCTGCACTCTCAGAGCCACAGATAGGAAAATAATCCCAGGTTACATAACCTTTCTGAATAACACATTACTTCAGAGAGCAGCCCTACATGACCAACGAGACCTCAGGATACTGTGAAAAAACAACCACTCAGATGATCAGCTATAAATGACACAAACTAGAGGTTAAACTAGAACCTTGAAAGGCAGAAAACAAAAAAAATCTACACACAAACAAACAAGCATTGCATTGATGTGCAATAAAGGTAACGACAGATATTAAAAAGGGGGGCCAGCCTGCTCAAATAACATTTTTTTCAAAGTTCTCACAGCTTTGTGTCTGCTCAGGGCCAAAAAAGGCTGTGTGACTCCAATTTACCTCAAATTCTAGCAATGAAGAGGATAGCAAAATTATGTAGAAAGTCTAGAAATAACAGACCTGATGACGTCGCTCCTGTTCTTCCTTTCCTTTCTCATATTCTTCCTTTAAAGTCTTGGTAACAATTGAATTATTCTCTTCCAACTGCCTTCGCAAATCCTCCAGTTCAGCTCTTTGCCTGGGAATCAGAGATGAATGCCACAGAACAGGACTGTTCAAATTCAGGCACCAGTGCATCCATTTCCCAGAGTCTTAAACTGGCTCCCACCAACTCTCTAAAGTTATTAATTGGAATATTTCCCATACACTGGAAGTAATCAAGTTAACGGTATTATTTTAATTTAATCTGTTTCTAATAAAATATTGCTTATGCATTAGCCACTTGGTATGTAGCTTCAAGCATGCTAGAATAACTGCAGCCTTTAGACTGAAAAAAATGCTACATACAATGTGGTGGAAAAAAACCAACTCTTGAAACAGGCAATAAAATTCTGTAGTACTGCCACATGAATTGGTCATTTGCAAATTCTCCAGGCACCCATACTAAGGAAGAAGATGTATGTGGGAACAATATATGTGCTTTTAGCTTTGGGATTTCAAGTTGTTGCAGTTCTTTTTCCTGAACACTGCCTTGTTGATGCAAATGGTCAATACCTACTTGCTTAGCATACCCCACCAGTTCTGAACCCAACACGCCTTCTCTCACCTGGCAGCCTGTTGGTTTAGTCTCTCCTTCTCCTCAGCCACTTCATTGTAGAGCCGGCGCCGTTGTTGCTGTAGAGACTGCTCCTCCTGCTCCAGCTGCTTCTCATACCTGTTCAGAGGGAGCCTTTCAAAGGAAGTCTTAGCAATATATCAATATCCTTGGCTTGACCCAACATTATAGGAAACATAAAGCCAAAGATTTCCTCAAGTGGGAGAAAAATGTAATACTTTTGAGGAATGCAAAATCATTATTTAAAAATACCCAAAGACTACAAACAGGAGAAACCAAATTCCTCATAGGAGATATGGAAGTTGTAAAATGGAAAAGCCCCACAACAGAGAGGATAGAATAAACTGGCATAAAGGCTCAATTACAAATACATAAGCCAGCACATTAAACATATTTCAGAGAATGGTACCCAAACCACACTGTTTTCCTATTACTTTCCTCCTACAGTACTGCATTAGGTACCTGTTTAAGCCCTCTGATGTCAGCAGTTAGCAGTCAATACTGCACTATATTCCTGTTTCTAAATCAAGAAAACAAACAAAACTTTATGATGCCTCTCTATGGGCATATGAACTCTCCTATCTCTCCGTTCTGCCTTGAGAAAGCCAAGGACACACACTCAATGTTTTCAAGCAAATCCTGATGTTATTTGTTCACAAATTTGCAGGACTGCTACCTTTTCTAATTGAATGCACAAAGTCATCTTGTTATCAGATATGAATGCACATTCTGAGCCTCACTTCCTTCTAGACCAGTGCCACATCAGGATTGTGTTTGTCTCGGAGGAGGATGGGGACATGGCCAGCTTGATGTCACTCATGTCGGGGATGCCTGTGGGGGCCAGAGCCCTCTGCCAGGGAAAACTCTGTTTTTGCTGGCAGAGGCAATGCGAGGTAGTCCTTTGCTGTTTCTAGGGCAGTCCTGTGGGCCAGATCCAAGCACCCCGCAGCCTGGATCCAGCCCGTGGGCCTTGAATTTGACACCCCTGTTATAGGCCACCATTGTGTTCCTTCCCTAAACAATATTATACAAGTTTTTCCTCCTCCTATTGTCCCCCCACTGATTAATTTTGCCCCCTTTTCTCCCTGTAATAGCCACATCTGTAATAGCCTTTTCCAGATTCTCATTCTCCTGCTGGACATCTTCCTACTTGCTCCTCCCTTCATACCGCTGCCTTGCCAGTTCTCTCTCTCGCTGCCCCTGCTCCTCCTTCTCGTGCTCCAGCGTCTCTCTCAGTTCTTCTGTCTGGCGAATGTAGCGCTGAGCTGCACGCTCATCCGACTGCAGTAGTTCTACTTCATGCAGAGATTTCAACTTTTTGATCTCTAGCTTGTGTTTAGCAATGAGCTTCTGGATTTCAGGCTCCAGGCCTGAATGGAGAAGAAAGCAAATGGGAGGTTATGGACTACAAATGCTTGCGTGAAAGCAAAAATTTCCACTCTGTACACTCGTCTCTCCTTCCTGCAGATGCAGTTGTTATAATAATCAAAGATGACAAAAGCTGAATGGAGCTACTAAAATGTATTAAAAGCAATGTACAGTCCTGACTTATAGCACATAAACATCACATTACTAGGAGGCAAGCTGAATTGGAATGAAATTGTGTCTTTACCATTAGTAAAATAGAGCAGAGGGCATATAATGTACATGTCTGACTACATTTAATGAAAAAGAACTACTGTAAATTGTCACCCTGCCATAACTAGTGATAAAAATGTTGCCATTTCAAATCATATTTGCCTTTAATAATGAACTCTTTTTTAAAAAATAAAAAAGACAGTTCAGATATTGAAGCCAAAGCAAAGAAAGGGAACCAGGAAGAATAATTAGACTTACAATCCTACAAGGTCAAAGCAAAGACAGCATGCTTATGAAATAGTTCTACCTGGGGGAAGTTCCAGTAAAATGTCTGCTATTGGGACAAGAATCTGAGCAAATAACAAAAGCTCAACAGTACCTTTAACAGTGATCTCTTTGATCTTCTTGGTCTTTTCATCAATCCATTTCTCTCGGCGGATTTTTTCTGTGGCAGTCATCAGTTGTTTCAGCTTCTTTATTTCCTTCATGTGAATTAAAAAAGAGAAAAAAGCAAGATGTATATCAGATTTTCATTAAATTTCATCCTGCATCTATCAAAGAAGAAAGCAATTCTTCAATAAATCTGTAATGCATCAGAATTGCTTTCAAAGAGGAGAATTTTTTGCAAGAATCCAGTGAGATTCTTTTCAAGTTCAACTGAACTTCCTGGAATTTTCTGAAATTGAATTTCAAGGCATGCAGTGCACGAGTTGACATTACTTACAAATAATTCACTATAGAACCCTAACCCAAACACAACTCACAACAGATACAGGAGGCTTATGTAGTAATAGTACTTAGACTTATATACTGCTTCACAGTGTTTTATAACCCTCTCTAAGCAGTTTACAGAATCAGCATATTGCCACCAACAATCTGGGCCCTCATTTTACTGACCTTGGAAGAATGGTACTTTATATTATTTGTGTATGTCGCTCTGTGTGTAATTTATATACTTATTTATATAACAACATATGCATCCATATAATAAATAAAAATTTGATTTATTCATTCATTTTATTTATTTAAAATAAATTTATTTAAAATAAAAACCTAATTCAGGATATCATTTTTTTTAATGCCACATTAATGTTTTTGTCTTCAGCTCTAATTTTAAAAGGCAAATTTTGATTCTAAATAACAATTAAAATGTTTTAGCTTGAAATTTATATACACAAAATGTTTAAACAACAGAACTTCTTGTAAATCTCCTTTCTCCATTGCAATAGTGTGGGCCAAGAAAATTAAAAGAACCTAAGCTTTTCATTCCTAAAATTTGGGAGACAAAGAACACTGAACAAACCACAGCAGCCTCAAATTATTGCACAAGTCTTTTATTTGTAAAGGTCAATCTATTTGGAGCTCTGGAAAAGATCAAGAGTGATCTGCCATCACTCTGGAGAAAATCTAATGTTAATCAATGTTCAGATTAGGAGCAAGATAGGAAAATGAAGCTCTATTATCTTGCAGACTAACCTTAAAAACCAAAGAAAATTTTATTTTTTTAAACCAAAGCTAAGGAAAATGGGACATTTCTGAAGAGATCGGAATATGTCAAATTCAGTGCAACTGTTTTTTTTTCTCAAGAGCTGTTTTGGAAAAGAATGTGATATTCCAGCAGCATTAAATGACAGGCATGTGGGCAAAGGGAAGGGGCACACATAAGGAATTTTAATGTATTTTCCTATCAGTTTATCAGTTCTTTTTGAGACTGATAAAGAAATAGACGGATCTTCTTTGTAAATAATTATTAGATCAGGTCAGCTAATAAGATAATATTGCCATTAGGTAGATAAGAAAGTACAACAACAGGCAAAACTAAGAATGTCTGTCAACAGACAAGATACCTCTGCCTTTAACATTACTGTGGTAGTAACAATAAATGTTAGTTTGACAGCAAATGGTTAACAGCAAATCTGACAGTGATCGATTCCAATACTCCATTCCCTAACTACTAACTCCTTGGAGTCCAAGATCAGGCCCAATTATTGCACTCTTGAAATCTAGACTTAGAAAAATCTAATGTCAAGAATTGTTAACTGAAGCCCCTTCCCAGCCCAACAATTCTAGGCTTGGTCCCTCCCATCCCCAGACCTTGGTAAGATAAGATACTGCTTTCAACTCCTCCCACCTGCTTATCTGAGCCCTTTAGGCTGCCCTGCACTTGTGGAGTGGCATGCAGCTGCAGAATGTATAGCACTGAGGCTATAAGAAGCTCCTGAGCCACCACACAGTGTGAAGCCCCAGCTATATGCCCCAGGAAGTTCAAACAGCATGATGCAAAGCCAATGTTCCAGAAAGCCCGAAGAGTCAGTGCAAAGCTTCAGTATCTTGGAAAGCCTCAACAGCATGGCACAAAGCCACAGCCATCCCTGGAAACCACCCCAGCAGCACAACACAAAATCCTAGCCTCCCCAGGAAGCCTTAGCTATCCTCACTGCCTGGTGCTCTGAGAACCCTGCAGCCCTGCAGTTGGCTATCCCAGCTGATGTTTGCCATCTTCATGTTCCCGATGATGAAGTGTGTCTGCCCTGGCCCTTCACAAGGCAGCTGCTGGCCACACTGGCCATCTTCTCCAAAACCTCAGAAAGAAATTGGCATGCCCAACCTTGAGAAGAAAACCTTGTGAGGACAGCAGCTACCTTGTGAAGGGCAAAAGCAGGGCATCTTCAGGAGCAAGATGGCAAAAATCAGCTAGGGTCAGCAAGAGTCAAGGAGTGCTGGAGGCAAAAAGGGCATAGATGGGGGAAGACAGATGAGTTGCACCACCTCTGCAGCTCTAAATATGGATGGGCTGCCAAACACTCACAGCACAGTGTCCCAAACACCACATCACAATCACACTACAGAGTATTTAAAAATTAAAATAATTAAATAATAATTAAAAACCTAGTCTAAAACCTATCTGAAACATATAGTAAGTTAGATAGTTTAAAAATGCCACTGTATACATAAGAGCTAAATCACATATGCATTGTTTGATTCAAGACAATTATTGCCTTGGAAAAGAAACTGTTTCTCAGTCTAGTCCTCATTTTAAGACACCTATAACGCCTCCCCTGGTGGTAACAGTTCAAAGTATGAATGTCCAGGATGAGAATGGTCTGTAAGATTTTCTATGCTCTAGAGAGGAGTCTGGTCTTCTCAATCTCTTCCAAAGAAGAAAGAGAGCAACCAATGATTTTTTTGTGCTGTGTTTATAACTCTCTGGAGCATCTTCTTATCCATTACAGAGCATCCAGCATACCACTGTTACACAGTATGCCAAAAGGCTCTCGATGGTAGAACAGTAAAAAATAACCAGCAACTTCTCACCCCAGACCATTCTTTTTCAGCAGCCTCAGGAAGTGTAGGTGCTGTTGGGCCTTCTTTGCAGTGGCCATAGTGTGGACTGACCAAGTAAGATGTAATATGAGTTATATGAGATATAACTCATATAAGAAATATGAGTTCCTAGAAATTTAAAACTATGAACTCTTTCCACACAGTCTCCATTGATATATAGTGGGAGATGCTCTGCTTTGCATTTTCTGAGGTCTATAATCAATTCTTTGGTCTTCTTGATGTTCAGGGTGAGGTTATGACTCTTGCACCACAAGACCAGTCTGAGAACCTCTGACCTATGGGCATCTTGTCTCCTCCTGATATGAGTCCCACCAACGTGGTGTTGTCTACAAATTTTATTATCGAGTTAGTGGGACAAGAGGGAGTGCAGTCGTAGGTGTAGAGTGAATACAAAAGGGGGCTCAGCACACAATTCTGTGGAGAGCCAGTGCTGAGAGCAAGAATGGAGGAAAAATAGCTGCCAATCCTAACAGTTTGGGGTCTGCTAGTAAGAAAGTCCTTTTTCCAACAGCAGATGTGAGAGGAGAGGCCCATTTCTAGCAACTTCTTAATCAGTATATCTGGAATGATGGTATTAAAAGCTGAGCTGTAATTAACTAAAAGCATCCTTACATAGCTCCCACTATGCTCCAGATGTTTCAGTGCAACGTGGAGAGCCATGGCAATAGCATCCTCCATGGATCTGTTATTCCGATAGGCAAACTGGTATGGGTCAAGGTTTGATGGGAGGCAATCCTGCATATATTTTAAGACCAGTCTTTCAAAACACTTCATAATTATGGGTGTGAGAGCTACTGGTCATAGCCATTTAAAGTATCAGGAGAGGGCTTTTTGGGAACTGGAAGAATAATTGAAGTTTTGAGACAAGATGGAACAATGGCTTGTTAAAGGTTAAAAATATTTGTAAACACACCTGCGAGCTGGTCAGCACATGCTTTGAGTACCTTCCCAGGGTATCCCATCAGGGCCAGCAGCCTTTTTCACATTCACTGTTCTAAGCACCTGCTTCACATCATATTCTTGTATTGTGAACAGTTGAGTACTGGTGGTTTGTAGAGGCAGTGTGTTCGAAGACCGATTCAATTTGAATCGAGCAAAGAAGCAGTTCAATTCTTCTGCCAGTGATGCATCCTTTTTGATTGATATGGGGTTGCTGCCCCTGTAATTAGTGATGTGTTTAATTCCCTGCCAAGCCCATCGTGGATCATTATTTGTGAGGTAGTCCTCAATCTTCCTTTTATAGTCCTTTTTTGCCTCCTTGATGCCCTGTCTCAGTTGCGCTCTTGCCTTGTTATACCAAACCCTGTCCTCAGACCTGAATGCCATATCATGTGTCTTGGGAAGTAATTGCACGTCCTTGTTCATCCAGGGCTTCTGGTTTGGAAAAATCGGATGCACTTATTCACAGTAACCATATCCACACAGGTCAAGATGTAAAATAGTACAGTTTTTGTAAATTCCTCCGAATCCTCTTGTTCAAATTAATTCCAATTAGTATTTGAGAAACAGGCGTGCAGCTGATCAAATACTCCCTCTGGCCAGATCTTGATGAGTTTGATTTCAGGCTGTTTTCCTTCTGAGGGGGGTGTATGCTGGTATAAGGAACAGTGATAAATGATGTGAAAGTCCCAGATGTGGAAGGGACACCTTCACTGGTTGTTCCCCAACTGGCACAGCTACATTTTAGGTCCTTACGAAAGGATAGGAGAGTTGAGGCCAACCTCACATTGGGGGACAAGATGTTCCATAGGGTAGGAGCAACAGCAGAGAAGGCCCTCCTCCTGGACTCCATCAGCCGGAACAATCAGACTGATGGGATCCGCATCATGCCTCCTCTGCTGGCATGGATGGAATGGGTCAAATAACTGGACCCATGCCATGAAAATAATATGTATAAACTACCTCCACATCCATACACTGAAATTCAAAAACAGGTGGGTACATGACGCTGGATCTATCTACTTTCCTACCCCAATTAAAACAATGTGCATGTAAATAATAATAAATTGCTAAAGCATTTAGGAAAAGTTGCTTCTGCTTCATAAACACCAGAGCCTGTTTGGCTGGGTACTAGGTATGGAAGCTGAAGAGGGCATCATTATCAAAGTCAAGGAATAGCACTTTGCACCAAATTGCAATATTTGCCATACCTATACTCCAAGAGAGATATAGGCATAGCACCCTCAAAGAAATTCATGAAAAATCACATTTAAAGGACCCAGACCAGCAAAAAGGACAAAGGCTGAAGCATGCACAAAGTTTACCTCACAGAGGGGGCCCAGAGTACGCCAGACCTAAACAGAAAGAGGAGAGATGAGAGAAATGGAGAAATGGAAGAAGTGTGAAATAAGAGAGCTGGGGGGGGGGGCGACAAGCAAGGATACAGCTTAGGCAGAGTGCAGATTACTTCTTAGCATAGGGATCAAACTTATTGACCAGAGGAAAGAGCTAACATTTTGGGAATATTGCATCTGTCCAAAGTGCTTTTCAAGGGAGGAATAATCCTAATGGACCTCTAAAATGTTTGAAAAAAAAAACATTTATCACCCTTCTTAGAACCTGTTAGGTTGCTTGGCCCAAATTAATATTTATAGCAAGTCCTAGCTGAAGTTGTCTTACTGTGAATAATTAAGTCACAAAAGACATTCATTCATTCATTCTGTCTATCAATCATCTATCCATCCATCCATCCATCTCAATCTTGGCAACCTTAAGATTCATGGATTTGAATTTCTGGGAGTTGAAAGCTACATATCTTAAAGTTAACGAAGTTGAGAAACATTGAGAGACAACAGAAGAAAAATCATAATGATATAAAAGATAGTAATGAGAAAACTGCTCAAAATACAAAGATTCAGGTGGCTTACAACATTATCTTGGCTGATGTTCTCCAGGGGGGATCGAACACTGGTTTCTTTGCATTGTGCAAATTTCAGTCCAACTTAAGTCCAGTCGTATGTTTTATCTAGTTGCTCTGTAGCTCCCCCAACCCTTATACCAATGTCATTTCCTCACCAACTCATGCTGCTCTTGCATCTGGGCAATTTTCTTTGTATATTTCTGATCCACAAGCTTCAGTTCAGATACCACTGCTTCACATTTCTGATTCAGAGCTCTTTTGTCATCAATGAGCTGTAGAGATGGGTGCAAGATAGTATTACTAACAGAACATTGTTTGTACTAATGCGTCATATTAGCTAGCTACAGAAAGTACTTGGGATCAAGCTACCATCTTATTCAGGTAGAATATACAAAAACCCCCCCCCCAACTGAGTATTTCAACTTCGAATGCTAACTGTTAGCCGATACCCATGGAAATTTCTGAAGAGATATGCCAGCAATACAAGTGATGTTAGATAGAGGCTGAAAGATAGGGAAGCAGTATATTGATATTCCCAAGCCCTATAAGGAAAGGAAAGGAAAAGGAAAAGATTACCTGGTCAATGAAGGCCAGGTGCCGTTGGATTGCACCTTCATACTGCTCCCTCTGCATAGTCAGTTGGTGAGTCAGCTCTTTCTGTACATCTTTAACATGCTGCCCAGTTAACTCCTGCTGTTGAGCCTGTCAGGACAAAGTGCAAAACCACTTAGGGAAATGTCAAAGTTATGCTATCTGGTCATTCAGCCAGCAAAAAAAAAAAAAAGAGGAAGAGAGGACATGTAAATATAGCCATTGGGATTCCTAAGTGGATCATTTGCTGATACAGATTGTTCATGACCAACAACACTGCTGAAACCTGAAAAGGCAGATATACACTGCCTCTTTGGCAGTTCAGATTTTAATTTTGTGCATCCTTCCACACAGCAGAGGTAAAAGACTGGTTTGTGTACCACAGACTCCCCCCCCCCTCCTTCCTGTAGCATATACAGACCTATAAGAATTAGGTTCTGGTCACCCACCAGTGCTCTTTGTAGAAAAGCAACTGCTCTCTTCTTTTCTTCTACTTCCAACTTCAGCTTCTGGATGGAGCTTGTGACTTCTGTGGCAACTGCAGAGACTTGATCCAAGTGGGCAAGCTCTTCTTCTGGCAATAATCCCTAGCAGGTGCGATAAACAGCAAAGGATTAGTCAAACGGAGGTACAACCTCAGCAGTCTCCTTTAAATTAAAAGGAGATTAAAGTGTGCACTAATATATCAGTACTGAAAGCTTTGCTTGTCCTAAGAAACGTCCATCATAAAATTGCCATTTTATATGTGGCAGACATTCATCTGTTGTTGTTCATCAGCATGTTGAAATGTTCATCATTTCCTGAGGCAGATCTAACTATCTGAGGCTTTTGAACTCTTATTTTAAGAAAAGATTATTGGAAGCTATAATGCCAATATCAGCTTAACAGCTTTCAACCTCAAATACTTTTTGTTTCAATCAGCGAAGGCAAATACTCTTTGCTTGAAACAGCCATCTGCCCTTTCCCTACCCCCCAGTCCACCCATCCCCATTGATAAAATTTAAATGTGCCATATTCACCTCTTGCTGTGAAGCTGAGGCAACAGACCTGGGTCGTTCCTGCTCAGATTTTTCCATCTCATCCAAAAAACTCATTATATTCTGAAGTTTTGTTTCTGACAATAATGTTCCTTCTTCCGGGGCTCCCAGTGAGCAGTTCAATTTTCCAAACTTCTCTAGGTTGTCAGTGGTTAGAGAAATTGAATCCAAGTCCTGTATTGCAGGGAAAAAATCTTGGAATCAATAAATGTAGACTATTGTGGTAGTACTAAACAGAATGATTTCAACCTGCAACAGTTATGGGGAAAGGAGAATTGATGTATGGATCCCACTGATTAAAATTTTAATAAGTTTTTTCTTGAGGATGTTTGGAAAACAATTACAAATGTTTGTGTTTGTAAAAAAATATTCCAGTTCACAATTCTCAAGAGTTTGCTCTAAGCAGAATATATAATGTAAACAAGAAGCAATGATTGGTATGTGTTTCTCATTTCCAGAATTTCTTCCCTAAACCACTTTCATGCCAGCCCAAACAAATTCTGCACAATTTCATCTGGAGCTGTAAAAAAGAATCTACAGAGAACAGACAGCACAGTATCTGTCATATTTCAATTACCCCATCTATCCAAGCATATTTGTAATCCTTGGAAAACTTTGATTGATACGGTAGCGGTGGCAGAAATTCTGGATCTGCTTCCAAAAGCTTCAGGGTGTCTAGGAGGTCATGAAAAGTTATTTTGGAATGCATCCTACTGGCTGTGCTCATCATACCATCCAAATCTTCACTGGGCATCTTCCCCGAACTCCCATCCTGGGAAAGAGAGAAAATCCATGTGCATGAAATTTTGTGAAGAATTCTAAACAGACATTATCAGTGTATTTCATTGATATAGGAAGGGGATCATCCATCTCATCTCTAAGGTTTGCAAGATCTGATGATTCCCAACCAATAAAAACATTTAAAGAAATTGGGAATTCTACAAATCATAAGAGAAGAGTAAAAGAAAAAAAGTATTTAGGCTTTCAAGAACATCAGAAGGAGGCAACACCTTTGGCTGTTCTTCAAGTCCTTTGTTTTGTGCTGAGTGACAAAGAGATGCCATTGCAGAAGCTTCTTCTAGATCTATTCCTGCAAAGTGGAAGTTGGCACCTGCAGTAGCAACAAAAAGCATTTGCTTCAGTAAGAATAAGAATTCAGAATTAGTCTGTTTCTCATTTTGAAAGTTGTATAAGTCTTTAAAATGTCAAGTCCAAGTTTGTTTTTGAAATAATTATTCTGGGTTTTCCAAGCAATTTTAAAGTGTAGCGAATCAGCTTTTCACTATGAGGATACATCAGCTGCCCATATTTTTCCATTATCATTATTGCCTGCATGCAAATTAAACGTTTCTGAACTTGCTCCTTATTTTTAGCATGTTATTTGTTGCTGCTCACTGCCTTGTATGACTAAACAATATCATGTTAATGTGGATTTCAATGCTATAGAAATGTTTTGTATTTAAACAGATTCAGTGTGCATACTGAATTTAGATAAACACAGTTCAGGAGATTCCTAGGCCAAATGTTCCAAGATCTCTCATTATTTCTCACCTGCATTGTTGGCTTTGATGATGCTGTTAGCAGGACTGCTTTTTGTCAGAGAACTGGCTTTCTCACTTTTCCTTCTTCTGGCTTTCTTGCCTTCTTTAATTACTGCCATCTCTTCCTCCACCAAACGCTGTGTCTCTAAAGCTTTTTGGGTTCGTTTTTGTTGCAGCTCCTAAAACAAAACACCAACTCACATTTCTGTTCTGTTAGGGCCCACTTCCTCGTCCACCAATAAACATACTTGGCCAACTTTTAACCCAAGACAATCCTGTCTTCTAATGCCCAGAACTAGCAATATCAATAAGCAATTGGCTACCTGGATGGCTGCTCTTCTGGCAAGGCGAGCTTTCTCCTCTCGTATTTTTTTCCTTTCCTCATCTCGTCTCTGCTGCAAATCCAAGATGTTGCCCTCATCTGTGAGCTGCTGATGCTTTTCCTTAAAAACATATAGCACAAGCATTATAAAACTACACAATTGTGATCCTATCTCTAGGACAAAAAAAAAAAAAAAGCCAACTAACTTCCCTAAAATCTAACTAGAACCACATCTCATGCATTTAAAGCTTATGCAAAACAAAACATTTGAAACAAAATATTCTTTCAGCATGTTCAGAAGTTTTTTTATACACTATACACATAAGACAAACCTCTCTTTTGGAAGCTAATAACTGCTCAAGCTGAGCTACACCTTCCTTGTGCCTCTGAGAATGCCGCCGGTACCAGCGCTGGATTGTCACAGCAGCCGAATTGACTTGGTTAACAAATCTAAAACAGAGGGGGGGGGGGAGTCATACAATGTGACTATTGCTTTCCAACTACCATGTCAAGCAAAATAGTTCCTGATGTTAAGAAAAACACAGAAAAACATTCTAGAAAAACAGATCTTGACCACAGGGCTTCTACATTCAAACAAACACTCTTCCCTCCGGTTTTTAGAAATCCAGAACCACTGTTCAAAAATGCACTGTTCTCGGAAGGTGTGAAAATATACCATTTAGTAACTGCACGTAATTTCCTATAAAATAGTACCCAGCCACCCAACATCTCATTTGTATCCAAGCCTCCTAAGATTGGGTTGCAAATATTGATGGTAAAATGGTCCCAAACTTTACAGTGCTTTCTCAGCCCATTTTTCAGCTTTTGGAGTAGTTTCAAGGTTAGAATAGATGCAGTTTTCCTTTGTGTAGCTCTCATACTGTTTATCACCTAATTCCCTTCTAAAGATAAGAAAATTGCCACAAAAGGCCTATTTGGTTGCAATTTAAATAATTTTAAAAGCTGGAATGTAGTGGTTTGCCTTTGGAAGACATCCCACTCCTGTCCCCACTCTTAATCCCCCACCCCAAAAGGCTGAAATATTTCAGATAAGTATTTTCTAGTGAATTCATAGTATAAATGAATGGCTTCTGTCATTCTTCAGAACGCTGGGAGGCCGAGTTGCAACTTTTACTGCACAAAATTTACCTGGTTGCTGTAAAAGAATCAGGCTATTAACTGGAAACTGCCAAATCAGACATGGCAATTAACTAGTGACCTAGTTATATGCCGTCATTTTACTTCCTCTGATTTTTCTGCATAATTTGTTACTTTTTCCTGTCATCTTTCTTCCTGTCAGATTTCTCAGACTTACCGCTCAGCTTCCTCCTCAGACACTTCTTGTATCCTAGTCGGGGGACTGCTACTACTGGTGTTATTGTTCCAAGCCAGGATGTTGCTGCTCGAAAAGTTCTTCTGAGATTTCATGTAACTGCTACTGTCTGGGTCTTCATTAGAGGTAGCTTTGATGATGTTGCTATGGAAAGAAACAATAATACACTACTCAATGGGATCCTATGGAATGCTGCAAATCTCTTCAATTTAGGATGCACTAAAGAATGTTTTCCATTTTTCATATTAGCTTGTACTGAGATTTCTCAGGGATTGCTATCCTTGAGAACTACTTCTACATGCAACATATATACTCTACCAGTTGCTGGGAAATCTCTATTTGCTCACATTTAGTCCAGTGACTGCTGATATGAAACAATGTATTAACAGGGAAAAAGGACTAAAAGTGCAACTTTGTTATTAAACAAAGCATGAGAGTTCAGGAGCTCTGGGTTGGTCTATTTATGCTTTTCTTCTTGAAAACAATCCTTCCCTCCCATCTCCAGCATCTTGCTCATGCATGAAATGTTGAGCAAACTGCTCCTAACTCAAAGTTGTTGTCATAGGAATATACTTACTTGAGTGAAGTCGTAGCTTGATTGGAGCTCTTTGGCACAGATATTTTGTCCGTAGTGGAATAATTGTTATGCACCATAGTGGTGACACAGTTTCCCATGGCACCTTTGTTACTCCTCATAAAGTAGAAAGAAAATGTGTCAGAATGCTTCCAGAATAATTTTTCTTATATATTATCAAAATAGACCAGACATCTGGAGCCTTGCCTGCCATTTAATAACTGTCTCATATTCAATAACAGTCAGATTTTTGGAATCAGCTGCATTCTGGACACTGTCCCAGATGCTGTGTCTCTCAAATAATGAAAACCAAAATGGACTTAAAAAGGATAGAAGTTTTCAAACTTCAGCATTCACAACTCTACCAATAATATACCCCTTTTTTAGATTCCGGCAGTATTTGCTGTTCAGGATCTGATTGTTTCGTGTGTTCCCAGGTTCAATTTATGGCCACTCATTCATACACTCACAGGCCTAGAAAAACACTCAAATCACTTACAACCAAACACTTGGTTATATATACTTTTTCTCACATGTATACCTCCCACAATCCTCTATACTTACCCAGGTCTTTCTACCAGGTTCTGGCTGGAGGGATGGAAGTCTAGATCCAAAGATAACTCCAAGAATGGGCAAGTTTAAGACGCTTAAAGTCCTTGCTTGCTTTGTGGATCAACAAGACTGTCGGCTCTTGTTCTCTTGTTAATTTACAAATCTAGTAACTGATGGTGAAATTTGGGGAGGGGTTTCTCATGTTTTCAGGCTCAACTTCTTTTGTCTAGCTCATGTGACATTTTTCCTTTTGTCTCCTTAACGACTTAGTTCCTCCTTATCTACTTCCCCCAAGGGATCTTTTAAACAAGATTTCTGGCTTTTGTCCAATCTACTTATATGCCTAAGTGCCTGCTTTCATCTTTAGCCTAGTCTCAAAGTATCATCCATATTCAACTATTAAAGTGTTACTATCAAAGCTATGGGAATTTTTCTGCAATGCCAGCACTTTAGCTGAATATCCAGACATTAAACTCTACTACTTACAGGACTTTGCAACTAACAACAACTTTCAGGTACTTCTTACCTATTATTGGCAGTGAAATTAGCTGCAAGGGGTACACAAATTTCTTTCTTCCTCATGCTTCCAGGAGTGCTGGATGAGGCAGGAAATATCCTGGGCTGTTCATCCTGACCAGATAACAAAAAATAAGTATACATGGAAGTAACAGTACAGATCTTTGCTATATATGTTTTAGCAAAAACTCTTAATTCCCTCTCAAGTAAAAAAGTGTTCAATCTCATGAGAGTTTTTACTACAAACCAGTGAAATAAATGTAACAATTTCAAAGCTTTGGAGATAGATGTTACGGTTTTTATCCAACTGAGAGTACTTCAAAATTAACAGTTTGGTGCTGAGCGTGGAAATTTCTGGATAGAGTCATGGGCATGCCTAAATCAGAGCAGAATCAAAGGAACTTCAAAAGCAGAGATAGGAATCAAAAACACCCATACCATAGCCCCTATATAGCTTTTGGGGAATTGCTGTGCTAATGACAGCTAAACCAGACACAAAACAAAGCATAGTAAGATGCTAAAAATGGAAAAAACAGTTTAAATTTTTCTTGTCAACAGGAAACCTTTGGTATGACTCTTCCTGATCCACCAGCACTTAGCTCCATAAAGCCTATGAAAAAGTGATGGCAGAAATCTTTTTGTAGAGTGCGGCTTTCTCACTGCTATTTTTTTTTTTAATGGAGAGTAGTTTGTTTATATTCTTGCCCAGAGGGAAGTGCAAATCTTACTCAACAGCTGCATGTGATAGTCACTTAGGCATATTGTATACATTGCTCATTATTGTGGCATGTGTGATAAGTACATTATAGGGGTATCTTGCATTTTCCCAACAGTCAAATGGCAATGTTCTTGTCCTGAGGGAAATATAATTTTAATACAGCAGATGAGCTAACAATTTGGATTATTATTTTTGCAACAATGAATTTTTGACATAATTAATCTAGACAAATCCTGAATGCATTCAGAGGAATTATCAGGCATAACAACATAAAGCTAAGTTTTGGGGCTGGCTTTGGAAGCTTTTCTCATGAATATGCATGCATTTTAGCCCTTACAAGGATGTTCCAGGTAGTTTTCTTTTCTGGGGAATCTTTGCTCAGACTTGCTAGTTTTTTTCTTCCAGTTGAGCTGCTATTAAACAACGTGAGAAAGTCATCATGGTGATCTGAACTGCTAGAAAAGGAAAATGACAAGATCAATTTTGAATCCTGCAGAAGTCTACACATAGCATTGCTTTGATCTTTTCTGAAAAATATTTTATTCCTATAAACTACTTCAATATTTTATATTCAGTCAAAAGAATACATCCCAAAACAAAGACAATCCACTTTCTCAGATTACTCAAAGGAACAAAAGAGGTTCTAAGACACATTCTAGGCTAGTTTATTTTTCAGTAAGAAAGTGTTTAATGCTTACATGATGGCATCATTCATTTGCTGATTAACCTGCGTTGTACTGTTGGATCTTCGTAAATTGTTCATAGCTCTTGAGGTGGCAAGCCCTGCATCTTCCTGAAAGACAGACAATTTATAACAAAGCAAAGTAGTACACACACCTTGTATTTTATCAAGACAAAAATTCTCTTAATTCTGCCTCATTTCTACCATTCTAGCCTAGTTAACTCCAAATGACAGAACAGCATTGTCTTCAGTAGAAAGATAAGAATTCATTTAAAGGAACTACAGGTTACCAGCTCTTTAAAAAAACTAAAACACCCACTACAGAAAGAATTATACCCATACAACTGCATTTAGCCAAATTATATTTAAAGATGCACATTATATTGTGGAAAATGCCATCTTGTATTTGATTTTATTTGAACATCAGAAGGAGCACCTTTCAGACTATTAATTTAATTAATAGGTTTGGTGAATTACAGCACATTTCATCAGCTATAAGGAATGGTTAAACTGATATAGGATTTTAAATGGGATAAGGAACAAGGAGGGAAGAAGGGAAAGACAGATTGATTATGCAGATGCAAATTACACAAGGCCTATCAATTGTAACAATTGTAAAGTGTTAAACATCCATTGTTTGTTGCACCCTTCAGAGCAATTTCTTGCACAATTATACTGGCTAAGTTTCTTTATTCCCCAAATGGTTTACTCTGGTATTTGTAATGGAGTGTCCTAGAATGCTGAAATGCTCTTAATATTACTTTGCCCTTCTTTGAAGTCCCAATGTCTTACTAGTTGTACTGTTTCCCATTCCCTTGAAAATCTGTTTTGCTGCTGGTAGTTGTTTATATGTAAGCAGTTGGGGCACAGACTCTCTACCCATGGCCCCCTTCTCAGTTTCATTTACCACTGTGATCCTTTTCATTGTCCCTGCTAGCTATAAAAAAGGCAAACTTTTTAAATGTTTATTAATCTAAACTGTATCGTGTAGAGACTGTTTGCTCTTAGAAATATTTTATGATTCCTTTTTTTTGGGGGGGGGGAGGGGATGACCTTCTGATCCGTGTTGAGAATGATTGAGTGTTAGTGTAAAGATTGTATGTTTGGTGGTTTGTTCTAAATGGAAGGCAGAAGCATGTAGGCATTGATAATGGTCTATAGGCTTTCAGTATAAAGTGGTTTTCATGTGCTCATTATGTACTTTGACCATTACATTCAGAAATTGTTACTGCAGATAGACTGAGACTGATGGTGGGAAAAAAATTGTTGAAATCATAATGGAATTTGACTATTTTTTTCCAAGGCCTAGTTAATGAAAACATAACCAATGAATCTCAAGGAAAGTAGAGGTTAAAGGAGGTAGAAGTTGAGAAAGTATTATTTTAGATTGGCCAAAAAGATGTTGGCATATAGTGGAGCTGTGTGTGTAAGTATGAATGGGTGTGAAAGCAAAGTATGCTATGTTGGCATGACTTGAAGTCCCTGTTGGTATATAGTGCCTCAACATCCATGGTAGCTAAAAATATGTCAAGGAAATTACCCATGGAAATCAATCTTTTAGGATGTTGCAGTGTCTCTTATGTAAGCTGGGAGGTTGCTGGCATAAAATTGAAGTCCATGTAACCTGATATTCCAGCATGTAATGGTACAATGTTTGACAAACAACAGCCCAGAGTTGTGTATCAAAGTACAGAGAAAATACTTGGTCTGAGCTCCTGGGGTGCCCTTTTGTAAATATGATCTTGTGTGTCCTCAGTAACTTATTTCATCAGATGACATAATTTTGTCTAATATACTGTCATTTGGATATGAAGATAAAAGTTATTATTTAATATGATTTAATATTATTTTATTATTATTCAATATTCAATATAATGATCTGATCCAGGATTACATCTACCTGGGGGTGTTCATGTTGTGTTATTTTTATGCATCTGGAATTTGGTATAATCTACGGTATTGTGTAGATTGAATTAATGACTAAATGTATTGTTTTGTCTTGAAAGTAAGAAATCATTATGTTTTAAGCAGCAAAAACAATGTTTTTAAAGTTCCCAGGGTTGTATAATTTGGGTAGATTTAGTGAAGCAAAAAGCCTTGCCTCAGAACAGGCTCATCAGCTTGGTCAAGTGGCTGGCAATATAGATTCACAATATTGGCCAAGGCTGGGAAAGAACAGATTATTTATGTAGGATTAATTAGATTGTTCTTGTAGTCAATGGTATTCTTGGTAACCATCTCCAGGTCAACAATTTAAATATTTTTTTTTCACTTTTTTTCAGTATTTGTATTTCATGTCAACTTTGTTTTAATATCTTCTATCTTTGCAAGCATTTATATCATTCTGTAATCCTATTGGAACACTTTTAGTATTGTCTTTGTTTAACCCAATTTGCCTCTACTAGACTCCTATAATTATTCAATATTCCTACGCTAGCTATATATTTTCCCATATTTTCTTTGTTCTTTTTTTTAAAACTATACTTTGTCTTATTTTCCTCCATTTGTCAATTTCCTTGGGTTGGTTGGTTTTTGCTTGTCTCTGGAAATCTATGTTCAGCTGTCATGCTTTCTTCTTGCTATACAATCCTTTCATTCTCTTTCATTCTTTCTTTGACTATCATAACAGCTTGTTCTGAAAATTTCCATTTTGAAATTTTGGAAAATTTCCTCACTGATGGTCATGAGGTGTGCACTATAGTTTCTTCTCTCACATGAACGGCAAATGTTTTAATATAGTAAAAAAAAATGATAGAATGTCACATATCCCTAAAACTCTGCATAATCCCTATCTATCTATTGTTGAGCAGAGAAACAGACTGCATTATAACACTGATGGCTCAAACACATTTATTTCTTCTTGCATGAATTTCCTGTTAGTATCTCACAATTCCAATAAATGACTTTAATAACTTATAGCTAGGTCTGCTCTACCCCCAACCCAATTTACAGGTCTAATTGATTGAATTTGTTAGTACATTGTTGGAATCCAAAATAATACATAACTGGCAAAAAGGCATACATGAATGAAACATTTTCTAAAGAGGGATGATTATTACAAAGAAATACTGCAATTTTGTAGCCTTACTCAAAATTCTCTTGTAATCTCTCATGAATCTGTAGTTTTCTACCAGGCTGATGTTTTCAAAGTGAGTTACAGACTTCTCTCTATGGGAGAGTGGGGTGAGAGAAGGATCTTAAATGCACTTTACTATCTGCTTCTGCTTCAGCACTGAAATTCAGGTGTTTTTTTTTTCACATTAGAAATATTAATTTTGCATTTTCTTTTCATTTCATTGCCAATTTTCTGTCAATAGTGCTTTGCCTCTTGAGGGAGGAGGGGAGGAAGGGGTAACATAAAGATAGATAAACGATTATTAAGCTATTAAGTTTCTGCCCTTGAAAATGTTTGAAAATTAGACTTTTCAGGATTTGGGGCTTTGCCAGTCTCTGAAGGATTGTTCATTTCAAGGAAGATCTGAGGAAAGCACCATTTTCAAAGTGTTTTGTGAGACATGGCCTTCTTGCATATTAACAGAAAAGAGCTATTTCACCTTCTTCTACTTCATAGACCTCCTTCAGCATCCAGTCGAATTTGCAAAAAATAGGAACTTCCCAATGTGCAAAACCCCTGCAGGGAAGCATCTTCTGATTTTGATTGGTGCTGGGGAAAACTAAGCAAAGATTGGAAGGCAATATGCTTTTTCCACATTCTCCAGAATTTCTAAGAGATGCTGAAGCTTCTTTTGCCTTTTGTGAGGTAAGAGGGGAGAGACGAGGGATGTTTCTAGACAATGTGAAGTATTTTGTCAAGGCAACTATTGTTCTTTTTGTTGGCTGTAGATCCCGTTTTTCATTTGGTAGCTCCAAACATTATACAAAGCAAGGTAGTCCCAAAAGTGCTTTTTCAGGAAATAACTGGACTTGTTTTTTCTTTTGAAGATGTTTCGCTTCTTATCTGAAAAACTTCTTCAGCTCTGACAGGATAGTGGGGAATGGAAGGATTTATATTCCTTGCAGACAGCTGGTAGTCTGCATCCTTTTAGAGGGTCACTGAAGCACTTGGAGGTTTATCTGTGTCCTCAGGGTCACATGAGTAGTGCTCCTGGTTCCTGTAGATTGCAATTTTTTCTCTAGAAATTCATTCCTACTCCCACACCATTCAAAGGGTGTTCATCCCAAATTGTACAGTTAAAAGTCTGTAGAGATTCTCAGTCATCCAGGTCATGGTTGTCCCAAAGGTGCCTTATGGGACAACCAAGGCAAGGTACATAGTGCTTTCTTCTTTTTCGCTACAAAAAAACTACCAGTGAGATAGGTGGGGCTGGGACAATGAATCGCTCAAAGTTACATAAAGTTACAGCTTCTGAGGTTGAAAGTGAAGAGAATCTGACAACCTCTTATCTGCTATACCACTACTCCCCCCTCTCCCTCTCTTTCTCTCTCTCTATCTCCAAAAGAATCACAGAGTGCAAAGCTCTTCATCCACATAAATTGAAGACACATTATTACTTTGGACATCAACAGAAGTTAAAGATTACATTTGAACCAAATCTATTCCCTAGGAATGAAATGAATATAAACCATTATTAGAATAATGCTTGTTACCACATCACTACTCACCCGGATATTCGTCTTAGGTTTGTTTTCTGTAATTACAGAAATGGAACGAGCAATGTGTTTGCCTGGGGAGGCACTGCTAGGGCGCTGAAGTACTTGCACAGGCAGCCCTGTAAGAATGAGGTCCACACCATTGATACCATTTCCCTGAAAGGAAGAACTGCTGCCACGGGCACTCTTCATTTTGTATTAGAGAAGCTCTGTAAATAAAGGAAAAATGATGAGTAAACTGATCCATATGTCTTGCTTATTCCATGCGGTTATTATTCCACTATTCCATTATGCCTTGTAATTACTAAAATCTCTTGCCACTGATCATACTGGATGAATCTAATGGGAGTTCGTAAAAAAAAAAAGTGCAGGATGGTAACATCAAATTCTCTCCCTTTGAATTACAGACCATTTGCTAAGCCCATACGGGGAGACCAATTCCAATACCTAAAGGGCAAACTCAATAAAGCATGGGCACTTTCATTGGTTGCTGGAGGCAATTCATCCTTAATTTGTTGCAATACAGCATCAGAAAGTATGATTGGCAAAATGTTTTGTTTTTCTAATTTACAAGGGAAATAGGCATGGATTTTGTATTATTCTTTTTTTCAGACAAAAAATTCTATCAGTGTAATTTTGAGTGGACAAAGATGAAAAAAGAAGGTAATTACCAGAAACAGATTTATTTGTTTTAGTAAAACTTGCAAAATGGAACCTGAATGTTCGAATGTAGAGTCCCCCAGTTTTGTCCTGAAGTTCACTCATCCAATGTTAAACAAAACATCTAGTTCAAAGAAACTAAGCTTTTCTTGTGTCAGAATGCTTAAGATTACATATTAGACAAGTACAGTACAACCTCAGCAGCTATTCCTTCTGCCTGACAGTTCCAAATAATCTACACAATTAAAGGGCACTGACCACCTTTGTGCAAAAACTGCTTTTCAAAAGATAGAGTATCATGCACGTTTTTGTACTGAACACTGAGCTCTCATGCATTAAACCCAAACTGTTGTTTATTTATTACAAGCAATCTGTTCAGACTTTAGAGAGAAGCTATTTATCCCATTTGAGAGTTTAAAAAAGAAATATCAGGAGAAAATTTTTTTCACATTTAATTTTAGCTCTACCACCCCCCTCATTCTTGCCCACCATGTCTTTCTTTAAAATTATTCCCTATGGGAATGATGATCTCAACAGAAAAAAGATTAGTAATAATCTTAAGTAGTTTTGGTTTTTTTAAGTTCAGCTATTCTGGGGGTATGTTTTACATTTTTTGAAAGATATCATGCTTTTAATTCTATTTAGAAATTAAGCTTTTTTCTTAAAGAAAAACTGTCCATCCATAGTAACTAACTGCCCTATGCTTTCAATTATATAAAAGTGTATTCTAAGGAAACTTCAGGTGTTCACTGCAATATGTTAGTGATTGTATTATTGACAATGAAATCCTACCATTATGTTTTAAAAATAGTATTAAAATTACAAATAAGCAAATTACAAATATTCTCTTGCATTTGATATTTGAGGTTCTTTTTACACATTTTATGAGAAAAATATAGAATGAATTTGACATACTATATCATTTATCCAATGTAAAGTGTGTAAAAAGTACCTCAAATATTAAATGCAAGAAAGAATATATTTCACCTACATAGAGAGATTACACTGTTAGAACTGTTTCTTCTTTTAACATATTTGCCACCAGAATATTATTGCCTTCAAACTTTTGAGATGTGTTTCCAAACAAGACAACCTCTTATTTGAAGTTATCAGGTCACATGAGAAATATTTACTGAAATCTGGCTTTGAGACATCCTTGATATTCCACAAATACATATATACATATTGAGCCACCATACATAGGTGAATTCTCTGCAATCTACATTTTTATTATGGTTGTTGGTTCTATGACCCCAATCACATCAAATGTGAAAACCACATATCAGTAAGTATTATCAATTTACTAGATCTAAGCTACAGAAATTATTTGCTACTATATGATGGCCGTCTGGATTTTTGCAACCCACAGATTTTTGAACAAGTGCATAAACTTATGACCAAATTTATGCACCTGACAATGCATACAGGAGCAAGAGTAATGTCTCTTTTTCTCACTCTCAGTTATGTGTTCACTTAGCGATCATATCACTTCCAACTTGGTTGCGAAATGAGGAAACAGCTACATTTAATGTGGCAAAGCATCTAAAGGATGTACTATAAGTGTTATTTTAATTTGGCAGAATGATTTGCACCTGCTGGACACAAAAAATAAAAGCACAGGATTCTTAAAATATTAGCATGCATTTTCCCCCAAGCCTGCCAATATACATATTTAATATACAAATTACTGTAAGCATTCATACAAGTGATTTAAAAAAAAAAAGAGTGGAAGCCAATACTGGACGAAACACAGATTCCTGAGTATTCTAGTCATAAGGACTATCACCTGGCATTAATTTCCAGCTCTTTTGCTGAAAAGCATTGATAGCATTTTAAAAACAAAAATTATCATTGTCCACTTTACCATATGCACGCTGTACTGTATGATGAGGAAAGTTGGGCACAAATAAATAAAAAGCCATCTTTCAAATGTTGGGTCAGGAGGCAAAAGGCATCTCTTTAATATATACGGTCTTTGGGGACACCAACAAAAAAGAAGCTTGAAGCAAGGCTTTCAAACTTTCCGAATTTGTCAGGGAGGCCAGGGAGAACAGATGGGGAAAGCAAGGCAGGACCACCCCCACCCCTTCCCTCTTCTAAGAAGACTTTTTTTTTTGGGGGGGGGGGGGGGAGGAGGGTGTCTAATCCTGGGGAGAGAGCAAAGAAACCTCCTTCCCCCGCATCTTGGGTCCCCTTTAAAAGAACGAGCCCGTGCAAGGGAAGCTCTGCAAAAAGCTTCGCCGGAAGGAGGAGACGACGCTGCAGTAGCCGGGGGATGGGGAGTGGGAACCCACTCCCACAAATGGAGGGACTTGGCTTCCCCTCCATATAATCCCAGACAGAGGGAATTAGGAAGCGAGGAAGAACCTTTTATGTCCTTCACTTTTATTATACGCACCCGCCCCGCCTCTTCACTTTTACCTGAGACAGCCAGCCACGCGTGGTTCCTCTCACCCTCGCCCCGGACGCTTGGCGGGAGGTTCAGGGGATGGAGGGCACCCTTATCTTTCTTCTCGGGCTTTGCCGTGGAAGTGGGGAGAGGGCTCCTCGTTCAGCTCGGAGCCCACGTCCACCAGAGACAGCTCCCCTCCTTCCCCAAGCAAGGAGGCTTCCCGCGCCGAAGGGGAAGGGGGGGTGGGGTTCCTTCCTCTCCCCCACCTCGCCCGCCCCACAAACGAGGAGATTGAAAAGTGGGGGGGGGGCGGCTTCCCGTCGCTGCTGCCAACACCGCAACTCCTTCCTAGCCACAACAAAAAGTGAGAAGGGGGGGGGGGGGGAAGCGCCGCTAGCAACCATCCGCACGCGCACTTGACTCCGGCCGAGCTTCCCGCCCCTCCTCGGTGTTCTTATTGGCCGCCTTTGGGAGACGCGGCCTCCTCATCGGCTAATCTCCGCGTCCTTCAGTTGACAGAGCTAGGTTGACAGAGCAAGGGGAGAGGCGGGGAGCGGGAGGGGGGGAGGAGCAGCGGTGCGAGCCGAAAGCGCGTGCTGAGGAGGAGCCTCCCCCGAAAGACCCGCCCGGAACCCCCCGTCTTTTCTTGGCCGCTTTTCGCTTGCCCAAAAATCTCCGGGCGAGCGTTTGTTTCGGAGACCCGGTTATGGAGTGGGCGGCACGAAGGAGTGGGTCCTCCGCGGTGGTCTTCCATCTCCGCCCCGTCCCCGGCCCCCCTCCTTACTTTAACCGTCGGGGAGAAATATGAGCGCAAACGCACTTCAAAGAAAAACTCCCTCCCCCCCCCCCCTCCCATGTACTGTAATGGAGGGGGGATGGGGCAAAAAAAAAGCAAAACAAAAACCACCCTGCAGGCATGCTGGCGCCTCTTCCCCATCCCCAACTGTCTCCTCGTATTTGAGCGTTGCGCCGAAACTCCGTGGCTCGGTCGTTTTCATGCTGTCGTCGGGATCGAGTAGCTCAACCGGCTTTGCTACCCGTTTTTGCTTCACCCCGGTTGTTTTATTTCGCAATGGACTTAATCGTAATTGCAAACAAAGTGTTGAAGGGCAAGGAAGGAATAAGCCAGTTCTTATTCGAAGGCATTTGCGAGAGCTGCGAATTGTTCCACAGGAACCGGCGTCAGGTAAACATAATCGCCAAACATAAATGGGATCCAAACTGTTCTTTCCAGTTCGAATAGACCAGAGACAACGCTCGTTGCTTTATCTGGTCTGTTTATCTGCTGTTCCGCCAGCCTGACTTCAACCATTTCCTCGAGGGGTTGATATGTTACCCAGTCACAGTTGTGACAGTATCGAGGCTATTCTTTCTTTCTTTTATTTATTTTTGTCAATCGCTTACAAGATAATCGGTATAAGTAAAAACATAGTTATGGATACATGGATACATATAAGAAAAATAAAAAATATATAAAAGAAACAATAGGACAGGGACGGTAGGCACGTTGGTGCACTTATGCAGGCCCCCTACAGGCCTCTTAGGAAAGGGGTGAGATCAATAGTAGACAGTCTAAGGTTAAAGTTTTTGGGGTTTGGGGAAGAAACCACAGAGTCAGGTAGAGTATTCCAGACATTGACCACTCTGTTGCTGAAGTTGTATTTCCTGCAATCAAGTCTGGTGCAATTAACCTTGAGTTTGTATCTGTTGTTTGCTCTTGTGTTGCTATGGTTGAAGCTGAAGTATTCATTGACAGGTAGGACATTGCAATGTATGATTTTATATACTATACTTAGATTGGAATGAAGGCAATGTAGTTCAAGGTTTTCTAGGTCTAGAGTTTCAAGTCTGGTGGCTAAGGTATTCTGCAATGAGTAGAGGAGTGGAGAACTCTTCTTGTGAAATATTTCTGGACTTTCTCAACTTTGTTAATATCAGATACATGATATGGGTTCCAGACTGATGAGCTGTATTCAAGTATAGGTCCAGCAAATGTTTTGTGTGCTCTAGTTAATAGTGTAATATTACCAGAGAAAAAGCTACGTAGGATTAGGTTAACAACTCTTAACGCCTTTTTGGCTATATAGTTACAGTGGGCTCTAGCACTTAGATCATTAGAGATGAGTACTCCAAGATCCTTGACAGAGTTTGGATCATCAACAAGGTCTTGACTATTCAGGCTGCATTTTATTTTCTGAATTTTTTTTGCCAATATGAAGGACAAAGCATTTATTTGTTGAGATTTGAAGTTGCCATTGGTTTGACCATTCTGATACATAGTCAAGGTCTTTTTGAGGGGTAGCAGTATTGTCTGTGGTGTTGAATAGCTTTACATCATCAGCGAAGAAAATGCAGTTGCTCTTGATATGATCACAGAGGTCATTTATGTAGAGTATGAAAAGAGTTGGTCCTAGAACACTGCCTTGGGGGACACCACTGTTGACAGGTAGAGAATTTGATAGGACGCTCCCAATTTTGACCATTTGTTGTCTGTTTGACACAAATACTTCTATCCAGTTATGCAGCTGTCCAGAGATACCATAAGATTTTACTTTTAGGAGTAGTTTGTTGTTGATACATTGACATGTATCAGAATGGTCAAACCAATGGCAACTTCAAATCTCAACAAATAAATGCTTTGTCTTTCATATTGGCAAAAAAAAATCAGAAAATCAAATACAAGCTGAATAGTCAAGACCTTGTTGATGATCCAAACTCTGTCAAGGATCTTGGAGTACTCATCTCTAATGATCTAAGTGCTAAGAGCCCACTGGAACTACATAGCCAAAAAGGCGTTAAGAGTTGTTAACCTGAATCAAAGGCTTTACAGAAGTCTTATGTAGATTGTGTCTATTGTTTTGCCCTGATCTAGTTGTGTAGTCCATATGTTTTTGCAGTGTAAGAGTTGCAGATTACAAGATAGTTTTTTCCTGAAACCAAATTGTTTGTTAGAGAGGAGGTTGTTTGTCTCTAAGTGGAGGATAATGGATTGGTTAATAATTGATTCCATGACTTTACAGGTGATGCAGCATAAGGAGATTGGTCTGTAATTTTCAACTAGGCTGGGGTCTCCCTTTTTGAAGATGGGGATGACCGTGGCTTGTGACCATAGTTTTGGCAAGGAGCTGGTCCTGAAAGATTTTTCAAAGATTATGCTTAGAGATTCTGCTATGGCAGTCGGTGGCTTTTTAAAGAAGTAGGCACATATTTTGTCCGGTCCAATAGATAGAGATGGTTTGAGATTGCGTACTGCTCTTTCAACATTGTCTTCTGTAAAGTCGAAATTTATTTGATCGATTTAATTGTCTGTGGTTCGACTAGGAAATACTGGGCATGATCCATTGATGTTTACAAATAATGAGCCAAAGAATGTGTTAAAGAGGTTGGCTTTAATAATGTCATTGTTGCAGTCTTTACTATTAGGTCCTTTCAGGGGTGGGATGGACCTTGAGTCTCTTAGTTTGTTGTTTATGAAATTCTAGAAAGCGCAGGTGGAATTGGTGCATAGAAGGTTTTCCTCTTGTTTAATGTGATAATTGGTGCATTCAGTTTTTATTTGATGGCATAAATTTTTGTATCAGCTTTTGAAGTTGGCAACGTGACCAGATTTATTTTTCCGCCAAAGTGATTTCTTTTTGGATTGAAGCTTCTTTATTGCTGTGGGTAATTTGTTTTTTCTGGTTTTTGGAGTTGTTATTGGTACATATAGTTTGATGACTCTTTTAACTTCAAGTAAAGATACGTTGTAATGGTCTTCAACAGTATTTCATCCAGTGAATAGAAATTGCCAATCAACGGATGAGAGATCCCTTGATTGGGATCTCATCCCTCATCAAGGGATGAGAGATCGCTGTTTATAATATCATAGTTGCCTTTTTTGAAATTATAATTGGGGATTCTGTCATTGTGATGATTTTTGTGTGGACGTATGTTGAGACAAAAGTCAATCATGTTGTGGTCACTGTTGGAAAAGGGTTTTTTATTTTGTATTCCGTAAACTGAATTCAAACTATTGCAGAAGATGAAATCAAAGCAGTTGTTAAGTCTAGTGTTGTTGGTTGCTAGTTGTTCTAGTTTCAGATTTGTTACTGCATTGTAGAAGGTTGCATGTGTGGGTTGAGTTATACATTTGTTTAGGGTCCAGTTAATATGAGATAGATTGAAGTCACCAAGAAAGATAAAAGTGTGTGGGCAGGATGCTGCCCATGTTAGTAGTGTATTTAGCTTGTTTGCATGTTCAATGTCATAATTGGGCTCTGTAACATATTAAGAACCAAAATGTGATATTTAAGGACAGTTCACAGATGATAGTCTCAGGAATAGCAAGCTCTTGGATATTTTTTAGATGAAGGGACTTTTTATAGAAGATAGCAACACCACCTCCTCTGTGGATTTCGCGATCTGATCGGTAAACATGATAGTCTCTTACAGTGGTAATGGAGTCAGGGAGAGATTTGTTGAGCCATGTTTCACAGACAAATATGTCAAATTTAGCCATATTTAGTAAGAGGAGAAATTTAGGTATTTTATTTACAAGTTTCTCTTTCTTATTCTCTTTCTCTACACGGCAGTGCATGTGCATCAATGATTGATACTCAACTGTGTTTTGCACACATTCACACACACACAGAGAGAGACACACAAATCCTCAACAAAGAAACTATCTCAACAGCCAATGCAACCATCCATGCTGGAAATAAAAACATGTCATTTGTTTGCAGTAACCATTTGTTCATTAGCCATCAATATGAAGCTGCCTGTAACTAGGATCTAAAATACCAACACATTGTAGTAAGGCTCACAAATAGTAGTTGTAAATATGAAAATACATGATGAAACTGCAGAGCAAAAAAAAAAAAACACCTCACACCAAAAAACCACCAAAAATGATAGGATTTAGGTATAGAAAAATAAAATGTTTTGTAATTTTAATCATATTTATGCTGGGTTACTTTTTACTGAAGTGGCAGATAGAAGTCTGTCAGATCTGGCTATCAGATCTGTGTTGTAAAAATCCAAATGAGCATTACAGCAAAAAGAAAAAAACCACCAAATACTAAAAAGAAATAACCAAGATATATTACATGCGAGAAATATAAATTCACCCCAATTTTAAATAAAGCTATAGATGCAAGATAACATATTTTGATTATAAAAGCGATCCCATAAAATGCCTGTCATCTAAAACTAATTTGGGTAGATCTGTCTTTTCAAGATTGATCTTTCTTTGGTAAATCCATAGTTTCTTTTGTGATGAGCTCTAAAATTTTAGAACATAATTAAAAATGCTTTTAAATACATGTAATAACATTTGTCATTCCATATTTACATCTAAGGCAGTGCTTCCCAAACCTGTGTAAATTATCCCAAATTGGATAAAAGTGGTTTTTCTTGGGTAAAGACACAGGAACCCATTACCCAATCATAACAGGGTGTGGAAGAACAGGCTGCTGAGAAAATTGCAGACACCTGGAATGCTTTCCTCCCCCTCCTATTTGAGCCTTTTGGCCCAGTGTCAACACTGCAAAATTGCTTATGAAAGCTGCAACCTTGAAACAGATTATGGAGGAGGGATGTGTGGGTTTGGAAGAGCCATAGCTATAAAAAGTAGACAAATAAAAGAAATAATTTTCTTCACAGAGATTGAAGGGGGAAAGAAGAGATGCAACCAAGGCCAACCTTGGAAAGGTGCCAGTGGTTTGTCAGCTGTCCATTAATAAAGAAGAAAGTAGCAACAGAAGGAAACCCCAGAGAAGGAGATGGAAGGAATTTAAAAGACAGGCCAGGGTCTATAAGGGTTGAAAAACACTTATATAGTGAAGCAAAATTTTTACTTTTTGTAGAAAAAATTGTGGGAAGATTTTTAATAATTGGTAATAATTACAGATGATTCTTTCTTCTGTTGGAAGAAATATCCTTCTGGGTTCAGTTCCAAGTGGGGAAAAAGACACTGGAAACATGGAGGCTGTTAGGAAAGATGGTTTAATGGTGGACAGCAGGACCCTGTGGCTTGAAGCTCCAAAGAAGGATGATCACATGCTCCAAGGTTAAGGAAAAGAGAAGGGCTGAGATGCTGAAAGTGCCTGGGTTTTATAACCTTTGTTGGGATTTGAATTGGAGCTTGTATTCTGATTGGTTGTCAGACTCCCATGGGGCCATGCAGGGGCAACTCTGTAGGCTGTCCTGAGTTCCAGGCTTGGTTGAGCCTTGCTGGATGATGATGCACTGGAAGGGTTTTTGAGCAATTGCTATAGATTTACCTGGAGATCTTTGTTATGTAAAGTATTCTAGGCCTTAATGGCCCACCCATTAACAAAGGTGGGGGTGAGTTTCTACTTCTGAGGTGAGTTTCTGCTTGAGTTTCTTCTCTTCTTTTTAGGGGAAATATTCTGCCTTTTTAATATTTTCTAGGATATTTCAATTTTCTAGGAGAGGGATGGGTGCTAACTTCCTACATCTCCACTGTCTCAAATAATTCATGAAGACTTGAAATTATGTAGCAGTCAAACAGGTACATTTTAACAAAGATTGGCTGCTAAGATTGCTTAATCAACTGATAAATAGTAAAACCAATTACATGGACAAGAATAATTAGCTAGACAAAGAACCCATTCATACCTACTTCTCCAAATCCAGAAATAGGCTGCCTAGACACCATCAAAACAACAAAGACAAGCCAAAGAACACAAGGACATTTAAGACTGACCTTTTGACAGAGGCACACACTATAACCAACAGGAAAACACACACACACACACACACACCTCAAGCCCATACCAACAGGAGCTTTTACAATGGCCTGTAGAATCAAACATGTTTCTAAAACCTGACATTAGAATCCCAGTCCACTAGTCTATGATTAAGGCTGAGCCTTAATACTTGGCATGTTGGCTTCAAGATGCACTACAGATAGTGCTCAAATTATGACCACAACTGAGCCCAAAATTTATGTTGCTAAGTGAAACATTTGTTAATGAGTTTTGCCTCATTTTATGACCTTTCTTGCCACAGTTGTTAAGTGAATCGCTGTAATTGTTAAGTTAGTAATATTGTCATTAAGTGAATCTGACTTTCCCATTGACGGTGCTTCTCTGAACGTCCCAAAAACTGATAACATGATGCCAGGACATTGCAACTGTATAAATATGAACAGTTGCCAAGCTTCTGAATTTTGATCATGTGACCATGGGGGTGCTGCAGTGATCATTATTGTGAAAGCAGTCATAAGTCACTTTTTTCACTGCTGTTGAGCAATTACTAAATGGACTGTTGTAAGTTATGTAAAGCACAATCCAATACTGATAATAATTAAGGAGTTTTAGATGCTCCTAATATTTCCTGGTCAATCTGAAAAACAAGATGTTTAGTTGAATCCATTTTACAATTGTAGGTAATGTGAATTCCTCCTACAATAAAAAGCTTGAATGCTTGATTGGCATTAAGGGGAGTTAAAGTATTAAATCACTCTTCCTGATGACAATGCAGCAGATGATGAGCAAAATAATTGATGGATTTCTTTGCTTTGCTGTCCTTTCTGATCTGCACATCATCAGTCAATGGAAAAACATCATCCAATCACAGTGCTGCAGTGGGAAGAAGGTAAGTTTGCACAACTTAGTCCTGCTATGAATCATTACATTCCACAATATGTAAGCACGATAAATATGTGCAGATAAAAAGGAACAAATCTTCCTCAACATATTGCAACTCCTTGGATTCAGACTTGTTTGCTTGATAGTTTAAGAGGCATTTTCTAAAAACTGTATTGTTTCTGACTTAAAATAAACATCCCATGTAATGTGGCAATTCTTGAAACCAGGTTGCTATGCAAAGTATAGATGTGTTTCTGCTCCAAATCTCAAAAATGCTCTGATTTTATGTGTTTTTGCCAAATTGAACATATTACTCAATCACTTAAGAGAGAGAGATCCCAAACATACTATTTTCTGAAATACTTTTCAGCTTTGAACAGAACTCAATTGTAAAACTTTGTTTTGTTCAGGAACCATTTAAGGGAGCAAATAGAGGATTGGCCTCTGTGTAGACTAGGCCATTTTGAAAAATAAAGATTAATTCATTTCTGGTGTGAACTGAAGTCCAAGGTCCTTGATTTCCCACAATAACTGTATCTAGGCAGATTGCACAGCTATCAAAATTCCATGGCAACATTACAGAAACAGTTATCAAAAACCCACTGTTTTTTTTCCTGAAATAGCTAGTGACAATTACTGGGGAATTAATTCCTTGAAACAGCAGGCAAAATTGTCTATATGAAGGTCAGCTGCCTCAATGTCATGAGCATTTAATGTAGACTCATCAACCAACAACCATATTACAAATAGTCCTCAACTTATAACCATTTAAAGCTACAAAAGCAATGAAAAAAGTGACTTATAACTGTTTATCACGTGACCATTGTAGCATCCTTAATGGTCATGTGATCAAAATTCAAAATCCTTGGCAATTGGTATATATTTATGACAGTTGCAGTGTCCCGGAGTCATGTGGTCACTTTTTGCCATCTTCTGACAAAGTCAATGGAAAAGCCACATTCACTTAAGAACCATATTACTAATTTAACAATCATAGCATGGCAAGAGAAGTCATAAAATGAGACCTCATTTAACAGCTATCTTGCTTAGCATTGGAAATTTTGGGTTCAATTGTAGTCATAAGTCAAAGACTCTTGTGACATTCTCTCTTGCTATACTGTGTCCTGTTTTAGAAATGGCCAGAAGAAAATATTTGACTTAGTGTCCTACAAAGCTAGTAGAACTGTTCTGAATATTTTAGCATTAACATTACCATTCTTCTTTACCAGCTGGCACTTGTTCAATTTACTGCGATTACAATTATAATCACCCTCAACACAGAAGTGCTTGGTGATGGATGATGAGAGCTGTGGTCCATTACATCCATAGAGGTGCTGATCTACAGAAAACTGTCTATAAGACATGGTCTCAGGAGTGTTGGCTACTTCTACTAACATTATATGTAGGCATTGTGTAACTAGTAAGGCAACCATCATTTTTCAGAGACTGAGCTGAGTCCTATACGATAATGTACAAATAAGTAATGTGTAAAAATGTAGGAATATTTCCTCAGCACTGACTAATCAAATGTATTTGAATCCAACAAATTATCAGTTACAAGACCAGGTTTCTCAATTTTGTCAACTTGAAGATATATACACTTCAACATCCAGAATTCTCCAGCCAGCTATGGAAGTTGAAGTCCACAAGCTGTCAAGGTTGAGAAATATTGCAATTAAACAAATAATTTGTATAACTTATATCAGATTTGTGGCAAGATTCCCAGCCTTTAATCTAAGAACCCATAAATAGGAAATCAACACAAGACTCCAAAGCAGCAGCACAATTTATTTAGAGTACTGCACTTTTTTTAAAAAAAAAAAAGCATGACCAGTAGCCCTTTAAGTCTTGCCATGTCATGTGATAACAGAGTTTTGAAGAACTGTCAGTGCTGTTTGGGGGACAACAGGTACCATGGTGCACATGTTTGGATTTCCTGCCCAATGAACAGCTTTTACTTCTTCTGGTCAAAGTTTTAGAGAAGTCTATGGGCTACCAGACAAAGTCAAATCTGGATATTGATCCACGTAATACCATTTATAATTTTCTGTTGACCTGAGTGTTGAAAACTCCAGCTAAGCTTCTGACAACTTTATTCGAGCCTTCCTTTTTGTAGGGGAAGTGGTTAGAAGAGACAAGGGAAGGTTGGGTGCAAAGCAGGGCTAGCTCTGTTTTATGAAGCAGTGTGATCATAAAGTTCAGTCACCTAACGAAGTGACTTGTGAGGATGTTTAAGAGCCACAGTGATTTTATATGGACCATAACTAGCTTTCCTTCCCAGAATGGGAAGGTCACTAGCACAGTCAGTAACCTTTATTTTTCTAGACCTTCTTCTCTATTTGTTACATGCAGAATTTCAGACAGTGGCCCTTGACACTTGATTTGGGTGAGAGGTGTTAGCATGTTGTGTGAACATTCTAATGCTAGCCAATAGAGTAAAGGTTGGAAGGAATAAACGAATAGTCCTCAGTTAGCTATGTTACCTGAGGATGACAGCATTGACAAAGATTGTCCCTTGTTTAGTTGCTGGAACTGTCACAAAGTCCCACATTAGGAAAAGAGGGCTTGTCTTGATATTTTATCCCCGTTTTGCTTTATTTCATACTTTAGTGGCATGTGATGAGACGAACAAGGAACAGAAAATGGTAGGGAGTAGGCAAACCCCCCCCCCCCTTTCATTTCCAATTCATTTTATTATTTTTTTCAGTTTTAAGAATTTTGACAGGCTTAACACCTCAAGTGAAGAGCTGCCTCTTGTCAAAGGGAAAGAAGTGAGATAAGAGGGGTGATGCAGCCTGAATAACAATCTGCAGGAAGAAATAATATAAAATGGAACTCAATTTTAATAATGAAAGAGTAACATTTTTCATAAGAACCAATTATATTGTTCTTCATGAGAACATATGATTGTCTTAATTCTCCACTCAATAAAAACAACCCATTTAAGAGACATCAGCGAGGATTCAAGTCTTCTTTCTCACGGATGATTCAGTAAGAATATAAATTAGTGGGACTTATCAACCTTAACCTTTTTCAGAATAGAATGACAAGAAACCAGCCCTTCCCCCTCCTGATCTGTCAAGAATAAAGATGATAAAAATTCCTGGTAAGATCAGACAAACTGCAGTACTGAGGCTCAGCAGCCCCTAACCAGACCAATTGCTTATCCTATAAGACCTCTTTCCCCACTCTATTTCAGGATGAAAAGAGCTAGAAAGATAGTTGGTTTGTTGCTCGCTCATTTCCCCCACCACCACCTAAAATTGCACCAGGGGAGTACTATACATGAAGGAAGGGAAAAGCAGAGAGTTGCTGGTTATCCTCACTATCCCTAGTATTCCCAGGGAGAGATGCTGTCTGTGGCACTGGAGAAATACAACCCTGCACAGATGCTGCTAGTGCCATGCTTGAAGGTGCAATCAGTTCCATGCCAGCAAATAAAGAAACAGTGCCATCTGGATCACCCCTTGGAGGCCTTTCTTCTTGGAGGTCAGAGTCTGGCAGTCTGCCTTCTGCCCTCTGCTGGCTGAGATCAGGTGGCAGGATATCCACTTGGCCACAGGACAGAGATTCTGGCATCTGTCCTGCTGGTTGGAACATGTTATTGGTGATGAGCTTAGGGGCTTGGGAGGGCTGCAGTGACAGGTTAATGGGCTTCAGGAAGGAGTCTTCTGAGAAGGGCACTGTGTTTGTCAGCAGGTCATCGGCATGCTCCAAGGTGGTCTTGGCAGACAAACAGGAGGCTGCAACTGGCGGTGGATTCTTGGAAGTGGAATGGCTTCGGCAGAGGGCTTCAAACTGACGCAATATCTGTTTAAGTGGGATAGAAGAGAAAAAAAGAACTTGACAAGGACAACAAGGGCAGTAGGGAAGAAGAGTTTCCACCTAACACTTAAGCAGCCATACACATTCAAGGAACCTATAGAAACACTTTTCCACACTGGATTCATTTTCACTCGGCATCATCTTTTGTTGTTGTTCAGTTGCTATGTCATGTCTGATATCGCAACCCCATGGCTCAAAGCAGGTCAGACTCCCCTGTCTTCCCCCTGTCTCCCGGAGTTTGCCCAGATTTATGTTATTGCACAGATGACACTATTTAACCATCTCATCCTTTATTGTCCTTTCCTCCTTTTGCCCTCAGTCTTTCCCAACATCAGAACCTTTTTCGATGAGTCCTCCACTCTTGTCATTAGGTGGCCAAAGCATTTGAGTTTCAGCTTCAGCAACTGTCCTTCCAAACAACAGACAGGGTTTTAGGACAGCATGATCTAACTTATTTTGTTTTCAGTTTGAGCATCTAGCTTGGAAAGCGCATGAACCAGTAGACTCCCATTCAGGGACTATGCAATCCAGCCCTGTTGCAACAAAACTACAGCACCAGATGCTCTCAATGTTGCCCTAGCCTTGCGTGTGTATGTGTGTCTGAAACCCAAAGAATCATTTTCAGTGAAAGCTATTGCTTCTATTAAAGCTAATGTGCATTAGCTCTAAGAGCAAAATTATCTTTAGGATCCATGCACCTCCAAAGCAAGGTCTCCTCAAGTATATTAAATGTATAGAGAGATAGAAGATATTCAATTTTTTTTGTTTCTTTGCCTTCAAGTCAATCTTGACTCCTGGTGGCTAGATGAGTGAATCTTCGCTGTTTTTAGCAATATTTTCCAAAGCGGTTTGCCCTTACCTTGTTCCTAGAGCAAAGAGAGAGTGTCTGGCCCAAGGCCATTGTGCTGGCTTCTGCGCCTAGGGCAAACCTAGAACTCAGTTTTTTCTGCAGCTGATCCAGTATCTGGACCAAACTGGTTTTCTATTCTGTTCCTTTCCCAATGAAAAGCTGCGGAGTCAAAACAAACGTGCACACATGCAATCACACACTACATGCCAACCCACACAGACCTGTTCAGAATGCAGAAACACCATATCATGCCAAAGTACAAGGGACGTACAGCCCGGTGTTCTAGAAAGTGGACATTTCAAAAACAGGGTTTACCTTTGTTGCTTTGTTGGCTACACATCCTGGGCTCCCTTCACTAAGCTCCTGCAAGTGTTTCTGGGTAACGGCAAAGATATGACCCTGGGAGACCAAGTCCGAACACATAAGGGAAGAGACGGCACACATTGCCCTCTGTGGATGGATAAGGAAAAAAAATGGTTTGAGCACATGGTTAGGGAGACAAATGGTTGGTATATTCCAAAAGTACATAGCTACAATGGCAGAAAGGGAGGAGAGGCCACTGCTGCCTTCAGAGATTTGTTTTTTACTTCAGCCTAGCCTGCAAGCCTTTGCACTGTACTCGTCAAGTATTAAATTTTGAGATCAGCTTAATTGCTTAACTTTTCAATAATCAGCTAAAGACAGACAGGTGCTACCACCTGTTGTGATAGTATTAAAAGGCTTGCTATGAGGAGCCCAAGTCTGAGCCTTTCCTTAAACATGTTGCCCTAAAAATGAATAAGCCCAGGCAGCTGTTGTTCCACATTACACTAGTATGAAATTATAGTATCATAGTATGAAATAGTATAAAATTGATAAGAAAGAAATCCTACCCTTGCTATTAGCTCTAAAGGAGACAGCTGCAAAAAACTGGAGTTCTATGGCTGCAGTTTCAGAAAACAAGACTTATCAGCCAAACTGAAGACAGATTTAATGCAACCTGCTGAAGTAGATTGTTTCATAGGAGTTTCCTCACCATACAGATGCACTCACTGGGGTCCTTCAGAGTTCGGTTAAGCAAAGCCAAGACGACTTCACAGTTCAGCAATCCACACCTGTGGAGAGGGATAGCATGGAGCCCAACAAGTGAGAGAAGAAAAAGAAACAATGCTGTGGGGCAAGGAAGAAGGCCAGCAGCTTTCTCCCAGGTCTCTGGAGATCCCCAAGCAATGCGATGCAAGAGGGGAATGTTTGTGGCTCTTTTACAAGAGCCAGCAGAGATCTATCAGAAAGAGATGTACTCTATTCAGTTGAAGCCTCTCTTATCCTCTTCATATGAAAATCAGGCAGGACGAAGCAAGGTAAAATATCATTATGGAGCGCCAAGATGGCAAGTTACTCACTTGTTGTACAGGTAGTCCTTGACTTATAACAGTTTGCTTAGTGCCCACTCAAACAGCATTGAAAAAAGTGACTGATGATCACTTTTCACGCTTATGACAGTTGTAGCATCCCCTTGGTCACGTGATCTACATTTAGATGCTTGGCAACTGACTCACTTTTATGATGGTTGCAGTATCTTGGGGTAATGGGATCACCTAATGCGACTTTGCTTCTGACAAGAAAAGTCAATGGGGGAAGAAGCCAGATTCACTTAAAAACCGTGTTATTAATTTAAGAAATGCAGTGATTCACTTAACATACCTGGCAAGAAAAGTTGTAAAATGGGGCAAAATTAACAAATGTTTCACTTTTGCAACATAAATTTTGCTTTCAATTGTGGTCGTAAGTTGAGAACTATCTGAACTTCTAATAAACAGAGGACGGGATCCAAGAGGATTTTCTGCTTCAGCCTTAGCCCTTAGCCCTGAAAATAAGGACTAAGTTGCAACAATTTACAAAACTTGACACAAAGTCGTTGATACTATATATGGTGTATGGATACCATACGCTATCCAGTAATGAAGAAAAAGTGGGAATGAAGAGGGATGAGCTCTATTTTGGGACTGGAGAGCATGTGGGGTTCTTACTCTTTGATGAACTGCTGGGTTTCCTCACGAGTCAGGAAGACTTTGGAGCCCCTGGTTAATCCAATGACAAGATTCATTTCTTGAAGACAATCGTTCAGGTTTTCAGTTTCCATCCTAAAAACAAAATAGGGAGAAATTAACACAGAAGATTCTTTTCCTTCCCTTCCTCTGCCTCACAAGAGATCCCACCTTCCAAGTGACCTCCGCATTGTGAACATGTGTGTATTTATTAATTGCATGGCATGTTTTTTCTCTGGAAGCTCTCAAGGAGAGGGAAGGGGTATCAACCTTCATTTTCTCACCACTATCTGTGTGGTGATATAATGACTAGCCCAAAGTTCTCCAGTGAGCTCTGTAGTCAAGCAAGGACCTGTACCAGATTCTTCCCCAGTCCAAATCAAAAAATCATCTCTCTCTCTGCTATCTTCCCCTTGGCTTAGGCCCCGCCATTAGCTCCCCCAGCTTCTTCTCTTACCTGTCAGCAGCACTGCCTGGCTCCAAGGCGCTGGAGGGATTATCACTGCCTGCTTTGCTGCTGGATTCGGAAGTTCTGCTCAGGTCGCTATTCTCTTGCAAGGAATTCTGGGAGCTGAGCCCCGTGTCCACGTCCTCCCACCCACCTCCTGCTTGCCCAGGTTGATGCTTCACTGTGAAAGAATTTGCAAAGGAACCAGGTGATAAGACTGAATGACTTCTTCAAAAGCCAAGAAAGGCATTCGTTCATTACTACAGACAGTCCTCAACTTACAACAGTTCATTTAGTGACTGTTCAGTTACAATGGCACTGAAAATGTGACTTCTGACAGTTTTTCGTAGTTACAACCTTTGTAGCATCTCTATGATCCTCATGTGATCAAAATTCAGATGCCCGGCAACTGGTTCATACTTATGACTGTTTCTGTGTTCCGAGGTCATGTGATCCCCTTTTGCAATCTTCTGACAAGCAAACTCAATGGGGGAAACAGTTTCACTTAACAACTAGGTTACTAATTTATCAACTGCAGTGATTCACTTAACAATTGAGGCAAGAAAGGTCATAAAATAAGCAAAGTCAATGAGGAAGCCAGATTTACTTGACTACCATGTTATTAACAACTGTGGCAAGAAAGGTCATACAATGGGGCAAAACTCACTTAACAACTGTCTTGCTTAGGAAATTTGGGGCTCTATTGTGATTGTAAGTGAAGGAGTACCTGCATACCTTTCCTTTTTTTCAAAAACAGCAACGTACAACAAGGTTTAACATCTACTGAATGGAAGATGTCTCCTACCTCGCATCTTCTTGGCTAGGGTTACTGGTGGTTTAGTGAGTAAGGTGGGGCTTTTGCCAAGGGAAGGTGCCATCACTGGCTCGTAGACATTGTCTGCCATCTCCCTCTGAGGGGGACATGTGAGTTCCTGACCAGGGAGCACCACATTGGCAACCACCTCAGCTGCCTTCTGGATGGTAGCCAGCAGACTTTTGCCAGGGGATACTGGAAAAGCAACAAAAGGGAACCATTTATACAGATTCAGTGTATGCTATGTTACATTAGGAAAATAACTGTAGTGGAGAAAAATGCCAGCCACAAAAAATAACTTCGACTGGGCATGAATTTATATCCATTTGTTCAAAAAAGAGAAGGGCTAAGCCAGAGACCAAAATAAGAAGGGCCTTGACTAGAGATGAGAAGTCATGGAAAAAATACCAGAAAAACTGGGGGAAAACCAGGTCCGTTCCCCCCTCCCCAATTTTTCCCAAACAGCTTTGGAAAAAAAAAGAAAAAAAAAGAAAAAAAAACCTGTTTTCCCCCCAATTTTTCCAGTTTTGTCTTCCAGGCATTCCTATCTGTAGTCTTGACATTACATCCTATATTGCTATATCGCCATTGGCATGTTAACTGCTGAAATTTCTGTGCTTCATCACAAAATTAATTTATGCCCTTCCCAACTACGGAATTTTCAGCTGAAACAGCAGGATCCCTTCCCTGGCAATTTATTCAATTGATTTCTTCTGAATAGCTCAACTTGCGTTAGGACTCAGAGTGGCTTTGAGCCCAAGCAGTACTGCTGGATTCTGCTAGGAATCAGGAGAAGAAAGGTTCTGAATATGACGAATAGCAAAGTTCTGGAGGCAAGATGGAAGAAGAAGAAGACTAGGAGGCAGGAAGAAGTTCTTGCCCAAAGAATTGGGGTTATCATAGAAATCACGTTCCTTCAGCTCTTGAACCCAACACTTACCAGAGCTGTTCTTTTCAAAACCAAAGCCTTCAAGGGAGCCGTGGGGGCTAGACCTATTTCCCATACCTAGGAAGAGAGACATGAAAGGAACTTTACAAAAGAAATCTGAATCCAGCATCACACTGCTGCAGGCAGCTCACATGCTTTTCTCCACTTTATCAGTATCAGATGAAAATAACCTTATCAGCAATTATTTTTATTCTATCATTATTTTATAAATAAAGTAGCAAACGTATCTAATATTCCTTCCTCCTATTTTCCCCACAACAACCCTGTGAGGTGGTTTGGGCCAAGAAAGAGGAACCAGCTCAAAGTCATCCAGCTACCTTTCCTGCTTAAAGCAGGACTTAAAGCAGGACTCTCCTGGTTTCTAGGCCAGGACCTTAACCACTATCCCAAACTGTCTCTCCATTTACATTCTATTCATTCAAATAAAAAACTGGTCACCAACTACCATTGAGATAAGAAGGCTCAGCTATTTTGAAAACTGCTTCCTCTCAGAAAATATAGCACCAGACTGCACATATGCAAATGAATTACTGGGAGCAGATTATTGGATCTGAGGACAAATTGCCTGAAATCATGAGGCCGAGCTCTTCCAGTGTCAGGGTGATGTTGTAGCAACTGACTTACTTCCTGGCTAAAGAGAGGCACAGAAGCAGAATAAATTTTATTTTCACTCTCCTAACAATAAAGGCTGCATGGAAATTGAAGAAGCATATCCATTCTTACTCTTAACAGTTGCTCCTTTCATTCAGTTGAAGATTTGCTGTAAGTACCTTTCAAAGTGAAATTATTCTCACCTGGCTACAATAATTTGGCCTAGAATTATAATTCTACTGTAGCTCGAGCACGAGGCTTTATTCTGGAATATTTGAAAAAGGCAAAATAGATGGTTTAACCTCCCCAAACTAGAGGTAATTGGATAGGATCATTCTCAAAGATAGTATTTTCTTCTCTCAGTTATTCAGGGCCAAGAAATCATGCTCACCTTAGCATGGAAGGAAAGGAGGAAAAATGAGAAAAAGGAAAATAAAATTACATTTTTTTTAAACTGAAAAAGGTAATAGAGGGGATCTACATAGCACTACGGTCTTATCTTGGCAATATTAGTTTACCTGCTGAAAGCAGCTCTTTAGGTGGCTGAATAACACACTGAGGCAACAGCACATCTGAAAATAAAGTACCTGCCAGGTCCTACAAGGAGAGAAGCAAGCAAAGGGCAATGTGATGAACGGTCATACAGAAAACCCTTCCACACCATAGCTCATAACTCTTGTCACTCACCTGTGCAGTCATCCGCACCTTCTGATGCAAGCTGTTGCCATGGAGAGGATCAGGAGGCCCTGTGAATCCTACAAGGTAGAGGAGATGGTGAGACAGGGAAAGAGCAGAATCCATGTGTGCTTTGCATAGGTTTCATTCCTTATAAATTCCCAAAAACAGCAACTGCATCAGCCAAAGCAGCTGAGTCTGTTTTGCAGCAATGAAAAATATACTACGTGACAAATTCCATATCAACAATCCTAGTATAAAACATACCCACAACAGAGAAAGCAAAAGCACTTGGACTTATCTACCACCATAATGCTTCACAGCACTCTCTAAACAGTTTATAATGTCAGTATATTGCCCCCAACAATCTGGGTCCTTATTTTACTGAAGAATGGAAGGCTGGGTCAACTGTGAGCTGACCAGGATGATCCTGAATGATCAGGATGATCCTGGCAGCGGGCAGTTAGCCTGCAATACTACATTCTAATCATGGCACCACCATGGCTCCTATAATCCACAATCATAAAGAGTTATATAATAAAGATCACTTGTATTGATGCCAAATAATAAATGAGGTTTTATGCATGTAAATGTGTGCGGGACCTACAATACCCAGAAATAGTTGTCAACCCATCTCCACCTCCCTTTTCTCTATTCCATAGAAAATAATGAGCAAGAGATATAGCTAAAGTCAAAGTCACCCATTAGGAGCAACACCTTCAACCTATCTGAAAAATTAAAATAATTTAAAATGTTTATTTTATTGGAGCAGTCTTCTTGGCAGGGAAAGATACTTTGGAACTGATAGTACAGTGACAGCTCTGTTCTTCTCATGGACTACTGGAGTCCATAGAGAGAAGAAAATTGTATTCTCCATTGGCTTCTCGTGTAGTATTCAGGATCATTGTTCCATGTGTGCCTAACCCAGGAAATCAGTGGGACTTTTCCCCTGATGGTTATTTAACAAATAATTATATTTGAATTGCAAATCAAGAAGCCATTTTCTGATCCAAACTTGCTAACTAGCCTTATCTTTTCTCAGTGTCAAACCCTTCAGTTGTAATGTATGAAAATAATATTAACCATGCTGATGTTTTATCAGAGATCACATAGGTGCTGAATGTACATTATATAACTATTAGGAAGACATAGTTATTCTGATTGGAATCTCTGACCTACCTATGGCTTCCTGAATGAATGAAGAATTCCTCTTAAGCTGCAGAAGGAAAGGTGACGAGCCATGGGTACACATATAGAGCAGGATCTTAAGCACCTAAGAATGCAGAAGCTAAGTTGGGATTGTGAAAATAGATTTTAAAGTATAAATCTTTGTTTTTGTTTCAAAGTAACGGATGCCTATTCCAATGAGCCACTCTAGTTTTGGTCACATTCTTTCAAGCCACTTTTTTTTTACCTTTAGCTTGATATGGCATGAGTTGGTCTGAAGACGATTGAGGAGGTATTCAAGAAGACAGTGACTGCTTCCTGTTGATTCATGGGAGATCTCTGGAAGTTTGTTATGTTAAAGAGTTAACATAAAGGAACTGATAGACAAGCATCGCTCAGACTTTTGTGCCAGTCTACCTTCCAAGTGCTACATTTCTTGAATTGCTAGAATAAGATTTTTTTTTAATACAATAAGAGTTTCAATATATATAGGTATGGAATTAAGCAAATGGAGGGGGGATGCAACTAAAAAAATGTAGCTGTTGCTCTCCCAATCTATTGCAAGATTCCAGAACATTAGCTGTCTTAGGCTCTGTTATAGCCACACATTTCTGCTATTAACAAAAGTGAGCACTGCATAACTAAAATGATTTCATAAATAGATCACATACAGATCATCCAGCTGTTCTAAAGATCAAAAGATACTGGCAATTTCTTCAAGCAGATAACCTGGGCATGGAACTTCATCATCTGAGGTGCCTTTGATGAGAGTGGGTAGCTAAAGAAAAGAACACACATGTACAAAAAAAGTCACTTTGGATTTTTCCTAATATATGATTGTTAGTATCAACAACCAATGGCACTGAGGCAGTAGAAATTAGAGAGACAAGCAATGAGAAAATACAGGTAAGCCTAATAATATTATTTCATGAAAAAGGAAACATTACTATCAGAGTTCATTTTTGTAATAGAATATGGCATACCCTAATAGTAGAAAAAAGTATCTTATATTTTACAATATTTACAACTATCGTTTACAAATGTTGGTACAACAAAAGAATAAAGCTTGTATTTTCTCTGCCCAAAAAGGGCAAAAAACATCCCATCTCCAAATGCAGACAGAAGAAAAAAACCTAATACAATGTGATTTCCCTGCACACTGGCTGATATCTCTTCAAGTTATCGCTGGTTATATTTGAGGCAACTGCTAACACCTCTATTTACAAGTAGGTGTCATCCTATGTTTGCACTGCTAAGTGGAACATTAATATCATAACTTGTGGCTTGTGCCTTGCTGGACTTACTATCTGGCTAGTATAAATTATGCAGCTTCAACAATCTTCTTCAAAAATGTTTATTTCAATTAAATTCTCTGGTAGCATCACAGAGCTGTAAGCCACTATCATTATATCGCTGAAATATAGAATAGAAACTGTATAAAGTGTTGATGCTGGGATGGAAATATTTGGTGTCTTCATTTTTTAATCCCAATTCACATATGCTGCTGGTCTCAGAGCCCTTTACAGACTGCAGGACTTCAATGTTAGTAAATATGTTTTATTTTAATTTATTTTTATTTGTCAATTGCTTACAAGATAGTAGGTATAAGTAAAAACATAGTTATGAATACATGGATACATATAGGAAAAATTTAAAAAAATATATAAAAGAAACAATAGGACAGGGACAGTAAACACGTTGGTGCGCTTATGCACACCCCATGTTGTATGTTTGAATGCTCTTGTTTACAAGTAAATCAAATTTCAATGTTTTTGAAAACAAAGAAACAAGTCTCCATGGAGGATTCTGCAAGCCTTTTCAAGCAGCATGCAACATACAAGCTCCACCTTGCACTGATAAACCATATTTATTTTATTCTCTGCCTATACTGCTAAAGCACTGAACTATCAAAAGAACTGAAGCATCTAATACATCTCGAGAAAAAAAAATCAGAACTTCGTCCGGCTTCTTGACCTCCACCCTGCCGCAGAGATTTTAGGATAAATTAATACTTTAAATCTCCATACGCCAGTCCCTAAAAAAAATTCAAGTTATTTTAAGCTAACCCGAGTCAAGAAACTCAACCGATCTCGCAAAGTGACAGCCGCCATGGTGACTTCCGGGTCCAGCCAGACGCTTCAACAGGCCCCCTCCCGGGACGACAGCTATTCCAATCGAACGGCGACCTTATCCCGATCCAGCCAATCACAGCAAAAAACTGTCTCATCGTCATCAGACGCCGCCAGCGAACGGCGACAGCCAAGTCCCGCGGCTTTCCATTTCTTGTCCAATCGGAAGCTTCTGGTGCAGAACGGGACCAATCAGGGGAGAGGGAGCGTGGAGCCGTTCCCCCAGTCTTAAAGCGGGGTTGTGTTTAAGGCCCGGCTCCAGGCCGACGGTGGAGAGGCGAAGGGGGGGGGGGGGTTAAAGAAAACAACCCGCCCCTTCGCGGAAAGAGGGCCTGGTTATGGCTCCGTCCAGCCGATAGCTGGCTTTTACACTTCCGGCTATGTCCAGTCGAGCAGTCTGGGAACGCGTCCGAGCGAGGGTGCAGCGCTTCCCTGAACTGCTGGCGAGTTGCGGGGAGCAGGTAGGGAGTCCGGAAGAGGCAGGTTGCGGGGGCAGCAAGAGGCGGCATCCCCGTCACTTCAGTCCAGCCACTCAGCCTTTACGGGAAACCGTCCTGGAGAAAAACTGCTTGTGTGGTCGCTCGGACTTGAAAAATGACTTGATGGCATCTCATTATTATTAATAATACTAACAATAATTATGTCGTCGCAGGATGGAAGCTGTTATTATTTCCATCCTGCGATGATATCTGTAACACCATCAAACATCCCGATTTGCCTGTCCCAGGTCCTTGGTAAGGACTCGATAGGTAGACAAAAACGCCAAACTCAAGTCTGAACATCTGGCTGACTGCAACGATCAATAACAACAACAGCAATAATATTAATATGGAAAAGGGAAGCTAGATGGGCTGCACTCCTCCTGGTGGAAAAGGAGCAAAGAGTTTTAGGTCGTGTCGATTGCCTCCTGCTTAACACCAGTATCGAACTTGTCAACTTTTGAGAAGTGGGGATTTAAGCTCCCAGAATTCTCCAGCTATGGGGCCCCAAACTTTTCCATGATGTCTGGGGAATTTTGGGAGTTGAAACCCACATAACTTAAAAGTTGACAAGTTTCACTAATAAAGGAGAATGTTGACAAGTTTGAAAAATATTGGCTTATAGATCTAAGCTGCGTGGGACTTGGGATCCTCAGTATACTGTTCATACAATACATATCTTTCTCTTCCATGCGAGGCAAGTGAGGCTGTACAGATGGTGACTCAGTGCCTAGAGAAGCTGTAAGGTGGGGAGGAGCCAGTTGCAACTCAACCCTAGCAAAAGAGAGGGGTTCTGGGTCTTTGTGTCTGCTTCCCCACCCCACTGGACCAGAGTGTTGACATTTCTGAGTCTGGATGGGGCCCTCCTGGAAGAGCAGGTGGCAGCTGTGCTGGAGTGGGAGGACTTTACACAAATTAATCTTGTGCACCAATTGCACCCACTCATACCTTAGTCACTTCCCGTTTGCATTACTACAACACACTTTATATAGGGCTGCACTTAAAGGCCATTTGGAAGCTACAACTGGTTCAGAATACAGAGGCACACAGTTTCAGGTGCCCTGCATCTGATTAACACAACAGTTGCATGAACTGCAGTAACCTCCAGTTACTTTCTGGATGCAATTTAAAGTGCTGGTTATCATCATCTTTAACACACAGTATAATGGCTCAAAGCTGCATTATTGGCAGAACTGCCTCTGTCTGCCCATCCTACTAGGTTAGATAGGTGGCTCCACTCTAGATTCCCTCCCTTAAATATTGTCAGTTGATGAGACCTCAAAGGTACACTTCAGTGGCCACTATATTGGAATAGCCTCATACATGAGAGATTCCTACCCTTTAGCCTTCCAGAGAGTCGTTAAGAGCTTACTATTGTTGTAACAATTGGATCAAAATGGGGTTGAATTGGGTGGCTGTCTGGTCTGGAACCTGAAGGGAAGGGACTTTTATTTTATTGGTGTTTTTATGAATTGTGAGTTGCCTAAAGTCATTATGTGAGGTAGGCAGCCATAAAAAAGTCCCAAAAATAAGGAAGTAAATGTCAGAAAGAAAGAGAAAGTTGGTCCTTCAAGGTGTGACTGTTGTCTGTTCAAGATCCTGTCCCTTTCTGAACTGTTGCATGCAGGCATGTATTTGTATGTATTATTTTTTTTTAAGGGAAAGCACTGCACAATTTGCCTTTGCTGTGCTGGGAAACAGATCCTCCTCTCAGAGTGAATTATCTTGTAAGGTCTGAATAAGAATGGTATGAGTTAATCCTGTTCCTTTGAATAAAGTTTGGCAGAGATTAGAAATCTCTAGGTGGCTTAAAAACCAAAGTGGAACAAATTGGAAAAACCAGATATATACTCAGACCACAATAGTCCATGGTATCTCAAGCAAAGTGCCTAAAGACAACTAAACTTTTGTTATTTATGAAAATATTTTAAGCTACAAACAAAAAAACCCAAACCAGGACATGTGAAAAGTAACAGTAAAATAAAATTCCACATATCCTAAAACTGAGATAATATTTATTACATGTGCACTTACTTGACTAACTCCTTGTGATTTACTGAGGAATATAGGTCTCTGGTTATGCCTTTGTTATTCTTAAGCATCTGGATTATTACTACAGTGAAGGCCTACAAAGATAAAACTTGCTTAGGGTTTACCATAGTTTTAATGTGCCTTGCAGTCTGCATCTAATTAGAGCTGATATTTGCAGGCCACAGTTTATGGCAAATGTATTGCTTCCAATACTACTGAACATGGAAACTTGAAAAAGGATGTGTGTGCCAAGGAATTTGCAATGCTGATGGATTGCTTCACAGAGGCTGTGAGTTGTTTGCATTTTGTTTTTCATTTCATATGGTTAACTTTTCATTTGGGATCCGGTTAGGAGCAAAACATACTGTAAATACAGAGATATATAAATACACAATAAAAATGTGCTGTTGTCCTCTTTTCTATTTTTGGTAGCTGGAAATGTGGAGTGCTGATCAAAAAATCATGGAAATAATCCTAGTTTAACAAACATAGGGGAAAAGTTCCCTCCATTCCCACCCTCCCCCTTATTAAAATAGAAGTTCACTCTTGCTGCAAAGAATTTATAGCACCTACAAATTGAAAGGAAGTTCAGTAGTACATAGTGACATCACTATATCACTGACATCAGCAGCTGCTAGAGCTTTGCTTTGCTTTTAGGATTATCACACTGAATTGTTTTTTCTAGACATTTTTACAACTTTTAGGCTTGTTTCTGTATCTTTGGCAGAAGAAATAGTTTTTTCTGCGGTGAGAATAGCTTTCAGAGCACCCAAAACTTCATACTTGTAAGAAAGCATCTGTTTATAGATAGTCCTCAGCTTATGACCATAATTGACCCATTTAATGGCCTTTCTTGCTACAGTTGTTAAGTGAATCACTATAGATGTTAAGCTAGTTATACAATTGTAAAGTGAACCTGGCTTCCCTGTTGACTTTGCTTGTCAGAAGGTCGTAAAAGGGGATCATATCCTGGGAGACTGCAACTCATAAATACATATCAGTTTCTAAGTATCCAGATTTTGATCACATCACTATGGGGATGCTGCAATAAATGTGAAAAATAAATGTGAAAAACAGACAAAAGTCAACTTTTTTCAGTGCCGTTGTAATTTCAAGCCATCACTAAGTGAATGTTTGTAAATTGAGGACTACCTATATTTGAAATGCAGGGGTTGGTAAGAGGTCTGCTAATCAGTTTTGCTGTTAGAAAACCACATTACCCAACACAAGCATGCAGATTTATCTGAAACTTACTGGTACTATCATGGGATTTTTATTCATTTAGTTATAGCTTAGCTTTAGTTTGACCAAAGAAACTTATGAAAGAAACTACTATGGTAAAAAACCTGTGTGTGATTTTCTTTGGGACAAGCTTATCCCTTTTAATATAGAAGTTAGTAGAATCTATGTATTTAGATAGACAGGTAGTCCATGACTTACAACCACAATTGCTAAGCAAGACCATTTTTAAGTGAGTTGTGCCTCATTTTACTTTTTTTTTTTTTGCCACAATTGTTCAGCAAATTGCTGCATTTGTTAAGTGAATCTGATTTTCCCCATTAACTTTGCTTGTCAGAAGCTAGCTTGGAAGATTACATGACCCTGGGACACTGCAATTGTCATAAATACATGCCAGTGGCCAAGTGCTCCAATTTTGATCACATAACTAGGGGGATATTGCAATGATTCTAAGTGTGCAAACTGGTCATAAGTTACTTTTTTTCAATGCCATTATAACTGAATGGTCATTAAAGGAATGCTTAAAGTTAAGGACTACCTGTACCATATTTGTTTTGCATATCAATTAAATGTTATAAGGAGAGCAGACAGCTGATCCATTTTGAAATTTCATTGGCTTTATGCTACAGGATATATTGATATGAGTGTATAATTCTTAATATTTATTCCAACAAAATTGATCTTTCTTTGCAGGCAAAAAAGAATGTAAAGACTTGAAATGGATACTGATGGCAAATCTGGGATTTATAGCTTTCAGCACAAAAGAATAAAGAACTTTTCCATCTGTCGTTATACTGAGATCCAGAAATGGAATATTTCCCAATGTGCCAAGAGCTAATGGCTTTTCAATTTATGCATGTGTGTTCTGTAAGCATATTCTGGAAAACTTTTTTTAAATGTAAAACTCAGTGTGTGGGGTTTTTTAATTTAAACATGGGATGAGCAGTATAATTTCTCAGAGTGGCAAGAGGCAAAGTTCAAGACTGAGAAGTATAAAAGCCAGAAAATATATAAATACCATTTAATTCAAATGTTTGTAATGTTAGAATTTCTATTAACAAATATGTCAGCTTCCCTTCGGTAAAATATGACATTAATATACCAGAAGCCTTTTCCTATCAGTGGAATGTCTGTTAAATTAGCTACTTGTACCAATTTTGCCCTGAGGATTTACTAATTCCCTTCTTATTTACAGGAATAAAATAAGATACTCCTGTAGATCTTGCTTAAGCTATTTTATATTGTTAATTCCAGCTCCTGAAAATCTGGGGCAAAGAAAGCCCATAGTGGCCAACTCCCTAACAGTCATTGGTCATTTACCCAAAAATACCCAGTTATGGTATATAAAAAAATCCTGATATTTGCAACTTTGAATATTTGATTTCCCATCGGAATATGAATTTCCTCACTAAAGCTTTGGGGAAAAAAAAATCCAATCAGTGAAATTGCCTAAGGACTAAAATGTGTTTGCGTATATGTGCCAAGGTTCCACAGAACAGCTCAAAATCTGACTAGTAACAATATGAAGATTGGGACAAAGTTGTACCTCTTTGGTTGGATAGGAATGCTAGGCCTCCATGTTAAGGTTCCCAAGTTTCTAAAACTCTTAGGGGATTTGTTGGATTCTGCTCAGACCTAGAGACACATGTCAACTAGGTGGATTTCTAGAATGCAACTTTGGTCATAAAACACAAATGTTTATCTTTGTATTAATGTTTATGAAAATATTAAATGGAAGCAGTTCGGTCTAGTGATTAAGGCCCCAGGCTAGAAAGCTGGAAACTCTGAATTCTAGTCCTGCCTTAGGCATGAAAGCCAGTTGGCTGATCTTGGGCCATCCATAATGTCAGGCTCAGGCAACAAGCTGGTCCATTGATCAATTCCTGTCACAACCAAAAGACCAACATTAGTTCATGGGGGGGGGGGGGAGGAAGTGGGGGAACACTGTCCTTGTGGGAAAAAAGTTTATGAAAGTATTAAATATCATATATCAGAATCTTTTACAAATCTGTCAGTTCATTATGACCATGTCTCAGAAAATAATTGGATTGTACTCTGGCTGGGAACAAGTACAGTAGTTTTCATGAGGGTGATTAATATTAGTTGAAGCTAGTAGTGACCTAGTTTAGTTGATGGCATCCAAAATCAAACCAGAATGTTAACAGCTAGAAAATGCATCAACAGAAATTTCCTCAACTACGTATATTGTCTACAACTCAGCAGTCTTGGTTCCTGTGTTGTATAAACTAGCTACTTCCAATAAGAAAAAAAAGGCTCTGGTAAGATGCTTCAGTTCTTTTTATTGATTTGTGCAGGATAGCCATAATCCCTGGGACTGGGTCATTGTACAACACTGCAAACTGAACATTTTGCTATGGCAGCAAGTGAGGAATTCCAGATGAAATCCAGGGCTGCCGCCTTCAGTCTTGTGTTTTTCTTTGTAACTGCTTGGAGATAGATTGTTGAAAAAACTCAGGTCGTTCTATGGAGGAATGCCAGAAATATCTTTGGTCCTTCAATTATAGCAGACAGTCACACTGTGGCCAGAGAAACCATGACAGGGCGTTCATAGCCCTTTGCATTAAAGCAATTCAGCTGTTATTTACAAAAAAATAATCATATTTACATACTGGAGTAACAGCAATCCAACCACAATCTAATTGTGCTTTGGGCAGCACTGTTCAATGGTCATCTGGAATATCATACTAAATCTATCCTTGCCCAACAACAACAACCCCCACCCCATCCCCAGTCTCTTTAATTCCAAGATGCCCAGCAAACTCAAAGAATAGCAAAACATCTGGGGATTTTAGGTTCGGAAATGTTCCTCTCAGCCACAATTAAACCCAGCAGAAAACAAGCTGATGTCTTGCAAGTCTTTTGGGGACTATAATACCTATAATCACTGGTCATGCTGATTGAGTTTATGGGTTTTGTAGTCCAAGATGACTAAAACTATCAGTTTGGCTATTCTTGGTTTAATGTGGTGACAATAAATCTACCACACATATATTATTCTTAAATATGGCTTGCAAGGAGTTTGAAATCTCTAGTTTCCATTGAGCCATGAAAGCGCTAGCCATAGTTTGATACAAAGACCATAATTTATTTTGAAAACTAATTGACCAAACAGAAGCTCAAGTTTCCAAACACCATGTGGCCTTTGGTGGTGGAGGCTTAGGAGGGGGATTATAGGTAAGATGAAGGCCCTTTGTAGCTTATTACAGTCACCTAAAATCACAGTTTTAATATGATGGTCAAACAGGACCAATGAAATGCCTGAGGAAAAGTTAGAACAATAATGTTTATAACAAGGAAAAATGCCCCTTGCAATAGTCAAGTGGTACCAGCCACATTTCTCTGTCTCCCTGAATGGAAATACAGCAAATATACTTCACAGGCAAGATACAACAATGGCATTGACCCCCTTCCCCCCAATCTCAATTCTCAAGGCTAAGCTATTCTCCAGAAGCAACATCCGCCTTATTATCCCCCTTTTGTTCTATGAACATAAACTGATAACTGACTTTGATAGTTCACTATGTATAGCCAAATTCCAAATATCTTTGGACATTAGTGACAATCATATGTCAAGCTTAAATTAGCTGTATCATTTGTTAACACAATCCTTGGGATTGTTAAAGACACCTAGAACAAATTAATTGTGTTCAAATGTTGAAGCTAAGACGGGACTAACATATCTCACACATTAGGGTCTCCTGAAAAAATGGAAGGGATATAAGAGGACAAGCTTTAAGTTAGTCTATACGCACTCATAAAATGGAAGAAAGAGGTAGATGGCCTACTTTGATAGTGCTTCCTTGAAATAATTTCAATTAAACTAGCATCTTGCAAGGCTTTTATGTATCATATGGTTCCATAATGCACTTAAGACAGGTATGTTTTTTTAAAACAGACATATTTTGATAACCAAAAATGAAAAAGGGTTACTTTTATTATTGCTAATACTGGACCTGGTTGAAGAAGATCAGAGCAGTTCATAAGTTGCTGTAAAAATGTACTTGCTAGCAATCAAGTTCATAACCCTAAGAATTTATCTTTGAAAAGAGAAGCTTAGCTTTCAAACATTTACAGAACCTCTTTCATCTTCTTGCAACCATTTCCAAAAGCCAATCAACCCATTTAGCAAACGGTGGCAGAACACAAAAATCCAAACATTAAGGGAGAGTAACGTCCACATACCCCATAAAGGGATTTTCCAGCGAGATAAAATAACAGATAACTCAACAGACTAATCCTAGACATAGAAATTAAACAATTTAAAAGCAGGAATAAAAACATACATGTTTCTTTGGAAAGATGGTGAGTGTAAAGCATTTTCAGAACCCACAAAATAGATAAAATTGGGTTTTCCACAAAATAGATAAAATTGGGTTTTGCACAAAAGCTACCAGCAGAGTGAGGAGAGACCATTTTGAAAAATGAAATTGGCTGGCAGCATGGAAATTCCTTTTTCCTCCAGATCGAACAGTGCTCAGTCACAGGCTCAGTTCAGATTGAGCCAGTTGATCTGGGCTGCCAACAGTTATATACCATTGACAGTTAACCGTGTAACAAACACCTTTAAGCAGCTTGTGGGTTCCCGCATTTCTTCAGAGTGCAGAGACTTTTCACGCCTCTTCTTCTCCCGCTGGTATCTGTTTAATCTGTCGGCTGTGAAGGGCTTGCTGGGCACCTTCTGCTGCCTGATTGAACCTAGTGTCTAATGCGCCACGGAGGTCATTAACTTTCACATCTGGGACAGGGTTAAGTCCAAATATTACACCTCCCACCTCTTCTTCCAGATCTCGCCTTTTGCGGCGCAGGTCCAGGTCTGCTTGAAGCTTGAGGTCTCTGTTGGGTTTGGCCTTTTCATAATCCCTGGACTCAGGCTTAACTATGTCTGCCTGTAAGATATGGTAACTGTCAGCTTCATTCAAGCTCTCTGGAATCCTTTGCTCTCTCTTTGAATCATGCCCTTGATTGTTGGCATTACTTAGCTGTGGATGATGTGCTCCAGTGGCCATCCTCTCTTTAATCTTGGCCCTCTGGCCCTCTAAACTGTCAACCTGGTCCAAAGGTAAGCTCTGTCTTTCCTTACCATTCACAGTTTCCTGGACCTCCAATTTCCCTGGTATGTTATCAGCAATCTTTGGTTTAAGTGGAATGTCTGAATTATGGAAGTCTTTTTTGACCTCCTTGTCAAAGGACTCACTGTCAGAAGCTCTATGAGGAATCTTTCCCTCAGCACCATGGATGTTGGGTACCTCTGGAATATCTCTTTGGCTTTCAGCCCCTTTCACAGCCTCCTTTCTTTTCTCAACATTGTCTGCCACTTGAATCTCCTGCCCTTTCAAATCTTCAGCCTTGGCTTGCTTCTCCTGGTGGGGTCCATCAGGCCTAGCTATCTGTGAATCGCTCCTGACTGGCTCTAACTCCTCTTTGTGTTTTGCATTAGCTTGGTGTTGTACAATTTTCTCATCATCATTCATTTGAGCCATAAGATTTTTAGAAGGAATTTCAGTTAATTTGTTTTGTATAGGCTTTAAGTCTCCTGGACTAGTGTTCTGCTGTCTTTTAATTTCATCAGGATCTTGGGGCTGTTTCTCAGGCAGATGACCCAGGTTATCGTTTGGTATATTCTTTGGAGCATTTTCAATTTTGTTGTCAAGGTGATCTCTCTCTTTACTCTTGGTCAAAGACAGGCCATGTTCCGGCTGGATTTCTATTGCAAAGAGAAGTGGAGGGCTCTCAGTTACTGTATATGCAATTTTGCAAACTAGAAAACTCTGTCACCAATTAAACAGTTTACCCAGAGACCTTTGGCGAGTCACTTAGTACCCTTCCCACTACATCTGACAACCAAAGTTACTGCATTAATTGTGAAATTATAAATAAATAAATGCTGTCTTAAGCTGTACCTTCTGTTTTATAGTTTATAATCTTCCTATAGTTTTGAAACGAGTGCTGAGATGCATGGAGATTTCTTCAAACTCTAATATTATTTCCCTTCTACTTCACTAACTCCTCAACTCCTAGCAAATATGTATATATGCTAGCATATTCAGATCATGAAGGCAAGCTGCTTTCTTAAGCTTCCAGAATTAGGATAGCTTTTAACCTACTGCTTGGAGAGGACACTGGAGAAAGGACATTTCCCTGAGCAGATTTTATAACAGCTCCATGAGCAATTTTCTAAATACTTCGTTAGTTGGGGGGTGGGGTGTTTACCTTGCTTTGGCTTTTCCTCGCCTCCGTCCTCTTGCCTTTGCTGGTGGATCTCTTTGTGTTGCTCCTCAATCACTGCTAACAATTTTGCCTGCTGATCTAAGAGTTGCTTTTGCTGAACCTGCTGTTCCTTTATCACTTGCAACAGGACGGCATGGTCTAGCTGCTTCTCCTCATCTCCTGGAGGGGGGGAGGAAGAAACAGGCTAGAATGAATCTATGCATGTGGTCTATTGAACATCTCCAAGGAGAAAATCAGGAAGGCCCTTGTGCCTATTATGGCCTCTGCCATATTTGCATGTATACTCTGTGCTTCTTTAATCTAGAGGTAACTCATTCTTAAGCTTGGGCCTCAAGAAGTCTGATTTTCCAATCACCTTTTAGAAAAGCTTTGCCAGGAAAGGATAATTATTATTATGGCATTCCTGAATTGTCTTGAAAACCTTCTTAATTTACAGCATGAAGAGCAACAAGATGCTGTGCAAATAAGCAGAAAAGGAACTCTTGTCCCAAAGGGAAATCAAGTAATAATCCCAGCAAACTGCACATCCTGGCATGATGCAAAGTAAAAACTGGCAAAATGGGAATTTAAAAATAAATGGTTTCTCACAATCACATAGTCAAAAGAACTGAAAGAAATACGCCTTTAAGTAAAACATTCATATATGGTTACACAGACAGCCACATCTATAGAGGCATGGGGATCCCTACATATATTTATTTATTATAGTAGGGCATCGTTTTCTTTGTTATTTTATAATTGTACTTTTTACTAGCTGTCCTGATTTATTAAACAAGTCAGCAAATTTAGGGAAAGAAATAGACTTAAAAGGGGCAATCCTGCCCTCCCAAACAGTCTAGGAATCTTTCCTGTTTCACTTGGGTATTATTTAGATCAATTTTACATTCTTACATAATGTGGTCACTGCTGTTTCATAGGAAGCAAGTGGGAACATATATCAATAACCTAAGCAGCTTTCTATAGCAGTTTTCCTCCAAATTGGTGTCTTCTGTGAGTTAGGACCGCAGTTCCTAGAATTCCCACTAACCACGATGAAAGGGGAGAATCATCCTGGAAGCCAGAAGAGTATGAATCCTGCCTTAGGCACAAAACCAGCTGGATGACCTTCGGCCAGTAACTCTCTCACAGCCTTAGGAAGAAGACTAAGGCAACCCACTTCCCAAGAAAATTACATGGAGTTTTTCCATGTGTGGCACAAATCAAAACTGTCTTGAAGGCAAAATGTCTATGGAGATATTCAATTATCCAGGTCATCGGGGTCCTAAAGGTGGTGCCCCCCACCCAAAAGAAGAATGGACTTTCTTGTTTTTTTTCCCCTTTGAAAACTTTTTGCTTCTCATCCAAGAAGCTTCTTTGGTTTTAACTGGTGGGGAATGGAAGAATTTGTATTCTTGAGGGTTGGTTGTTAGCACTCTGAGACTCCTTGAGGCCATTTGGGGGTTCATCTGTATCCTGAGTCACCTGAATCAGAGAGCAAAGGTGTAGAACCTTCTTGGGACTTCTGTAAAGACTGCACTGAAACAGGAAATAGGTGGTATCTTGAAGGCAAAGAAAAACACAAAAGGCTAGGAATTCTAGGAACTACAACTCCAGCATATCTGGAAATCAATTTGGGGGAAATCTGCCTCCTTGCTTTCATCAAGCTCTCACATTTTTTAAATGTAGCTTTTTCTCTTTACTACAGGGACATATGCTGCTTTTTAAATTTTCCTTTTTTCCTCAGAGTTCACAACCATTTCATTCTTAGCATTCATACTCCATGCATAAAACATAATGCATCGAAGAGTTCTTACAACCCACTGGAAGAGTCCTGGTTGTTACCTACACTGAACTAAATAGGAAATGCTTATTTTAGAATACAAGTGCTCCATTGAACATCATAGGCATTACTTATTTCAGAACAGTTTCGGGCTCCACAACACAGTTCAGAAAGAACTATTCTTTTCCAGAACAAGCAAATGTATTTTGGAACAACCAGTTATATATCAGCAAGCTGGCGATCTCTTGCTAGCAACTTATAAACAAATTAAGTGTTATCAAGACAATGGGGAAGAAATTAATGTAAAATTAATTGCCAGTAGAGGTACAGATTAGAGAAAAGGGATGTAAGGTAATAATCAGTTTGTCTTAGCATTAACCCCATTGGCAAACAGTCGAGGGGAATCAGAATATTTTGACTGGTAAGGGGACAAAATCATTTTCATATGCCTGGAGGATTTCTGAACAAAACGTATTATGTTCAAAACACAAGAGAACTGGCAAGACCCAAACTATTTTTAGGAAATCTACTGCTATGGCCTTTTCAGTCATATAGAAAACAAGAATTTGAGGATGTATAACAGGAGCCTGCTTTGAGGTTATGTTTTAAATTGTCAGATTGGCAGGCACTGCATTTTGACTGAAAAAGGAGTTTCTGAAGCCCAACAGCTCTCCTAATGCTGTCGACTTTTGAAGAGTTGTGGGAAAAGAAAGAAAAAAAAAAGTTGAGGCTGCTCTGTTTTAAAATATTGCCAATTCAGATGCACCCCCAATACAATCACATCTCTTCCTAGGAACCGGGGATCCCGGTTGAGAAGGCTCTTCCTTCAGAGCTGTAGTTTTAAATGGAATGTGGCTCCATTACAAGCAAATGGCTCTACGAGACCTGCTAATCTGCCCTTCATCAAAATGACAGGATTGCATTGCTCCGGTGCTTGTAGCCTCAGGTTACACATTCTGAGATTATCTGAAGACAAGATTGCCTGGCCTTGCAGTCTAGCCTTTATCTTAGGATCGCACAGTACAATTAAAGATTTTGGCCTATGCATGTACAGTATAACATCCACACACCAAAGGCTGCCAAGGAAGCAGATGGCAACCTCAGTGCGTATGTGTGGGTGGGTGGGTGGGTGCGCACGCACACACATGTGCATATGTATACACATCTGCTCTGTGGAAGAAAGACAATGCTTACCCTCAAGCTTGCTCTCGGACTTCTCTTCTGCATTATGAAGCTCTTTCTGCTCTGTTTGGGCTGGACCAAACTTCTCTGAAGAAACTACCTCTTTTTTATCATCTGAAAAGAAGAAATGGACAGATATTTCCTGGAGGGAGCAAAGAAAATGACAGATGTTCTCTTTCCCTGCCCCCTCCATTCTCTGCAGCTTCCATCCAACTTGATTGCCGAAGAAAAAGTCATAAAAAATATTTAACAGCATTATAGCCTGCTGGCAAGAAACCACTGCTAACTGCCTAAGGCTATTAAAATGCAAGCCCCAGCCCTGGAGAGCTATGCAGTGGGACACCTATGCAATGAGGCACCTGTCAAGATCTGGCTCTGAATCCCCAATGACCAGAATGGTGTAGCACCTGATGCTTAGCAAAGAAGTGAAGAACTGCACAAGAGCCAAGGCACAGGATCTACCATGGCCAATAGTTCAGTGCACCCCTTTCCCCAAGCAATGACTGAAACGGCTCTTCAGTGGTACCCCCACACAAAGTAAAATATGATTTTCGGTCAGGGCAAGTAGGAACTTGGGAATTCATCGGTACAAGATTTTACATTTCCTCTTACACATAAGCATTTTTTTTAAAGTGCAAGTGAAGCAATTCATAATTATTTTGCTTGGGATAAAAAAAAATCCACATTTTTTTTTAAATTGTAGAAATAGACTTCTTTCTTTTAGGAAAAGCTAGTATGTGACCGTGTGGGAGAAAACACTGGCACAAGGTGGACATTGTAAATAAAAAGATAGAAGCCTTGTGGCCCAGAAAGTGTGAACAAGGCAGGTCCATTCAGTAGGAATTTTGAAAAATTCCTGAAAAGCCCAGCTCAGACTTTAGCAGTTTAGGCTGGGTGTGGCTTCAGTTGTCTCTACAGTTCTTCCAGGTGTTTTATGGCACAAATCAATTTCTGCAATAGTTTCATGTCAAATGTATAAATGTAAAATCTCAGAAGACCAAGTAATACATTAAACTTCCCTGGAACCAAAAGAAGCAGAGAAAAGTACATGTGCTTCCTTTTCCTTCTCCATGGATTTTACTTTCTTTGCCACGTTCAACTACTTGCAAATTGGCAGCATTCTTCCCACCCACGGCCTTGGTCTCTCTTCTTATTCTGCTTTTCTAGCTCACCATCTCTGTGAGGAGACTGATCATCCTTGTGTGCAACCCCCTCTGGTGCTGGCTTGGGGTCTTTTATGGGCTGGTCTTCCAGCTTTTTCTGTCCATTCTCTTCATTGGCTTGTTTAGGAACAATTTTATGTTCTTCCTTCTCCACCACAGCATTGTTCTCTACCAGGACATCTTTGTCTGCTGGTGGCCGATTCTGTTCAGATTCCTCCCGGTCCTGACCCTCATCCACTGCTACCCCATCGCGGGGTACTGGTGGCTCATGGCGATGGGCTTCTCCCACAGGTTGTGCAATGCCTATATGAAAAGAAACAGAGATTCTCAATCAAGAACGGCATAGAAAGCAACACGTTTGGTGAAGTACAATTCATGCATATTGATAAGGTGGCGTCTACAGTGCTCTCTGACCAAATAAATGGAAACTGAAAATTAGAACAAGTTGTGGATCTGTTGCTTCTCTGACTTCAATATTCCTAGCCTCTTTCCAGTTCCAATTCTGCGCTACCTTGATCAGGCCGGTCCAGTTGTACCTCCTCCTTTGGCTTCTCGTTGTCTTCTCTCTTAGGCATATCCATGGGAACTTTGATCTGTGGCTGTTCCACCTCTTCTTTCTCATTTGCCAATTTGGGCCTGTCACGGTTATCAGCCACTTCTTGAACTGCAGGGTCTTGATCTGAAAAGCATGGTTAGAAATGATTAAGGAAACAGACTTCCCATCCTTGTCTGCTCCCCAATCACTCTTGTGGCTATATCTCATGCTGTTTAAGGTTTTTAATAAAGTGTAGCTGCCATGGAAAACAGATTGTCAGTTTGATGATATCAGTTATGCTTGGGAAGAAGCAACCTTCCCTTTTACCCAGTGCCATCTTCCCCATCTATATACCACTGTGCTGCCATTTTCCTCCACAAGAAAAAGGAGAAGTATGAGTGTGAGTGCAAGAGATTCTTGCAAGAGTGAGCAAGTGTGAGTGCAAGATTCTTGTAAGAAGCGACACTAATCAATTTCTCTCTGTCTCAAACACACACATCATTCCATTTTATAGAAGAGAGAAGTTAGGAAAAGTAACTTCTCTCTGTATGTGTGCGTGTAGGGAAAAATTTTGAACTTCACCCAGGGGTAATAGCAACCAGGAACGATTGGGGTGATTTTTTTACCGATTCAAATCGCCCCTACAACCTCTCCCGAGGTGGGCCGAGGTGGTTGAATTTCAACCCTGATGCACACACACATGTATGCATGCCTATTTGTGCTGGGTTGTTAGAACAAACAAAATGCTGCAGTTTGGGATGAGTGGATGCTAGATGGCAGCATTGCTCTTCCTCGTCTACATGCTATGCATGACAAGCAGTGTGAAGATGCTAGGCATGGCCAAGGGAAGTTACCTGCTGGAATTAGCCAACCTAAAAGAAACAGTACTAAGGAGTTGGTTTACAACAGATGCGAAAGCGATAGAGAGCAAAGAGAAATTCCCAGAAGGGAGAAAACCAAGAAAGAAAGGCAGAGTGAAGAAAGGAGCAGCTGAAGGCTGTCTGGGACCTGTTTATTCAGGCCTCTTGCTGTAGGAATTGCCAGCGTCTCTCCCTGCTTGCAGATACAGGCAGAGCTCTCTGCTAAATCCAGAATTAACAGGAGGCAGGGCATCACAGAAGAAGCTTCAGGCTTTCCCAATTATGCCTCCAGTTTAAAATCCTGACACTGCTCTCTGTAGGAAAAGCAGCCTGCAGCAAGGAGGAAGAGTGACAGTCCTACTCCTGGGCTTTGAAATTCTGCAGGTGGATGGGGCAGAGCCTTCTCATCTCCAGCAGCTTTACTGATTAAACTGTTAAGAATACAACCAACCTCTCCCCCATCCAAGTGTAGCTGTAGAGGTTCACCTTGAAAGTCATTTTTTTAAAAAGAGTGAATAAATGAGAACATGAAGACTAAATCTCCCATTATCAGGAGCCTACATTGCAAAAGAGCCTGAAGAGTTAGCTTTATCCCCCCCCCCCAAAAAAAAAAAAAAAAAAAGCAGCGCAGTTCAGACTGTTCCCTCACTTCTGGCAGCTGAAGTCACGCCAAGCATTTCCTGCAGAGTTGAAGTCTGAAATAGTCATTCTCACACTTACGTGAACACCCTTCTCCACCCTGTCCCATTTTCATTTCTGGCTCCTTGTGAACATTAACTTTGCCTCCACCCACACACCTTCCAAGTGGGGCAGATGATCTTCAGTAGGTACACAAGGTAGCCCACGGGTGCCAGGAACAGAACAGAGAGGGGGAGAAGGCAGGAGGGCTTGGCTTCCCACAGCTGCCTCAGCATTGTCAGGGAGACCAAATGCAAGGGAAAGCAAAGCAGCCTGAAGAATTACAGCCAACGTCCTACTTCCGAGCCAAGCTAGCTCCGTGTTCCAGAGAGCCCTCGGGAAAGATGTGCTCCATTCAAGCTGCATCCTCCTCACTCCTCTCTCTTGTTCATAACTTAGTCTAAAAGAACACAGTCACTCCATTTTGGGAAGAGGGGAGCCCAGCCTTCTCTAACCTGGGCTCTTGCTATGTCTCTGGATTTCAACTCCCAGAATTTTCAACAATGGCTTCCCTGACTGCAAAATTTTGAAATCCATATATCTGGAGGGAGCCCAGATGAGGGAAAGATGGTTTAGTTATCAGAAGCTCAGATTAGCTAGAGACCAATAGGCAACGAGGAGCAAATGAATGAGCAATCTCAAACTATAGCCCCATTTTTTTGTTCCAAGGAACCTATCAAGGAAAGAGGATGGGTGGAAGAAAACATTATCTATAATACATATGATTAGCAACCTTTGGGTTACTAAAACTGTTTGAACATTGTCAGGGACCACAACCAAACTAGAACTCACAGTCCTTTGGAATCTGGCAAATTAGCAAGGCACAATTAGAACTACTTCAGATACTTTTTTGATACTTGCAAGTTAATAGAAATTGACTGACTTGCAAGTAACTATATTTGAACAATATGAATGTCTGGCAGCTGTAATATAAGAAAGATAACCAGCATTTCCAGAAATGCAAGAGGAAGCAAATAGAAAACAAAGTCTGTAGCTACAACAATTGCAACAACAATTGCAAAAAAAATAATAATTCCCCAAACTCTTCTGCTGAAATTAGTGTGACTGGTTGTCCCTGGGTCCCAGAATATGTTGTGAATGTTGTGATTTCAATGGCATGTAATGTAGATCCAAGGGCGCGCGATGGCTCAGTGGTTAAAAATGCTGAGCTTGTCTGCTGGAAAGTTGATATTGCACGACAGGGCAAGCTCCACTATTTGCCCCAACTCCTGCCAACCTAGTGGTTCGAAAGCATGCAAATGCAAGTATGGTAGATAAATGGATATCACTTTGGTGGGAAGGTAACAGTGTTCCATACGCCTCGGCACATAGTCATGCTGGCCATATGATTATGGAAAATATCTTTGGACAACACTAGATTTCTTGGCTAAGAAATGGACATCAGCACCGCTCCCTAGACATGACTGGACAGAGATGACCTTTACCTTTATAATCAAGATTAGAAGTGGGCATTTTACGGCCCCTGGATACATATGGCCCTTTGGTTGTCCCTGTTCGGTCCATTTGGATTGCTTTTATTCTGAAAGCGACTATTTTTTTTCTCAATTTATGTTTGTAAATTCATAAATGAGATTCTTCAGAGAAAATATGGACAGAATCCTGTAAAGCTCTACTTAATGTCTTTAAGCCTGGGAACTCTTATGTGACAATATGAGGATATAATACATGTTGTTTTAAGTATGATATCACTGTATTTCCATTATCCTTGCTAGACAAGCTGCTGAGTTCTGTCCACACCGTTTAGGGACCATGCAGGAGTGGGCACCCTACAGCCCTTGGGCCACTTAATGGAATATTTTTGCAGTTCCCAGAACTCAACAACATCAGCTACAAAATGATAATTTTCAACAGGGCATGTCTATCTCTTTTACAATTTGCTGCATAGAGGAAAACACATTAAGTCACTGGGAATACCTGTCACACTTATTTCCATAAGTCTTCCCAAACCCTAAAAAGAAAATAAAAACACCCTCAAATTTCATTTGCTTTGGTGAGGCAATCTGTCAGCGTTCCAGCAAACCTCCATTCCAATCAGTAACTGAGATAAACATATCTCAAAAGTACCTTTATTAGAATAGCACCTGGTACATCGGAATCCCGAATCTAACAGTTTTTGGGCTTTCCACACATTCCCAAACTACAAATCTGTCCAAAAGTAAGATTCTTATTTCATCCTGCGCCATACTAATGACCTTGAACTAACAAAATAATTTTATTTTGTCTTGAGCTACTTAATTAAAATCACTTCCCTCCCACTTTCTCATGCAATGTGGCAGGGTGGAATATGGCTTCCAAAGCTGACACAATCACTGTATGCCCCAATGGCGGTACCCAGTTTAAAAAGTTGCCCACATCTGGACTTGGGAAATAGAAAAAAAGAAAAACGGATGGGGACAAATATTAATGGGCAATAAGACTGGCACTGCTTCACATAAGATTGAAAAGTTGCTCTCTGACCTAAGAAGTCTAACCCAGAGGAAGAAGGCTAAACTATACATGAGATTGGGAGGGGGGAGGAAACCACACACATCAATCTTCCCCAAGTTGGTACTTTCCAAATATACACTGGGTCTAGATAAGTGGTGTGCTGGTAAATGTTTAGCAACTGGCTCTCCAGATCCATTGCTGCCACAGTGTTTGTCCTACTAGCCACTGAACAGCTATCAGCATGCTCCACTGTGACTCAGTTCTGCTCTCAAGTGGCTCACAGAATCCCAGAAAATTTAACAATCAACTCTTGCAAGCCTGTATGAGCTGGCTCCAGCATACCACTGGGTTTACAGTTCCCAGAAAATCAAGCTAGCACGGCCTTTACGAATGGCCAGTTGAAACCCTTCCTTGAAAACCCTACTTTTCAAACCATATATGTATACTTGGATGCTGTAGGGAACATTTTTGTTTCGTAACTCAGATCTCCATAGCATGCAATTTTCAATCACCAGGGGCAATGCTTTTCCTTCAACGGGCCACATAGGGAAAAAAAAACCCCAGAGTGAAGCAGTTTTGAGCCATTAAAACATTAAAAGCCATCGTATGCAAACTTCCAAGTTTTCTTCAGCCCCACTATGTCTAAAGAAACTTACTTTACACAAAAATAGTGGATTTCATGTAATACGTGTCAAAATTTGTAGTTGTGCAGATTTACAAGGACATTATCTCTCCCAAAAACCCTGATTAACAATAACTCAGGGGGAAAAATACAGCTGCAAAGCCAGAAGTTTTGATACAAGCTTGCTAGTTGCATTCCACACTGGAAAAACCCATGGTTGAAGCATTTAATGAATTAATGCCAGAGACTCCCACCTTATCAGAGGGGAATAGAAAGCTGAAAGAAACAGAATGGACACTATTTTTCTTGTTTTTCACAGCATGACTGTTGGGCAGCCAAATGACCTGGACCAGCTTTCAGGCACAGTCAGTGAGTTGCAGATTTAAAAGGGAACACACGTATGTTTCCCCTTTTAAATTCAGGGCTTAGTGGCAATCCCTGGATTAATCTTTATTTCAGCGGCTTCTGAAATAACCCTGGCAGCTTCTACCAGGAATTTAACTTTTATCACCTAGACTGTGATCCTTTCACCTAGCCTAGAATGTCGGTTTGTCACAAGCTGATTTTGTCCAGGTCATTTGGCTAAATGGCGGCCAAGCTGGGAAAAGCAGAATAGATACAGCACCTTCCTTGTTTATTTCAGCTTTCTATTCCCCTCTGATAAGGTGGAGGGCTTTTGGCATTAATTTATTAATGCTCCAGTTGTGTTCAACAGTGTGGAACATAACTAGTAAGCTTGTATCTAAACCTCTGGCTTTGTATATACAACACACACACAAATAGACACACACACAAATGTATGTAGCGCAGACACTCAGAGCAAAACAAAAGGGGGAAAAAAGAGATTAAAAAAAAAAAAGTCTCCACTCTGTAATAAGACAAAGTTGCCTCAAAGCCGTCATTTTCTCAGCAGGAAGCAAAATTAAGTTCATCATCAGGGCGTGAATTAACGGCCTCTCATGCTGCTCGGAAATCTATAAGGGGCTATATGTGGTTTGGAGAGAAACATTTTGCCCAGGATGTGTAATAATCACTGAAACTGTAGAGTCGCCCTTGTGGTCCCTTTGGATAATGTTACAGTAATGTTGTGCCTCTTAATGTTTTATGAGGGGTGTTGGGCTTGACAGGAAAAAAGGCGAAGAGGCTGTAAAAGCTTCTTAGCTTACAAAAACAGCAGGGGGAAAAAAAAGATCTCGGGGCTCAGGAAGAGTTAGGCAGAAAGAGGGAGGAGGAGGGGGAGCGGAAGAGATGAAAACCCCCAAATGTTGGGAGTGCACCCAAGGACCAGTGGCTGAATGATAGCTCACACACCGGGCCAACCCAAGCTACACTCCTCTGACTGCATTATGGCAGGGTGAGGGAAGACCCCCACGGGGTCTTTTTTTTTGAAGCATCCACTTTTATTTTAATGGCCCACCAACCCCGTCCCTCTGGGCTGCAATAAAATCTCATCATGAGCGAGCAACCCTAAAAGCTTTTCCAATCCTCTCTCCAAGAATTTGACAAGGGAAGCATCTCCGCTCCCGGGAAGATGTGGATTGCGCTACCTGGCCCAGTGCATTACAATCCATTCAGATCTGCAGGAGAGGAAAAAAAAAACACACACAACATCGGATGTGCTTTGCGGCCTGTAAAGCCACAATGGCAGCTGATTTCATTTTGAAATATCCTCACATAAAGAGTTCCCTGTGAGAAAAATATAACCGCTTTGCTTTGTGCTCCTTGCAGTTTATCCCAGCATAATCCAAACAAAATGCAAAGACAAACCCCTTTGTATTCTTCAATACAGGAAATCCTCATCTTATGACCACAATTGAGCCTAACATTTCCTTTGCTAAGGAAGGCAGTTGTTAAGTGAGTTTTGCCCGATTTTATGACCTTACTTGATACAATTGTTGAATGAATCACTGCCATTGTTAAGTTACTAACACGGTTGTGAAGTGATTCTGGCTTCCCCATGGACTTTGCATATCAGAAGGTTGCAAAAGGTGATCACATGACTCCAGGGCACTGCCATCATCATAAATACATGCCAGTTGCCAAGCGGGCGGATTTTGACCATGGGGATATTGCAACGGTTGTAAGTGTGAAAAATGGTCAAAAGTCACTTTTTTCAGTGCCGTTGTAACTTCAAATGGTCTCTAAACACATGGTTGTAAGTTGAGGACTACCTGTAAACTGGAGAATACAAATGGATCACTGAGTTGAAAGGCTTTTCACCAAATGCATAATTTAAAGAAACAGTTAAGCAAAACACAAGCCAACTGTGTTGGGCCCAGCAATTATCTTTTGTTGTAAAACAAGGGAAATTAGGCTGGCCAGTACAAGTAGCGGTTTATCATTTGTTCTGGAAAAGATGTTAAGGATAAGGTAAGATGAGGAATAAGAAAAACTAGAGACCCGCTTTCTTTTTCACAATCAATCCCTTACAAAGCATGTTTTTACTGTTTTAAAGTGTTTTTAATGTTTTTAATTGTAATATATTTTTGAACTGTAAGCCACCAAGAATTATTGACTGAGATGGGCGCCTATAGAAATTGAATGAATGAATGAATGAAGCAAAACTACAACTTATACAGCACAGATGAAAGCACTTATCCCACAATATTGACATTGTCTTTTCTCTGACATTATCCATGCCCTGGTTTATATGAAAGGAGAAAAACAAATTAAGAAGCTTTTACTCTTTTCAAACTTTGAGGGGGTGGAAAATGAGAGGGGATACATAGCAATTGTTAATTGGAAAATATATTAATGCTTACTTTTAACAAGCAAAGGGAAAGAAATAGTATCATTTTTAATGCTTGTCTATTGAGTAAAGATGCTGTGGAAAACACCAATGAAGTTTATAGTTTGTTTTGGGTGTGCATGTGCATGCACATATTTTTTGTAATCTGTTGCCACTCTTGGTCTGGTGGTAATTTTTAGAGTTAAAATTGAAGACATATATTCCCTTCAGCTTTCCCCAAGCTGTTGTCTTCTAAATTTGGTAGACTCTTTACCTGTATTGTCATTATCTCCCAATTCATGAGGAATACAAGAAATTAAGGAAAGCTCAATATCAATTATAGGATATGTAACTTAATATATCTGGATGGCATCCAGTTGGGAAACATTGTTCTAGACCAGGGGTGTCTAACTCAAGGCCTGGGGACCGGATATTGCCCATAGGGTGCTTAGATCTGGCCCAAGGAGCCACCCTGGAAACAGCCAAAGACTGGCCTGTGATGCCTCTGCCAGTGAAAATGTAGCTCCAGGGCTGTGTGTGATCCTCCCAGGCCCCATTTTCGGCAGCAACGGCCTCCTGCAGCCCTCTGCTAGCGAAAACAGAGATCCATTTTTACTGGCAGAGCACTTGGGCCACCATAGGCGCCCCAACACGAGTGACATCAAACTGGCCACACCACCCTGGTCCCTGAGGTGAAACACAACCCTGACGCGGCCCTCGATGAAAGAGAGTTTGACACCCCTGTTCCAGGCTAACCTCTTATACATCCTGTTTCATTACTCTTTCCATGCTTCTGGAGATCATGAAGGAAGAAAATCCAAAGTTTTTTTAAAACTGGATTATTTTAAGGTAGCAAAATCTTTCCTTGTGGTGATGGACAAATATGAGGCTGTTGACATTTAGTAAAGAAACAATTAAAGCAAAATTTCAGCAGCATGCACAATGCCAACTGGTAATCACTTGTGCTGTTAGACAATAAATACAGAGTTATAGCTAAGGACATGAAGATAATGGCGTAATTATTGGTAGAGAGAAGGAATTAATTCATCTGATGTTACCCCGGGCTTCTGAACTAATATAACTCACAGTATCTAAAAAAGATGGTCTTGACATGATTACCAACACAAATCTCTCACCACCGACAAGAGAAATCCATAAGAACTAAGAAAATCCATAGGTACCACATCATCTGTTACTTCTATCATTTCAAATGGGAACAAGTACAGGGAGGAGACTGCTGCTCTGGTCCTATCTCAACTGTAGAAGGAGGCAGTAACTTGGCAGGCATTTTTTAAAAAAGGTGGGGGAAAATGTTCCCTAATGTATGCAAAAAAGTCATCACATAGGACATTTGGTTGACCTGAATCCTTGATTCTGTGCAGATATATAGTCTGGGCTCAAGTCCAAGAACAGACAACAAAAAAGGGGGCAGTGGATATCTGCAAAGGCTTGCCCAAAAAGAGAGAAAAAGAGAGAGAGAGGGGGAGGGAGAGAGAGAGAACATACTTCCACCAAGAACATCTGTAAATGGTAACTATTAACACTTTTACAAGGTGACTGAATGGCATAGGGGGAAACTAGTTCACTGTTTCCTCCTGACATACAGACTGTAAAACTGAACAAAAAATGACAGCAGGGCAATAGCTCCTTTTTCTGTGTCATAGGAGCTATTAAAAGATTGTTCTCCCAAAGCACCAGGGAGTGCTCCAACAAGCCAAGCTGTTCCAGCAGTTATTAGAAGCGAAGGGAGGAATGGGGGGTAATCCATTTCACACAGCGCTCCAGCTTCTTCTCTGCATAGCCAACAAGCTAGGGGTGGGGGAGAGGAGGAAAAGGCAGAGCGAGACAGGAATGACAAAGTAAGTGCATCCAAAATGCCTATTACAGGTGTAACCTTTGAAGCTCGCATGGCCTCCCTATGCTTCCCCCCCCCCCCAAATCCCTTGCCTGTAACACAGATGTCAGAACGGTGGGCTTTTGCACGTGATGACCGTAAGTGGAACAGACTGACAGCACACACCAGATACTGAGATGCAGCCACATCTCATCAGAGGCAAAAAATGGTAAATCCGAATGGATAGATTTTTAAAAAAAAAATTGGCAACGGTGAATCATGGAGAACAAATTGTTTTCATTTCTGGATTCACTGGGAAGAAGGTAGAGAAACAGCGAATCAGACCTTTGATGTGGAAAAACCACTGAGGAATGGAACAGAAAGAAGGCTCTGAGCAATGATTTTGAAGCAGGAAGCTGCAAAATATATATATATATATATATATATATATATTAAAAAAAGCATAATCCACCCAGGGAGACCCTCTGGGGGGAGGGGTGGTATCTTTCAAAAGCAAAAAATAAATTGCTTAATTAGATTTTTTTTTTAAATGGATAATTGCCTTCATGTGCTTTCAAAGGCAGCTTAGCAACCTCTTAACATCCGCATGCCCTATAATAGCAACCTTGCTCTGGGAGGGGTTTTTATACCTTCGCAAGCAGTGGCTGACAGTAAACACCTATCGATACGGATGGGGGTTGGTGGTGTAATGGGCACTTGGGAGTCGTTAATAAAAGCATGATTCAAAATTTCCTGGTCAATATGTGTTCACATAAAAGGGCAGCATTCTAATATCCATAATCTCCAAACCCATGGGGCAGAGTTTAATGAAAGTTTGTACAATTCAGGGCTCTATATCCTCAAAAGCAATTGTTCAAAACAACAACAACCCCAAGAATCTACTGATGGGCAAGAGGTGTATGGTAAAGGCAGGAATCCGAAATGCATAGTGGAGTGATGAGGACAGTCTTAACAAGCCAAACATGAATTAAAGTTGCTGGTGGGTTGCACTGGGACAAATTCAGAAACAATCTGGGAAAAGAGTCCCTCTGCACGCTGCCTGATGAAGAGAAAAGCCATGTGTTTCCGCAAGAGGCTCGTGCAAGAAATGAGAAACAGATGTGGGCTGAAAGAGGGGGTACTGGTGACAGCCAAGTAACTCAGAAGCCCCATGCGTGGTTTGAATGACAGCATGCAGCTCCCTGGGAAGCAGGTTCTTTTTGCAAAATTATTTCCAACAGAGAGGGGGAAGATGGTGCATTAGCACAGAAGCATCCCTTAAAAGATAACCTTATAAGGTGTGAAAGAAAGATGGCAGGCTTTGACACCTCAGCAAGGAGATCTTCTAACACTGTGGGATGACGTCCTTTCTAGAGTGCCTCAAGAATGGATTTCACTGCTTTGCCTGTAGCCTTTGGGGACATTTTTTGTTCATACCTAGCTGAGGGCTTCAATGGATTGGGTTTTCTTATGCATGGCTAGGATATGGCCCATTGACCCCACTTTCAAAAGGCTGCAATCTTTCCAATCTGAAAAACTTTTTCCATGTCTTGAATGCCTCAACACCTCTGCTTTGGAATATGGTTAATATATCTTACCTTCTAATAGGGACATATTGCCAAAATACATTAAAACAATGCTCTGCAGTTCTCTGAACTATTCTAGACTTAAAGCAATGTTCTCTCCTCATGTGTCTCTTATGATCTCCAAGTTTCACCAAAGATCCCTTAAATGTTATGTTCCGTGATTGTCAGGTTGCCTCAGTAAAAGCATAGAGAGGCACATGTTTGGCTATTTCTCACCTGTTACAGCACTTCATTCTGGTAAGCGCTGGCATCATCATGAATCACTCTAAGACCTACTTAAATAGAATTCCAGAAAAACAAGAAAGAGAAAAAAATGTAATAATTCTATTCTGTTTCACTGGTTATTTTTTTAAGACTAGCATTTAGAAAACTAACATTTAGAGATCTCCAGATGAATTGCAGTAGATTGGGAAAGGTTCCCAATACTCAAACAACTAAGAATAGGAACAGTTCAAAAATATTTTCCACTTGCGGTTTGCAAGGCTTCGGCGGCAATAGGAATCCGTGATTGTGCGCGGTGCCTGCTGCGCTCGCCGCTGGAGTGCCCCCGATCCAGCTGGATTTGGGGGCTATAGTTACCCTGTAGAGGTAACTGAAGATAGGGGAGACTCAGCAGGGGTCCAGGGGAATCGCAACCCCCCCTCCTCAGCTGGCTTAACTCCCTTTTCCGAAAGTGGTGGAGCGGCAGTCATAATGGCTGCCACAAAGAAGCTTTCATCCGGATAAGAATGTGCAGGAGGAAGCTGAGAAAGTGAAAGTTTTTGGCTAACCAGGATGACAAATAATATTTAAATACCCTGGAATATAAGTTTTATTAAAGATACATCATTCCCTATGAAGATGGAAGAAGCGGGGAATGAAAGTAAAAAGAGAAAGTTTGTTTTTTCTCACTTTCCTTCCTTACGGTGATAGCAAATGAATGGAGAAATCGGAAAAACCCGTTTTGGTATCAGCAGGTAATTAAATTGAAAATTGAAGCTAAGGGGACAATAAAGATTTCTGAGCATTGAAAAAAAACAACTTTTTTTTGCTATAAGTGGGAAGGGAGAGGAAAAGAACTAACATTAAGATTTTCTTGGAGGAGGCTGCTTGGAATTTATAAGATTAGAGTGAATTGTAACAAAACTTCTAAAAGATATATTTCAACTGGAGCTTTATAACTGAACTATAACCCCAGAAAGAGAAAATAGAAAAAGAAGAAAGTGCTAAATGAAACAAACTGTGTGTATTTGGATTGCTTGGTAATTTTGGGACTTTGGGAAATTATTATTTGAAAGACTAAAAATATTTGGGTTGCTTAAAAAAAATTTCTACAATGGCACTACTTGTTGATAAACTGAAAATTGAATTTAAAAAGCTAAAAGAAGAGGATCAAGAAGGGAAGAGCTCTTCTGGATCTGTTTTCCATTTTTTAGAAATGGCGATTTATACCTACCAGAAACTACAAAAACAAGAAGACTGGGATGAAGAAGCCATCTTCAATGAACAAACAATTTTAGCCGGGGAAGAAAAGGGAAAGAGGGGAAAGGGAATGGAGAATTTAAGACTTAAAAAAACAACCAATAAAGGGAAAAATAAGATGAAAAATCGATATAATGTTAGAAAGCAACAGAAAAGAGAAATACAGAAGAAGGTGGAGATCAAGAAGGTGGATATTAGGAGACAAGGGGGTAAAAAGACAGGATTGGAGAAGAAAGGAAGGGAAAAAGGGAAGAGAAGTTACAAAGGTTTAAAACAAGATGTAAAGAAATAAGATCTATTCAGAGATAGTGGGTAAAAATATGATTAAAAAAGAGATTCTGCAAAATACATAAGATTGTATTGTTGTATTTATATTTGAAATAATGTTAGAAAATTGGATTTAATAATAGAGCTTAATTTGCTGTGGATTATTGTTTTAATTATATTATAAACTTATTATTCTTTTTTATTTTATAATAAAGTAAGTAGTTTCATTATTTTAAGTGTTAAATTTAGGGGAAAGATTTAAAGGTGTTATACTTTAATCTGTGATTACAGGATAATTTTTGTGTTAATGAAAAAAGATAAATAGAAAATTGAAACAGAACAGACAAAAGATATACTAGGAGACAAAGGGGTAAAGGCAGGATTGGAGAAGAAAAGAAGGGACAAAGGAAGAGAAGTTACAAAGGTTTAAAACAAGATGTAAAGAAATAAGATCTATTTAGTGATACTGAGTAAAAATATGATTAAAAAAGAAAAGTACACAAGATTGTACTGTTGTACTTATATTTGAAATAATGTTAGAAAATTGTATTTAATAATACAGCTTAATTTGCTATGGATTATTGTTTTAATTATATTATAAACTTATTATTCTTTTCTATTTTATAATATAGTAAGTAACTTCAGAATGCACTAAGTGGAATCAGAATGAAAAGTATATATTATTCTAAGTGTTAAATTTAGGGGAAAGATTTAAAGGTATTATATTTCAATCTGTGATTATAGGAGAAACTTTGTGTTTATGAGAAAAGATAAATAGAAAACTGAAATAGAACAGATAAAAGATATACTAAGAGACAAGAGGGTAAAGGTAGGATTAGAGAAGAAAGGAAGGGAAAAAGGAAAGAGAAGTTACAAAGTTTTAAAATAAGATGTAAAGAAACAAGATTTATTCAGAAATAGTGGGTAAAAATATGATTAAAAAAAGAGACTGCAAAAGTACATAAGATTATATTGTTGTATTTATACCTGAAATAATGTTAGAAAACTGGATTTAATAATAGAGTTTAATTTGCTATGGATTATTGTTTTAATTATATGATAAACTTATTATTCTTTTTTGTTCTATAATATAGTAAGTAGCTTTAGAATGTACTAAGCAGAATCAGAATGAAAAGTATATATTATTTTAAGTGTTAAATTTAGGGGAAAGATTTAAAGGTGTCATACTTCAATCAGTGATTACAGGAGAAATTTTGTGTTAATGAGAAAAGATAATAGAAAATTGAAATAGAACAGACAAAAGAAATATGCATAATGATTTAAATTGAGATGAAATAAATAAAATAGAATTAAGAAAGTGAAAAGAGGGGAGAAGCTAAATAGAAAATGTAGAATGGTAAATAAGATATGAAATTGGATAAAAAGTGAGCATGAATTTTGAATTTATGTCTGTATGAAAAGATGTAACCTGGGACTAAGCCGCTTTCCAAAAAGAAGTTTTATGTTTTGATGTTTTGTGTTTTGTTTATGTATGTTTGTTTATTGAAAACTAATAAAAATTTCATATATACATATATGTGTGTGTGTGTGTGCTGTTCAGCTTCCTTCGGGTATTATCCCACGTCATTGTAGTGCTTCTAAAGTTGTAGCAACGTTTCAGCAGAATCTCATCTGCCATCATCAGGCTTCTGTACTGAGTTTGTATGTGGGTCAGGCTATCACAGTTGTTGGTTTTAAATTTGAGGCTAGCCTACTGCTGTGCCAGGATGTTTTTTTCTACATCCTGATTGGTTGGGAGTCTTGGTCTGTGTTTATTGGACTTGGAGTTTGTTTGATTGGTGTTCCTGGTTTTTTCTGTCTGTTTTGTGGCTTTGATTGGCTGGCAACACTGTGTTCCTGTATTGGAGGCTTTCAGTGAAGCTTGGCTTCGCGTGAAAGGACGGCTATTATCTATTAGGCAGCTAGGTTTCATCTGGGTGCCTGGTTGGGGTGTGTTTGAGCTGGAGGTATTAGAGGGAGTCTGTTTGTGCCCAGGTGTTTGCCTGGCTTGTGGTGTGGAGATCTTTCTATTTGAGAATGCAGGCTTCCAAATGATTGATAGTCTGGTGGAATCATCTCTTCTATTCATGCTTTCAGGTCTTTTTTCAATCTCTATGGCTTCTCTGATGATTCTGTGGCTGGGGTTTTCTATAGTGGCTAGGGTTTTGGTGCCATTGAAGTTGATGTTGTGACCTGTGGTTTTCATGTGTTGGACTAGTGAGGAGGTGTGTTCCAGCTTTTTTACTGCATTTTTGTGTTCATCCAGGCGGGTACTTATTCTTCTATTGGTCTGTCCAATGTATGTGGCCAGGCATATATGCCTTGGTTTTCCAGGTCAATTTTGTCTTTGGGGTTTCTAAGGATGGCTGCTATTTTTTTGTCTGTTTTGAAGGCAGTCTTGATGTGATGCCTGTGTAGTATCTTACTGATTTTGTCTGTAGTACCTCTTATGTAGGGCAGGACAGCTGCTCCATAGGTCTGTTGATCTTCTAAGTCTCTATTATGTCTTAGTGTGTTTTTGTGGATCAAACTGGTGATTTTGTTTTTGTGGAAGCCATTGGCTGTCAGTACTTTAGTCAGGGTTCATAGTTCAGTCTTTATATGTGTCTTGTCTGCCAGGCGTTTGGTTCTGGTGATTAGTGTTTTGGCCACGGAGTTTATCTGTGCTGGGTGGTGGTGGGATTGGGTGTTGAGGTAGCGGTTGGTGTGTGTTTTCTTCTGGTATACGGTGTGTCCTAGTGTGCCATCTGTTCTTTTGTAGATTAGTACATCTAGGAATGGTAGTTGTTTATTTCCGTTTCCATGGTGAACTTGATTTTGGAGTGTGTGCTGTTTAGGTGTGTTAGGAAATTGTTTAGGTTTTCTTTTCCATGGGGCCAAATCACAAATGTGTCATCGATGTATCTTAGCCATAGTTTGGGTTTGTGGGTGGCATTAGCCAGGCCTTTGGATTCGAATTCTTCCATGAACAGGTTGGCAGTGATGGGTGACAGTGGTGATCCCATAGGGGCTCCTTCAATTTGCTTGTATCTTTGTCCTTTGTATATGAAATATGTGTTGGTTAAGCAGTGTTCTGTTAGTTCCATGAGGTGTTTAGCTGGTTGGTATTTATTTTTGATGATTTCAAGAGTTTCTTTTATCGGGACTTGAGTGAATAGTGAAACCACGTCAAAACTTACAAGCAGATCTTCTTGTTCCACATGTAGATCTTTGATCATTTCTAAGAAGTGGTATGAGTTTTGTACATATGAAGCTGCGGTTTCAGCATGGGGCTGTAGTTGTTTTGCTAAGTGTTTAGCTAGGTTTTGTAGTGGTGCTCCTTTGGAGCTTACTATGGGTCTGAGAGGTATGCCTTCTTTGTGTATTTTTGGGAGGCTGTATAGTTTGGGGCATCTGGAAGATTTTTCTCTTGGGATGATCGTCTGTTGGATTTCTTTGCTTATGTGGCTGGTTATAATTTTCTTCTTGGTTAATTTTTCCAGATATGTGGTTGGGTCTGTGTTTATAGGTTTGTATGTGGAGTCTTGGAGTAGGTCTGTCAATTTTGTTTCGTAGTCTTTTCTGTCCATTACTACTGTGGCATTCCCTTTATCTGCTGGGAGTATGATTATGCTGTTATCATTTTTCAGGGTTTGTAGCGCTTTGAATTCATCTTTGTGCAAGTTGCTTTTGGGTGGTTTGCTTGTGCATAAGATGTTTGTAACCTGGTGTCTTATTCTGTCAGCTTCATCTGTATTTAATTTGGTTAGGCTGGATTCTACTGCACATATGATGGATTCTGTGGGGATTTTTTTGGGTGCTATGGCATAATTGAATCCTTTGGTTAGGACATCTGTTTCTGTTTTGGTGAGTTCTCTGTTGGAAACATTATATACTAATTGTTTCAGGTGTTGTTGTGAGTTGTTGGGGGGTTTGTTGTCATGTTCTAATTTCATTAGTTTCTTCAAGAGTTTTTCATTTTTGTAAGTGGTTTCAGTTTCAGCTCTCCAAGTTGTAAGTTGTTTTATCTTATCCCAAAATAGAGGGTGGATTTTGCTGCTCAATTCCAGGTGTAGTGCTAGCAAATCTTTGTTTAACTGATCCAATTGGAATCTCTTACTGTGGATCTCGTTCCTGAGTAGAGCCATTTCAATTCTTTTCAGGATACGTTTAGTAGCTGCTGTGCTGTGATGAAATGTTAATTTGAAGCAGGTTGGTGTTGCATTGTTGTCTCTGCAGCTGCGTAGGAATTTCAGGTCACATAATATTCCTGCCCTTTTAACTTCCAGCTTCTCATAGTTTTTGATCTGGCTATTTATTTCCTCCCCGTAGAGGTTTGATATTTGTTTTTTTAAGTTTTCGTGGGTACTTACATATGTGCTATTCAGCTTCCTTCGGGTATTATCCCACGTCATTGTAGTGCTTTTAAAGTTGTAGCAATGTTTCAGCAGAATCTCATCTGCCATCATCAGGCTTCTGTATTGAGTTTGCATGTGAGTCAGGCTATCACAGCCATTAGTTTTAAATTTGAGGCTAGCTTACTGTTGTCCCAGGATGGTTTCTACATCCTGATTGATTGGGAGTCTTGGTCTGTGTTTATTGTTCTTGGAGTTTGTTTGATTGGTGTTTCTGGTTTCTTCTGTCTGTTTTTGTGGCTTTGATTGGCTGGCAAAACTCTGTTCCTGTATTGGAGGCTTTCAGTGCAGCTTGGCTTCGCATGAAAGGACGGCTATTATCTATTAGGAAGCTAGGTTTCATCTGGGTGCTTGGTTGGGGTATGTTTGAGCTGGAGGTATCAGAGGGACTCTATTTGACTCTCTCAAACACACCCCAACCAGGCACCCAGATGAAACCTCGCTTCCTAATAGATAATAGCCGTCCTTTCACGCGAAGCCAAGCTGCGCTGAAAACCTCCAATAGAGGAACACAGTTTTGCCAGCCAATCAAAGCCACAAAACAGACAGAAGAAACCAGAAACACCAATCAAACAAACTCCAAGAACAATAAACACAGACCAAGACTCCCAACCAATCAGGATGTAAAAAAAAAATCATCCTGGGACAGCAATAGGCTAGCCTCAAATTTAAAACTAACGGCTGTGATAGCCTGACCCACATACGAACTCAATACAGAAGCCTGATGATGGCAGATGAGATTCTGCTGAAACGTTGCTACAACTTTAAAAGCACTACAATGACATGGGATAATACCCGAAGGAAGCTGAACAGCACATACATACATACATACATACATACATACATACATACATCTCCACTTAAAATTACACAACTGAAAGAGAATGTTTGGGAGAGAAAACCAGGAGAGGAAAGAAGTATCTGGAATTATATGGAATAATTATATGGAATATATATAATATATATTATATGGAATAATATAGAAAAGGAAAATATGGAGAATCTCCTTTTCTGTTCATAAATCGTCTTTCTGTAATCTTTAGGAAATTTTGTCACTCCCTTTATAAAAGCTGGCATAATCATGATGGAATGTTTTTTGGATGGCCGCTTTGTCCATTAATGCAGTGTCTCCTTCTTATAATTTCAATATCATGAAAGAATGTTTGGAGGGAAACCAGGAGAGGAAAGAACTTTGAAGTTTGTTTTTTCTAGACTACAAATTGCCTAAAACTGAGTATGTGCTCAAAGGCATGTTGTTTCTTAATTTGTAGCCTATATCTAACTCCCTTGAGTATTTTTCACCAAGCTCTGATTCACCCTGCTAATCTAAACAACTGAATGAATTTATCCGTGAGCCTAAATTATCAATTAAATAGTACAAAATCTACGATGACTCATGTGAGCTCCTTTGTTTTCCTTAGCCTGATAAATATGTATGCATGGCATTAGTAAAGCCAGAGTTTTTCAGGTATGGTTTTTTTTTCAATTTTACTGGACTGTTTGTTTTCAAAAGTGACAAACGCTTATTTTAACAGTTAGCTGGTGATGGCCCAGAAATATGGCTGATAAACAAGCTTTTAGGACTAAAATGCATATCAGTGTAAAAAAGTGGCAGCACAACAATTACATAGTTCCTTCTCCGAAGGAAAAACTATGATTGGTTGTTTTCCAACACAGCAAGCTTCCTTAATAAAAAAAAAAAAGGATAAAAAGTTCAGACCTGACGCTATACCATAAATAGGACATGATCTAGAATAATTATTTATTTGCACACTTTACTTGCACGTTATTGACAATGTGCATCCTATATTCTTTTATCAACCTGAAAACATCAAACTGTCGGGTGTACAAATCAGATGCTGGATTTGATACATTATATGCCAGTTTTGATCAAAATGTTGAAAATCACTATACATATGTTTGTGGAGCTATTTGTATACTTGTTTATTTAAATAGGCTGAATCTTTTTTTTTTTTACAGTAAAATTATTAAAGTTCACAAATACAAAGATAAAAGCCTAATACGACATAAGTAAAATAAAGTAAAAGAAAAGAAAAAAGTGAAAATAGGGAAAAAAAGGAAAGAGAAAAAAAGAGAAGGCCTTCTGGGAACAGCAATGACAGATTGATCACTACTCTGCTGTTTACAGAGCTGACAAACATGGCGGAAATAGAAGCCAAAGAATGGATCAGCTCCTTGGAAATTTCTCTTCAGATTAAGGAGAGGACAAGGATGACCCTTAAGTTTGCTCCACAAAGAATCTCCCTGCAAAATTGCAATCTCCAGCAGGTTTGAGAATTCTGAGTGCTTTTTTTTTTTTTTTTTGGGGGGGGGGGGAAGAATCATCCTCTCTAAGCTATGGTACAGAGCCATAGAGACACCAAAGAGACACAGGGTTTGTCTAATTCCTCTTTGCTACTTTAGGAAACTGCTTAATATTAATTTTTTTCAAGTTAAGAACCTTCCAAAGAGCAAGCTTTACATCATTGCAAAGAAAATCTCCTTCTACCCTGGATGAAAGAAACTCCAATGTAAGTTGATGGATTATAAAGAAAAGTGTTACTTTTTACGGGGGAAATAGGCAAAAGGGCAACTAGAAAATGGATTTTGGAAAACTAATGGGCTTGATGGAATTGAAAGAATATTCCTGCGGGCTTTAAAAAAAGTATTAAAGAATATGAATATTTTGAAATTCATATGTAAACAATATGGGAAACTTTGTTGATTGGAAAATAAACAGATGATAAGTGGGGAAATAAACAGATGATAAGGCTGACTAGAGGGAACCAGAGAGAACAATTTCATTTAAAGGAGAAGAGACCCATTAATACAATGCAGCAACACTATTTTTCTATAAAAGAAATTAAGACTGGGAACAATGTACACAAAAATTACTTACTATTTTTTGTTGTTGATAATACTGCAAAGGATACAGATAAACAATAGACTTTATTGGATAAAATAGACCAATTTGAATGTTGAATTGGAGCTTTAAAAATGTTGGATTACAAAAGCTTTGTGGAAAAAGTTGCTGTGGATCTGAAAATAGTTTTAAAAATGTCAGAGTAGAAAAATAATGTGGAAAAAGATGCCAAAATAGATGTATAGATGAAACCCAATTGGTTTCTTAAAAATTAAAGGGGACATACAAATAGTAATAAAAAGAGTGATTTGGAAAGCCTTCTTAGCTAGGATTTACAAAAAGAATGTGTGAAACTAAGGAAATTATTCCTGAGAGGAGACAAAAAGAAAATGATAAGAAGTCAACTTATGGACATTTGACGTGTCAGGTTAAAGCTTTTAAAAAGTAAACAGGTGGTCTATGAAATGAATTTGTGCTATCAGAGGTCAAATATGTATGTTGTGGTTTCTGCTAACTATTAATGGGATTTCTTTCTGACCAGAACTGTATGAAACAATTTCAAGAATCTGTTTACAAGTTGGGCGAGGATTTTTTGCTTTGTTTCTTAAATAAAGTGATACATTTGGATTACAAATGGATTTTTAAATTAAGATTAAAATACAGTATATGTGATAATATTTCTGGTAGCTCTTAGTAGACTTTTGCTGATTAGGACTGAGTGGTAGGCTTTTATAATTTGATTATTGATGAGGGATAAATGATGGGAAAAAGATATTTTTTAAAAATGAAATACTAGAGAAGCTGTCAAGTCAATGTAATTGTTTGTACTTGTCTGTAGGGAGGATGAGAATCATCTTTTATATACCTTATTTATTTTAAAATATACTTATTGCATTGTTATATAACAGATGAGATCAAGGTTCAGTTACTATGACTACACATTTGCTCTTGGGTTTTCAAATACAGAAAAAGAAAAAAAGGAAAAGGAAAGGAAAGATTACGGGCAAATTCCAACAGATATTTAACAATTTAAAGATTGGAGGTGATATAATGTATATTATCTCCCCTACCAAAAATATGCCTCCCAAGAAAAAGGATGTCCTAGTTTGTTAATTTTAAAAAACAATCATGAAGAAAACAAGATATTATAGTCATTATCTTATTTTTCCTAAAAATATGTTTTTTAATGTTTCAGCACTGTGATCCTATGAATGGAGTTAAATACTTAAATATACTTATATATTTATTGGAATTTATTCAGCATTTTGCAGCAGTGTTCCAAGAACATATCACATACCTGAAATTTTAGCGGAATCCTGTTCCTTATTTATTTCTCTCGGCACATTGTCTGGTTCCACGGCTTCCACTTTTGCTGGAGTCTCTTGAGTTGCTGATAAAGTTGTGTAGGTGCTGATAATTAACACTCCCAAACCAATCCATAGTATAATCTGTGCAACAAAAGTTCAGAATCTTGAATGCAGGGATGGACAATTCCTAGCTCCTAGGCCCCACACAATCCCCAAACCTCTTTTGTGGGAGCCTTAGGAACTTGCCCTGACTATTATTGCAAACAGTTTTTACTATTTTTTTTAGCATTTTGAAGAGGCAACAATTCTCCACTTTGTTGAATAGTAAATGTTATATTGTTAAAAAGAAACTTCCGCAAGCAACCGTACAAATCAAGGAAACATCTTTGTGTGTGTTTGCATGTACATGAAAAGCTATGTTAACGTTCTTCCAAACATTCTGTGTTATTGTCCTACTAAACCGTGGCCTGCAGTCTATCCATTCTTTGATGCCAAATACAAAAGAAAGCAGGGCAAAATTGGTAGAAGGGAGAGGAAATCAAGGGTCTTTGAGATACTTAGACTGAAGAGGCTTGTTTATGGGGAACAACCTGGCACCTATTGTATATTGTTCTTATCTCTAGACTTCTTCAGCCTTTCAGCTCTTGACAATATGCATTGTTCCTCTTTTATCTCCAGTCTTATCTACATTTTCTGAGATCTTCCTTTCTTATCCTCATTTCTTTCCTTCAAAACTATTTTCTCCTATCCCCAATTGGCTTGTTTTCTACTTTTTATTTCCTTCCTTCTTTTCATTTCTTAAAGTTATATTACTCTATCAGCAATTTCCCTCCTATCTCCCTTATAATTTACTGTAACTTAAGTAATTCAGCAGCAGCTGCTGGAGACCCCCCCCCCCCCCCCGCAACATCTTTGTGACATTAAGGCAACACAGTCAATTGTATCACAGCCACAGGATTCATCAAAACCAGCCAAAAACACCTATTGCGTGATAGCATATATCACATCTAAATTAAATTGTGCTTTAAGCTCAATATGCTAACTGAATAATCCAGTAAAAATTAAACAGGGTAAAGGCCCAGTCCCACTGGCCGATGGACGCAAAACGTATGCATAAAGGACACAGCGGACGAGCAAAATTTTGGGAGTGGCTCCATCCGTTGTCATCCGCTCCAAAAAGTGGTGAAAATTTGCATAAACAGAACGGAAAAGAACGGACGTGGGTAGTATGTAGCGGGGATGTTAAACGGATGTTCATAGGAAGCCTAGCGGATGAAAGCGGATGGAAGCGAATGACACCTCCAAAGGGGTTCCGGGGGAGAATTTCAAAGCAGACGCATAGCGGAAGGGGCAGATTCATAGCGGATGAAGCGGATGCATCATGGACGCCTATAGGAAACAAAGGGGATGTCGCGTGGATGTATATCGGATGCAAAATGTTCACTGCGCATGCGGGGAGTATGAATTGCGTCAGCTCCACGGATATAAAAGGATGCAGCACGCACGCAGTCAGCATACAAGGGAAAGACGTGCTGCCACATACATCTTGCAGGAACACCATGGTTCGTCAGTCAGGCAAGAAGAGGAAGCCCGTGCCTACTCGTTCAAGCCCTGGCGAGGTGAAGAAGGCCAGAACCAGCATCCCACCCCCTGGCACTGACTCTGAAGCTGCAGCTGCTGCTGCTGCTGTGGTGGACCAGCCCCAAGGCCCTCAAAGCCCTGCTGCTGAAGGCCCTGCTGCTCAAGCCCCTGAAGGCCCTGCTGAAGCCCCTGTCAGAGGGAGGAAGAGGCAAGGGAAGGAGAAGGGAGAGAGGAAACAGCACACCGTTTCCAAGGAGCATGAGGATGAGGTGCTGGAATGGCTGAGGGAGAACGAGTACCTCTGGAGAAAGGGCCACAGACTGTATCGGGACACCAAGAAGCAGGTAGCTTGGAGAGACAAGGCAGAGAGCCTGGGGTACACTGCAGAAGTACTCCTAGGATGGTGGAAGCACATGCACACCTGGTATGGCAAGCTACACCTGAAGAAATCCGGGCAGGCCGCTGTCAAGCTCACTGACCGGGAGATGTACGTCATGGCCAAGTGCAGTTTCCTGGAGGGTGAGATCTGCCACCAAGGAGCAGCCCCTCTGAGACCCCTCTCCCTCAGACAGCCCACAGACAGCCAGTCCTCTACCAGCCAGGAGCCAGCTACCCTGTCCAGGCAGGTGTCTTCAGAGGGCCCCACAGCAGAGAGCCCACCGACAGCTGCACTCCCCATGCCAGCGGACTTGGAGGATCCCGTGGAGGATGACGCCCTGCTGTCACAAATGGAGGAAGAAGCAGCAGCCCCCAGAGGCCAAACCACCCCCACCCCCACCCCCAGCTCCAGAGGATGCAGGCAGAGAGGCAGACTGGAGGGCCAGGACCACAGTGTGCTCTTGGAGATCAGGGACACAATGAAGACCAGTACAGAACTTCTCTCTCAGCTGGTCCACAGCAACATACCATCCTCAGACCGGAAGCCCTTCATCACCTACATGAGCCAGACCCTGAGGGACCTGCCCGAGGCCCAGTACCAGGTTATGAAGCAGAAGATCACAGCACTTCTGCACAACCCTAGAGGCCCAGCTGAAGCTGCTCCTACCCAGTCCAGGTCTGATCCTCCACCCCAGGTGATGTCACAGCCCTTCCACGGCTTTCAAGAGCCCCTCACCTACCAAGGCTACGACGACCAGGACTTCCCACAGCAGAAGCAGAACTTCTCAGTCCAGGCCCAGGTTCATCGGACGCCACAGACGCCAATCCTCACCCAGCTGCAGACCAGACAGCCCCACTACACTCCTCCTTCCTCCACCCCACGGCCACGGACAATCTGTCATCAGTACTGGGCCTGACATCTCAAGTCCTTGATGAAGGGCCTCTCAACCTCACGGGACTGAATCAGCTCTCAGATAGCTTCCTGAACATACCATCCCCTGTTATACCCTTGGGGCCAAGCACCACAATGGTGCCTCAGACCAGCATTCAAGCCACAGCCACCTCCACAGTCCCTGCCCGCTTAACAGCTGAGACCAGGGACATGACTCAGAGTGACTGAGAATAGTGTCAGAGACTGAGTTGTTTACTTGTTAAGTTTATCTTCACTGAAAACACTTTACTTGGTTCATTTTGCTTATTTAATAAAGTCATAAAGTTTACCGAAGAAAGTTAATAAAGATTATCTTTGCTTAACACACTTAATACAGTTTATTTGGTTCATTTTTTTACTTAAACCCCATGTCACACTGCCCAACGGATGAAAAAAGGACACAGCGGACGAGCAAAATGTTCCATCCGTTGTTATCCGCTCTCAAAAGGGGCAAAAATTTGCATAACCGGAGCGGATAACACGGACGCAGGGAGGACGCAGGGCGGATGCAAAGTGGATGCGGAACGGAAGCCCAGCGGATGGAAGCGGATGGCACATCCGCTAGACTTCCGGGGGACCTCAGCAAAGCGGACGCGGAACGGATACAGCGGATGCACAGCGGACGCCGAACGGATGAAGCGGATGCACAGCGGATGCACAGCGGAAGCCTAATGGATGCCTGCCGTTAATTGCACATGCGGGGAGGATGCATTGCGTCAGCCCCGCGGATATAACGGAAGCAGCTCGGAAGCAGGTCGCCATTCAGAGAAAAGACCTGCTGCCGGACGGATTGGCTGCCTTGCCTGCCCTGCCTTCATGTCTGCCTGCCAGCCTTGCTGCCAGCCTTGCTACCAGCCTCCCTGCCAGCCTTGCTGCCAGCCAGTCTGCCTGCCAGCCTTGCTGCATGCCTTCCTGCCAGCCTTGGTGCCTGCCTCCCTGCAAGCCTCCCTGCCAGTCTCCCTGCCAGCCTGCCTGCCAGCCAGTCTGCCTGCCTGCCAGCCTTGCTGCATGCCTTCCTGCCAGCCTTGGTGACTGCCTCCCTGCCAGCCTTCCTGCCAGCCTTGGTTCCTGCCAGCCTCCCTGCCAGCCAGCAACCCCACAACCATGCGGAAGCACAGCAAGCCTCAGCCATCTGCTGCCAGCCCTGGCAAGAGGGACAGGGCTACCATCCTGACCCCTGGCCCTCACTCTGGTTCTGCTGGGGCTTCTGCAACACGGGCTCACTCTTCTGGGGCTTCTGCTGCTTCTGCTTCTGGAGGAACTGATGACAAGCACTCCAGCACCAGCCACCTCCACAGCACCTGCACCCTTCACCCCTGAGACTGAGCGACCAAGAGGAGTGCTAGAGACTCATTTTTGTCTTATAGCTTGTTGTTAATAAAGTCTATTTTTGATTCACACACTTGCTTCATTTCTTTTTTTTTTTAATAAAGTCTTGCTGGAAATTTTTAGAAATGGTTTAAGCCTTTGCATGCTTGTGGAATGGGTTAAGATAGCTGTGGGATGGGTTGAGATACCTGTGGGATGGGTAATAGCTGTGGGATAGATAAACCTCCAGTGCAAGCATAGTGGGACTGTATGGTCCACCCTCCCAGGTGCCACACCTACGGCCCTTTATTATCAATCAATAATTACACTGCTCTGTAATAATTATCCAAACACAACTCTTTATTAAACACCCTGTTCATTGTCGGCCCACCCAACATACATGGCCCAATCTCATCAGTGTGATGAGACAGGCTGAAGAAAGCATCCATTAATCATCTATCATCCTGTCTTGCCACTCCACTGCTCCAGCTGGGGAGTTGCACCAGTGTTTGAGGAGGTTGCGCTGTTTCTTCCCTTCACATGAGGCTCTGTTGGGGCCTTGCACATCCTCAGTGTCTATCAGGTTTTTCCCTTGCCTCCATTCCCCAGGCTCCATGTCCCCATTGCCTTGTTGGAGGTCCACGAGTCTGTTCTGCAACACTGGATAGTGGGTGCGCATGAGATTGTGCAGGATGCAGCAAGCTTCCACGATCCTCCTCACGGTCTCTGGGCGATGCTACATGGTGGTGAGAAGTACCTGGAACCTGTTGGCCAGGATGCCAAAGGCGTTCTCCACCACCTGCCTTGCCCTGGACAGCCTGTAGTTGAAGATCCTCTCTTCACGGGTGAGGAGTCTGGAAGTGTAGGGCTTCATGAGGTAGGTTCTGAGGGAGAAGGCGTCATCCCCCACGATGAAGTAGGGCACATCTTGTGTGTCGTTGGGCAGGGGTTCTGGATCTGGGAAGCCCACGATGAGGTTGCCTTCCAGCTCCTCCTTGAGGTGATTGGCGTTGTATACCTGGGCATCTGAAGATGAGCCGTTGCCTGAAGCATCGATGTACATGAACTTGTAGTCAGCATCGACCATGCCGAAGAGGATGATGCTGAAGAAGCCCTTGGAGTTGAAATAAGTGGACCCCGACTTGGCTGGAGATTTGCAGGCCACGTGCTTGCCATCTATGACTCCAACGGTGTGTGGTAAGTTCCACTTCTGATACCACTGCTCTGCAACTTTCTTCCATCCTTCTTCAGTGGAGGGGTACTGGAGGAGCTCCTCCTTGTATTCTTCGATGATGGCCTGCACCACTTCTCTGACCACAATGCTGATGGTGTTGGATGGCACCCTCCAGCCGTACTGCATGCTCCTGTAGGAGGTCCCTGAGGCCAGGTGGCGCAGAGTGAGTGCCACCTTGAGCCCAGGTTCCAGGCTAGGCCGGAAGTTGGTGTTTGCCTTGGTCAATCTGGGTGTCAGGCGCTGCACAACTTCGTCAAACATGGCTGGAGGCATCCTCATGAAGTTCTGGAACGCCCGAGTGTCTTCGTTCCTGAGCTTCACCATCAGCTTGTTGTACAGTCCGTCCTCTGCTCTTCTGGCGAACCATCTTCGGATCCAGACTCTTTTTGGGTGGCTCCTTTTCTTCTCGCAGTAGAGTTCACAGAGCCTGCAGATGGCTTCGCACTGTTTCAGAACGATGGTGGCTGCCGAAAGGACTTTGTTACAATCCACGGTGGACATGACTGGATGCTGTGGAAGAGGAAGAGCCAGATGAAGGCTGCAGAGGTCTGCACCGCTGGGCTGCTGTTCTGAAAGTGAGATGCAGGCGAGTTGCTCCCCCTTTTTATAGGCAGTATAGGTTTTCCGCTAGGCATCCTCTAGGCATCCTCTAGACATCCTTAATATCCGAGATAGGTCCCCTCTGCAAACGTTTTTTCCGTTTTAAACGCTTTGTTTCCGTTCTGCATCCGCTAGGCATCCGTTCTGCATCCGTTCCGCTTCCTCCCTGCGTGGAGGAATGGATGGGTGGATGCGAGTTGCGCGGATGCGTAGCAGATGCCTAGCGGATAGAGCGGATGCGTAACGGATGCCTAGCGGATGCGTAGCGGATGCAGAATGGACGAACTAGATACATTTTCTGCGTAAAAGTTTTGGGCAGCCCAAAACTTTTGGAGCGGATGAAACGTCCATAAACGAATGCTGGACGGATAGAGAGGAAGCCAAACGGAGGCAGTGAGTACATCGCGTTTTTGAACGGATGGCAAAGTTCTTTATCCGTTTTACATCCTCTTTGCATCCGTTGGTTCAGTGTGACATGGACTTTATAAAGCATGCTTGTGGAATAGTTTTGGGATAGATAAACCTCCAGTGCAAGCATAGTGGGACTGTATGTTCCACCATCCCAGCTGCCACACCTCTATTATCAATAACAACTTATTCATTGATCAACACATTTTAAAATAAACAAAGCTCTTTATTCATGCCCTATTCATTGTAGGACCACTCAACATTCATGGCACAATCTCATCAGTGTTATACGACAGCTTCAAGGAAGAATCATCTATCATCCTGTCTTGCCACTCCACTGCTCCAGCTGGGGTGTTGCACCAGTGTCTCAGGAGGTTGCGCTGCTTCTTCCCTTCACATGAAGCTCTGTTGGGGCCTTGTACATCCACAGTGTCTATCAGGTTACGTCCTTGCCTCCATTCACCAGGCTCCATGTCCCCATTTCCTGTTGACGGTCGACAAGTCTGTTCTGCAACACTGGGTAGTGGGTGCGCATGAGATTGTGCAGGATGCAGCAAGCTTCCACGATGTTCGTCACAGTCTGTGGGCGATGCTGCATGGTGGTGAGAAGTACCTGGAACCTGTTGGCCAGGATGCCAAAGGCGTTATTCACCACCCGTCTTGCCCTGGACAGCCTGTCGTTGAAGATCCTCTCTTCATGGGTGAGGTATCTTGAACTGTATGGCTTCATGAGGGAGAAGGTTCTGAGGGAGAACGCATCATCCCCCACGATGAAGTAGGGCACATCTTGTGTGTCGTTGGGCAGGGGGTCTTGATCTGGGAAGCCCATGATGAGGTTGCGTTCCAGCCCCTCCTTGAGGTCACTTGCGTTGTATACCTGGCCATCTGAAGCAGACCCGTTGCCTGAAGCATCGATGTACTTGTAGTCAGCATCAACCATGGCAAAGAGGATGATACTGAAGAAGCCCTTGTAGTTGTAATAAGTGGACCCTGAGTTGGCTGGAGCTTTGTAGGCCACGTGCTTCCTATCTATGGCTCCAACGGTGTGGGGAAAGTTCCACCTCTGATATCATTCTTCTGCAAGTTTTCTCCAGCCTTGTTCAGTGGTGGGGCACTTGAGGAGCTCCTCCACATATTCTTTGCTGATGGCCTGTGTTAGGGATAACATTGTTTACCCTAACTGTTTTAGGTGAAAATACTAACTATGAATCATAGTTAGTGTATGCAGCTTTAAATGTAAAATAGCAATTGTGGGTGTGGTTATGAAAACCATATAAAAGTAGCAAGGCTACAGCTTGCTCTCTCTCTCTCTGGCCTTGATGATCCCTGATTACTGCTTGGAAGCAAGACTGCATTGCTTGAACGGGAGGGACAACAACGGACTGATTTATGTGAACTGACAATAGGATATTCTACATGGACTTTGCTAACTGAATATCCCTGAATGGACTGACTATATGGTAAATGAATATTGGACTGTTTTTGACTATGCTATAAACTTATACTGGAATAAAATATATTCTTGATAGCACAAGCGTATCTGTTATTTTTACTGTATGTTTATTAACATACAGTAAA
>BLBF01000033.1:15265091-15308009 GCA_015471245.1 Laticauda colubrina
TACATGGACTTTGCTAACTGAATATCCCTGAATGGACTGACTACATGGTAAATGAATATTGGACTGTTTTTGACTATGCTATAAACTTATACTGGAATAAAATATATTCTTGATAGCACAAGCGTATCTGTTATTTTTACTGTATGTTAATAAACATACAAGCTTAGCTCACTCATTTATCTGTGTGCCTTTTTGACTAACGCTGCACATTCTGTTTAGCTTGTCTACCTAACCCTGGTTGGGGAACCCAGGCTTAACACTGGTTATGGGCCCAGAGGCTGCAAAGTCAGTTTAACTAGGTTAAACAGATTTATGTAAAAAGTGAGAGTTTGTGTTGTTATACATTACAGTAAACAGACAGCTGTGTTTTATTAATTATATTTTTATATCCATATAAGAAAACATGGCACAAGTCAATTTACAAAGTTTGTCCCTTATATCCAAGCTGGATGGAACAAACTATGTATCATGGTCTACAAAATGTAGTCTACTTCTACAAGGAGAAGGTCTGTGGAACATAATTGAAAATCCACCAAACGTAGAAGAATGGGATCCAGAGAATGAGGAAGACAGACTAAAGATAGAAGAATTTAATCATAAAAATCAACAAGCTATTTGCATAATTGCGTTAACCTTAACTGATCAACAGCTTGTTTATATCCACGGAGAGAAAACGGCTTTTGGCTGTTGGCAGAAGCTGAAGAGGATTTATGTCCGAGATAAGGTTGGTTCTCACATAAATCTAACACGGAAGCTTTTCAGGACACATCTCCAAACAAATGGTGATATGCAGAGTCATTTAAAAACTATGCAAAGCATTTTCCAGGAATTAAATGAAAAAGAGCTTATATTCTCTGAACAACATCAAATTTATATAATTCTATCTTCCCTTGATGAAAGTTATGATAACTACGTAACTTCACTTGAAATTTTGCCAAAGGAAAATTTAACTTTAACTGATATAACTGGCAGATTGATTGAAGAGGCCAGAAGAAGGTATGAAAGAGATGAATTAAGGAGGGAGCAACCTCAAAAAGAAGATAATAAATCTCCTACTGCATACGCAATTAAAAAGTGCTTTAATTGTGGAGGAAGAGGACATTTGGCAAGATTTTGTAAAAAGGCAAAGAGCCAGAACGCTGGCCAGAATACTAAAAATCATCAAAAGATAAATAAACATTTAGAGTTAGCCATGTATACTAACGGAGCTGTAAGAAATAATTTATGGGTGGTTGACAGTGGGGCATCCCATTGTATAACAAATGATAACAAAAATTTTGTTAAAATGACCCAGAGTAAACAGCAGATATCGTTAGCCAATGGCTGGAAACTGAAAGCTAAAGGTGAAGGTATAGCATATTGTTCTTTTATAAAAGAGAATGTAAAACTGTTATATGTACCACAACTTAAGTTTAATTTAATTTCAGTTAGAATTTTGGTTAAACTAGGATATGTAGTTACATTTAAGGGAGATAACTGCTTAATTACAAAAGATGATAAGATAATTACTGCATCTTTAAAAGATGGATTATATGTGTTAAATGATGATGGTTTAAAGGTGGCTAACACAATTTATGAAAACCAGAAACCTCATGATGAATGTATTCACTTGTTACATAGAAGGCTAGGGCATTTAAATTTTAAAATGCTTAAGAAAACTGTTGAATTGTCTAAGGGAATAAGTTTGAAACCTTGTGATAAGTATTTGCAATGTAATGCATGTAATCAAAATAAGAGCAGGGTTATACCGGCAAATAGAGTTGATGGATTTACTACTAAAGAGCCTTTAGAAGTAGTATTTGCTGATTTAATAGGTCCGAAAAAACCAAGTGTAGGAGGAGCTCGTTATATACTTAGTATAATGGATCACTATTCTAGATATGGGTTTTGCTATTTAATGAAGAGCAAAACTGAAACATATCAAAATATATTTAATTGGCTAAAATTCACTGAGAGAAAAACCAAAAGGAAATTAGTGACTCTCATCACTGATAATGGCACTGAATTCACAAATAATAAATTTAAAAACAGACTAAGACAATTGGGGATTCAACATAAAATGTCTGCACCATATAGGCCACAACATAATGCCTTTATAGAAAGAAGAGGCCAAACATTACAATCAATGGCACAAACTATGATGTCTGATTCAGGATTACCTGACAATTTATGGGGAGAAGCAATAATGTGTGGTAATCATATATTAAATAATGTTGTTAATTCAACAACAGGTGAATTACCATTCACACTGTGGCATGGTACAAAACCTGATTTAAGTTACATGCACACATTTGGAGCACCAGCATGGGTGCATATCCCTACACAACTTAGGCACAAAGGACAGCATAGAGCAAAAAGATTGATTTTTGTAGGTTACACCTCTAATCATCGATCCTATAGATTCTGGGAACCAGGTACATCTAGAGTTTACACCAGTGCTAGTGCAAAATTCCTAGAACATGTAGGATGGAATAGATTAGAGCAAGATTTAAATAATGAAATATTTATTGAACCCTACAAAAGTCAGAAAGATGAGATTAGCTGTAAGAAGAGTCCAATTAAAGTAGAAGTCCACGAAGAGCAAATAGGACCAGAACAAGAGGAAATAGTTGATCAGGAAGAGTTACATGATCAAGAACAATTAGTAGAGGAAAGTCCACCTGCAAGTCCTATAATACCTAGACGTACTACACGTGTAACTAGACCACCTGATAGGTATCAAGCAAGTATAGTTTGCCAAGTAACTAAAGTTCCAACTAGTGTAGATGAAATTAGGATGTATCCTGCTAAGGATCAGGAGAATTGGCAAAAGGCAATGGAAAAAGAACTAAATTCATTAAAGGTAATGAAAGTGTATGAAGATGCCAAATTACCTCCAGGAGAAAAATCCATTGGGTGCAAATGGATATTTAAAGTAAAAACTGGAAATGATGGGACTGTTACCCATAAAGCTAGGTTAGTAGCTCAAGGATTTAATCAAACTGCATCTGATTACGATGAAGTTTTTGCGCCAAGCCTTAAAGCTACATCTTTAAGAACAGCATTAGTGTGGGCAGCTAAGAAAAACTATATTATTAATCATTTAGATGTAGAAACTGCTTATCTACATGCACCATTGCAGCACACTATATATTTAAGAAAACCAATTGGCATAAAAGAAAATAATGTAAATAGCAATGATTGTTGGAAACTCAAAAAGAGTCTTTACGGGTTAAAACAATCTGGGTATGAGTGGAACCAATATATTGTGAAAGAGTTAAACAATATAGGTTTTAAATCTGGTTTAGCAGATCCGTGTGTATTTAAAAGAGAAAATAATGGAACGGTGTCATTATTATTGTTATTCACTGATGATATTGCTTTAATAACTAAAACTAATAATGAGGCTAATGAGATAATATCATTATTAGCCAAGAAAATAAAAATAAAGCATTTAGGTGAAATAAAAAGATATCTAGGATTGACAATAAATAAAACAAATCATGGTTTTAAAATATCTCAAGAAGATAAAATTTGCCAATTACTTAAAAATTATAAGATGGAACTTTGTAAACCGGCAAAGACTCCAATGAGTCAAGAAGTTTGCCAAATTAATGATCAAAGTCCAAAATTTGATAAGTCCATATATCAATCTTTGATTGGTAGCTTATCATATATAAGCAATTGGTCAAGGCCAGATATTGCTTATAGTGTAAATCAGCTGGCACGTTTTAATTCAGATCCAAAAGAATATCATTGGACATCTTTAAAACGAATATTGAGATATCTGAAGGGAACTATAAACCATGCATTATATATAGAGCCAAAGGGTGATTTGAGTCTTAGTGCTTATGCAGATGCAAGTTTTGCAACTGATATAAACACTAGAAAATCAACATCTGGTATGGCTATATTATTTGGTAAGACACTGATAGGATGGAGGTCAATCAGACAACAGCATATTAGCTTATCTACAATGGAGGCTGAATTTTCATGTCTGTCATTATTATGCACTGATTTGATTTTTTACAAACAGTTGTTGTTGGACATGGGAATAACTATAAAAGATCCCATTATGGTATATGAGGATAACCAATCAGCGATAAAGTTAGCTACTAGTATTGCTGTAAAAACTAGATCAAAACATACTGACCTAAGATATTTGAATGTAAGAGAAGCAGTGAAGAATGAACTGATAAGACTGGTATACTGCATGTCAGAGGAAAACATAGCAGACCAATTTACAAAAGCTCAAGGAGCAACTAAGTTTAAAGAAAGTTGCGAAAAATATAATTTAAAAATGTAAATGATTCATAGTTATTATTGTAACCTAAAAGGGGAGAATGTTAGGGATAACATTGTTCACCCTAACTGTTTTAGGTGAAAATACTAACTATGAATCATAGTTAGTGTATGCAGCTTTAAATGTAAAATAGCAATTGTGGGTGTGGTTATGAAAACCATATAAAAGTATGGTTTTACTATGCTATAAACTTATACTGGAATAAAATATATTCTTGATAGCACAAGCGTATCTGTTATTTTTACTGTATGTTAATAAACATACAAGCTTAGCTCACTCATTTATCTGTGTGCCTATCTGACTAACGCTGCACATTCTGTTTAGCTTGTCTACCTAACCCTGGTTGGGGAACCCAGGCTTAACAGCCTGTACCACTTCTCTGACCACTTTGCTGATGGTGTTGTGTGGCACCCTCCACGCATACTGCATGTTTCTGTATGTGGTTCCAGAGGCCAGGTGCCGCAGAGTCAGTGCCACCTTCAGTCCAGGGTCCAGGTTGGGACGGAAGTTGGTGCTAGGCTTCGTCAACCTGGGTCTCTGACACTCTACAAGTTCGTCAAACATGGCTGGTAGCATCCTCATGAAGTGATGGAATGCACAAGGGTCTTCATTCCTCAGCTCCACCATCAACTGGTCATACAGTCCAAACTCCATTCTTCTCACGATCCATCTTTGGACCCATGCAGCTCTTGGACGTCTCCTCCTTCTGTGTAAAACTTGAAACAGTCTGAACAGGTTTTGGTTCTGATCATGAATGAGCACAGCTATCATACGGACTGTGTCATGATCCATGGTGGAGAACAATTGATGATGTTGAAGACCAAGACCAAGGATAAAGAGGTCTGTACACCACGGCTGCTGGACTCATACTGAGATTCAGATGATTTTCTCCCCCTTTTTATAGAAAATATCAGTTGTCCGCTAGGCGTCCCTTCTACATACTCTAGACATACTGCAGATATCCTAAATATACGAGATACATCCCAGATACAAACGTTTTGTCCGTTTTGAATACTTTATATACAAGATGTATACGCTTACATCCTTTCTATTTCCGTGCTACTAATGTTGTGTAGACGTTCCGTGTACCTTTTGTTTCCTCCCTCTTTCCGTTTTCAGCTCCAGAGGATGTGAGTTGAGGGGATGGCCAGAGGATGCAGAGAGGATACAGTGGACGTTTAACGGATAACGGACATATAATGTTTGTTGCCCGTATATGTCATGAATTTACATCGTACGCAGCGGAAAGTTCATCCGTTCACAAAGTTTTGTGCAGCTCAAAACTTCTTGCGCGGATGAAATCTCAGTGGACGGATGCTCAACGGATAGAGCGTATGAAACACGTATGCAGTGAGTACACAATGGATACATAGCGTTTTCCAATGGATGGCAAGCTTTTTTTAACATTTTACATCCTCTTTGCATCCGTAAGTGCAGTGGGATCGGGCCTTTAGTGCTTTAATATCAACAGGGTCGAAATTCAGTTAGATTAGATTGATACTGAAAGAACTCAACAAGTTAGTCCTGGATTGTACTGAGCTGCATTGAAAGCAATATATATTGTATGATACTAAAAAAATTATGAAAACGTGCTTTGGACTCTAAGCAAGCATAGTATCTATATACTATTTATTAAAGTATAATCATCTATTTCAGGCTTCCACTACTTTAATAAGTCAATTAATACAGGTCAAGATAACTGATAGTGGAAGCTTTTTCAGTCTCGCATACGCTTTAATGAGAAACACTGATACAAAATCCAGAAACACTGATACAGAAACACTGATACAAAAACATGTCTTTATCATATATGAAGCATGTGGAATTCTAAAACCCAGTATTATTCATTTGTCAGTAGGGAGAAAACATTTGCAAAACTATATTTTTGCCATTCATTGCTGTTATTTATTAAACAAAATCATTTAATCTGCTATAAAGGTTTCACAAACTTTGTGATTATCATTTGAGTCTTGGCCTTATACACATGAGAACATGTAGAGCAACATCTAGTTAAGATTTCTGAGAAAATGGAAATTCTACCCAAAAGAGAAAACCAAAAAGGAATCCAAACTTCTTTCGTGTGAAAGAAACAATATGAGATACAAGCAAAGATTTTAAGGAAACATATTTATAATAATAAGGCCAACATTACATACAGACAGACAGTCCTTAGTTTAAAAAGATAACCTTTAGATATGAATGGAGCTTGAAAGATAGGGAACAATAAAAATATATTAAAAGAAAAAAGGAATAAAAATCTAATTAAAAGATAGAGGAAAGAGACCATTGAGCAGTAACATTGAAGGAAGATATGGCTGAAGGATCTGACCTCCCTTATACTAGGAGGGATCCTGAATAGGTTGAGAGTTTGAATGCCTAAGTGTAAAACCAATATGCTCAAGTGGAGACTTTTAGCAGATGACAATATGCCATGTGAATGTGAAGACACACAAAGCCCAGTCCATCTGCTGGTATGTCAGCTACTACCAGAAAAAGGTACTGATTAATGACTTATTTTTGGCCAAAGAAAAAATAAGAAGAAAAAAAATAGGGCTGCCTGTTACAAAATGGAGGACAGCTGATCACCCCTTTCCTAAGAGGTCTGTAGGGGGCGTGCATAAGCGCACCAACATGTCTACTGTCCCTGTCCTATTGTTTCTTTTATTTTTCTTATATGTACCCATTTCATGTATTTATAACATGTATATACTTATACCTATTATCTTGTAAGCAATTGACAAATCAAACAAATAAATAAATAGTACTTAAAACTTATTCAACTTATTGAATATGATAAAGGGAAGAGAAACACACTTTCATACACAGCCATTGTTACTTCTTTCAACATTGATTTCTTGCAGATTACCTATTACCTTTTTACCATTTGCACATTGTAACAATTTTTAATCCATTTATCTAGCTTTGTAAATTTTCTACCAAAGTACTCTAGTTCTTCACCATTTGTGTGTAACTTGCAATCACTCAATTTTCTCTGCTCAACATATCTAGGTCAGTCTTTTAATACATTCATTTTCAGATCCATCTACATCATTGCATTACACAATTTAAAATTTGCTTGAAATCTTCAAGTTCTCAGGCAGCAACATGGCAATGTTTGCATACAAAAGTATATAGATAGTCCTAATGACCACAACAGGGGGAGGCAATTCAATTGTTAAGTGAAGCAGTGACTAAGTGTATCTGTGACCGTGCTTATTATTTTACTTCAGCTTTCTTGTTTTACGGATCTGCAAAGGTCTTAAATGTATGGATTAGTTGTAAAGTTACTTTTTCATCACTGTCATAATTATGAATGATTGGGAAACAAGGCAGGGGCTAAGTGAGCACTACCTGTACATACATTCAGTTCTCACATGCACACCTCAAGAGACATAATTTTAACACATTTTCTCCATAAATACATTAAACAACCAAAGGGACATCAGAATTTTTTGTCTTACTCTTTTGCTCAGTGCTCAACTATTAACTAAACATTCTATTTATTCTTATGTGTTCTTTATATCCATTACTACATTTTGCAATTAATCTCCAGCCCCATATTCACAGAAAACATTCCATAATTCAAGTCTATTCACTTTATTACATATTTACTCTAAATTAAGCAATAATCCCTAAATGTTTTTGTCACATTCATACTTTTCTCAGTGCAGTACAGGGGAAAAAAGCCACAAAGCATTTCCCAAAAGTTTCTCATTATCACCTCCTGTATCATTCCAGCTAGGATTTTGTCAAACATCTTTCCAGGTCGCAAGTCACATAGCCATTCCATCGGCAAATCACACTTATATTTTAATATTCCTCCATTTACCCACGCCATTTTTCAACATTCTCACACGCTAGTTATAACTTATTCCATCAATTTTTACTTGAATAGTATACACTCTAGCAGGACTGGCTCTAGACATTTTGGACCTCGAAGCAAAGTAATATTCTGGCACCTTTATGATTATACAATATTTAATCCTCAAGTGGGCATGCTACTGCATCGAGTGGGCAATTTCCACTTCTCCAGATATAACTTCAATAAGTTGACAGTCGTGCAACTTGTTCACTCAATACCTTTCTATTAGCCCATTGTTTTGCTTTGATAATATTTTCAGTTTCCTGAGGTCCATAGCTATACAGTAATAATTTCTTTTTCATGACTTGAACATCTTGGTTAGTGCGCTATTCACTATCACTCAACTGACTTTGTGGGTGTTTTTTGAAAGCGTGGAAAGAAAAAAGCAACGAGGAAAGATCATCAGATTTTACATTCATATTGTATACTTCAGAAGTGTTTTCAGTTTTGGCACCTCCTAAAATTTAGGGCTCTTGGTGACTGCCTAGGTTGCTTAGTCTTAGAAGCGGCTCTAATTATAGCATTTCAATTCCATTTTTGACATATTGCTATCATTTGTACAAATTTCTAATATGCTTCTTCCAGCATCCCCTCACTTCAGTTTCATCCCACATCATGTCATCGTTTTTATTTTTAATTTCATTCACTCTTCTACAGGCTTCTCATTTGGCCTTTTTCATCTACTTCTAAGACAATATTCGAATTTTCTGTCAAAATTACTCTGCATTCTCTCTACTTCTTTTAGCTTTAATTGTATCTTTCTCTTTAACAAGATTCTTTGCAACTATCTTTCTCTCTGTGGACATTAGACACACCTTTTCTGTGGATATTAGACACACACCATTCTCTCTTAATACAATTTTTCTTGTATACAGCCTCTTTCACTTCATCACTCCACAAAGCATCTTTTAAAAAATTTCAATAGCATAACTCCACATATTCTCGCATACCTTGTGACATGACTCTTTTCATACTGTTCCAAGCAGCTTACTCCTCTTCTTTATCACTGTTCTTCATGATGTTCAAATGATGTTCAAACATTAATTTATTGCAGAATCTTTTTTATACAGGACTTATATTTTCTAATCGCTTTAACTATCCTCTGATTTCTTTTACTTTTTTCATTCTCTCACCTATTCTAAACAAACCAGTAATGAATCTGGAAGTATATTTATTCTTTTGCCATGTGTATTTATGAACAAACTTACCACATATTTGAAGCAGAGATTTTTCTAAGCCAGATCTCATTAAACAATTATCATGATCTTTCATTCTTGGGTATCAGAATGGATCAATAAAAAATTTTTTAGATCCTCTTGTCTCGTTTTCACCCATCCATTCATGTCACCTAATTTTTTTTCCAAATTGAATTCATTCAGAATAATGCACATTTTTGCCCAAATATGTTTTGTTCTTTCCATAATCAATATTCAATGAAATGGAACACGTAACTTTCACCACCTTGCTGATTCATGTTTCCATATGTAACCATGATAACCTACATGATATTGAGTCATACTTTCTAGTGTGCTTTTCAGCCCATTTCATCCTTTCATTCATAATGAAATCCATCCCTTCACTCCCAATTGATTTATTCATCAATTCCCCACACAAAATCAGACAATCTTCATTCAGATCTATTATACTTTTCTCTGGGTTTCTTTCCTTTTCTTTACATTTCAATCATCATTTTGGGCTCTTTATTATTCATTCCTTTTATATTACAAAGTGCAATCTTCCATATGCTACGGCCATCACTAAATAGGTCCACAGATATCAGGTTTTCACAGGACACGTATGAAAACTGAAAATTAGATTAGAGTCATCATCCATCAGATTTTACCACAATGCCACAATCACAACCAATGTCCCTATGTATCATAAGATTGATGACAAACCAATCAATGAAAAAGTATTCAAAATGTTTAAGATATTTATGGAACCACTAAATAAATATTGGATGACAGAATGTTGTATGTATATATCTATTAAAGACGTGTCCATTAAGAAGTGACCATTTTAGGCAGGAAACCAGAGGAATTGAAGCTAATAGAGGTAAAGCTTTAAATCTTATTAACAATTTGGAAATAAAACAAGCTTGTCAGGTCCAGGAAACATACATCAAACAGAACTTTTAAAAATTCAAATATGCAGCAACTAATCTGACACTCTAAAAAGGTACAAATGTTCATATAATCTTGAAATTAAAAAGGGAACCAACATAAGATTTTTCATAAAATTAGGGTCCAGGAAAATCCAATAAATTACTGTTTAAAATCTGTTTCAACTAATTTGATGGAAAATATTGTCAAATACAATATGGACAAATATTGTATTGAATGCACAATTTGCCAGAAAAACAGCAGCACAGCTTTGGCAAAGTTAAGGTTTAATTTGAATTACTTAGAATTATTTGAGAGCATCAGCAAACATGAAACTAAGATGAAAGATCCGTTTACTTGATCTTGAAAAATTAGACTTCTTGAAAAAATAAGTGATTTGACATGTTTTCTTGTAGTTCATAACTACTTAGTTAACATAAAACTGAGTAGGACAAAAGAATATTTCTTGTAATGGTTTTAGGGGAAAAATGAGCTATCCTAAAAGATCTTATCCAGACCAAACCTTTTTAAATGATCTGGAATTAAGGATTGAGGAGTGAAGCATCTATCTCTGCAAATTATTGGGATGCTTTAAAACAAGAGCCGGTAAAGATCCCCTCAAAAGATACCTCCAAGTTGGAGAAACAGGTTTACAAAAAACAAATATGGTTCCCACCACACAAGTACTGATTAGGTCTAGAGAGGTTAGTGTTTTGTTTCCCAAAGGAGAAGCTTTTATGTAGTTCTAGCTCTATACCTGTGCTTGCTACGAAACTATGTGATCAGGCTTAGTTTTGGGGAGGAATATAAGGAGAAAAAATTCAGACCAGCATCAATCGGTATTCATCTGGCTAGTGTTCTGTCAGTGTGTGAGAGAGTTGAGGGCTGTTTGGAAACTGAAACAGTATTTGCTCTATGAGCAAGAAGACAACAGCAAGGCTCCTGGGCATGGCTTAGCTCAACTGTTCTGTACAAAAACTGCTTGGTGCTGGGAAACTAAACCTGAAACTTCCCTCCTGTGCTTATGTTTTGCATTTAGATTTCTTTTCAGGCGGGGAGGGGGAGTAGAAGTCCTTAGCATCAGAGCATGTTAATAATAATATACAAAATATTAATGCTCTGATGAAAATTTTGAAAAATCCTTTCTTAGTGAACACCTAGAAGCCAGGAGGAACATACGTGCCAAATTTCAAGTTTATAGGCTTTACGGTTCTGGAGATTTTGTGATAATGCGTGAGTGGTATTTCGCTTTTATACTGTATATATGGATTGCTCTTTTCTTTCTGGGTGAACTCACTGAGCAGTTTCATGTAGATGTTAAAGAGGAGAGACTCAAGCCCTGAGGCACACCCATCCACACACACAAACACATTGCAGGGATTGTCAATTCCTCCTGCCCCAACACCAACTGAACCCGGTCATGGAGAAAGGATAATGACTATAAAATGACTCTGCTCCCAAGCCGTGGAGCTGGTTCAGAAGGATTTGATGGTATCACAAGCCACTGACAGATTTAGGAGAGTCAGGACAGTTGCATCATTCCCATTCTAGTCCTCCAAAGATCGTCAGCAAGAGCAACCAATGTTGTCTCAGTGCTAAAGCCTGGTCTGAATACAGACTGAAAAGGGTCCAAATAATCAACTTCATCCGGGCTTAGAATTGCATGCCAATTACCTTCTCAATAATCTTCCCCATAACTGGAAAATTGGAGACTTACAAAAGTTGTTTAATCCAGCTGGGTTCAAGGATGGCCTCTTGAGAAAGGGGGGGTATGCACCACCACCTATTTCAAGGTAGGATGTACTACTTCTTCCTGCAAACAGGCATTAATCATTACTTGAAACCAGTCACAAGCCATATCCCAGCAAACCTTACCCAACCAGGAGTGGCATAAGTCCAAAATAAAGGTGGCCAAACTTACAGCCACAATTTAATTGAAATGAATTTAGTTATAGCTCCTATTTCAACTAAGAGGGAGAATCAAACTAATTTCTTAATTTCAAGGAAGGAAAGGCATTCCACTTTGGACTCCATCCCACCTGGCCAATTTGCACAACATCTTATGTGGCTTGTGAAAGCCCCAAAAACCTCTAATCGCACCATCAAACAACAGGGAGTTTCCAGTTGTCATGTTTACCGAGGGGTTGAAAACAAGGGAACAATATTTGCAAAACAGATTGCAAAATTAAGCTGCAAAAATAGAATGAGTTTGATGTTTCTTAAATGTAGAATCCAGACATCCTGGTTATTATTATACAGCTTTACTGCTTGCAATGAACACACATATAGAGAGCAAGAGAGAACACTTTGATTTAAGCTATCCCTTGAAGTTTCTGTAATTTATGAGATGTAGGCTGGGCTGATCAACTAAGCAGATACACAATCATAACTGATAAACAATATGGGCATCAAGAACTTTAGCCTCGCTTGAACAGCGGAGCTGCCAAACTCCAAATGAAAAAACGTACTGAAGGAGAAAGACAAGTGGATGGATTATTGGCTGACAGTGAAGGAGATTTAATTAAACTCTGATGCATTATTTTTACCTAGTTAATCACTGTAATTGTCACTGCAAGGGTTTGACATGGAACCTGGTCTGCATGTCAACCATGCCACTATTACAGGTGCAGGAAAAACTGAGAAAGCATGTGGGTGTTTTTTTTTTTTAAATGCCATACTTCTTGCCAGAAGTTAACAAAGTAAGTTAGTGGCGATGGGGAAAGAGGGTGTCAATTAAGGAATAATGAATTTTCGATATTTTATCCTCTCCCTCTTCAAAGGGTTATTAGATCAAACAGGGTAATGGTAGTCCAATCAAAAAACGTCATTTTAGGATTTGGGGAAAAAGGTTATTTGCAAGAGGTGCTAAGAAGCAGAACTGATGATCAGCACAAGACAATGGCAGCAGTCAAGATCCTTCTTTACTAAATCTTGTCTCTGAACAATCATCTTTTTCACTTACTCGTGAAAAATAGCCCACAAAGATTTGTTCCCCTTAGAGATTTTCTTCATGGATCCAAGTAGAATATTCACAGGAGAAATCTACTTTTTGATGACTGCTGCTACTGCTCGCATTCATTGTGTGGGTCATATACCAATCAGTATGTATTTTTTTAACATTTGTGTAGCAACTGTCTGGTTTTGTAAAGCATCCAGATATCAAAAATTAATTACTATTATCTATTTCTTAGATTTGTATCCATTTTTTTCTCTAGGGGCTCAAGTTCTCCTTCTGCCTCCAACTTTATACCCACAACTGTAATCTTGGGAAGTAGTTTGGTTGAAGAAAGGACAGACTCAAAATTTACTTCTATCACTCACTGTGCACATAAATTACATCTCCCCAATCCTAGTCCAACACCTTAATTATCACCCAATCTTACACGAGGTACAGTTTGCAGAGAACAATACATTATTTTATGTTCTCTATTTCACTCATGAGCTTTCATTACAAACTAAATCCACATATTGTCTAATATTCCAAGGTGACGCAGTAGTTATAGTGCTCTACTGCCGGCTACTTCTGCTGACTATCGGCTGCCTGCAATTTGGCAGTTCAAATTTTACCATGCTCAAGGTTGACCCAGCCTTCCATCTTTCCGAGGTGGGTAAAATGGGGACCCAGATTGTTGTTGGTAATATGCTGACTCTGAAATTGCTTAGAAAGGGCTGTAAAGCACTGTGAAGTATTATATAAGTCTAAGTGCTATTGCTATTGCTACTCACTGTCTAAAGCCCATGTCACACTGCACCAACGGATGGAAAGAGGATGTAAAACAGAGAGAAACACTTGCCATCTGTTGGTTAACGCGATGCATCCGTTCTGTACTCACTGCCTCCGTTTTGCTTCCTCTCTATCCGTCCAGCATCCGTCTATTGACATTTCATCCGCTCAAAAGGTTTTGAGCTGCTCAAAACTTTTGAGCGGAAAATGTATCCAACGCGTCTGTTCTGCATCCGCTAGGCATACGGGGGACATCCGTTCTGCATCCGTTGTCATCCGTTACGCATCTGCTATATCCGTTAGGCATCCGCTGTGCATCCGCACAACTCAAATCCGCTCCAGCGGTAAACGGACGCAGGGAGGAAGCAGAACGGACGCGGAATGGACGCGCAGCGTTAGTAGCACAGACGGAGAAAGGATGAAAGTGGATGCAGCTCGCAAACAAAGCATAAAAACGGAAAAAACGTTCGCAGAGGGGACCTATCCGCTCTCATCCGCTTCTATCCGCAAGGCTTCCGTTCCGCATCCGCTTTCCATCCGCCCTGCATCCTCCCCCCGTCCGTTCCTTTCCATGTTATCCGCTCTGGTTATGCAAATTTTTGCCCCTTTTGAGAGCAGATAACAATGGATGGAACATTTTTCTTGTCCGCTGTGTCCCTTTTACAAACGTTTTGCATCCATCGGCCAGTGTGACAGGGCCTTACTATTCACAATATTTTTGTGTTGCTTTCTAAAGAGGAAAACACTGTCAATTCATAGTATTACAAGCAACTATAACAAAGAAAACATTGCTAGACTTGCAAAAAAACTGCATAAGCTAGGGAAGAATAGCACAAAGTCACAAAAAGTGTTAGAGGCCAAAACCAAAACTAGTACAAAACCAGCTGGCAATCACTTCTAGACATGTCACAGAAATTTTTTTCAGCAAGCAGTTTTGCACAGATTTCATTTAAAGAAAGATCTGGAGGGCATTACACTGAGTATTCTGCAATTTGAAATTAGCTGGTCCATATCCAAGGGTTAAGTGAAAGCCACTCTGAGACAGGAATTAGCAACATTTGCTTATGAAAAACAATTCTCAGACCTAAACATACAGAATGAAAAGTTCAAGCATTTGGATTATCACACAAGACTGAAAGTGAAGAAGAGGGGGAACGGCAAATTGAATTGAATGTGTGAACACATAATTTGGCCATTTTATAAAGCATGATTGATATTGGAAAAAATCAACCAATCTCACCATAAGAAAGATGTGTAAGAACCACTAATATTTTGACAGATTCCCTATATCTGCAATGTGTGTCCTCCTCAGCCTTCATCTTAACTATTTCATGCTGGTTCCAAATTCTACACCCTCTAAATGAGGTATAAATGAAAAAAGAATTTAAGCCACCCGGTAACAAAAAATAAATAAAATATTGCTTCTGTATAATTTCTGTGGGTTTGAAGGGGGGAGGTGGAGAGATGTTTCTTATTATGTGTTATTTTTAAAAAACAAAATTCAGACTTCACTGAGTTTCTGAATGTTTAAAAAAACCTTTAGCAACAAAGAATAATACGAAGAGAAAAAGAGAGTATTTGCATTTGGCTCCAGAGGCACCAAAATCCCTTAAGGAAAAGCAATACTGTACTATTTTTTTCTTCAGGAAATAAAAAGTTTGTACTTCTTTACACAAATGGTAAACTAGGATGAGCTAGATAGTTTTCAATATTTGAGATAATATCTGCCAGAGACTTGGAATTCTTTATGTTCAGTGAGTAAAGGAGGCTTTTCAAGGAAGCACAGTCCATTTGCAAGATCACTAATACGTGCCAATTTAGGATAATAGGGTAAAACTATAAAGGCATGACATCAGTCATATTTTGAATCAAATTGCACTATTTTTTTTTATTAATTCTATGGATTTAACGACCCTCAATGACTAGAGCCAAATCAGGGGTTACCTGGCAGTTTTCTAAATGAACATCTTTGTAGAAATAGTAATTTGATTAATGAGTACAATTGTAACATAAAATTAATGAAAACTAAAATATAAAAGGAAAAAAAAGAAAATAGAAAGTGCAGAAGAAAAAAAATAGAATGAGAAATAGAAAAAAGATAAAAATACAGTAAAGAAAAAGAAAAGAAACATATAAAGTGACTTTCCTATTCATTGAAGTATAAACAATTTTAGTATCTTATCACCTCTTAAAATACAAGAAATGACCTCCTCTTCTCATATCCCATCTCTCTAAATAAATTAATGAAGCCTCCTCATTTCAGTCCTGATGTCAATAAAAGTCTGTTAAGATAAAAAACATGTATATTTTAACTGTGATCAATTAAACCACCTTTATTTTCCTATTTCTTTTCTTCTAAGAACAGGTAGTCCTTGAGTTATAACTGTTGATTTTAGTAATAGTTCAAGTAATAGTTCAAATAATTTAGTAATAGTTCAAAGTTACAATGGCACTGAAAAAAGTGACTTATGACTGTTTTTCACACTTACTACTATTATAGCATCCCCATAACAACTGAGTCATATTTAAGATGGTTACAGTATCTTGGGGTCATGTGATCACCTTCTACAACCTTCTGACAAGCAAAGTCAATGGGGAAGTCTGATTCATTCAATAACCGCGTTACCAACTTAACAACTGCAGGAATTCACTTAACAACTGTGACAAGAAAGATCATAAATTGGGGCAAAAGTCACTTAACTGTCTCCCCTAGCAACATAAATTTTTAGTTCAACTGTAGTTGTAACTCAAGGTACCTGTATCTGACTCTTTAGTCCCTTCAAATAATGTCTTAGAACTATTTTTTCATTAATTCTTTCTCCCTTTTCACAAAGTTCTTAAAATTTTTAATAAGTCTCTTTTATAAATCCAAATAGGAAAATTATCCAGGTCATTTTTTTAGTTTGCTATTGTACATCCTTTTTAATTACTAAGATATCAACTGGTTTCTATTGCATATTCTCCATGTCATTTTTTGTTTGTCATTTAAAAATCCATTTTCAAATCAGTCTTGAAGTTGTCAGATAGAACTTGCTCCATAACATCTTTTAAACACAGTATTTAAAGAGGCAGACACAAATAAAATTAATTTATGTGTCCATTGTTCAATAATATCCTTCAATATGTCCAATGTTAAAATATTTTGCTTCATTCAATTCAGAATTCTTTTAATTATAATCTTTATAATTCATTCTAATTTCCTCAAGTGTCCAATTTTTAAAATTTTCCTTATGTCTTTAAAAAAATACTATTTAAAACAACTGCATTTTTCCAGGGGAAGGACTCTCTAAAATAATTCCAAAATTTTACTTCAAATTTATCTGGATCTCTACTCCATTTATAACTTTCTAAAACCAAACTTTTAAGCGTCTTTTTGCTTTACAAGATTCTGAAACAAAAAACTACTGTACCTAAAATTGCAATTAAAATGTCACAAAGGATTGAAGGAAACTCACTCACTGTAAAACAAGTTGATCCTAATACTGTATTAGGATCCTTAGGTTCCTAAAAGCTGAAAGACAATTAACAAGCAATTTCTGAAAATGATTAAAAAAAGAAGTATGCAAATTTCGTATCCTTTTGAAAGTACAATCATGTTTTGAGCAAAATGGTGGATCCTTCATCTTTAGAGCTCTAAATCCATCAAAGACCACTGGTCTTGCTGTTTCCTCACAAGGAGCAGCTGTCTGCAGCACCTGTGGGCGATCTGAGGTAGTCTCTTTGTTCAGAGGGGAATTATAAAGAGCTTGTCCAATTGCTGGCTTGTATCTTTTTGCTGCAGTCATTGGATCCACTGTCTTCATTATTTCTTTCCCGGAGGTCAAAGGTTTGATTATATGTCAATTTCTTGTGCTTAAGCTTATTTTCTCAACACTTGTGCTTTAAGAATCAGTAGCAATACCAGCAGCACTGATTTTTTTTTTATTCTTCTGTTTGCAGCTTTTCCTCTACCACCCTGCATAGATTCAAACCAGTGTTCCAAATCTATTTATTTCGCTTTCACAACAGCAAACAGAAGTGCAAGAATTTCTAGTGCTAAGCAGTGTGTTCACATGATATCACAATTTACAGCTGTGTTGCTTAGTGATCGAATTTCTGGTCCCGATTAACTGAGCAGTACCACTATAACATTGGGCTTCATGGGCAGAATGTTGTCAATTCAAACCCAGAACTTTTAAAAGAATCATTTTTCTTTCCTTGAGTTACTAATTACTTTTCCTTTGGGCCTTTATTTTAAGGGCCTGTCACATAGGCCGACGGATGCAAAAAGTATGTAAAAAGGACACAGCGGACAAGAAAATTTTCCATCCGTTGTTATCCGCTCTCAAAAGTGCCCCAAATTTGCATAAACAGAGAGGACAACAACAGAAAGGAACAGACGGGGAGAGGACGTAGCCAGGATGTAAAGTGGATGCTCCACGGAAGCCTAGCAGATGGAAGCGGATGGCACATCCGCAGGGCTTCCAGGGGAGCACAGTGAAGCGGACGCGCAGCGGAAGGAGCAGATGCAGAGCGGATGCAGCGGATGCATCACGGACGCCTAGCAGATGCAAAGCGTTCACTGTGCATGCGGGGAGGATGCATTGCGTCAGTCCCACGGATATAAAAGGATGCAGCTCACAAGCAGGTCACCATTCAGAGGAAAGACCTGCTGCCAGACACATCTCCAGCCAACAACCATGGGGAAGAAGAGGAAACCTGTGCGATCTGCTGCCAGCCCTGGCAAGAAGGACAGGGACACCGTCCCACCCTCTGGCTCTGACTCTGCTTCTGCTGGGGCTTCTGCTGCTCGGGCAGACTCTGCTGGTGCTGGGGCTTCTGCTGGGGCTGCTCCTGGTGTTGGGGCTTCTGCTGGGGCTTACTCTGTTGTCGCTGCTCCTGGTGCTGGTGCTTCTGCTGGTGCTTACTCTGCTGGCGCTGCTCCTGGTGCTGGTGCTTCTGCTGGTGCTTACTCTGCTGGTGCTGCTCCTGGTCCTGCTGGTGCTCCTGGTCCTGCTGGTACTGCTAGTCCTGCTGGTGCTTACTCTGCTGCTGCTGATCCTGGTCCTGCTGGTGCTATTGGTGCTGCTGGTCCTGCTTTTGCTGCTACTGTTGTTGTTGCTGCTGCTGCTGCTGCTGCTGCTGCTGGTGGTGTGGTGGAGCAGCCCCTAGAACCTCGAAGCCCCTCTGATGAGGGCCCAGATGGCCCTGCCAGAGGGAGGAAGAGGCATACGCATGAACGGGAGAGGAGGCAATACTCCATCGAAGAGGAACAGGAAGATGAGGTGCTCAAATGGCTGAGGGAGAACGAGTATCTATGGTGGAAGGGACACAGGCTCTATCAAGACACCAAAACGAAGCAGGCTGCTTGGAGAGAGAAGGCGGAGAGCCTGGGCTACACTTCAGAGGTCCTCCTCGGGTGGTGGAAGCACATGCACACCTGGTACGGGAAGCTGCACCTCAAGAAATCTGGGCAGGCCACGGTCAAGCTGACGGACCAGGAGACCTACGTGATGGCCAAGTGCAGCTTCTTGGAGGGTGAGACCCGCCACCGAGGAGCAGCCCCTCTGTCCACCCTCTCTCTCAGGCAGCCCACAGACAGCCAGTCCTCTTCTGGCCAAGAGTCAGCTGCTGTGTCCAGGCAAGTATCTGTGGAGCATCCCATGACGGAAACCCCCCCGACAGCTGCACTCCCCGTGGCAGAGCACGTGGAGGACCCCCTGATGCAGTGGGAGCAAGGAGAGGACACTTCCACCAGAGACCAACCCACACCCACACCCAGCTCCACCTCCACAGAAAGCAGGCAGAGAGCCCGACCGGAGGGGCAGAGCCACACTGTCCTGCTGGAGATCAGGGACACCATCAAAAGCAACGTAGATCTCCTCTCTCAGCTGGTACACACCAACATACCATCCTCAAACCGTAAGCCCTTCCTCACCCGTCAACCAGACCCTCATGGACATGTCTGAATCACAGTACCAGGTGATCAAGGACAGGATCACCGGTCTTCTGCACAACCCTCCAGGCCCAGCTGAACCTGCTCCCATCCAGTCCAGGTCTGCTCCTCCACCCCAGGTGATGTCACAGCCCTTCCAAGGCTTTCCACAGGCCCTCGCCTACCAAGGCTACCAGGAGCTCCAGCAGCACAGGCAGCCCTTCCCAGTCCAGGCACAGGTACATTGTATGCCACCGATGCCGATGCCACTTATGCCACCCACGCCACAGATGCCACCCACGCCACAGATGCCACCCATGCCTCACCTGGCTCAGCTGCAGACCAGACATCCCTACAACACTCCTCCTTCCTCCACCCCACAGCCAAGCCTGGCCACAGAACATCTGTCATCGGTCTTGGGACTGACACCCAATGTCATGGAGGAAGGGGCTCTCAACATCACAGGACTGAGCCAGCTCTCTGAGAGCTTCCTGCACACACCATCCCCTGTTGTCCTCTCGGGGCCAGGCACACCAATGGCGCCTCGGACCAGCACTCCAGCAGCAGCCACCTCACAGCACCTGGACCCTTCACCCCTGAGACTATGGGCACGCCTCAGAGTGACTGAGAAGAGTGCCAGAGACTGGGTTGCTACCTGTTGACTTTATCTTTGCTTGAGACACTTTTCTTGGGTCATTTTGCTTTTACAGTTTGTTATTAATAAAGTTTATCTTTGCTTCACACACTTGGTTCATTTATTTTAGTAAATAAATTCTTGGTGGAAACTTTTAGAAATGGTTTAAGCCTTTGCATGCTTGTGGGATGGGTAAGGATAGCAGTGGGATGGGCAGGGATACCTGTGGGATGGGCAGGGATACCTGTGGGATGGGTAATAGCTGTGGGATGGGTTAGGATAGCAGTGAGATGGGCAGGGATACCTGTGGGATGGGTAATAGCTGTGGGATGGGTTAGGACAGCAGTGGGATGGGCAGGGACACCTGTGGTATGGGTATTAGCTGTGGGATGGGTTAGGATACCTGTGGGATGGGTAGGGATACTTTTGGGATGGGTAATAGCTGTGGGATGGGTAAGGATAGCAGTGGGATAGATAAGCCTCCAGTGCAAGCATAGTGGGACTGTATGGTCCACCCTCCCAGGTGCCACACCTATGGCCCTTTATTATCAATAACAATTTATTCATTGATCAACACATTTCAACATAAACACAATTCTTTATTAAATGCCCTGTTCATTGCAGGGCCACTCAACACACATGGCACAATCTCATCAGTGTGATGAGACAGGCTGAAGGAACCATCCATTAAGCATCTACCATTCTGTCTTGCCACTCCACCGCTCCAGCTGGGGAGTTGCACCAGTGTTTGAGGAGGTTGCGCTGCTTCTTCCCTTCACGTGAAGCTCTGTTGGGGCCTTGCACATCCACAGTGTCTATCAGGTTTTGCCCTTGCATCCATTCACCAGGCTCCATGTCCCCATTGCCTTGTTGGAGGTCCACGAGCCTGTTCTGCAACACTGGGTAGCGGGTGCGCATGAGATTGTGCAGGATGCAGCAAGCTTCCACGATCCTCCTCACGGTCTCTGGGCGATGCTGCATGGTGGTGAGAAGTACCTGGAACCTGTTGGCCAGGATGCCAAAGGCGTTCTCCACCACCCGCCTTGCCCTGGACAGCCTATAGTTGAAGATCTTCTCTTCACGGGTGAGGCATCTGGAAGTGTAGAGCTTCATGAGGTAGGTTCTAAGGGAGAAGGCGTCATCCCCCACAATGAAGTAGGGCACATCTTGTGTGTCATTGGGCAGGGGGTCTTGATCTGGGAAGCCCATGATGAGGTTGCGTTCCAGCCCCTCCTTGAGGTGACTAGCATTGTATACCTGGGCATCTGAAGATGCCTGAAGCATCGATGTACATGAACTTGTAGTCAGCATCGACCATGGCGAAGAGGATGATGCCGAAGAAGCCTTTGTAGTTGTGATAAGTGGACCTGATTTGGCTGGAGCTTTGCAGGCCACGTGCTTCCCATCTGTGGCTCCAACGGTGTGGGGGAAGTTCCACTTCTAATACCACTGCTCTGCAACATTCTTCCAGCCTTCTTCAGTGGAGGGGCACTGGAGGAGCTCCTCCAGGTATTCTTCGATGATGGCCTGCACCACTTCTCTGACCACAATGCTGATGGTGTTGTGTGGCACCCTCCAGGCGTACTGCATGCTCCTGTACGTGGTCCCTGAGGCCAGGTGGCGCAGTGTCAGTGCCACCTTGAGCCCAGGTTCCAGGCTGGGCCGGAAGTTGGTGTTTGCCTTGGTCAACCTGGGTCTCAGCCGCTCCACGACTTTGTCAAACATGGCTGGCGGCATCCTCATGAAGTTCTGGAATGCACGAGTGTTTTCGTTCCTCAGCTCCACCATCAGCTTGTTATATAGTCCGTACTCGGCTCTTCTCGCGATCCATCTTCGGACCCAGACACTTCTTGGACACCTCCTTTTCTTTCCATAGAACAGGTGAAAGAGCCTGTAGAGGGCTTCGCACTGTTGTAGAACAATGGCGGCTACCAAAAGGAGTGTGTGACGATCCATGGTGGAGATGACTGGATGCTGTGGAAGAGTAAGAGCCAGATGAAGGCTGAAGAGGTCTGCACCGCAGGGCTGCTGTACTGAAAGTGAGATCCAGTTGATTTCTTTCCCATTTTTATAGGAAATATAGGTTTACCGCTAGGTGTCCTTTTGCATCCTCTTGGCATCCTGCAGACATCCCAAATATCCGAGATACGTCCCCTATACGAACGTTTTTTCCGTTTTAATGCTTTGTATGAGAGCTGCATCCGCTTTCATCCTTTCTACGTCCGTGCTACTAACGCGTGTCCGTGTCCGTTTCGCTTCCTCCCTGTGTCCGTTTTCCGCTGGAGCGGATGCGAGTTGCGCGGATGCGCAGCGGATGCCTAGCAGATATAGCGGACACGTAACGGATGTTCCCCGTATGTGTTGCGGATGTAGAACGGACGCGTTGGATACATTTTCCACTCAAAAAGTTTTGTGCAGCTCAAAACTTTTTGAGCGGATGAAATGTCAATAGACAGATGCTGGACGGATAGAGAGTATGAAAAATGGACGCAGTGAGTACAGAACGGAAGCATCGCGTTAACCAACGGATGGCAAGTGTTTCTCTCCGTTTTACATCCTCTTTCCATCCATTGGTGCTGTGTCACAGGGGCTTTTTTTACTATTTTAGTAAATACAGTTGGCCACTATTTTATTAATTCTCTAGTTACTTTAAGTAGAAACATTTCATCCACAGCTCCCATGAGGAAAAGCTGGAAAAATACAAGAATTTTTTTACTTTAAACTTGGTTGCATGCTTCCTGATATGTATGCTTTGATGTTTTAACTGTATGTATAAATTCAAGTTCATATTTATATATTACAAACATACAAATATGTACGTTGCCTGTGCATGCCAAATGAAAAAAAAAAGAGAAGAAATATCTTGACATTTGTTTGTCCTGGCATGGAAAATAAAAGAGGGCACACAACGGCATTGTCTAATGGCCATAGCAGCTTGTTATCTGGACTGATTTTTTTTTAATAAGGCTGCCAAAGCATCCCAGTTCAGAAAAGAATTTCCTTATGCTATGTTAGAATAAAATAGCATCAGCACAAGATAGGAGCAGATATGTTCTTAGATGAGTAGATCTATTGCAAATTCTATTGTAACCAGCTTGATATTAATCACTACAACTAACTGTACTTTCCAAGATTTTTAACATAAATCTACATATTCCACAAAGTATAGATTTAATCCAAGGCAAATTTAAAATACTGTTTTAATTGCTTGTTCATACATGCATTTTCAACTAAGAACAGCTCCAAGAGCATGCTACCTTTCAAATTTAATTTTGTTTTAATTGCTGTATTATGATTGTTTTGCTTTATGATAACATTTTATCTAACCTTTATTAAGGATTGCCTTTATTGCTTGTTCAGTATATCAATTTGTTTGGTTCTTTTGAAAAAATGAGAATTATAAAAATAAAATAAGACAAAAGAATACAATATGGGGAGTTATACTAGGAGTTACAAATTTGCCCAGATTGTTATTATGGATTAATTAGGCTATCCACTTTTAAAACACAGGAATGTTCTAAAGGGACATTGCTCTAAAGAATCTAGAATCATATTTGTAAAGGCAGGGGATCTGCACAGGTCTTTTCCATTACGCAACTCCTTAAAGCCTTTAACCTGAGTGCCACACATAAACCCTCAGAGTTCTTCCAATTATGCAAACTATGCACACTATCATAGAGTGATCATACTTCCTTATTTTAAAAGAAATTTCAAAAAGTGAAATGAATTAGGATGCTAGACTGTTGAGTTTAAGCTTTTAATTATATCAGGAATTAAAGCTAGGCATTTGGGATTTTATACTTTGGGAGAGTGGGCTTCCTGGTTAATAAAACCAATACACTGGAGATGTCAAATAAAATTAGCTTTCCTATTTGGACTGGAGTTTAAATTGCATTTTCTACCTAAAGTACAAAGAAGTAAAAACAAGCAAATGCATGCCTCTACAGGATGCAAGCTTTATTAGGGACCATTTAAAGAGGCATTATGAATATGCAGAAGGGAATTGCATATTAAGAGCTAGAATTTTACATTATATTTTTTGTGTTTGCAAAAAATACAACTGCAAAGGGAACAACTGCAGGGAACAACTGCAGCAAAACAAAAACCAGATATCTGGCAGCATATGCCATTTTCCTCCATGCGTATACATGTTGTCCTCTGTGAAAAATTAATCTGATTTGGCTTGTTCCATGTATCAATCCCATTAACTGCAAAGCTAGCACGTGCAAATCAATAAAGTCCCAATACTTAGCTTTTATTTCAATGTACTTAAAGCTGGAAATCCAGTCATCTTTGCTATGATCAATATTTCCACCATTTGCTTTTCAGAATGCCTTTACTATTTTCTTGGCCTTGGTCAGAAATCTAACTAAGTCTATTTAACATGACTAGAGCTTTCCAGCAAGAGATTTAGGCTAAAATACGAACATTAATCTAACATTAACCTACTTCATGTGTTTCTGATCCTTGCCATGAAAATGCCATTTTCTCTCTCAGTTTCTCTCCTCTTAATTTCTTTTTCCTCCCTCTTAGTATTTAATTTACTTTCTGAATCAATTTCAATCTTCTTTGCATAACTTATTTTCCTGTGTTTTGTCTAGCTTAGGATCTTGTATTACCCACGATCCTTGTGCAGTTTAATAGCAGTTCAACCAATGGCGAACAGAATCCTGAGATCAAAAGAGTCCGTTCAATAATCATCAAAGGCCCTGCTAACTAATCAGAAACTCTTCTGACAAATCAAACAACTACACCAAACAGCGTAGAGACATATCATCATGAAACTCCTTAGAATATTATTTATCTGAAAAGGATACCACAACTATGATGTTTTAGAACAGTTTTCAAACAAGGTTTTTTTCTTTTTTGAAAAAAGTGTGATATCATAATCTTTCTCTCCGAAGTATTTTTTTTTCAGTATAATATTTTTAAAAACTTCCTTTTCCATGTACAAATAACACTTCATTAAATACAAGAGAGATGACAAGGCCTCTGTATGCAGAAAGCAAGAGTGATTTCACTGGAATTTTTTATTTTAAAAACCCATGTTTCTGGAGCTTCCCATAATAATGCCATCAAAATATTTAACAAGAGGGAAGCAGAAACATTTAACTAGAAAAAAAAAGAAAACTAACTTGGTCTATACCCCTGTTACCCATGTTTTAGAGAGGATAAATTGTCACAGAATCATAATGAACCAAAGCAGATGCGTTTCTAGGCAAAGGTGTACAGGATGTCCTTGACTTACAATCACTCGTTTAGTGACTATTCAAAGTTACAAAACTGAAAAAAAATAACTTATGACATTTAGAAGCATTGCAGCATCTTCATGGTCATGTGATCAAAATTCGGAATTGGGAACTGGGCAACTGGCTCATATTTATGAGGGTCATTTAATCACCTTTTGGGAACTTCTGACAAGCAAAGTCAATTGGGAAGCCAAATTCAATTATCAACCATGTTACTCAGTTAATAGCTGCACTGATTCACTTAACTGGGTCATAAAATGGAGCAACACTCACTTAACTGTCTTACTTACCAATAAAAGTTTTGGGCTCAATTGTGATCGTAAATTGAGGATTACCTGTATACCAGGCATTTGGGCTGGGGAAGGTAGGATGTCTCCTTGAAGTTTTGAAATAGATCAGCAGTTGTGATGACCCGGGATGTGGCACAAAAGCAACACAATCAAATAAGCAAGGAATGTCTCTTTAATACCTCCAACTTTGCCCCCAATGTCCAGGTTACCTTTAGCTGGAGAAAAAACTCTCCCAAGAACAGTCTTTTTAGTGGAGGAAATTCAGTACGAAAAAGAATTACATACAAACTGTAAAAAAAAATCCAAACAAATCAAGCTGCAGTAATGAACTTGACAAGGCAGAGAAGGAATTGCAAACTTGAAAGCCCAGCAAAACACACTCAGTTGGGAAGATGCCAGGAACCCAGATAAGCCTCGATGATCCTAGATAATTCACAATTTGCTCCCAACAACTTTGCTGTGCGCAGCTTCCCTTTTTAAACACTGTGTTCCCAGCTGCAGCTAATTAAGGGAATCAGGGCCCTTTCCTCTCCTGTAAGCCATGCAACTCACATTGCTCCCTCTCTGTTCCTCCCTGCATGTCTAAGGATAAAGAGGGAGTAGGCCTGGGTCTTCCTCTGAATTCCCTCTCCCTTGCTCTACCTCTCCCCTGCTCTGCCCAGCCGGCCTTTGCCTTCCCCAGTGTCTTCTGCAGCCAATGGAGCCACACTCCCACTCCCTGTCAACTGCTTGGCCTCCCACTCCGAATCAGATTCCGACAGGGGCATGACAGCAGTGCTGAATATGTGCTGGTGCAAAGCATGAACAGGGAAGAAAATGAAAGACAAAGACTTTGAAAATTAAGGAATTAGAAACCAACTGAAAGGTAGTAAAAACATTTAAATCTCTCAATAGTGGCTGACTGCAAAAAGCACTTTGAGAACCACGTACTATATAAATTATATTGAAGCAATTGCTCCAGCTTCAGAATTGGAAACAGTTACACTTCTCCCTATACAATATGGACCCTAACCAGTATCCTGGCAGAACATTTTTCAGACCTGAGTGAATTGTTTTGTCCAGACCGTCACCCACACTTTTGCCCATATAGAGCCAAGAATGTGCAGCCTTTATTGGTGCTGGCTTCTTCTGAATGGGATATATGCTGTTAAAATGTTAAAGAGGCAAGAATTCCTGAAATACACATGAATACACCCACACCCACATCCATACACACATGAGAAAGAAGCATCTGTTTTCTTTGAAGGGTAAAGGGACTCTAGCTTGAAACAAAATTTATCGTCTTCCACAATGAACTAAGCTAAGGTAACAAATGCCCAAAGGGGAAAAAATATAAAGTGCATGTGAAGCCTCACAGGTGTGCAGGTGAAGCTGTGGTCAGCTGCACAGAGATTTGTACACAATACAAGTAGAACAACAACTATTAAGTATTCCGGAAGGTTCACCAGTTCACCTGTGGAATAGAAACGAATAAGGCGGGTCTTCCATTCCAGGTTCAACAATGAAACACAATGAGTACAGGCAGTCTTATCCAGCCCAAAATTTCCATTGCTAAGCAAGACTGAATTTAAACTGAATTTTACCTCATTTTACAACCTTTCTTGCCACAGTTGTTATATGTATCACTGCAGTTGTTAAGTGGATCATTCATTAAGTGAATCTGACTTCTCCCAATGACTTTGCTTTCTTGGAAACTGGGGTCAAGTGATCACCATCTGGGGGAAGTCAGATGGTGATCACTTGACCCCAGGACAGTGCAACTGTCAGTTGTCAAGCATCAGAAATTTGATTATAAAACCAATGGGATGCTGCAAGAGTTGTAAATGTGACAACTCTGTGTTGTGTGTGTTTGGGTATATGCATAATTATGTATGTATGTATTTCTTTATTTAGTCATGGTTATGTAGTGTATATTGAGGTGGTGACCCTTTGACAGCTGTATGCAATGAAAGTTCATTTTAATGCATGTTGATTAGTGTACATTCAAATTGACAATAAAGTTATTCTAAGTCTACGTTTAACTGATCATAAGACACTATTTTCAGTGCCACTGTAACTTTAAACAGTCACTAAATGAATGATTTTAAATTGAGGACTACCTGTAATCTGTCAGGATAGACTGTTTACAAAAATCTATGCAACTTCAAGAGTATGAGAGGAATTCTTGAGGAATCTCTTCAAAGATAGTAAGAATATAGCAAATAATTTTCATGCGATTAAAGGCAGAATGACAACTGTCCCAAACTTCTTCATGCCCATGAGAACCAAATCGATTCAGAGAATCCAGAGACGAAATTTCAGGTTCTGACAAAAAACTGACTGAGAAGTACAATGAATATATTTTTTAAAAGGTAAACGAGAATGGATTTTTTTCTGCTAGTCGTTGCTAACTATAAAGGGAGGTGCTCATCTCTGTTTCAAGTCTATTGACCCAGTGCTGTCTGAAGACATTTCTGCAGTCATATGGCCAGTGTGACATCACAGAGCGCTCTTATACCGCTGGGCGGTGACTCAGTGATTAAGGCGATAGGCTTGTTGCCTGGAAAGCCGGCAGCCCAAGTTTCAGATCTGAATGCTATGCAATAGGGTGAGCTCCCATCCTTGACCCAGTTTCTGCCAACCCAGCCATTCAAAAGTATGCAAATGCAAGTAGACAAATAGGTACCACTTCGGTGAGAAAGTAACACTGAATATATAAAAGCAGTAAAAAAGATAAACTTGATTCTGGTAATTATTTGGAAAAGATTTGGATAAAAGCTGCAATATAACATGTAGTTCCCTCTTGGAATATTATGACTCAGAAATGGCACCAATTGTGAAGTCAAGACTGAAAAACAGATCCAATCAGAATGTTTTAGTCTAGATTTCTAAGACTCATCTTAATTCCATAAATATTCCATGTGGGACCAGCTGCAAAATTATGTGTGATAGATCAGGGTTCCCCAATCTATGGGCTGCAGCCTACTACTAGGCCGCCGCCTATTCGCAACCTGGCTATGTGAGTGGCCAGCTGGTGCATGTGCACATAGAGTCCCACTTGTGCGAGTATTGAGGGCGGTCGTGGCCCCACTCATGTGAGCGCTTGCCACCCCACTTGTGCGAACAACATGTGCCTGCCCCACCACAAAACCACCCCCTCTTCCCCTTCCCCGCCCCAGGCCACCAACTTGGAAAGGTTGGGGAACTCAATGATAGATGATGCATGCAGAAATCCTGAAATTTAAATTGGTAAAATAAACATAAACAGAAATTGTAAATATACATTTGAAATAATATTTGGATTAAGGGAACAGCAGATATGTTTGTAGACCTCTACATCATCTGTGCCATGGTGGTGCAGTGATTCGAATGCAGTATTGTAGGCAAACTCTCCCCACAGCCAGGAGTTGTTGAGGGCAATATGCTGACTCTACAAACAACTCAGAGAGGGATGTATAGAGGTATGACTGCTACTGCTATCTTCCCCATTAGATTCAGTCTCCCACCCTAAACAAAGAAAACACTGGCATTGTGGTAAGAAACACAGAATCCTCTTCATCCTGTGGTTCACTAGTTACAGTGGTGGGAGATTAGGGGAGAGGGGCATGTGCATGAATTTAAAATGAAAGTGAAACACAGGGCTTCAGGCGAGGACATATGTTGTGGTTTCCCACTATGGGAATGATTCAGGGTAGCCTTTCCAGTGAATTAGATATTTCACTTTTCCTCCTCCCCTTGCATCTGTAATGCATTCTATTCAATCTCATCCCCATCTTCCCAAAATTCAGGGATGGGAGAGAGGAACAGTTTTAGAATGCCAGAGGTGGGCAGATTCTCTAGTAAAAGTAGTGGCCAATGGAAGAATGGGGGAACTTCCATAGAAGCAGGCATTTGCAAACTAAAAGCCACTGGAATAATATGTTGGACAATCAGGGAGCCGCCTTTCAAAATCCTACAACAGCCTTCCAAAATTTGACTGTCAACTGAGGATCATGGTCACATGTCCAACTGAGATCCTGTAGTTGTTACAAGTGTGATCTAGACAAACTTGTGCTGATGAAAGAACCTAACAAAGAACTAAATGAGCAATCTCTGTAAACAAATCCACCACCACAAAAATTGTTATTTAACCCTGAAAAATATCAGTAATAAAATCCTCTGGGGCTGCTGGTGAAAGAGAACTGAAGCAAAACAGCTTTCCAGGAGTATCTTGGACCAGCAACAAATATGACAAGACAAAACAATGCTTGACGTACACTCTCATCTTCAGCTAAAATATCTCTCCTCTGCTCAATGCAAAATTTTAAGTGACCTCTATATCATGTCTGGCAGTTCTGTTGTCATGGCAGAGTTGCAACATCTCATCCCTTAAAGAAACAAGAACAAAGATGGAACAACTGCTCATCATTCATAGATAAAGATGAAGTCTTGGCTTATGGGATCAATTGTAAATCATCCATTTGACCCCTGCCATATGCAACCTATTACTGTTGCATTATAATCTAACCTAGTAGATTACAGCCTATATCCCTACCTCCAATATTTCTGGAAGATCTAATATCTGGGGAGATTAGAATTGCTTGGCTGCATTGTGAGACACATGAGCATGGAACATTATATTGAGATATATGAGCGCATAAGCAATGTCCTATTGGGTTGGATTCCTGGCTAATCAATCCAATTGCCTGTCTGTCATAGAGGCCAACCAACGGCACAAGGAAGCCCACTCCTTTCTCAGCAATGGCCTTCAGAGACAGTCACACTGCTACCAGGGCTAATAAGTGACATAGAGTCTCTGATAATTTGTTGTATGAGCCAGGAATATGGGGAATATTAAAACAAAAAACAAAACCTGTGTCCACCCAAGGTAAGATATGGTGATTCTTGCAGAATTTCCAATTCTAGTGATCTGTGTGTACCTACACAGGTAATCCTCTACTTACAACAGTTTGTTCAGTCACCGTTCAAAATTAAAACAGCACTAAAAAAAGAAACTTATGACCATTTTTCACACTTATGACTGTTGTGACATCCCCATGGTCACGTGATCAATTCAGATCCTTGTCAACCAACTTGTATTTATGATGGTTGCAGTGTCCTGTATGATCCCCTTTTGCGACCTTCTAACAAGCAAAGTCAATGGGGAAGTCAGTTTTATGTAACAACTATGTTACTAACTTAACAACTGCAGTGATTCCCTTAACAATTGCAGTGATTCCCTCAAGCGCCAAGAAAAGCCATAAAATGGTACAAAGCCCACTTAAAAAAATGCATCGCTTAAAATTATGGGCTCAGTTGTGATCATAAGTTGGCGTTACCTATACTGGACAAATTGCTCAGTGTAGGAGATGCCTCAGTCACTGGAACACAACTTTTATTGCAAGCAAGTCTTTGTTGAAAATGTCGTGATTCCATTCAGCTTTGGAGGAGCAAATCTGGAATGGAATGTACAAGTAGGTAGCCCTCAACTATGACCACAATGAAGCCCAAAATTTATGTTGCTAAGTGAGACATTTATTGAGTTTTGCCTCCTTTTACGACCTTTCTTACCAGAGCTGTTAAGAGAATAAGCACAGTTGTTAAGTTAAGGGCCTGTCACATAGGCCGATGGATGCAAAACGTATGTAAAAAGGACACAGCGGACAAGAAAATGTTCCATCCGTTGTTATCTGCACTCAAAAGTGCCCCGAATTTGCATAAGCAGAGCGGACAACAACGGAAAGCAACGGACGGGTGGAGGATGTAGCCAGGATGTAAAGCAGATGCTCCACGGAAGCCTAGCGGATGGAAGCGGATGGCACATCCGTGGGGCTTCCGGGGGAGCACAGCAAAGCGGACGTGCAACGGAAGGAACGGATGCAGAGCGGATGCCTAGCAGATGAAGCGGATGTATCACGGATGCCTAGCGGATGCAAAGTGTTCACTGAGCATGCGGGGAGGATGCATTGCGTCAGTCCCACGGATATAAAGGGAAGCAACTCGCAAGCAGGTCACCATTCAGAGGAAAGACCTGCTGCCAGACACAGCTCCAGACAGCCAACAACCATGGGGAAGAAGAGGAAGCCTGTGCCATCTGCTGCCAGCCCTGGCAAGAAGGACAGGGCCACCATCCCACCCGCTGGCCCTGACTCTGCTTCTGCTGGGGCTTCTGCTGCTCGGGCTGATTCTGCTGGTGCTGGGGCTTCTGCTGGTGCTTACTCTGCTGGCGCTGCTCCTGGTGCTGGTGCTTCTGCTGGTGCTTACTCTGCTGGCGCTGCTCCTGGTCCTGCTGGTGCTCCTGGTCCTGCTGGTGCTACTGGTGCTTACTCTGCTGCTGCTGATCCTGGTCCTGCTGGTCCTGCTGGTGCTTACTCTGCTGCTGATGATCCTGGTCCTGCTGGTGCTGCTGGTGCTCCTGGTGCTGCTGGTCCTGCTTTTGCTGCTGCTGCTGGTGGTGTGGTGGAGCAGCCCTAGAACCTCAAAGCCTCTCTGATGAGGGCCCAGATAGCCCTGCCAGAGGGAGGAAGAGGCATACGCGAGAACGGGAGAGGAGGCAATACTCCATCAAAGAGGAACATGAGGATGAGGTGCTCGAATGGCTGAGGGAGAACGAGTATCTATGGTGGAAGGGACACAGGCTCTATCGAGACACCAAAAGGAAGCAGGCTGCTTGGAGAGAGAAGGTGGAGAGCCTGGGCTACACTTCGAAGGTCCTCCTCGGGTGGTGGAAGCACATGCACACCTGGTACGGGAAGCTGCACCTCAAGAAATCTGGCCAGGCCACAGTCAAGCTGACGGACCGGGAGACCGACGTGATGGCCAAGTGCAGCTTCTTGGAGGGTGAGATCCGCCACCGAGGAGCAGCCCCTCTGACAACCCTCTCTCTCAGGCAGCCCGCAGAGAGACAGTCCTCTTCTGGCCAAGAGTCAGCTGCTGTGTCCAGGCAGGTATCTGTGGAGCGTCCCAGGACGGAGACCCCCCCGACAGCTGCACTCCCCATGGCAGATCGCGTGGAGGACCCCCAGATGCAGTGGGAGCAAGGAGAGGGCACTTCCACCAGAGACCAACCCACATTCACCCTCAGTTCCACCTCCACAGAAAGCAGGCAGAGAGCCAGACCGGAGGGGCAGAGCCACACTGTCCTGCTGGAGATCAGGGACACCATCAAAAGCAGCGTCGATCTCCTCTCTCAGCTGGTACACACCGACATACCATCCTCAAACCGCAAGCCCTTCCTCACCTACGTCAACCAGACCCTCCTGGACATGTCCGAATCACAGTACCAGGTGATCAAGGACAGGATCACCGGTCTTCTTCACAACCCTCCAGACCCAGCTGAACCTGCTCCCATCCAGTCCAGGTCTGCTCCTCCACCCCGGTGATGTCACTGCCCTTCCAAGGCTTTCCACAGGCCATCACCTACCAAGGCTACGGCTACCAGGAGCTCCAGCAGCACAGGCAGCCCTTCCCCGTCCAGGCACAGGTACATCGTATGCCACCGGTGCCACCGATGCAACCGATGCCGACGCCACAGATGCCAGCCATGCCACAGATGCCACCCACGCCACAGATGCCACCCACGCCTCACCTCGCTCACCTGCAGACCAGACATCCCCACTACACTCCTCCTTCCTCCAACCCACAGCCAAGCCTGGCCTCAGAACATCTGTCATCGGTCTTGGGACTGACACCCAATGTCATGGAGGAAGGGGCTCTCAACATCACAGGACTGAGCCAGCTCTCTGAGAGCTTTCTCCACACACCATCCCGTTGTCCTCTCGGGGCCAGGCACCCCAATGGCGCCTCAGACCAGCACTACAGCAGCAGCGACCTCCACAGCACCTGGACCCTTCACCCCTGAGACTATGGGCACGCCTCAGAGTGACTGAGAAGAGTGCCAGAGACTGGGTTGCTACCTGATGACTTTATCTTTGCTTGAGACACTTGGGTAATTTTCTTTTACAGTTTGTTATTAATAAAGATTATCTTTGCTTCACACACTTGCTTCACTTCTTTTAGTCATGTACATGAACCTGTAGTCAGCATCGACCATGGTGAAGAGGATGATGCTGAAGAAGCCCTTGTAATTGTGATAAGTGGACCCTGATTTGGCTGGAGCTTTGCAGGCCACGTGCTTCTCATCTATGGCTCCAACGGTGTGTGGGAAGTTCCACCTCTGATACCACTGCTCTGCAACTTTTTTCCAGCCTTCTTCAGTGGAGGAGCACTGGAGGAGCTCCTCCAGGTATTCTTCGATGATGGCCTGCACCACTTCTCTGACCACAATGCTGATGGTGTTGTGTGGCACCCTCCAGGCATACTGCATGCTCCTGTACGTGGTCCGAGGCCAGGTGGCGCAGAGTCAGTGCCACCTTCAGCCCAGGGTCCAGGCTGGGCCGGAAGTTGGTGCTCTGCTTGGTCAACGTGGGTCTCAGCCGCTCTACAACTTCGTCAAACATGGCTGGAGGCATCCTCATGAAGTTTTGGAATTCACGAGTGTCTTCGTTCCTCAGCTCCACCATCAGCTTGTTATATAATCCGTACTCTGATCTTCTCACAATCCATCTTCGGACCCAGACACTTCTTGGCCGCCTCCTTTTCTTCGCGTAGAACAGGTGAAAGATCCTGTAGATGGCTTCGCAGTGTTGTCGAATGATGGTGGCTACCAAAAGGAGTGTGTGACGATCCATGGTGGAGATGACTGGATGCTGTGGAAGAGCAAGAGCCAGATGAAGGCTGAAGAGGTCTGCATAGCAGGGCTGCTGGACTGAAAGTGAGATCCAGGTGATTTCTCCCCCTTTTTATAGGAAATATAGGTTTACCGCTAGATGTCCTTTTGCATCCTCTAGACATCCTGCAGACATCCTATATATCCGAGATACGTCCCCTATGCGAACGTTTTTTCCGTTTTAATGCTTTGTATGCGAGCTGCATCCGCTTTCATCCTTTCTACGTCTGTGCTACTTATTCTGCGTGTCCGTTCCGCATCCGTTTCGTTTCCTCCCTGTGTTCTTTTTCCGCTGGAGCAGATGCGAGTTGCGCGGATGTGCAGCAGATGCCTAGCGGATATAGCGGATGCGTAACGGATGACGACGGATGAAGAACGGATGTTCCCCATATGCGTAGCGGATGTCTAACGGACGCGTTGGATACATTTTCCGCTCAAAAAGTTTTGTGCAGCTCAAAACTTTTTGAGCGGATGAAATGTCAATAGACGGATGCTGGACGGATAGAGAGGATGAAAAACGGAGGCAGTGAGTACAGAACGGAAGCATCGCGTTAACCAACGGATGGCAAGTGTTTATCTCCATTTTACATCCTCTTTGCATCTGTTGGTGCTGTGTGACAGGGGCTTTAGTAACACAGTTGTTAAGTGAATCTGGCTTCCTGACTTTGGCAAAGTGTGATCAAAGAGCACTGCAAACGAACCAGGCCCCAAGCACTGTGAATTTTGATCATGTGACCATGGGGATGCTACAATGGTCATAAGTGTGAAAAACGGTCATGTCACTTTTTTCAGTTCCGTTTGAACTTTGAACAGTCACTAAATAAACTGTTTTAAGTTGAGGATTACCTGTACATGATAGATTTCTCTCCCACCCTACCACGCCTTTTTCACTGTATGGAGAAGAATGGGCTCTTAATGGGAAATCTGAGGGAATCTGTTTCCACCACAAGGGGGCAGGAGGGGTCTAGATGTTTGAGCAATGACTTTGAAAAGGATTTGGGATTTTTGAAATGCTGCTTGTTCTTGAGTGGACAATCTAAATTACTGTCCTTTGTTTAAGAGTTGAGACAACAGTCTTATAAATTCCTCAAATTTAGGAATGACTTTTTTGTACACATTCACAAACCTTTGAAAATGCATGGCGTCCTTCACATTTCTAGGTTCTTGGCTATAAACTGTGTTTTTGTAGGCTCCTGTAACTTAAATAGTCCAACTGGGGAAGACTGAATGCACATTTTTCCAATCAAATAAAATGTCTGTGTTCATGGAATTGTTCTAAGACATCTTTCATGTAAAGATAGATCTTTTGAAAATATCAGTATATCATCCAGTAAACCACAATGTACTTTTTCCAAAACATCAGGAAATATTTAATGGAGAAGACTACCCTATAATTAAGCCAAGCCAAAAGTATTACTGTGGATTCAAATTTGTCATGTCTGTTCCCGAATGGTGTTAAATATTTGTGTCTCTCATTCTTGATCAAAGCATATGTGTCTCCCAAATCCAACTTCATTGAATAGCATGCCTTCTGAACGCCATTCAACGCCATTCTTTCATATGAAAGAAGCAATGGGTACAACTGGTTACACAGTTCAGGACCCTATAAGGATATAAAAATGTTGGTGCAGATGTAAAGGACCTAAAAAAAATTCCTTTATTCAAATTGTTATGCAGAATTTTTTTAAAAATGGGTAACTCTTGAATAGATACATATTACTTTTAGTTGGGATCTCAACTCCTGGCTTCAAATTAATTGTAGAGTCACATGCCTGATGAGGAGGCTATACAGGGTTTCTTCCTCACCTCATAAAGTCCATCCCCTAAGTGGGAAATGCTAGTAAATACCAGCATTCTGAAAGGCTCAGAATGAAGGGGTTTGCGAATGTTTTTGCCACTTTTGAGATCCATTACTTAAGCACATCGGTGGATTTCTTCCAGCATTCTCCCCAATGGGGCAAAGAGAGGGGCCAGGCCTTCCATATGTGGTGGGAAGCTCAGCCACTCTCCCCAACTGTCCTTTTAATGACCCAAGCACAGTTGCTTAAAGACCACAACTGAGACAGCTAGGATCCTGGTCACTGAATTAAGCTGTCATGTAGCATCTCGCTGAACAATCACTTCATTCAACGACCATGATTCCTGGCACAACTGTGGCTGTAATTGGAAGATTACCTTGATAACTAAAACTAAAACAGGGTAATTCATATCAAGACAGACAGTTCCTCACCAATACCACCTTGGAAAACTACTGACAATTACTGCAAATATTTTAACATTAGCATGTTGGAGTCAAGATATCATATAGTTGTTAGCAACCAAAGACCCCACATTTTGCACTAAGTAAAGCTTTTGGACATTCTTCAAGGGTAGCTCCCTGTGAAATGCAATACAGTAGTCAAACAAGCCAATTATCTTTTTGAGGATCTTTGTCATAAATGGCACATTAGCCACTAAAAGATACACTAAGCTAGTCAAGAGTTTCTCGGCTTTTTCTCTTATATGTTAAATGTAGATTAGATTAGATTAACAGAGTTGGAAGGCGCCTTGTAGGTCATCTAGTCCAGCCTCCCGCCCAAGCAGGTGACCCTACACAATTTCTGATAAATAGCAGTCCAATCTCTTCTTGAAAGTCTCAAGTGATGGCACTCCCACAACTTCTGAGGGCAAGCTATTCCATTGGTTGATTGTTCTGACTCTCAAAAAGTTTCTCCTTATTTCCAGGTTAAATCTCTCTTTGTTCAGTTTCCATCCATTATTCCTTGCCTGGCCTTCAGGTGCTTTAGAAAAGCTTGATCCCTTCCTCTCTGTGGCAGCCCCTCAGATATTGGAAGACTGATATCCTGTCTCCCCTGGTCCTTCTCTTCACTAGACTAGCCATGCCCAGTTCCTGCAACCATTCTTCGTATGTCCAGTCCCCTAATCATCCTGTTTGCTCTTCTCTGCACTGAATGTACAATATTCAGGGACTCGTCTCTTGTTTGAGAGAGCACAGGCAAGTTTTCTGCATCAGAAAAGCCATTTACAGACTTTCAAATGATGGTCCTTTCTGTCTACTGCCCTGCACTCCTTCCTTACCATACCAAGAGAATATATAGTCTTACAAATGGAACCACAGGAAAGAGAAAGATTCCCAAGTCAGCAGCACTTTCACAAGTCTGGCAGAATTCTTAGCCCTTCCCCCAGTTGCTCAATTATTGAATCGACTTTCCAGCATTTGAAGCTTGTAAGAGAACTACCCACATTGTTTAATCCAAGCTGCCTTCCGGGGTTCTGGCTCACTGCCAAATATTGACTGACCAGCTGTCTGCAACAATTAACTGTGGTTGGTGGCATCAGATACTCAACCAACAAAAAAAACATCTGGGGATGCATATCCCCCACCTTCTCCTCATGGGAATGATTCTGATTAAGAAGAATTGGGAGGAGTACAAGTTTGATTCAGCTTTTCAAAGCAGCATCTTGAACTACGACACTGATACCCTTACCCCGCACAAGTAAGTCAACAGACCATTTGGTTACATCATTGCAGCGTAACTGGCAACTATCCCAATCTTGAGAAATGATCTATGTGAGTTAAAAGGAAAAGCTCTTCAATTGAGGAGTGATTTGCAAATGTCTGTAAATGCATGTTCACAAACACCCACTGCCCTATCCATTCTATGCTGAGAGATAAAAGACACACTAGCTGAGTATTTAAAGGTACTCACGATGGTTTGCAACATTAACAACAACAACCTGCCAGCAATCAAAGACAACAAGCGTCTGCCTAAACTAACTTAAACATGAACTGGACATACAATGATATAGGCTGCAATGAAATAGTGCCAAAAAGCATTGTGGGGGAGAGGGCAAGACTGGAATACAACAACATCCCATTAAATCAAATTTTACTTTGTTGCCTTTGTTCTATTGCCTGTCACGCATGCTGCAACTGTTTACAAGTGTCAAGAGTGGAGAAGAATGAGGCAACATAAGGTTTCATCCTAAAATAGGTATGGCTGTTTCATTGGTCTTGTGATACCAGTCTGCTGTGCCTAACATCGTTTGGGCTAGCTTCACAAAACAACAGCAAAGACTTAACCCAACAAGTTTTCTCTGAAAACTCCAGAGTTTTCAAAAAAGCTGCATGCCATCACAAAAGATGCTTTGAGTCTATATTTCAAAAAGAAAACACACAGTGAGTAAGCAGCAGAAAAAAACACTATCACCCACTTCTTCTCCGAGAAAGGTTGAATTTCCCTGAAAACGTCAGTTTGCTGCACTATGGTTACAAGGAACAGCAAAAACTTTAATTTCAGCTCCATTTAAAAATTAGCGGCTGCAGTAAATCAGGAAGTGAAATCAGCCTTATCTTTGAAAAAAACAAGGATACTTTGGGTGTGTTTTTCAAACAGTTTCTACAATGGGAAATCTATTTCTATAACAATGAGTGTGTGTTTGTGTGTGTAATATGCATGTTGCTTTTTTGCAGTTGCTATTTTGGGGATGCAACTAAAAAAACCCTGTGAGCAAGGCCCACAGTGCCAAAATATATTTGTTTCAGTCACAGTCCCAAAGAAGCAGACTAGTTAAGCATTGAAAATGCTGCCTGCACCCTCCATGTTGGGAACACAATAGCAAGGAACAGGCTGATGCAACGTCGGGAATCAGCTATTAATGCATTTTAGTCTGTCAAACACAAAAGAGGAACATTCCAAGATTAGAAGATGCAGGTATACCACCACAAACGTTGACTTCTGGATAATGATGTGTTTGAGTTAGAACCCTTGCCCTGCCTTCCATGTCTGCTATCCATCTGGAACAAAAGAGTAGATTGGGTTCCTTGGCGTCAAAGAAATTAACATGATGCCCAAACTCTACTGTAAGCAAGAGATGGAGTAAGAGTTCATTACAACTGGCACTGACCTGTGAGCAAAGGGCATTCTTGTGGGTTTTCTTGTAAATAAGAGCTGGGCAGATAAAACAGATAAGACTTCCCATCGTTGCACCTGTTAGGCCCAAGATGGTCTCCACTATCAGAGAAGAGGAAGAGAAAAATTATTAAAAGTTCCAGTTAACGGCATATGAATGAACTCTTCCATTAAAATGATTCAGGGGAAAACTTAGTCTTGACCATGAAGAACAAACTTTTCCTGCTTTATGCTCTGGGCCCATCAGTGAAGCAGAGGCTGTAATCTATGTTACTGACTGTAATAAAATAAGCACATCAACACTTAATTAGTTCATAATGTGATGAACTAACATCTTTAGCTCCATTCTTACCATAAATACAGTAGATTATGATACTACTTCATCCTTAAGTATGCATTAAAATAGAGTGAAAAGCATACACTTGTCACAATACTTCTGTTTGATAGCAAAGTAAGCTTATAAAAGGATACTGAAACTATTTTATTTTTAAAAATTTATTTATATTTGTTATGTCTAACTCCCTCAGATATGGGATTATGGGTATTCTAGTTCTAGCGTGGATCCAGATTTTCATTCTTGTACAAATATAGGATAAGAATAGGCAAAGCGATACCCTGAGATGATTTCAAATTCCTTAAGCCCTTCCATACTGGCTAGGGCTGATGGGAACTGAAATTAAAATCGTTGAAAGCCACAAAACAATTGGAAGGCATCTTACTTTGGACTTCTAACATGGCAGAATCTCATGACTGAGATTCAAGCAAAAAAACCCTACATTTCTCCTATTTTTCCCCCTTTTTCTTTCCATAGCTCTGGCACTGATGTCCTAGAAAAGTTATTCAGTGTGATACTTAAAATAATACCATTAACACAGTATAATATATTCACTTCTATATTTGAACCAGTTCCTTGCCAGACTGTAAATAGTTTTTGACTTACAACCTTACAACCCCAGTTAGGACTGGAAGTTGTTATGGTTATAAGTTGAGGCATCCTCATGACAGGACTTGATTTTTTTGACATTTTTGCAGTGGTTGTTAAGTAAATGCTACAGTTGTTAAGTATGAATCCATTAGTCGGAATGAGCATTTTTTGCCAACAACTGGCAAAAAACATTGCAAATTATAGTCACATGATTATGGGATGCAGCAATCAATCATAAAGCCTCCAAAATGCAGTCTCATCACTGTGGGGATGGAGACAACAATATTTTACAATGATCAGGAGTGCTATACTGCCCCAAAGCAGTTGTTGTGTACCCATCATAATTTCAAGTGGTTGTTAAGCAATTGGATGTAAATCAAGGAATACCTGTATGGTATAGAATGCTGAAAAGATAATGTATCTTGCCTTTCTAACACCCTATATATTAAGATATTTACAAGTATCTCAGAAAGGGAAGGTGTAACCAGGCATATTTTTGTCTAGAAATACTAAAATTCAAGACAACATATACAAGTTCATACAAATTACTGGGAACAAGAATCAAAAGAAAGTTTGAAAATAAACATGAAATACTTAATATATTACATGGTATAAGTATGATCATTTTAGATGCATTCACTGTGGGTACAGGTATGTACCTTTAATGAAAGTTGACTGCAGACACATACTGGGTTTATTCTAATATATGCTCATATACAGCAACCACATGAATACGCACGCTTTTAAAAACCAGGGATTAAGAGTGCAAAAATTCCAAAATTTCTCTTACCATTTGGGATCATGATGCCACCAACCATAGTCCCAAACACAATTGCCAGAGTCAGAGCTTTAAATCGGAGAGGTGGCATATAACCTCCTGCAGCAAATGTTCCATCCTTTTGCTGTTTAAAAAGAAAAGATTAATAAAACAAGCATATGAACAGATCCCCATACACCTGCAAATTCTCAGGAATCTCTTTGGGGACCCTGTAAATTATAATCTCTTCCCAATGCGTTCTCTTGACCAACCATTTTATTCTTCTTTGGAAATTATTCACAGAAACTTTAAACTAAAAACTGTAACATAATCCAAACAGCATGATTTAATGACTTCTGAAAAATCATCTAGCATGGAAGATAACAGGCCAGTATAACTAATGAAAATAGTACTTTCCATTTGTCTTTTTGTTAATTGTAACTCTCATAACTGTTTAAAACGGTCTTTAAAACTTTTTATGTGCTGCAAAATAAATTACACTTCACAACTGTAGAGCGATTGTTAAGGCAAGTATACTTCAAAGCAATGTCAGCTGTACCACGAATCTGTCTAGTAATGGACAAAATTCATCATAACTTCAGCAGACCAGTTGATGAGTTAACACAGTGAAGACATCCACAGTAAAAATGGATTACCACAGTGCATTTGAATAGCACAAGTGTCAATCATTGACTAGAGACTGAATTTTTAGGAAAGTGGTTACATTTGGAGGGGCAAAAAAGAAAGAAGATAATTGCGACTTGCCTAGGGAATGGCTGCAACAACTGATTGCTCATCTGAAGTTTTTTTTAATTTATTGGGATATTATGAAGCTTTAGGCTAAATTCTACTTCATACCTAGCAGTCAATGGTTGCTGTCTTCATAGGCATAAGACTCATGCACGGGAAGGCCTAATTCACCTACTTTACAGAGTATCCTAAACATTACTTCCTGTTCTTTTTTCCAGACATCTGAATGAAGTTTTTGCTTAGTCTTCCCCACTTCAGCAAATGTTGATCGTTGTTTTCTTAACCATTTTTAAAATAGTAATAAAGCAACCACAGGAAATCAGATGAAAACACCACCAAAGTGAATGTTATCTCCAAACCTAAAAAGTGGGGAGATTCCACTTGTTCCTTTTGCATGAGATATAAAGAGTGAAGGAGAGGGCAATATAAGCACAAATTCTTCAGTTTAGGATAAACTATGGAGAAAAGCCATAGTCTTTTCTCCATAGTCATAATCTATTTCATGAAAGTTTATACCATCTTACCTGCTGCTCAAAAAGAAGTGTATTCAAAGCCTGCCGGCATGGCAAAATCATCATTGGGAATCCAACTGCAACAGACATCATGAATCCCACACGTATCACCTCTGTCACTACGTTGGAAGGGAAGTTTATAAGTACATTGCCTTCAATGGCTTCAGTGTAACTCACATAGCCAAAGAACCCAACCTATTCAAACAAAAAACGTAAGTTAGTTTTGGAGGAGATAGGTAGATAGGTAGGTAGGTAGAGATGATAGGTAGATAGATAGATAGATAGATAGATAGATAGATAGATAGATAGATAGATAGA
>BLBF01000033.1:15308019-15343994 GCA_015471245.1 Laticauda colubrina
AGATAGATAGATAGATAGATAGATAGATAGATAGATAGATAGATAGACAGACAGACAGACAGACAGACAGACAGACAGACAGACAGACAGACAGACAGACAGATATAGAAATATATAAGAGAATAAATTTAGGCAATCCTTGGGCCTGTTCCCCTAGACCAAGAAAGAGCTATATTGTTTTCTAGTCATTTAATTAATTATATCCTTCTTATTCCTCCCTTACTTCTGAATGGAATGCTTATCACCCATTCAAATCTGTCTCTTAAGAAAACTGTTGGGAATACATTATCTATAGGGTTTCCCTGTACATTTCCAAATTCCAGATGTTTTACAGATTTGAAGAAACAGATGTATGTATGAGTACGCATGTCACAGGCTTATGAATAAAACAAAGTTCCAATAAGATCGGAAATGAGGGTGCTATTAAGTCATTCTGAGCACTTGCTATGACAATGTCCAGCAATGCTTTCCCAAAAGTAAAAAATGTTGCATAACTTCCATTTTATTTTATACCATCATCTTAAATGCATGTTAATGACATTATCAGAATGGAAATAGAGAAAACAAAGAATTTGTCAAGCTTTCTTAAATCTAGTTCTATCACAGAAGGTAAGATAGTAACTTGAACCCCAAAGTTCGCCCTTTAAAAAAAGGCAGGTGTGGTAATATACCCAGCAACATGAACTGATCATGTCTCATCAGGATAAGCTATATATTTAACTGGATTGCATAATGCAATGTGGACAGTAAACTTTTTTCTGGTTTTCTGGTTATTTTCTTTTCAGAAAATAATGTCATTCATTTCACAATGTAGCACTGGGAGAGCTACAGCAAGGCTTATTGTTCCTCCCCTGCCCACAAGTATGAATAGCTCAATGGTACTGAGACATTGCTACAACTGCGAAATGTAATAATTGCCAAGCATTGCCCAGACAGGCACAAACTTAGAATGCAGCTCCTATAATCCCTTCAAATGTCACTGCTGAATGGATCAAGTGGGGAACTTATTAAACTTTAGATGGAATAATCGCATAAATTATGTTTAAGACTTTAATATTAACTTGAGTTACCCACTTTTTGGAGTGAAACTTTTGACATATTACTGAAAAATCAAAGTGTGCACCTTTGATTTAGATGCAATACACTGTCAGTTTGGTATAATGGAAAAGGCTTAGAAACCAGGAGACTGTGAGTTCTAATACTGCCTTAGGTGTGAAAGCCAGTTAGGTGATTTTGAGCCAGTCAGTCACTTTCTGTCCAATCCACTTCAGAGGGTAGTTAATTGTGGACAAAATTGGAGGGAAGGAATATTAATTATGTTCGGTGTCTTGAGTTACTGAGGGAGAGAGGGAGGGAGGGAGGGAGGGAGGGAGGGAGGGAGGGAGGGAGGAAGGAAGGAAGGAAGGAAGGAAGGAAGGAAGGAAGGAAGGAAGGAAGGAAGGAAGGAAGGAAGGAAGGAAGGAAGGAAGGAGGGAGGGAAGGACTTTTCACAATCTCCTTTTTTGGCTCTATCAGAGAAAAATACTTCAACTAAGGGCGAGATATAGATGCTCTGTTGCTGAAGCAGACCTTGTTGTGATCCCTTCCAGTTATTTTGTTCTGGCAGCATTTACTAATCCATCTTATCCAAGTAATTGCTTAGTTAAGATGTAGGGAAATTTAAACACCATATATGCACACTAATCACATATACCACGTTTCAGCCCTGCTTAATGGAATTTATGATTTGCAAATCCTGAATTGGCAGAATAGTTTATAGTTCCTCACAGTTAATTTGTCACAGACTGTTTTTTTTTTAAGAAGACTTTTTTAAAATGGTTTTTTTTTTTTTTTATGTAGAGAAGGGGAGAGGGCAGGAAAGGTTTAAAAAATAAATAAATAAAAATGCTCACCATAACATAAAAGGCAGTGACCACCTTTAGTGAGGCGGCAAAAATGGAGCTCATTATTTTAACTGACGGCTCATCCAAACTATCGTAAGTTGGAAAGACCTGGCTGCAAGACACAGTCAAACATCGGTTAGAACATGTTGTCAGGAACAGAAATATTCAATCGAGTGTGCAGTTGCCACTACAAAGGTAATCCCAGCATCTCCCCACAAGACTCCCGTCATGCTACAGTGGTTTATATTGCCAATGCCAAGAGATTTTAAACATTCCCAAGTGTTACACAAATACGCCCGCTTTCCTCCTCTGTGCCACTGCCACGTGTACAATGTAAATATTTCACATTTCTAAAAAAGAAGGAAGATCGGAAGGGGGGGGGGAAGTGACGTTGCAACTGGAATGACCACTTGTTTGAGTCAAACAACAGTGGCAGAGCTCCAGACAGCACTCTGGAGATTAGTGCTCTTGAAGCATCCTAGGTTGATAATTAAAGCAATACGATGTTTACAGAATAAGAAGCAGGGAAGGAGTGAAACCATTGGATTGTCAAAGAGAAAAGTTAAACAACCAAAACTAAACACTGTGCCTGTCATATTTCAGCACAAATGCTTGAGCCCAAGCTCCCGGAAAACTGAAGGAGCCAATTACACGGGGTTTGGGCGCTTATAGAAGCTTGTTCCCAACATCAGGTATATAATTTACTACAGCAGCTGGAGGGTTGCAAAGATATAATTCGGATGCTGGCAAGGTTTGAATGGTTGGGGGCAAGCAAAAACAAAACATAACCCCCCAAAAATATATATCCAGTAATGTCTAAGTATCATCCCTGGAAGGGGTGTGGCTAAAATTGTTTTGGCCATTTTTGGCTTTGTGGGAAGGTTAAGGATAGCAATGGGAGGGGAAGCTTCCCAGAAGCAAACTACTCCCAGACCGACTCGTAAAACAACATCAAATCCCCCCAAATAAACATGTTCCAGAGTTTTGGTTTTTTTTAGAGGATTTTAGATGTGGCAGTGGAAACAGGAGCCTATGAAACATAAACTGTTCTTATTCCCATCTTTAAAATTACCGTAGATCAGAATTATGAACTGGGTGGTAGAGGATATAATTTAAAATCTGACTGATAGACCTTTCTTTCCAAGCATTCCCGTATAAAAAGCAATATGAACCGTTAGCCAGTTTGGGCTAGTAGTTAGGTGACACCAGGCTAGAAAGACCAGGCTAGAAAGTGGGAGACTGTGAGTTCAAGCCCCACCTTAGCCAGAAAAGGCAAAGTTGGGTGACCTTGGGCCGGTCACTCTCTCTCAGCCCAACTCACCTCACAGGTCTGTTGTTGTGGAGAAAATAGAAGGAATAACTTATGTTTGGATATGGGCTCCAAGATGCCACCTTGAATTATTTGTAAATAAAAAGTGTGTGTGTGTGTAAATAAAATCAGTCCAGCGGGGTTGCTCTTAACAATCCTATTAGAACTTCAGGAAATATGAACAGGACAAAACCTTGTATCTTTCTGCCACAAGCCCAGAATTATAGAGCAAACTACACACTAATCCTGAAACGCAGCCTGTACCCAGGCAGTTTTGCACGTGGGGAAGGTGTTAATGAAAAATTCTCTTTTTAAACCTATGAATCAAATCAGATATCTAACATTTAAAAAATATTAAGAGCAAGCATTGTCCCCTGATTAAGAAAAGGTTGGTTTTTAATTCTTGCATTTTCTTGATTAAAACCATCCCCATCTTTATGATGGATGCCAAATTGATTTTTAATAAGGAGAACCATTTCAGAGAATGGGGAATTGGAAAAATGAGCCCCTCTTCTTTAGCTCTTTAGTGCCTACCTCACTTCTTTTTATTCTAAAGTAAAACATTAATGTTAATGAATCTCCTTGTTCATTCATTCTGAGGCTGGACAAGTAGTATGAAAGTATTCTGTGAAATTCTGGGGACACAATAAAAGATGAAAATATAATTTTCCTCAAAACATTGGCAAAAGACTTCTGACTGTCTAATCCCAAAGAACAAATCATAAAATTATTGTTGCCACCATATTCTCCTTGTGAACTTCCCCATGGCATTTGCCTAGATACTGTTGGGAGACAGGCAGCTGGATTAGAAGAGCTTTTGGTCTGATCTAACAAGGAAACTCTTGAGTTTTTAAAAAGATGGTAGTTCAAAGAGACAAAAGATCAGAAGTCCTTCACCATCCCTGCTTTGTATAAACAAGCCCCAAAACATTTTGGTGTTCCAGACACAGAAGTAAGAGAGACCCTCAAACCCATCAGATGTGCAAATCAAACCTTCTCTGCCAATAAGACTCCAAGATGCACAACAAGCAGTACCTCTTGCTGTGCACAGATTTTATTTTGAAGCTGAAATGTCCACCCCAAAGGCCAGGTCAAGATCAAGGTATCTGGGAGCAGAAACCTTTGTCTGATAAACATTTCCTTATGCTACAGGGATTCTTCACCACACTTGTAATCACAGAATGCTGCCCTCAGGGTGAACTGAAGAAGAGTATTTAATCCAAATGCCTTTACATGTATCTCTCTATTTCCAAGATGAGCACAAGGAGAAAAACAGCACAAGCAAGCTTTAGAGCCTGAAATAAGTTTTTGCTGAAGGGGGGGGGGGGAGTTCTTTTTGTGTGTCTGTGACTGTTTATGTTTCCAAAAACATAAACATCCCTTGCCTGTAGAACTTTGAAAAGGTAAAATTGCAGGGTTTTTAAAGATTTTTCTGGGCAGGAGAACGCTGCTCAGAAAAAAGTCCTAAAACTGAGGCAGAGCATAAACAGAGTCTTCATTCCCAGTTCTTCAAACTGTCATTCATATTGAACTAGCAACGACACTGAAGTAAGAATGGTGCCCGTCATTCCAGTTGGTACATGTCTATACTGCTGACTGAAATGTCTGATTCAAAGCTTACACCGGTATAGCTCGTATTACAAAAGAGTTAAGGACAGGGACACTATCCTGAAGTCGGACAGGAAGGCTGCAGCAGAGCTAATGTAATATTTCTAGGCTTCCTGGCTTCCAGCCTCATGTGCAGTCTGTTAAACCATATGTTGCACACACGAGGGGTGGAGGGGCACAGAGGCATTTCTCTTTGAATTTGGCAATGACAACAAACCTTATTGCCAGAGACAGCCAACTCTACAAGCAAAGCATACTTGTGCATTCAGAAGCCATAGCAAGTGGCCAATCGATAATGCATGTTACGCCTTTGCTTCTATCTAACACTTCTTAAAGTTTGGGGGAAAATCAACTGAAAGGTCAGTTATTACAAGCCTGGCAACCCCAGATCCATCCGTAAATGACATCACACAGGCCAAGAAACGTGTGTTATTCTTGCCCTTGGGAAAATTGATAGTATTTAATTTTCAGTTTGGCTTGCCACACCAGTGGTGTAGTAATCTATATTTAGAGAGATATGTGAATATACTAGTCTGGAACATATAATTTTGCTGTGTTTCCAACTCCCACCAAATGAAGGTTGGTTGCTGAATGGTCACCACAAGAAAAAGGACAAATTTGGATTTTATAAACCCCCGCTGTGGTAACTAGGTAGCTATAAAAGAATGAATCAACCCTTCTGTCACCAATTATAGCAGAGACACTTAAAACTGAGTGAAGCGCATTAAATCTGAGAAGCATAATTGGGGGAGTGGGCAGAGGGGGAGAAGGAGAGCCCAGCTGTGTCAAAGCTAATGCTAACGGTCCGTTTTAGGTCCTCAGCTGAACACACGCACGCGTCTATGGTTTCACCGGGCCACTTTTCAGTCCAGCCACAAATGAAAGGGTGGTAGAAGTATTGCTACTAGAATGGAAATGGGAATTATCTATGGATGAAAGCTTACATCTGCCACAAGAATGAGTATGACAACTAAGGGCAGGCATGTGTTTTACCAAAAAAAATAAAAATCTTTTTAAGTTCTTCATCCAAAATAAATGATGCCAGCATGCAGCATGGATTTCCATTATTTCTTTTTTATTGACAGACTCTGAGGGATTGGAGGGCGGGGTGGGGGGGAGAAGAATGGCGGAGTCAGAAAATGGAAGGGAGGGGATGGTGAAGAACACAACAGAGGAAAGCATAAGGTGCAAAAATATCATTTCTAATGTTGGGGTTTCTGAATAGGAAGATGCCAGTAACTTACATTTCTACCCCTCTAGTCTGAAACTGGGAAGTTTTAAAAATTGTGTGTTTCTGTATGGGTGTGTGTGTATGAAAACTGAAAAGAGCTGAACCCAGTTCTGGAACAAGCTTTTCATTGTGCAATGCACAAAAAGAAACCCTGGAGCCAACCCCTGTCCTACATCTATAAGGGTAAATGGGACTTTATGATCCAGAAGTTGAAACTGACTTAAGAACAGTTGCCTTTTCTTTAAATAGTCTCTGTGAAAATATTATGTTGCTTCACAAAAATCATTTTAAGCCTACATAGCCAACTATCATAAAAACTTAAGTTCTTCTTACTCCTCAAGAACAGGGCTCAATACTGTCCCAAGTACTAGAATTAAAGCCAATGGAAAATTACACCGGAGATGTATTTGCCTCCTATGAAGAAGCTTTTTAAGTACAATGAATCCAGAGTGAAATATAACTCCCTCTCCCAGCTAGTTAACAAAAGGGTCACAACCCAGTCAGATGCTATACCTCAGTGGGCTGTAAAATATTTTGATTAAAATCAAGACAAGGGGACCAGATGGTATCTATCCCATACAGACCATCTTGACCCTTTGCCCTTAACAAAACTCATTCCACCCCACAATCTCCAAGCAGCCAGGACTGCTGATACTTACGACTGACAGGCAAACGACATGCCAAAGATAGGAATGCAGCGAAAAATGCCCTCCCAGCGTGCATAACTGACCCGCTGCAGCCACTGCCCGTCAAAGAGGCCATGTTTGAAAGCAGAGAGCACGATCTGTAGCCAAGGAAAAGAAAAGAGAAGTTACAATCTAGGCAACAGAGACACCATGCCAACCATGTGATTGACAATCCAGGTTGCATCAGCTTTATCAGCAACTGGGAAACAGCAAAGAGGCAGCTGAAGCTCCCAGGCAGAGATTTCACCAAGGCACATTTCCTGGGTCTGCATCCCCAGTGCACAAGCTGTATGGGAAATGTGGGGGTTTTGGGTCCTGGGTAAATTACAGCAATCTGCATCACAAGGAAGGGGTGGGCCAAGAATTATCCTCCAACTGAATGTTCTCAACTGGATGCTTGATAAAATATGCAAATCCCTTCACTGGCATTCAATCCCTTCCATTTCTAGCAATAAATCCTTTCAACATCTTTGTACATTTCCATCTCCTAACCAACCACCCTTTTTCCATAAGGCTTTTTGTATTCTAGCTTTTCGAAATAATGAGCTCTCCCAACTTTAAGCAGCCAACAGCCTCCCAAATACACTATGTGTTCTAAACCCCCAGCACGAGTTTTTGCAATGAAGGAACTGTACTACACACAACTCTTCCTCTAGACGCCTGCTGCCTCCTTCTCTCTTAAATCTGCTACTTCCAGCAAGGCTGTTATAGTATATGCCCTAATTTGAATGGCTGACTCCAAATGCAACTGTTGTATAGAAGAAAATTATTTTTTATGTTGGTCTCTCTCTCTCCCTCTCCCTCTCCCTCCTTTCCTTTTCTTTCTTCCTTCCCTGGCCTCCCATCCCCATCTTAGAATAAGCTGCCTGGTGGGAGGAACCAATGTTCTTTATTGGGGGGGGGGGGAATTACATAACTCTTTAATACCCAACTGAGCAACTGAGAAACACGTACGTTTGTACATAACAAAAAAAAATCGCATTTTGTTATGAGCTTTGTTACAAGGCACCTTTTTTTTATTTGGCCTACTATTGAGGCAATCCGAGATCATTACATGGTGGATGATGGTGGTGGTAATAGAAATAACAATATATGTGTCATGGCACAAATAATTTGACTAACATACCTGCATAAGATGTCAGCCTGTAGTACAGAACTGTATCAGTTGGATGCCAATATCATAATACCTGGGTCATTATTTTGATATCATTGTAGCTTGTTAAGGATGCCTGTCTTCTGCTTCTAAACTGTAGTTTAAGAAAACATGGCTCTATCTCCCGTACCAATTTGGCTGATATACCAGCTGCACAAGTATTTACACAGGGAATCATGAAGATGGCTATTATGTGGCTTAGGGAATGCCTGCCAAAGGTCCCCTCCTATCAGAGGGTATGGGGAGGGAGAGAGAGACCCAAAACTGGGCAAGTTCCCCTCCTGTGAACAGTGAGCCACTCTGAGAGCCTTCAGGACATTTCTAAAGAAGCCCCTGAGTTTTAATTGATGAAAACAATTGATGAAATATATGTATATGTATAATCATTTCATATAATCAAACACAACTTTGGTACAATTATAGTCTACTGCAAGAATGTCAAATTCAAGGCCCAGGGCCAAATCCGGCCCATGGGTCTCCACAGGCACTCCCGACACAAGTGACACCAAGCTGGCCATGCCCCCAGCCATGTCCCTGGCCCATCTGAGGTCAAACACAATCCTGATACGACCCTCAATAAAATGGAGCTTGATTCCCCTGGTCTACTGTATGTGTTTATTCTAGTACTGAGGCTCAGCTGTCACTTTTTGCCCATCACTTAAGAGTCTTTTAAGCCTTTTAAAGTCTAGTCTTTAAGCCTGAGGCCATTTAAAATGTTCATGAATAAATAAATGGCATCCCAAACAAAGATGAAAATGGCTAGAGAGACAAGTTAAAACAAGGAATACCTAGGAACAACATTAGAGGTGAGAAGTTAAAAGAAACTGAGGAAGGAGTCCTACTGCAGGGAAATTTGTTAGCAGCCTCTCTGGCAAAACCTCAATGAGAAAGCTTTGAAGGAAGCATTTGATTAAACATTGCAGAACAGAAAGTGAAGGAAACATTAAGGGGTTCCTCTGACAATCTGCATGGCCTAAGCTCCTATTATATACACTACCATAAAAATGCTGACTTGCTGGAAGATGAGGACATGGCAGGATCCCCCTGGAAAAATGTATAACAGCAGCATATGGGAGTCACATTCCTGGGGCTGTGGTTTGCCGAAAAGAGCAAATAGCATCCTTGTTACTGGTAGTGGTCTTCCCTTACTAGGTAGTGCCAATGATTAGGAAAGTTTTTTAAGCTAAACCCTAAAAGTATGTGTTGTTGCCAACAAGCAGACCAGGCCTCTTTTTAAAGATCCTCGGAGAGCCCACCCACGTGAAAAGTTTGGGTACCCTGGAATTTAAATATGCATTGTGGTTTCCCTCAAAGGAATTGAAGAAAACAAAAGCTTCCCTTCATTAATACTGACCACAAACATAAACACTGTATAGAAAATCAGAGCCATTGCACTGAAGGACTGTATGGAAGCCATCATGTTTCTCTGGAGACTCAGCGGGAGCACAATGCAGAGAGAGATGGAAAAAAGCATGAGGATCCGGAATAAGCCGCTCACCTGAAAGATGAACATGAGGAACTGTTACATCTGCCTTCTCAAATCAGAAGCCATTCATATGTGTTACACTTTGAATACCACACATCAAGAAAGGGAGTTACACAGGGAGCACTCCCAGGAAGAAAGCACATTCAAAATTAACATTCTAAGCCCATCCACTCTGCTGTAGACTGAGGTTAAGACTCACTCTGAAAACAAATAAAAGGAGGGATGGAAAAAACTGGAATGTCAAGAAAGCTGCTTCTCACAGAGCATCTGTGATGAGACCACACAGACACTGGGTGCCACTGTTGCTCTATGAAGTACTTATCAAAACCATTTTACAGCAAAGGCTCACTGCCTGCTTTAAATGGTAATCCAAACACAACATTATTTGAATATCTTTTATGTACTTCCAGCAAATAAAACGAAAACTAACTTTGCTGAAAAAAGGGAAATGATGGGAGTCTTGGAAATTCTGACCCAGAAAATTAACCAGCAGCTTTTTATATTTATTATAGCAGGAAGCTTGGAAATGTCTCAAAATATTTAATACCTAATTTGGCTTTGCTTATGATGCATTTTTTTAGCTGCTTAGATCCTTAATCAGAGCTTAACTACACCAGGCCGGAGCAGATAAAAACCATGCCTGAATGCTACTGAATGTCCATTGTTGCTTTCCTGGCTTGTCTCTGTTCCTACAGGAACTTCTTTGGTTCCCTATTTATCCATTGGGAATAAAACTGCTCCTGCATGGAAAAAGGCAAACAAGCAGATATGCTATCAGCACTGCACTTTCTTGACCTGGCTTGCCAGGTTAGTCACCATTGCGTTGTATATTCCTACTTGGCAGTTTGAGATTAACAAATGAGCTGATAGATCCTAAGGTATAAATCTACAAAACCCTATTCATTTACTCGATTTTGTCCCCAGAGTATTTGATACTACAAACTTTAACATCTCAAACTGGAAGTTCCCTGTTGACTGCTTCAGTTTAACAGGTCCAGTTCTGCCTTGCCTCACATCGACTTCAAGTTAAAAATATAATAAATCTTAGGACAGGTGTGAGATGCTTCCATAATTGGGAAGGGTTGGTAGGTGAGAGCAGACACATAAATGTAACAGCTATATAAACTAAAAGCAGAGGCAATCTTGCTGATAAATTATGAGAAATATACAATAGAGTTAAGCAAATTTTATGCTACTTTATTTTTATTAAACAATTATAATACTGAAATTTAAAATCAGTTTTAAATACCATGTCTGAATAATCTCATTTCTGCTACAAATAAAAGCATCCTAAACTTCTGGGAATTCTTAATTCACCAGCATAATTTAATGTGCAAGGGTCACATTAATACTGCCATTTTTAAAAATTTGAAGTCATTGCTAACATACTGTAAGTCAGTATGATTTACACACATGATCCTGGTCTATCTTCTCTCACCTTGATGAATAGGAAATACAACCTTTTGGGAAGGAAGAAAAGAAGGGAGGGAGGGAGGGAGGAATGTGTGTGTGTGTGTGAGAGAGAGAGAGGGGGGGGGAAGAACTTAGGAATGACTCTATCACCAAATACACTTAATTTGTCTTAAATCAGGCTTTTGTAGGATAGGCAGCTCTGCAGTTTGTGTACTGGCTATTAATTTTGAAAATGGCAAGCTGCTTGCCGCAACACCATTCAGACAAGCTTTCAAATATGCTCTATGTTATCAATAATAGAGCATATTTGTAGCTCAGGGTTGGATTGTGGAGTCCCCGATACTCTCTGTGATTGATTGTTTTCTTGCAGATATTTCATTACCCAACTCGGTAACATCTTCAGTGAAGATTCCATGTGTCCTACGTTATCCTATGTATAGATATGAAAGAGGCACTGATCTAATTTGCTATTGATAAGGTCATTAAAAAAGCAACTTTACCTGGAGTCCAAGTGATCGAGCAAAGAAGTTTGATCCTAAGTCTCCAATAACAACATAGAAAGCTATGCAGGTCCCCAGCATCAGTCCAATCATACTGTAAAAACAAAATGGACTGGTCATTCTAGAAAAATGCGAAATAAAACTGTTGTCATTTACCTGTGTGCTACGTGCTGAATTCAAGTGGGAGCTATGTTCAGAAATTCTCTGAAGATAGCCATCTTGACTGCCAATGCCCTAGAATCATGACAACAGTCTTAATTTCATTCTCATGTGGCACATTTTAATGAGGTAGCCTAAATCTATTTCATTTCTCTGCAGATATGGAGATAGATTGTTACATCCATATAAAACAGAAAAAGTACCGATAAACATGTCTATGGAGATTCCCAGTCATCCAGGTCACGGTTGTCTCTAAGGTGCTTTTTCAAGAGGCAACTGGACTTTCTGGTTTTTCTTTGAAGACATTTCGCTTCTCATCCAAGAACTGAAGAAACATCTTGCATGAGAAGCGAAACGTCTTCAATGAAAAACCAGAAAGTCCAGTTGCCTCTTGAAAAAGCACAGATAAACATTTTAAATGATTTCCCTAGCCACCAAATAATGCTATTTTTAATGCATGTTTGTTTTAACTTTCTATTTCTGTTTATACTTTTTTGGCTATATTATACACTTCCAGAGTAATAAGCAAATTGAGTATTCCTTCCTTCCTTCCTTCCTTCCTTCTTCATACAGACATCAAGATACATACAACTGTTTTTATGCAATGAAACTGTTTTATTCAATAGTTTCAGTCTGTCTATGAATCTGACACTATGGAGAGGGCCAAAAAGAAAACGTGAGGCATTTGCTGAATCAGACTTTAATAGAAGAGACAATACCCAGCACCTGGTCAACAAGGAGATTGCTGCATATCAGTAAAATATGCTTTTCCAGATAAAAGATGGAAGTTTTATTTTTGGGAGAAACATATTACTCATTTATTTACTTTCAATTTAAATATTTATTTACTTTCAATAAAGGATGTCTGTTTGGGGGGGGGGGTGTTCATGCGCGTATGCATGCATGGGAGTGAGAAACATATTTAGAATAGTCTAGGGAATTCCATCAAATACACAATCAGGAGTAGGGTGAAAATCCAAGACAGAAGCCAATACTTGTTTAGTGAAGAGTGGAATAGGCCTCACAATTTGCAGGAAGTCAGACAGCAGTTTAATTAGGACATCATTCTGTGAGCTCCTGCACCTTTCCCTGTCACAAAAGCAGGGATCACTTTCCCTCTCTTTTCTGACTGCATAAGACCCCAGTGGCAATTATAGCAATTGCTAACATGAGAGAGTAATGGCAATGAAGTCCTGAGAATATTTTTAGGCATCTCACAAAACAATTCAATGCTGAGTGATAAAGAAGGAAGCCAGGCATCTCATGACAGATCACAGATTGAGAATCTCAATCATAAAAAGCAACCCCATGATACCATTCATATCAAACTATCCGCCAAGTCAATGCCTCTTCTTATTTTGAAAAGCATAATATATGGAAAAGGTATAAGTTCCTCTTTTAAAATTCAAGCTTGTTGTGAACCAATGTTAAGATCCTGTTAGAGACATTTCCCTACACAAATGAAAAATTATCATTAGAAGAAGTAGGGGTCTTCAAATGATGGCAGGAGCATCATGCCATATTATTGTCAACAAACCCATTAATGTGGACCAGTGTTATTCGTGTTCTACAGAGATGGAAATAACCACAAACAAGATAAAAAGACACTACTGAATTATTCACAGCTCTCTCCTCCGACTGAAGTGGGACCACTCAACTGTTTTCCCCATGTGGAAAACCAGTTCACAACATGATTTATAGACTTGGATGGGCAGCAAAGATGTTTATGCATCCTGAGCTTTTCAAGAGGAATACCCTCTTCAGCATGAAAATACTGAGTCTTGAAAATACAACTCTTTGTACCAATCATCTTGACCAAATTTGTGAGAAAAAGGTGGAAATAAAAAATTAAGAACAACTTCAACAAATATAGGGAACTGCCACAGGATTTCAAGGAAAAAACTGTATATGTACTATATTGTCATGGTTGAAATAGCTAACTGGATACATAGAAGATGGAGGGTCTATGTATCCATAATGCAGACAATTCATTCCCAGGCGTAAATATCTTCTGCCAATCAGAACGACTGTACTACAATGTTTTGTCTGAACCTTTAAGTATGCCTCTCTCTCAGCTTTCCTGGCAATTGAGTGCTGAGGGCTAGAGAATCTAAAGTCCTAGGAAGAGCTTTTAAAATTGGACTTGGGATTATACATTACATGTCCTCCCTAACATGCTTACCCCTAGCTGGATAAATATGCCAAATTCAGAAAAGGAGAGAGAAAGTAGAAAAAGAACATGAAACTACAGACAAAACATCAGAACATCAGGGGTAAAAACAGCTTGCATATGAAACAGTTAACAAAAATATTTGAATCTTGAACAGCAAAAAGGGACAAAAAATGAAATACCTGGTTTCCACAAGCATTTTACCAGATTTTCCATAGGCGTGGAAGGCTAGAAGGAAAGAAAAAGTGAGGAGGGGAAAATACATTATCACAATTGTTATTCAAGCATGTGTTCAAAACGTGGCATGTATAAAAGGAATATCACTCACCAGAGGCAACTCAGAAGGCAGGGTTTGCTAGTTTGGTTCCATCCCACCACCACCACGTTGGGGCTCCCCTGCCACCCGCTCCCTTGACATACCATTCAGAAATCAGAAGCCACATGAAAACAAATTTGGAAGAAAGATTCAAAACAGGTTCTTCTTCTCTCCTTCCCCTCCCCCCTCCCCAACCCAACAGCACTAAGTAGGACTTACACATGGTAACCATTAAAAGAAGAAAGGCAGCACTGAAAATATGCGAGCCTTAAGAGATTGTGTGGCTAAAAGTTACTGCAGTACAAAATTTCAGTGGGGTTCCCAATTTTATTCCTTCCTGCCCCACTGCAGCTGAACCACTTTGTGCAGCTGAGGGGAGGACCAAGATGGGTGCCCAGAAAACTCAACAGCCTTGACCATATCCATGATTCACCACCACACCAAAGGGATTTAACCGATAGATTCCCCCCCCCCCGTTTCATACACTGATCGCTGCTTGCCACACAAAACAATCAGCATCCTTGAAATCGCTGCTGCTCTGGAAAGCTCAGCTTGCGTTTTCAAAAGCCATTTGACTATGAGGATAAGAGGAAAATTACCACCTCCAATTCTGAGAGAGAACCTTTTTAACTGGAACCATTACTAATGCCATATTCATGTGAAATGTTTACAGAGGGCAGCTGGCTTTCAACCTCACTTTGCAGAATGTATTTATTCTCTTGGGGAAATCTGTCTTGTTGGGTTTTATTTTATTTTTAAAAAAAACCTCGTGCAGGAATGTAACAGAAGAAGAATGAAAGCAAGAGAAAGCACCTCCTTCCCCAACGTAAAGGCCAAGGATAAAATCTCCTTAGAAATTAATTTCTCAATTGAAAAAGAATCACTGGTTTTCAATTAAAACAAGTAGGAAAACAGAATACAACAAAGGCGGGGCCATTGATGAAAATGTCCTTGATGGTTCATCCTCAGTAAATCTGTGGGGAAGGGAGGACAGGAAAGTCATTCAAATTTATTTCAAAAAAGAATTTTGAGGCAAGCCCACTTTAGCAGAGAGTGGCAAATTGGCTGGCCATCACAGATCTAAATGCTTGATTATGCTTTCACTTTTCATCTGCTATCATGTTCCAATTCTACAATTGAAGTCTCAGTGACTAACTTTCCAAGGAAAGTACTTGTGAATATCAGTTTCCTATGTTCTTGTTTGCTTTAAAAATGTTTGTGGACGTATACATTTAAGTACAAAGCAGACTTACTTCCTTGGCTCCAATATAGAATTGGCAGACAAAATTTAGTCCCAAGAGCAAACTTGTAAGTGAAGCCTTAAGATAAATTTTAATGATTTGTTTCCACAGATTATTGGGGGTGGGGGCTCATATTGCAAACGTTTTAGATTCTTTCTTTCTCTGGCCTTATAAAAGTCTAAACATACAATCTAGAAGGGATTAGCAACTTTGTTGATCTGAGAATCTTATCTTCACATGCTTTCATGGAAGAAAGTAAAAAGAGCCAAAATAACCAAACGCTGGCAGGGAAAGAAGTTTGCCCAAATTCTGTCTCCCTCCAAAAAGGACAAAAAAATCTGAGAGGGGAGGGGGGGAAGAGAGGGACGGAGGGTGAGTCTCATTCGTTTAATATTCAATGTAGAGAAGGCGTTTAGGAAATTTGGAGAGTAATACTAACAGTTTTGAGTAAGTCACATACTCGGAGATAGTTCATACATTATCTGATTATGGAAATTGTTGCTTGCATGGGTGGTCAATTTGCATGCTCAGTATAACTTCATGGGAGGTCTTTCCAGAAGATCACAGTAGCTACTTGAGTTAAACGGGTGTGCTGGAAATGAAAAATCTGGGTTTTATTCTTCATGGAAGTAGCCACTGGAATTGTCTATAAGAATGTTCTCTGGCATTCTATTATTCACATGAAGAAAAAAAGGCACTGCTTGTGAGTAGTTATTTAAAAATGTAAGCCAGACCATATAGCCTCCCACTGAAGTTTAGGAATAAATGCCTGCTTTTGTCATTAGAAAAGGAAGGACCTACTTGATCAAATCCTTAGAAATAAACCCAGCTGTACATAGAAGTAAATAAGCCAAATTCATTCATCTGTGTGTGTTCAAGATCATCATTTCGGATTTTCATTGGGCATGTTGTCAGTGTCAGAAGAAAACCGATTGACTAAGAAATAGCCATGAGAAATAGCAACCTTTCAGAAGAGAATTTGGAGTTTTTGAAGTAAAGTCAGGTGAAAAATGCTTAACTGGAAAAGTGGTGGATAGAATAAACAGAAGGATTCTGTCAGAAACTGGAAGTAACTAAGGGGAGTAATATTCTAGGTTAGAGTTGGGGAACTATGACCCTTTTATGACTTGTGGACTTCAACTCCCAGAAATCCTGAGCCAGATCATAATTCTGGGAGTTGAAGTCCACAAGTCAAAAAATCTCCACAATAAAAAATTATAATTAAAATCTCCATAACATCTCCTGTTCTTGGATGTCAAGTTATTCCTACTGGTTAGCACCTAGCAAGCGATCATTACAATCAAAATACCACGCTAGGGATGATTTCCTTTAGATCCCGGGTGTCAAACTCGCCATGTCATGTTGCCATCATGTGACGTTTTTCCCATTCACAGAACTGGGGTGGGCGTGGCCTGCACATGGCATATCTGGGCCCATGGGCCGTCAGTTTGACACCTGGGCTAACCAGTCTCAGATCTGTTGAGCTTTCACTTGGACTATTCCTAATCACTGTAACCATAATGGCACATTCTGGCTATCAGTGGTTGGCAAGAACTATAGTCTTAAAATATGTCAAGTTGGAAGAGGTTGCCCTCTATTTTATACAGCTGTGGACACAATATTTTTTTTGCATTTATATCACACACCTTTCCTCTGAAAATTCAAGGTGGGATATATAAGGATCTCCCTCATTATATCTCCATAGCAACAATCTTGTATGGTACATTAGGCTGAAAAAAGGGAGACTGATCCAAAACATCCAAAGAAACTTCCTAACCAGGTGAAGATGGCTTTCAACCAAGTTCACACACAAAATGTAAGTTTGTTAGATATACTGGAGAGGAAAATATTAAGCTTTCCTCTCATATATTAAATATGTATATCTATCCCAAGTGTAACTTCATGGCCTCATACTTCTTTATTGCTTTTTAACCATTTCAGTCATACTGAATTCTATAGTCATGTTCAATATTGATTCCAGGTAAATAACAGTTTTAATTTTTTAACTGCTTAAACTGCTAGTTAGCTGTTCACCAAGTTAAATATATAAATAAAAGGAAATAAAATACTTTCCAAATCCCCCAACTTCTATTTATAATGTATAATCTAAAACATTTTCAATCAAAGTAAAATATATTCATTATAGTCTTCACAAATGAGCCGAAATTTCCATTGCCTAAGCAAGACAGGTGTTAAGTGAGTTTCCCTCTACAAACTTCCTTGCCTCAGTTCTTAAGTGAATCATTGCAGTTGTTAAGGTAGTAATAATTGTTAAGTGAATCTGGCTTCCCCATTGACTGTGCTTATCAGAAGGTTGCAAAGTGGGATCTCATGATCTCGGGACACTGCAAATATCATGACATGCAAATTGCCAAGCATCCAAATTTTGATCATGTAACCATGGCGGATGCTACAATGGTTGTGTGAAAAATAGTCATGTCACTTTTTTCAATGCTGTTATAACTTTAAACAATCACTAAATGAATGGTTGTAAGCTGTATCACTATGTATGTGATAGATATTATACACATTCATACCTTGCCTGTTTTACTTCATGTAACTTAAGGCAGTGTACCCAAAGCAGCCCCCTTATTTTTTAGCACTGAGGTACTAACCCAGGGGTATCAAACTCACATCGTCATGACGGTGTCACGTGATGTATTGGGGCTTTCCCTGAACCCTTTTGCTAAATCAGGCATGAGCGTGGTCAGCACATGATGCAACCGGCTCATGGGCCAGGAGTTTGACAGCCCTGTGCTAACCAATCTCAGATCTGTTTAAATTCAGGCCAAGTAGCCAAAATCAGAAAAGTATAAAGCAAGCTCCAAATCTGGTTTTCAATAAAATGACTTCACCCTTTTAACTTTGTTCAAGACAGCCAGATACCAGCTTTGCTGTATCATTAATAAGAGCAACTAGTATGGCGGCACAGCTAGCCCCAGTTCTTGAAATGGACTTGTCTTTGAACTTGGCAGTGTGTGAGGAATTGTTAAACAAATGGTGTTCTCTATCTTCAGAATACTGATGGCGTACAGGGTTATTTCTGTATCTGCAAGAACAGTTCTAGAGTATCAATCAAATCTTTGTTATGCTCACAGATCAGCATAATTTTAGAGTGAGGACATCCTGGTGTTCACATATACAGGAGAACCTGGAGTCACAAAGATAAATTGAGATTGGACACTTTGGGTATCACTTCCACATCTATGCCTAGAAAATACACAGGCAATGTTAAAGGATAAGTTGTTTTCAATTATCCTTTCATAGCTCCATAATGGTTTAAAAATAAATATAAAATACACTGTTCTTGGTTTCTAACAGACAAACATTACTGATTGGTTGGACTCATAACAACTGTTCCTTCACCCTTCAACCCCCTTCCAAATAATGTTTAGAGGTGTTTTGTTTATTCCTATTGTTTCTTGGCTGCTTTGGCTCTTGTAGCCAAAGCTTTGAATGTTCTTCCGGAAGACGTAGCTTAAATTAAGTTAATTTGTAAAGTATTCATGCATCCTTCAAAGCTGCCAAAGCCTCCCACAGAATCAGCTTAGGTTCTGCCAGGATCGCTTGCAGCTGGACCGGTGTAGAAGAAAGGCAATGACAAAGGCTGCTGTGTGTAGTTGCTCAACCTTGATGCATCAGGATGACTCTAGCAGTAAAGCCTTCCCTTGGGCTAAGGATGCTTTTTTCCCAGGCATTCTCTCCCACTTTGGCTGATGGCATCTCTCCCAGGGCAAAGGCAGGCAAAAAAAAAAAAAAAAAAGGGGGGGGGGAGAAGCTATTTCTTTCCGCGCCAATGTTTATGTGCCAGAAAGTTTGGAAGCATTTACTGACCCTTCTGTGTTTCTAAGCTGCTTAGTTTTAGAAAGTGAAGGGAACCTCTTATTCCTGGCAGACAATCCAAGGTAAACAGGACTTAATGTATTCAGTCAAAAGGGGAAGTGTATAAAGACTTATTGTGACACAGAAGGGGAAATCAATGATTATGGGCATCTGGTGTTAAGGAGGAAGAGCTACATTTGATCCCTCTCTTCCTCTCCCTCAAGAGAAAAGAGTTATAATTAAGCATATATTTTGCCGTTAAGGTTTAACCTTCAAGACCACAAGTCTTGTTGGGTTTTTTTTTCCCTTTGCTGCCAATGGACATATTTTGCAATGCTTACACTGTGCAGCTAAATGAGGTAGCCTCGGGCAACGGAGGAACTGGGGGTAGCCGTCTTTCAGCAGTCACTAAGGAGACTGCACACCACTTTAAATCCTCTTTTCAGGAGCGAAACCAGCCAATTCCCTCCTCTGATTCCCCAAGAGGCACCTCAGGAAGCACATGATGGGTTTACAGCTGTGAGAGGGCAGAAAACATCTTGTCATGAGAATCTTTCACCTCTGCCACCCTCAGGGACAAGCTCCACCTCTGCAATGAGCAAACTTTAAATGGGTAAAGGCATTCACCCTTCTGGAGCAGCTGCCTAAAACAAAGTTTGAGATAGAATATCCCACCCCTGCTCATGACTTGTTTTCCAGCAAAGATAATGCATACCGAACAGAAATGTTTGAATCCTCAAGGCCCGGCCACAGATCTGCTCTGCTCTGCTGTTCCACCCACTCACCCACCTCTCAATCTTTGGGAATCAGAGGAGAGGTCAAAAATAGATGGTGATCCTGGTGCCAAGACACAATAGCGAACTAAGAGAAAGAGGACTGCTGGTCCTGGCCAAAAAACCACACATGAATCTTGCAGATGTTTCAGTGTTCTTGGCTGCCTGAATCTTGGAACACTGTTTCCCTTAACCTTAACCTGCCATAAGCACACACTCCAAGAAGACCATACCAGGGTCTCTACTGGTAGAACCCAACATCCTCAAGTACATGCTGGGCAGGGGAAGTGAGTGGGTTTGAGCAGAGATCAACACCCTATAGCAGAAAACCTCTGTTTGGACCCTTCCCTTCTTTTTAATCCATTGAATTGAAGCATTCTACATTATCTCTGAAGAATTAAATCTGTACTTTAGGAATGTTTGTTATATAAAGGAGAAGATAAATATTTGGTGGCATAAGGAAAGGACACATTTTATATACTGGGAATAATTCAGCCATGCCAAGAGGAAGTTGTAAATTAGGAAATGGGAAGAAAAGACTGGGATGAAACCACCTTCAAGTCGAACATGCTCACCTAGTCCAGGATAGGTCCTGCGTTTGCTGAGATTGGCTGATTTCACTAGGAACATACAGGATTGATGAGTCATCCAGGAGCAGAAAATAAGCAGCAGGGCTCCCAGAAAGATGCCACACTACAAAATATGAAAGGGAAATTGTATAAAATACTAGACAAATAATCATCATCCCCTCCCCCTAAAACAGTTTTTCTTTTATTCTTACTACCATTCCATGTCACCCAGAGGCTGCCAGGTTTTTATTTGCAAGCACATGCTGGCTGTGTTCGAGGAGATTCCCTTACTTCTGAGCAACAACCAGCCAAAATGTGGCATATGAACTGTTTCTTTCTTTCCTTTCTTTTTCTCTTTCTCTCTTTTCTTTCTTTTCTTTCCCCTCTCCCTCTCTTTTTCACGCACGCACACATTTATGGCAAAGACAGAGAGCAGCCACCTATTTGCTAAATGGTTCAGTTGCAATATAGCTCCTTGCTTGGAAAGAGAAGCCAAAGCAATTTATGAAAGAGAAAAACCTTCCTGCCCTGCTGATGTGACAGGTTTTGGGTCTATTCCAGAACAGTGATCTGTCTTTAGCTACTACCAGATTCATGTTAAACAAGTTAGCATGCTGTTGATCCAGGGGTTTAAACTCCTCTGCACAAGTAAAACTGGCTGTTCTATCCATTTACAGCATAAACATAAATTACCCTGTTAGCTACCTGTCCTAAAAGCATTGTGCCGGTTTGCTCTCTGGCCACATTTGCAGAGGAAGTGGAAGGAGTTTGGGGGAAAGAGGGGGAGAGAACCTGAATGGCTGAACATTTATGAAAACAATACATGACGCTGGACAGGAACAAGTGGTGCTACATTTTAATCACAGCTGCTATTTGTTCTGCTTTAATCAAAGGAGTTGCAGCTTTTGAAGTTTCTGGCAACTGTATGCATAACAAACCAATGACCTATTCTAAGGACCCCTTAAATCCAAAGAGCTGTAAAAGCCTTTTTCTTCAAGGGAAGGTTTATTGACATCAATTAGTCGCTCTGGTATTGAAACAACCAGTCTTCTGAATGTTCCTTAAAGAAACTGCCACAGCACATTTCCCCCCCACCCACCAAAATGAAGATCATCTCAGACATTTCCAGATATAGCAAAATAGGACCTGCTCATAGAAAGACTACATTCATGCAATCTTACTGGGTAGAAGTTGTAAAGAAATTAACATTCTACTACCCTGATCTTCCACCACGCCATTCACGCAAGCAAAGACCACAGCATCTATTATCAGCATCTGGTAACAAGTGTTGCCATGCATTAGGAGAGCATCTGTGACCAGATGTTCATGTGCATAACCACATATCACTGGTGGTAAGCATTATTATAACCACAAGCACTTAATTACTAACAGCAGTCCACCTCCTGTTAAGTCCAACACAGGAAAATCAACTATGCCCATGAATGTCCCATGCAATAGATGGGCTCCTTGTTTAATTATCAGTGGGGACACTGATCTCCATGGCCTAAAACAGAGGCATAGGGGCTCTTTGCTGCAGAAGCAATATCAGAAGTATAAGCAGACAGACAGATGAAGAAGAGTAAGTGACGCCAAACAAGGCAGTGCCGTGCAGGTGTAAACTCCCTCTGCTACCTGACACAATAACTCTTTCAACATCCCCATACACTTTTTTCTAGGATTATCTAATTTTCGTGTTTACATTTGTAGTTGCAGAACAAGCCCTGTTAAAAGTAACCCCATTCCCTGAAATTAGATGTAAGATTGCACTGCCATTGTTTTTATACTGCAAGAACTTCTTAAGAAAAGGCAACAGCAAAAGTTGAATGGAATACATGTATCAAAGGTATACATCCTGGAGCATTCAGATATCTCTGGAAATCCTCATCTCCATTCCCTATAAAGAATGCATAAAATCAATGGATGCTTGAAGGATAGGTATCTTACAAGGAAACATGGTCTAAACTAACACTTGTTGCAGGATATAATCCATATTCAACAAAAGCTAAATGCAAACAGCAGATATCAAGGATGATAAGTAGGTAGGAACCAGGATATGTTTGTTGCCGTCAGTCTTTTGTAAAAATAAAGGAAGTACACAAACAAATAAATAAATATACCTAAATTAATCCAAAGTTAAAGCTGACAATAGCAGGCCTTTTAATGTATGAATTTGATCAAAGAACTATGTTCATTTTTGACTAATCATCTCTTCCATCAAGAGATACCTTGATGTAGATCTACATGTGAGAAATATAATCACATCATGGTACCATCTGTTAACAGACCTACTTAAATGACTCAAGTGTTTTGCTTTGCTTCATTTTAATGCCATCTGTTGGGAAAAAGATGGAACTAACCAACAGCTAACATTTGATTGGTTGAAATCTTCTGATAATAACAATTTTAACTGTTTGCAACAATTGTTTTCCAATCTTTTAATGATTTTTTTTTTAAAAAGCAATGCCAGGCTATCTATTTTTTAAGCAATTTTTAAAAAAATGCAGTTAATTTCTTACTTTCTTGAAGCCTGTGTTGTAGGACTACATATTTATCAGGACTGAAAACAATAAAGATATTTGTGGCACAAAATTTTTATAGACCACCATTATACACAAGGAATAATAACCTGAATTAAAGCGATAACTTCAGAATGAGGTGTATGGGTCAATCATATACATACATGATTAGATGATAGAAGGAAATAGTAATGTCAGAATGATATAAAATACAAGAGCTGCAGATAGTGTTAATAACTTATTTAAATTAAAATTCACAAATTGTTGCTGTGGTCTGACATAAACATTCTTGCATTGCTGATACAAGTGACAAGGGCATTCTTTTCTCTCTGTTCAGTCTTTGTGTAATAAATACAAATCATGTACCAGACCTTGGGTGAGCCTGAAAAAACTAAGCAGACTTGGTCAGTAACTAAGACTAGACTGGGAAGTCAAACAAGATCCCAGAAGAAGAGAATGGCAAATCTTCATTGATGTGCCAAGATAACAACATGGATCATTTCAGAACAAGCTGACTTTTTGTAGGAATTAACTAGATAGTTGTTATCTGTATTGTAGTAATTAATAACTAGCTAAGTAGTAGCATCTAGCTGATCCTGGCTGTTTTTGAAAAGTAAAGCAAGGCTGGATCTAATCTATACATGTACATTTGTTTTTTTTTTTTCTTGCCTGAGTGTAAAACCTTAATGTTTTCTACACTGAATTTCATTTTGTTAGATAGGACCCAGTATTCAAGTCTGTAGAGTTCCATCTGGATCTTGAGCCTATTTTCTGGGGTATTGGCTATTCCTGCCAGTTTAGTGTCATCTGCAAGTTTAATTATTTCCCCTTCTATTCCCTCATCTAAATCGTTTATGAAAATGTTGAAGAGCACTAGGCCTAAATGGCAACTTTGGGGTACCCCACTGCTTACTTCCTTTCATGTAGATGTAGTTCCATTGAAGACTACACATTGGGTACAATTTGTCAGCTATATCAACAAATATACAGTGAACTATTTTGAGTTTTCCTATTATCTTCATTTATATGATATGTAATGTAATGTAATGCACAATATGTTGAGAAACCTTGCATTTCAAAGTGTGTCAGAATTGGGAATTCCAGATGACATGCTATGGAATAGTAATTGAAGAATGTGGCACTGATATAAACAATTGACCTCATGTCCTATTTACAGACTATTCATTGGCATTTGGATAGCACAATGGAAAGTAGCATTCTGGGCTAAATGAATCTTTTATAGAAGCCACTATAATCTTTTGTGAGTTTATCTCCTAAGAGAGCAATGATAAAATGACACTCTTGAAATGTATTGGGTAACAGCTTCTATTATCTTAAACATTATGTCTAATGGTTACAATGGCTGGGTATTTCAGGAAGCTGTATATTCATTTATTATAATATGTATGCAACTTATTCATTGGGCTTATTCATTCAACTTACACATTTCTGTGTATATCAGTGTTTCTCAACCTTAGCCACTTTCAGATATGTGGACTTCAACTCCAAGAATTTTCCAGCCAGCCATGTTGGTGTTCGTGATGCACACATAGTAAGCAAAAAAAAGGATTATACATTTTTTTCTTAATTACTGAAAAAAACATATTCCAGGGCTCTTTATTCTGTAAAGCTATATAATGCAAACTTTATATTTTGTGTGTACCTTCAAGTCAATCCTGACATCTTCCTGGAAACATCCCTGCAGTTTTCTTGGCAAGATTTCAGAAGGGATTTACCATTGCCTTCTTCCTGGGGCTAGTGAGAGTGAGTGGCCCAAAGTCACCCAGCTGGCTTTAGGCCTAAGGTGGGACTAGGCACTAGGGTAAGGTGGGACTACAATTCAGCCTCCTTGTTTCAAGCCTGATGCCTTAACCACTACACCAAAATGGCTCATAAGGAATGTATCTGGAGCTTAGACGAACAGATAATTTCTTAATATGAAACAACCTGATATGTTGTTGTGCATATGTTTCTAAAATCTACTTTACATTGGATTCCACAATCTGAAAACCTCTCAACATCCATGGCAATGGTTAGGGGGGAAGGAAAAGTAGAAAAAAAGAAACAAGATTTCTATGACTCTCATATAGATATAAGATTACTTTAATGAATAGAAATAGTTTGTCATTTTTCAATTTATAAAACAAAAATTTAATCCCAAATTCTATATTTTTGTGCCTATCAGACAAGCCACACAGATGAACAGGTGTCTAAGCACCACATTATAACAAACATGACCAGACAATATGAGAGAAAGCATTAAAGAAATAATGAACTTTGGAATTCATGTATCAAGAGAACTCTTACTTTTATATGCTATCCTCTTTTATATCAATAATGCAGGACAGATGTTCTAAGAACAGAAAATATAACTCAATTTAAAAAGAATACAAAATAAGAATAAAAAGTTGAAACATAAACCTTGAGAAATAAAACAAACAAGCCATGCTACTGCTCCTAAGGTGAACCTATACATTTATATAATAACCATTAATGCAAGATAATACTAAGCAGTTTGGAAGTGGCTTAAATTTTGTTCCAAAAAAAAGTAAGAATTAATCCCAGACCAAGAGAAAAGGAACTAAAGGGTTATCAGTTTCAATATACAAAATTGGTACCATGCAAATAATGCAGAACATCTGACACACACATGGAGAAATATATGTCCTTCTGACTTAGTGCTGATTCCAGGCAACTACCTGGTTTAGTCCCTGCAGTTTTCTTGGCAAGAATTTCTGAAGCGTTTTGACATTGCTTCTTTCCTAGCACTGAGAGGTAAAGACTGAGCCAAGGTCAGCCAGCTGGCTTTGTGCCTCAGGGTTTCTAGCCTGGTGCCTCAACCACGATATACCAAACTGGCTTTTTAGAACAGATAATTACGGGATACATTTAAAAGTGAAGGCAAGTAATAAAAGGGCATAAAGCTTAGCATAAAAAAAAAAAAAGGGCAAAAAGTGACCATAAGGATCAGTTTTAAAGGGGCAAGAACCAATCCCATCTTTAAACTGACAGCAAAATTAATACTCGTGAAAATGAGTAGTTTTAATTCTCTTCCCCGGGGCTCCCCAGGGTCCATTCACCAAATGAATATACCAGGAGCAACTTTTCCAACACAAAGATGCTCAGGAAAGGAAAGAAGGGCAATTACGGAAAGGCCCACCTTGCCACGCAGACCGACTCGAGGGGAACCCCGGACACGTCGGAGGCCCCGTCATTCCCGCCATTAAACGCTGAAACCAGGGAAGGGATGGCCGCGCAAAAATCAGACTGACCTGTCGGAAACAGAAGGGCATGGTCAGCACGCTCACCCCGACGATGCTGTTCACAATGTTCATGATCAGGCCCCAGTTGGAACCCGAAGGCGCCGAGGAAGCCATCGCCGAGGGGGATGGGGGAGAACGGACGCGAGGGAGAGCGGACAGGTGAAACAGGGAAAGGGAGCCTGGGAAGAGGGAGGGCCAGACTACGGCGGGGGGGAGGGGTCAGCAGGCCGTTTCGAACACCAGCCTCCCACCAAAACAAACTCTTCTCCTGCAAGCCGGCTCCAACCTCACACGTCGCACGCACTTCCTCATTCCCTTGCTCTGTTGGCGCTTCCGGGATGCGAAACCATAGAGGGGGGCTTTGCCTAGAGCGGCGCGACTGCAACGAGCGTTGGATTTGCCCCCGGAGGACTGAAGCCGAGAGGGAAGCGGGAAGTGGGTGGGGAGGAGCGAAGTTGCCATAGCAACTCCTCTTAACGCCGGCGCTCGCCGCCTACCAGGCCGCGGCAGGCTGGAGATGGCGCCTACACTCGAGAGAATGAGGCACGGTGAATTTCTCCATAATAGTATGGGAGTTACCTAATACTACGGGAGATGAATGCGAGAGGACCCGTCTGCTCACAGAGAAGCAGCAAAGGGTGCACCCAACAACCAATAAAGGCTTGAACTGACAGATTAACAGAGTTGGAAGGGACCTTAGAGGTCATCTAGTCCAGGAGTCGCCAACCTTTTGGACCTCAGGAACCACCAAACTCATAAATTTAGATCCCAAGGACCGCTTACAGGTTGTGTGGGTGTGGCCTAATTTGTGGGTGTGGCTTGGTGGTCATGTGATTGGCTGGGCATGGCTTATATGGAAATTATAAATATTGATTTTTTTCATAAAAAAGAATTTTTATCGAAAATCAGGCAAAGCAGGCAGATTGAGTTGTTCACAGAATCATAGATTCATTCAGAGATCTATCTATCTGCCATTGGCTAGCTCAGTCTGTCACATAAAATTTGCTTGCAAGCAAACTCACAAAATTAACTCACAACACCATACATGTAAATATTGATTTTTTTTTATTTAAAAAAGAGCTTTTACCCAAAACCAGGCAAAGCGGGCAGATTGAGTTGCTTACAGAATCATTCAGTGATCTATCTATCTGCCATCGGCTAGCTCAGTCTCTCAAATTTGCTTGCTGTGAGTGCACTGAATTTGCTTGCAAGCAAACCTTCAGTCCTAAGGGAGGTTCCGTTGTGCTGAGCTGAAGATCTAGAGACTAGCTAGAAATCAGGAAACCAACCATTTCCTGCTTCCTAGCTAATCTAAATCTCCTGGCACAGCAGAACCAATTATGGTCAGAAAAAGGAAAAATAGCAATTTAGCAGAAAAGTTTACAGGGTAAGGAGTGAGTGGGCAGAGCGGGTTCCTGCAGGCCATGTGGGCAGCTCAGCCTTGTGTTTGTGCACAGTCTGGATTAATTGCTTTGTGGGGCTGCTCTGGGGGTGAGATTTCTCTGCGGCCCACAAAATTTTCTCACGGCCAACCTGTGGGCTGCGGCCCACGAATTGGCGACCACTGATCTAGTCCAACCCTGCCCCCTAAGCGTGAGTCCTTACATCATTTTTGACAGATGGCAGTCCAGTTTCTTCTTGAAAGCTTCCAGTGATGAAGCTCCCACAACTTCTAAAGGCAAACAAAATTTGTGTGATCTCCTCAACACATCACAACCGAATCCAAAATTTCTGTTGCTAAGTGAAACATTTGTTAAGTGAGTTTTGCTCCATTTTACAACTGTTACCATACTCCAGCTCTTTTTTTCCCCCTCAGTTCCTGCATCTGATGAGGACAACATTAACTGTCAGGTGTGTAAGTGAATTTTACGGCTGAACATGGAAGGAGCCGGAGTACCCATGTGGGTATCTTTCATCTGCATTTGCACAATGTGCTTAACCTGGGTATTGAATGAGCCCACTGCTTCACATGGTAAAGGAATTATAAAGGTGACCAATGGGTTTGGATTTATATAAGAAAACAAAACCACAAAAATAGCTTAAGGTAATTTTGCCCACCGTTGGCATGTACGAAAGCTACTTCTAAATCTCTACTTGACCTGGTTAACTATGTTTTGGGAGCACGGTAGTAATAGCTGACTAGAACATATGTAGTGGTAGAGAAGAAATTCCATTGCAAAAAAATTCATTTTGAAAAAATATAGGCAGCTCCATTTCTTATTTTGTCTTAGGTTCCTTTTTCTCCCAGGGCTGGTTAGAAGATAATCAAACCCCAAAATATTAAAATCTGCATAAGAGTTTATGAAATTGTCCAACTACTGGGGGAGTTAGGTATAGTGGATCGATATGTGATATAAATTTATATTTTATATGCTGGTAGTCATCGACTTACAACAGTTTGTTTAGTGACCATTCAAAATTACAACAGCACTGAGAAAAGTGACTTTTATTGACACTTAATAATAGTTGAACTCCATGGTCATATGATTGCTAAGTGAGACAGTTATTAAGTAAGTTTTTTCCCCATTTAATAACCTTTCTTGCCAGAGTTGTTAAGTGAATCATTGCAGTTGTTAAGTTAGTAACACAGTTGTTAAGTGCATCTGGCTTCCCCATTGATTTTGCTTGTCAGAAGATTGCAAAAGGTGATCCGATGACTCCAGGATACTGCAACCATTATAAATATGAACCAGTTGCCAAGGTTTCTGAATTTTTGATCATGTGACCATGGGGATGCTGCAACAATCGCAAATGTGAAAAAAGGCCAGAAGTCACTTTTTTCCCCATCTCCATTCTTAGAATTTTCCCCATCTCCATTCTTAGAATAACATGAGCCAGGGTAGGCTGAAAGAAGAGTGACTGGCACAACATTGCACAACAAATATCCACGTAGATATTTGAATCGGATTTTGCTGTTTCACTTTGTCATGGTAACTAGTACACCACAGGGGCTCTCACTGTACAACTCTGAATATCCATGATGTCCATAGTTTGACCTTTTAGTGGAACATCATAGGAATGCTATTATGGCAGGTTTGTGATCATTTTCTGGAGCAAAAGAAAAAAGATAACTATGACATACAGGTCACATTTTGGGCGCTTGGCAACAGGCCCACCTTTATGGTCATTTGCAGTGCCTCCCAGTCACATGAATGCAATTTACCATGTTTTCTGACATAAACCAGAATGTTCTGATTATTGAGGCTTATTGAGACACGAACAAACACACATTAGTCCCACAATCCTTTTTTCTTTATTTCAATGGCTGTGAATTTTAATCATTCACAGTCCAGTAATGAGTCTCAAACAGTTTGTAAATAGTGCCATGGAAGTCTGCCAAAGTCCTTCAGGATAAGTCTGATAAGCACACATCTTTCTCTTTTTTGAAAAGCTGCCAACAACTAAATATCCAATTAGTTATACAAGGTCAGCCAGAGCACAAATACAACACAGAGCTTCAGGTTTCAAACCGACCAGTACAAATAAAGTTGCTTCCTGCAAAGGTTCCTGTCCCTTTGCTCTTCCTTTATGTTTTATGGGAGAGCCTTACTCTTGAGTTGCCCCCTTTGTCTTAACTGTTGTTGCCTTCTGGCAGCTCTGCACACACACACATACACTAAAACAGGCTCCCCTTGTTCCTCTGCCTCGCTGCTGTCAGATTCTGGAGGCTCCAGAGTCAATACATAACTCCCAGGTGGCCCTGGGCCCATCTCTGTATCAGACACAGGACCCTCATCCGAGTCCCCCCCAGACTCCCAGACTGGCCCATGTTTCTGCCTACTGTCCAACTTTTTTGCTGTCTCCACAGGCTGCTGGCGGACCACAACACGGTTTGTTTCTAGCCTCTTGCAAAATACACCCATTGGGTACAATGGGTTCATTTAAGAACTGTGGAATTTACCGAATGACTGTTGCAAAAAAAGGTTATAAAATTGGTGTGGTCATGTGATCGACTGGCACAACTTACAACCTAAGAATTCCCCCTTCAAAGTTCAATTATAGTTGTAAGTCTAGGATTACCTATTGCACATTACAAGAGATATAGGCAGGAAGTACTAAAGTATACCTAAGAAGGAAGAAGGGTGTGTTTGTAGGAATTATGATCACCTGATCATCAACTGGTGCAATAGATGTATATAGCACAAATACTTTTTTCTATCCAAACTCACTGATTAAGGTTTACTAGATGGACTTTTGAGAAGCATACAAAATTGGACAAAGATCCTTTAAGAAATTGAAAGGACAATGGAGCATGTGTGGATTACTCTAGGGATCTGAGCTCAAGGTTGTGGAATTAATTAGCAGTGAGGAGAGGGGAATTAATACATGTCCACAAACATTGAGTTAGCCCCAAAGCTGTTTACATGACTATGGCAAACTTTCCCATTTGGAGAAATCTTTCATCCTTGAAGCTCCCCAATTCCTATTGCACAGTATGCAGGAATCTATGGACTAATTAAGTTTATACAATCATCAATCAGATAGAAACACTTTTATTGCAGTGTGCCACTTCAGGTGGCAGGTGGGAGGTTGCATACTTGAATGCTCACTTATGGGGGGGTTGAACTCCCCACAGGGAGATCCTGCATTTAGCAAACAAGCAATCAGGGAGAAAGCTAGATTGAACTCTTCTCTATGATATGCCTATTTACCTACTCACCAGTGATAATTCATGCTAAGTGATATATTTTGCTATATAAATGCATGCCATAGAGCAAAACTCATTTTCATTTGACTTGTATAGAATAACTTCTAGAAAGATTACATCCTGTGCAGATTAATTTGAAGAAGGGCTATTATATTTAGGTTCCAAGATATTCCAGGATAACTCGTATCAGATAGAGATGGTTTTATTTCCTGGGCAACTATTTCTACCAATAGATATTGCATTATGTTGCAACATGTCATAAGTTTTAAAGTCATAAGAACCTGATGCATACCACAAGAGTAAGCATGATCCAAGAACTGAATCCTGGAACAGCAGGTGGGAAAATTTATAACTAAGACCAAATCTTCCTGCTATTTCTAAACAAAAAACAGCAATCATTTATGCTGCATTATTATTCCATGAATTGCATAGATAAGTAATGTAATGCAGGCTTCTTAGAAACTGAAATCATTTCCTCTTTTGCTTTCAAAATTACCTGTGAAGATAAAGGTTTAAAGAGAAAGACAAATACAAATACCTGTAACACTAAATTATTTTCCAGTCTTGAAAAAAAAAGTATACAATTTCACCAAGAGTTAATCCTTTTTTGAATCTTGCAATTAACAATTTCACCTTGCTATCCAGGCCAGATGCTTTTCCATCACCATTATACTGTATATGTATATTTGTTTCTTCTGTTTTATTGGTAGTTTAACTAATTTTACAATGACAGCATGACTAAGCTATATTGACTTTGCTCATGCCAGATTGGCGCCGTACTGTAGGCCATATCTACATCCCTGTGAATAAAGACAGGCAGTGTTGTTTTATTCATTGAATTCTCATTGAGCAATGGACAGGAAGACTAACTAATCGCCCAACACTACATAAATATCTCAGGCTGAAGATCCTTCTCCAACTATTGCAGTGTACCTACAGAGTTATTCCATCTCCATCCACTTCTCAGCTTTCTTCAACAGCAAGTGGTTCTTCGTGTCAAATTGCTTCCTTCACTGAAGTGAATGGTGTCATCACAAGCCTTTTGTATAAGGTGGTGGTGGGAAATCTGAGCAAGAACAAAGAACTCTAATTTGATTTTTATTAGAATCTGTAAGCATGCACAATATGTGCTGTATGCATGTGTGTACACAATTTCCTATAATCTAAACATTCTGCTTCTCTGCTGTAACCTGTGACTTAGGAACCACACCGTTATTCCACTTTATCCTTTCTGACACAAGCCAACAGCTGTTTGAAGTTGCCTCTTCTTCTACACTTCAACAAGAGTTGTGTTCCAGCCAAGGACTGATAACAAGTGTGATTTTTGTAAACTAACCACAATTTTTAAACATTTAAAAATGGAAAAGGAGTTTGGCACCATTGGCAGTCCTTTGACTGCCTGCCTGACTTTCCCTTGCTCCTACTTTCCCCATTCCCCTTTTATGTAGTCTCTCCCCCCAAGTCATAAAAATGACAACACATCCGACAGAGGGGGATGGATCTAATTTACTGCCAGCAGCCCTATAAAATTACAGATGGGCTGTAGCCTGGGATTTCTCAATTAGATGAACTGCTAAAATGAAATTCCGTGGATACTGTCCCAGGACTGATGGTTAGGATTAAACCTGGATTTCTAAATGATAAAAATGCATATGATTCCCGGAAGCTCTGTTCAGTATGAGGGATCTAACAAGAGGACACTTCTATTTTTCCCTCATACTAAAATTAGGATGTGTTAAATTTTTCAACTTTCAATTTCCAGACATTGGGGGTGCTCAAAAGTTGTCACGTGTCTTGGGGATTATAAAGATATTTAGGTTACTTTAGACATGCTTGGTAAGTAAGTGTGTGTGTGTGTGTGTATATATATATATATGTTTTTTTAGGCTTTCGCGGGTACTTACATGTGTGCTGTTTAGCTTCCTTCAGGTATCCCACGTCATTGTAGTTTTGTTAAAGTTGTAGCAACGTTTCAGCAGAATCTCATCTGCCATCCTCAGGCTTCTCTACAGAGTTAGTTCCTGGTTTCAAATTTGAGGCTGGTCCATTCTGATTGGCTGGGAGCCTGGATCTGTGTTCATTGGACTTGGAGTTTGATTGATTGGTGTTTCTGGTTTCTTCTGTCTGTTTTGTGGCTTTGATTGGCTGGCAACACTCTGTTCTTGTGTTCGAGGCTTTCAGTGCAGCTTGGCTCCGTGTGAAGGGACGGCTGCTCTTCATTAGCAAGCTGCTATTCATTAGCAAGCTGGGTTTCACCTGGGTGCCTGGTGGGGGGGGGATGTTTGGGATGGAGCTATCAGAGGGAGTCTGTTTGTGCTCAGGTGTTTGCCTGGCTTGTGGCATGGAGATCTTTCTATTTGAGAGTGCAGGCTTCCAAATGATTGACAGTCTGGTGGAATCATCTCTTCTATTCATGCTTTCGGGTCTTTTTTCAATCTCTATGGCTTCTCTGATAATTCTGTGGCTGGGGTTTTCTATAGTGGCTAGGGTTTTGGTGCCATTGAAGTTGATGTTGTGACCTGTGGTTTTCATGTGTTGGACTAGTGAGGAGGTGTGTTCCAGCTTTTTTACTGCATTTTTGTGTTCATCTAGGCGGGTACTTATTCTTCTATTGGTCTGTCCAATGTATGTGGCCGGGCATGATGTACAGGGGACTTCGTATATGCCTTGGTTTTCCAGGTCAATTTTGTCTTTGGGGTTCCTCAGGATGGCTGCTATTTTTTTGTCTGTTTTGAAGGCAGTCTTGATGTGATGCCTGTGTAGTATCTTACTGATTTTATCTGTAGTACCTCTTATGTAGGGCAAGACAGCTGTTCCATAGGTCTGTTGGTCTTCTAGGTCTCTGTTATGTCTTGGTGTGCTTTTGTGGATCAAGCTGGTGATTTTGTTTTTGTGGAAGCCGTTGGCTGTCAAAACCACGTCGAAACTTACAAGCAGATGTTCTTGTTCCACGTGTAGATCTTTGAGTTTTGTACATATGAAGCAACAAAGCCTCCAACACAGGAACAGAGTGTTGCCAGCCAATCAAAGCCACAAAAGAGACAGAAGAAACCAGAAACACCAATCAATCAAACTCCAAATCCAGTGAACACAGACCAAAACTCCCAGCCAATCAGAATAGGCCAGCCTCGAATTTGAAACCAAAAGCTGTGAGACCCACATCCATACAGAAGCCTGATGATGGCAGATGAGATTCTGCTGAAACGTTACTACAACTTTGAAAGCACTACAATGACGTGGGATAATACCCGAAGGAAGCTGAACAGCACACAAGTAAGTTCCCGCGAAAGCTTAAAAAAACAAATATCTGACCTCTACAGGGAGGAAATGAACAGCCAGATCAAAAGCTATGAGAAGCTGGAAGTTAAAAGAGCAGGAATACTATGTGACCTAAAATTCCAATGCAGCTGCAGAGACAACAATGCAACACCAACCTGCTTCAAATTAACATTTAATGACAACACAGCAGCTACCAAACGTATCCTGAAAAGAACAGAGATGGCTGTACTCAGAAATGAAGTTCACAGTAAAAAATTCCAATTGGATCAGTTAAACAAAGATTTGCTAGCACTACACCTGGAATTGAGCAACAAAATCCACCCTCTACTTTGGGATAAGATAAAACAACTTACAACTTGGAGAGCTGAAACTGAAACCACTTACAAAAATGAAAAACTCTTAAAGAAACTAAAGAAATTAGAACATGTCAAGAAAACCCTCAACAACTCACAACACCTGAAACAATTAGTATATAACGTTTCCAACAGAGAACTTACCAAAACAGAAACAGATGTCCTATCCAAAGGATTCAATTATGCCATAGCACCCAAAATAATCCCAACAGAATCCATCATATGTGCAGTAGAATCCAAATACAGATGAAGCCAACAGAATAAGACACCAGGTTACTCACATTTTATGCACAACGAAACCACCAAAAAGTAATTTGCAAAAAGATGAATTCAGAGCACGACAAACCCTGAAAAATGATAACAGCATAATAATACTCCCAGCAGACAAAGGAAATGCCACAGTAGTAATGGACAGAAAAGACTATGAAACAAAATTGACAGACCTACTCCAAGATTCCACATACAAACCTATAAACACAGACCCAACCACATATCTAGAAAAATTAACCAAGAAGAAAATTATAACCAGCCACATAAGCAAAGAAATCCAACAGACGATCATCCCAAGAGAAAAATCTTCTAAATGCCCCAAATTATACGGCCTCCCAAAAATACACAAAGAAGGCATACCTCTCAGACCCATAGTCAGATCCATAGGAGCACCATTACAAAACCTAGCTAAATACTTAGCAAAACAACTACAGCCCCATGCTGAAACCGCAGCTTCATATGTAAAAAACTCATACCACTTCTTAGAAATGATCAAAGATCTACACATAGAACAAGAAGATCTGCTTGTAAGTTTCGACGTGGTTTCACTATTCACTCAAGTCCCAATAAAAGAAACTCTTGAAATCATCAAAAATAAATACCAACCAGCTAAAGACCTCATGGAACTAACAGAACACTGCCTAACCAACACATATTTCATATACAAAGGACAAAGATACAAGCAAATTGAAGTAGCCCCTATGGGATCACCACTGTCACCCGTCATTGCAAACCTGTTCATGGAAGAATTCGAATCCAGAGCCCTGGCTAATGCCACCCACAAACCCAAACTATGGCTAAGATACATCAATGACACATTTGTGATTTGGCCCCATGGAAAAGAAAACCTAAACAATTTCCTAACACACCTAAACAGCACACACCCCAAAATCAAGTTCACCATGGAAACAGAAATAAACAAACAACTACCATTCCTAGATGTACTAATCTACAAAAGAACCAAACGCCTGGCAGACAAGACACATATAAAGACTGAACTATGCACCCTGACTAAAGTATTGACAGCCAATGCCTTCCACAAAAACAAAATCACCAACTTGATCCACAAAAACACACCAAGACATAACAGAGACCTAGAAGATCAACAGACCTATGGAACAGCTGTCTTGCCCTACATAAGAGGTACTACAGATAAAATCAGTAAGATACTACACAGGCATCACATCAAGACTGCCTTCAAAACAGACAAAAAAATAGCAGCCATCCTGAGGAACCCCAAAGACAAAATTGACCTGGAAAACCAAGGCATATACGAAGTCCCCTGTACATCATGCCCGGCCACATACATTGGACAGACCAATAGAAG
>BLBF01000033.1:15357839-15399629 GCA_015471245.1 Laticauda colubrina
TAGATAGATAGATAGATAGATAGATAGATAGATAGATAGATAGATAGAGATCAGGGGTGTGAAACTTGATCGTGTCATGTGACGTATGACAACGTTTTTTGCCTTTGCAGAGCCGGGATGGGTGTTGCCTGCCCGTGATGCATCCGGCCTACGGGCCTTCAGTTTGACACCCCTGATATAGATGATGGATAGATGGATAGATAATCTTTACTGTGATTTTTTTTCTGTCAAGACACTGGGACACATTAAAAATGAAATTCGGATGCCCACTCTCAAAAGAAAATACATTTATACCCATACACACATAAACACATACTTACGCTGTGTACATACACACAACACACATATATACTGTATTTTTACAGTTTAGCATTACAGTTCTGCTTTCTTGCCACAATTCCTAGAGAATTACTCAATCCAGATGGCTCTTTCATCTCCAAAACCCCAACACTTTTGAGAGCTGAAGCAGCCGCAGCCAAGCAAGGCAGCGCCATCTTGACCAAAATGACACTGTGCACAGACAGAAGGTGATAGCAATGTTGGAGAAAACTTCCTTTTGGAGAAGTGTTTGTACATTTGTGTTTAAGTATCAGTGTTCTTTTTGTTCTTAAAATTCATAGAAACCCAATATTTTATGATAATAGTAAGCATTGTGCTTTTGAGGAAAAAGGTTTATGTTGTCAACAGTGCAGAGAAGGATATTAATTTTTAATTTTTGTTCATGGAGGATTTGATTTTACTAAGTGCCTTAAATTGGTGCCTTCAGTCTGATGAAAGCAGAATTTACCTATATGACCCCTTAATTTCTGCCCCAGTGTAAGTTGTCATGCCACCAAGATTTAGCAGAACCATGTAGGGGCAGAGAAAATGGGATATGCCACTGCATATAGCTTCTGGGATAAGAGTTGCCCACTGTGACTTTAATCCCACCAGGCTGAAAATTCACCCATCCGTATTCTGCTTAAATCTCTTTCCCACTGAGTCTTTCCCTCGAGCCATCTTTGGCATCCCAGAGTTCTTCTTGGTTTCTTTTTATTTCTGTAACATTAGCTTGTGTTTCTGTGCTTTGTCTCTTGCATTGTTGAAACATTGCAGTGACTTCACACAAAGCAGCTAGCTCACACTTTTCCTTTTTGTCTACTGAAACGTAAATGGTGTTTCCAGGGAAAGTCTACCAGCCCAAAGATATTGTGCAGGCATTCGTTCTCTTCCTCTCTTTTTTTCAAGAGTGCTGGTAGTAAGAAAAAAAAGAAAGACAAAAAGCCATGATAGAAAAGAAAGGTTACAAGTGAAAAATGACATGTTCTGTATTTTCAGAAATTCTAGAGTATGTTGTAATTGCTTTGCAAATCTCAGTGGCAAGAAAGATAGCCCAATTTTCCCTTGTCCATTATTTTAAAAAACAGAACCCCCAAATCTGCACAGTCCTACAGCCTTATTATTATTATTGGGTTTTGCACATTCAAATCATTGTTTACTTCTGGCAATTGCTTGGACTAATTGCTGCAATTTTTTTGAGCAAGTTTTTAGAAGCAGTTTGCCAGTGCCTTCTTCCTAGGGCTGACAGTGAGTGACTGGCCCAAGGTCACTTAGTGGCCTTTGTGCTTTAGGCAGGACTAGGACTGGACTTCCAGTTTCTGGCCTGGTGCCATAAACACTATGCCAAACTTTTCCTTCCTCCTTCTTAACCACCATAAATGTGCTGCTATGGCATTTTATAAAATAGAAAACAACAGGGGCTGCACTGAGAAGATGACTCCTTAAAATCTGACCAGGAATAGTGTGAGGAAAAAAAAAGAAAAGAAAGCAGAGGTACACAGGAAAACAGAATATATTTATTTCAGAAAGAGAGAGTGAGTTGTTGTAAAGCAATTGAGATGGTGGGGTTATGCATCTTTGCAAACAAATAAAATTTGAAAGAACCATTTAAAAGATATAGGTAAGATTATATAGATGTTCTGCAGGCAATTTCAGGCACAAGACACTGGGTCTCAGGTGAAGTAGCAAAAGACCTGCATAGAAATGAGAGCAGTTGACATGGAAGAAGGGAAGTCTACATGAAGAATGCTCAGGCAGAGGGCGTAGAAAGATAAGGGAAAACAAGAACACAGACAAGAACCAGGTGTTAAAAAGAAATCCGTGTTACCTCTGTCACATAGATTTGTGTCTACCTCTTTGTGAGAGCTGCTTTTATAATCTGCTTCATGGTTTTCAGACAACCATCTTGGTTATGTGATTCCCCCCACCCACCCACCTAAGACCTGCTAGTGACTGAATGAAATTGGGGTTATGTATTTTTGCCTCAGAGGAAGCCTGACACCATTTCCTGAAAGAGACTCACAACCTCAGCTGGAATAGGTCAGATAAATCTAGAACATCTATAGGTTTCTCCAAAGCTCAGTTAAACATTTTGTTATTTTTACTTTGACTTTTATTTCTGTTATATTCCAGACATTCAGAACAAGTGGGATGATGCCTTATGTCCTTTCAGCCTCCATTGAACATGCAGAAAACTTGGCGCTTTGTAAGATTCTCATTGCTGGGAAGGAGACTGAATCCATGTTCTGTAAAGGAAGAACCTTTACATGCAGGTGAATGTGCATGATGTTCAGTAACTTTGCCATTTATCTCTCCTTTATCAACAAGAATTGGAAGCTTAACCAAAACTGTCAGATATGTGTGTGTGTGTGTGTGTGTGTGTGTGTGTGTGTGTGTTATTTTTTTTTTTGAGGGGTTTAAAACTCTAGCGTGGGGGAGGGGAACAATGGCATCTTTATGACTTGTGAACTTCAAGAATTCCAGTAGCTATCTGATCATTTGGGGTTATTTAAAGGAGTACAGCTTTTTTATGACTTTTGCCAGCTTTCTATTAGATCAAGTGCCTTGAATTGCATTTCATCTTGCCAGATATGTGGCTAATTCACTGGTTTGTTGCATCTTCTCCTTTCCCCTCCTCTCCCTCTCCAAGTTCATGGTATTTATTTTTCTGGATTCTCTAACTGAAGTACCTCCTCTTCAGGATCTCTTCTCTAAAATGGCCTATTTGATTCCCAGTCAAGGTCTCCCTTCCACCACTGAAACCACCTGTCAATTCAACAAATTTTCTGGACCCCGAATATTCCCATCACCTGATTTCTGACAAAAACTCACAATTCATGCCATGTTTTTGGCAAGCCTGTTTCAACTATTGGATGTGATGTTCTGCCTGTGCTCAGATGGAGAAAGCAAAAAGACAAAATGTTACCTTACAGCATTTGTTTGGTGTTGACAGAGGGCAATCAACTATTTAAGTGGCTTCATCCTTCTGCACAAGGAAGATTTTTATCTAGTACTATGACGAGTGCCTGGGAAACTTCTGTCAAGTTCAGGGCAGGGAACCTGACACTTCCAAATGGTACTGCCAAATGTTTAATGTAACAGAAAGAAGAAATATTTAATTTCATGATTAAAATTCATGATTGGAAAGCAGCTGCTATATTAACTATATTTAATATATTTAGTCACTGTACATGAAAATTTAAATCAGATATTCATTTTGTTTGTTCTAACTACTGCTTTTGTTGTAGAACTATTAGCATGCTACTCAAGGGTAAAGTGCAACTTTGGATCTGGAAAAAATTAAACCTCCGTGCTATGATGCAGGCAAGAATTTTATTTAGTATGTTTTCTTTTCCTAACAAGGCAGAAATGCAGACATCAAGCACAAATAGAAGTGAAGACCATTAAATCCAGAGGACACCAAGTTGATTAAGACTCATTGCTATCTGACTTCAGGCCTGGTTTTGATCTGAAACAGCTTTAGTCCCATCTAGGGATTTATTTTAATGCTAAATGTTAAGCACAATAATGTATCAAGCATGACTCATTTCGTTTTTAGTTTTGGCCCACATTATACTTCTGGAATGTCTCTGTAGATTGGAAGATAAAGGTAAGGTTTTGCATTGTCACCATTCCTCACTCCAGGATAGTTCCAGAAAGGTTGACAGGGATGACTGACTCCTTGGGCTTCTTTTCAGCTACCTCTTTATGTTCTGGAGTCCCATAAGTGCCTCACTTGTCGTCCATAATGTTTACTTTGTATGAAACCAATGGGTCAGGAAATTTGGAATGAAACAATTATAAAATATTGATATTTACACTCATACATACACATGTGTGTGCAGAGACACAGAGTACTTCTTATTCCAAAGCATTATGGGGTAGTTGCATTCCTTAATCACTGATAGCCTTCTTTCTCTTTTCCAATAGAATTTGGTGAAATTGTAATGGTGCAGGTAGTCCTCATCTCACAACAATTGAGCCCAACATTTATGTTGCTAAGTGAGAAATCTGTTAAGTGAATTTTCCCCCAATTTGCTACTTTCCTTGCCACATTTGTTAAATGAATCACTGAAGTTAAATTAGTAACATGGTTGTTAAAGACCCCGGGATACTGTGACCGTCATAAACACGAACCACTTGCCAGGCGTCCAAATGTAAGTCACATGACCATAGGGATGCTGTGATGGTCATAAGTATGCAAAACGGTCATGCCGCTTTTTCAGTGTCATTGTAACTTCGAACAGTCATTAAGCAAACTGTTGTAAGTCAAGGATTGCCTGTACTTGTTTAAAACTTGGAGGAAGAGTGATTTGAATGAAAAGCAATAAAAAGAAATTGCCTGGAAATATGAAAATAGAATGGACTGTTGATTCCAGGAAGGACTGCTTCTTCTGGGCAGAGCAGTAGAGTAAGCCCATCGTTTGGAAGTATTCCTTCCTGACCGATGGGAGGTTACCTCTATTACAGAGGTATTTCCATGCCTACTGCCAGTTGCAGTTGTTTACAGTAAATATGCTCCGTCATGGTACTGTACAAGTGCTGGTATTGAAGGAAGTTTGGAAACTGTAGCTCGTACAGAATTCGATGATTTTGGCTGCTGACTTATAGTGAAAGATCTCATTGTAATGTTCCCTAAAGACCATATTAGAATAGAATAGAATTCTTTATTGGCCAAGTGTGATTGGACACGCAACGTATTTGTCTTCCTTGTGTGAAGTGACTGGATTCATATTTCACATTTCACAAAGCTAGCCATTGCAATTTGTAAATCAGTTGATCATTTAATGTGTGGATCCAGCCAATACTGGTTTAATTAGTAACTATAACTATACAAATCATGACATAGTTCTTTGAGTGAATATAGTCTGAATCTGATCCACAGCGTTAGCTTTGATATATAAAAAGTTAAGACCAAATATTATTCTGCTCATGCATTGAAATCTCCCGGGAATCACTTTTGCTGATAAGGTAATCAAACAGAACTTCTGGACTCTGTATGGCACCCTCTGAATAATGGCATGCCTGCTGTGGGATGTGCAATATATTTCTCCTGGATATTAGATTGTATCTGCATCAGCTAGCTTTTGCCATTAAGTGAAGGTGAAGCTTTTCTGTCAGTACCTTGATTAATAATTGGCCCTTTTGCATTAATATAAAAATGATTTTGAAAATTTTATTGTTTAAAATATTGTATATAATATGATGGCCTTGGGATTTCATGCTAAAGGGAGAGATATAAGAAATGATTCGAATAAATATATAATTTATTTAGGTCCAATAGTTTTTTCCCCCCAATTGTCAGACTGGAAAACAATGCTAACCAATCATTAAATGGTTCTTGTATCCTCTTAGCAATTCTCTTTGAAGCTGCCCCCCCAAGAGCAACTGAAGTCTCCTCTTTCTCCAGTTATTTTTTCCGGCTTTCTAAGTGCTTCAATGCTAGTAGTTAAGATAAACATACTGAGGTTTCTGTGTACTTCCAGAGTAATGAGTGAACAAAAGAGTCAGGATGGAGAAGGAATTAAGTCCTTGCACGTGAATAACTAGAACAAGAGCTTCAAAGGAAGACATTAATTGTCTTTTGGAGAATAGAAGGGTGACATTCCTGTTATTGTCACAGCTTCCTTTTTATTCTTTGTATTTATTTTGGTCTCTCCTCCAAAGGGTTTGGACCCTTTCCATAGGCTGCACTTGAGTAAGGGGAATGGCAATAGGCTTTTTCAGTAACTTTTCCCACATCCTCTTACCCCCGTCCCTCCAAAAAGAGAAAGCAGGCTATCTCCAGACCCAGAATCTTATAGGGTACCTGCACAACATCACTTTGGGTTATGTTGCAGCTTAGGAAGTTCAGATATTCTTCAAGTTACAATCCTAACTGAGCACAAAATATATGTTGCCAAGTGAGACATTTGTTAAGGGAGTTTTGTCCCATTTGCAACCTTTCTTGCCACAATTTTTAAGTGAATCGCTGCAGTTAAGTTAGCAACATGGTGGTTCAGGTAATTTGGCTTCCCCATTGACTTAGGTCATCAGAAGGTGGCAAAAGTTGATCACATGACCCTGGGACACTGCGACTGTCACGAGTCAGATGCCAAGCATCTCAATTTTGATCATGTGTCCATGGGGACTCTGCAACTGTCATGTGAAAAATGGTCATAAGCAGCAGTGGGATCCTACCTGTTCCACCACTGGTTCGGTGATTGCGCACATGCATGTGCATGCACCTAACATGCACACGCAGCTTTGCCCACACCAGCTGAGGCCTGCAGCACCAATCAGCTGAGAGGATAAAGAAGACAAAAGCGCAGGGGCAGGTGGGAGGGCCGATCCTGCGCTTTTCTCTTCTTTCTCCTCTCAGCTGATTGTCGGAGGCTTTTTTTACTACCTGTTCAGCCGAACCGGTAGGAATTTTTGCGACCGGTTCAGCTGAACTGATCTGAACTGGTAGCATGCCATCACTGGTCATGTCACCTTTTTCAGTGCCATTGTAACTTTGGTTGCTAAATGAATGGTTGTAAGTACTTTTGTAACAAAATGGAAGGTTGTCTTTGTAGACTTCTTAATTCAACTCACTTGCTAAGTGCTCACATCACGTTGCACTAGTTCTCTTAAATGTTCGATACCATGACTCCTAAAATGATAAATTGTTATGACCAACCTTGTGAATAAAATAGTGATACTATTGTTAGGATTATTAGACAAAAAGGTTTCGTCATTTCTCAAAACTCACTGGAGATTTCCTGTCCACTGCAAGATTGCCCAGGTAGAGCTGGAACAAGCCTTGACGAAAATCCTGCTTTCCATGTTTTGCCCACAGGAAGTAACTGGTCAGAACTCCCTTTGGGCTTTTCTCCTTGCTTACCACAATCAAAACTCCTTCTAGTTTTGCTTCTTTCTTTTCAAAATGTTACCCTTTCTTTTAAACTTGCTGGAAATTTACTCTTCTTTTTCTTAGCAAAGCATCTGCCATATCCCTCAGGCAAAGCAGCTTCATTTTAGCATGTCTTGTTGCAAGTTTCTCTGCATCCTCCTTAAAATGTCATGCCCACAAGTTGAAATGAAGTCAGCTTCTTTTTCTCAACCAGTTTGCGGCTGAAAGCAGTGACAGATGTGTGAAGAACATTTTGGCAAAATGCCAAAGACTTTGTGGCCCTGGAAAGTCTTGTCTTCCTTTCATCCTTGGCCCTATTTCCCCTCTTTATTCCACCAGTCTCCTATTGTCATCTATCAAACAATTTCAGTTGTTGATACAGCGGCCCAAACAAGAAACCTGCTGCTCTTTTAAGTTTGCAAAAGTTTTTTTAGACCCTGCTTATAGCTACCTGGATATTTTCACCAAAAGAAAAAAAGGAGTGCACCATAGGAAAAGGCACGTTTCCTGAAGGAACTGAAGACTAACTTGTATCATGAAAGGAAGCCAAGTTGCTCCCTTCAACATGCAATCAACTTCTCTCCTCCTACTTAGCAACAGGCTGCAGATTTGTACATTTTCACCACCAGTTTTCTTAAAGGGTTGCTGTACTGTCTGGCTATAAAAGCACCCTGAGGTGTTTGTTTTTCATTTTCCCTCAAGTCTTGCATTGTGCTGACCAAGTGGTATCCTCAAGTCTAGGCCAGGAAATCTCCCTCTCCCACTAAATACAAGAGGTAGAAGATCTTAGATTTGCTTAAAAGACAAAATGATTCTTGTAGGTGGTTGCTTCATCTTCGTTTAACTGTTCGCCATCCTGCAGTGACAGCTAAGATTGTCATCCTCTCACCTCTCTCACCACACTTAGGTAGTGCTTTTGTTTTAATATTACACTATCCATATCCTAAAGGAAAGTTGACTATTGTTTTTCTGCTTCCTGTGGAACTGTCAGAAATATAAAGTCAAGGTATTCTTTCTTAAAACTCTCACAGAAGAATTCTGCACTGTCTCGTCAACTAAATCCAGACAATATTTTCTCATCTTTCTATTTGAATCAAACAAATGTTCCATAGTTATTCAGTTTGGGGAAAATACTAGACAGTCCATGACCCCCATTGGGTCGTTCTTCAAGGGCTTTAACAATAATGTACTTGAAAAGTTCTTTAAAATTCAGGGAGATATTCAAAGATGTATTTCCATGAAAGTAGCCCATGTTGAACATGATAGCAGTCAAACACCAGGAGTTGACCACAGGCAGCGTTTTACCTTATATGATAAAATTCTCTATGATAATTATGTCACAAATTATTATATAAAATTTGTCAAATTTCAATTCCCCAGAAGCCATAGGTCATAACTTTTAAATGCATTCTGTAAGTTAGCCTATGTGAAGTACCTTGATTGAAAAAGTTTTGCCCTACGATGCACCATATTGCCCAGTTAAAGGTCACAAACACAAGAGTGTTTAATACTATATAGAAATTAATTCACAATGTCAAATCTGGACTGTGTAGCAGATGGATTAGGACAATGATACCCAACTTGGTAAGTGCCTTCTGAGTGAATGTCAGGTTGCAGCAAAAGTTCCTTTTTGTTCTGAACACTGGTGAATTCTTGTTTCAAAGTGGAAGACATGAAAACACCAGGATGTGATTGAGAAGAGCTATTTTTTCATGATGGCTTTAAGAAGTTTGTGCATTTTGGAAGAAGCATGTAGTGAATGGGGGTGATTAGGTAGAGAAGTAAATACAGGTAGCAAAAGAGCTTCCTTCAAAAATTATTTTCCTGTTCCTTATTAAAGTAGCCCTAAACTAAAATCATGAAGATGGAGGCATTTTAATTCAATCCTTGCATGAGTCTGTTGCAGGAGGATCCTGATGTGACATGAATGCAGATCATTTTTCCCAATGAAAGCATGATTCATAGGAATCTGTCTATTGAATTGCAGTTGGGATAATGTGATAATATGTGGAAGTGTCATTCAGAGATAGGAGGAAGCTCTAATACGCAATTGTATTTCAGGGAGAGCTAAAATGGCTACTTCACCAATGGACATTTTAGCTGTGCAATCCCCAGCATCAACTGTTGAGCAGTTACCGAGAGTTGTATCAAATAAAAATTCATTTCAAAGGAATGAAAAAGGAGGGAAGGGGCAGAAATGAGATGATGAAAGCATCTACACTATGGTGGGCAGAAGAGGATTCCTAATAGTGCATTTTAACTGCTATAGAGCATGCGGAATTTCAACAAGTACATCTTTTGAGAAAAGGGTGGATTTTTACTTTGATTAAATGCAAATTTAATGGGAGAGAATAAACTCCTCCAGAAAGATTGAACAAGTGGTCTGAATAACATAATTACAGTTAAAGCAAAATAGTGAAGCTTCTTACGTAGCTACAATAATCCAGAAATGGATTGGAGAAAACCACTCTCTCTGCTCCTTTAAAAAATAAACAGATTTACTTTTGGGTACTTGTCTCCCAAACTGAAGAAAACTTACTCTAGTAAAGTGGTCCCCAACCTTTGGGACTTGGTGGCCCGTGGGGAGAGGGGAACTGGCGTGTAGGCATGCGCTGCTCAACTTGTGCAAGTTGTAAGCTGCTCTGCACACACATACACATGTAGGTTGACTTGTGAAGTCAAGATACACGTACATGTGTACGCACCAGCCCATTACTTATGCAACCTGGTTGCGAATAGGCCACGGCTCAGTAGTGGGCCACAATGGCCCAGGGGTTGGGAACCCCTGTTTTAGTACATTAGTTTGTTAGTTTGCCAGTACATTTCACTTATTGTTCAAAAGTAATAGTTCAAGTTGCAATTTCTCATAGATCTGTGTATAGGGATGAGTTACATATTTGTAGATGAACAGAATTATTTGATTTGGATTTAGTGGTATATATTTAAAGCACACAGAAATAGGAAAATTATTAAAGCATTATGAGTTATGCATTCAATTTACTAATCCAATATGCTGCAAGGAATGCTCACAGAATAGATAATGAATTTTTCTGTGATATCTATGACCTGAATATTATGCATTATAAGAATGGACAGTGTGTGCTTATTGGCTATTATTGGCTCATAGAACTCATATCAATCTTTATAACTCACCTTGCCAACTAAGATGATGGGAGTTGGAGTTCAACATCTGGAGAATCATATTGCTCATCTTTTATTATATAGCTTGCTTGACGTAAACTTAAGTGTTCACAGCTACTGCCTCCTCTCCCTGAAACTACTGATCCAGGATTGTTTAGAGGTGTCATCCAAGTGCAGGAACTGACTATATCAGACATACCTGTTATGGGTGCCACAACTTGTGTTCAGGCAAGCTTAATTTTGAACCAACTTTGAACAGATGACTTGCCTGGAGTGGGAGAAAACCAGTTGTCACAAGTAAGTACATTTGCACTCAGCCTCATAATGTAGGATGGCATATATATTGGTTGTATATAATTCTGCTCCCACAGGGAGACAGTGTCTAGTAAACTAGTGCGTAATAGCCGCATTCTAATGGGGGGAAAAAACTCATGCAAAACTCCCATTGTAATAAATTAGATTTGCTCATACTAGTTGATATTTGTGAGAATGTCTATTTCCCATTCAGATTACCCCTCAGCAGGGCCTTCACTGAAAAGATTCTTTTAATTAAATAGTTGTTTTATGTGACAGGTGAAGTGGTTTCTGTCCACAGAAGATAGGAAGTTTGCTTGTACTGAGTCAGAGACCATTGGTCCATCTAACTCACCCCTGCTGACATATGATCGTGGATTTCCAGGTTTTCAGTCAGAATCATCCTCCAGTCAAAGTCAGAAATGCTATGGATTGAATTGAGATTTTCCTGTATGCACAGCGTGATCTGCATCACGGAACTAAGGCCATAAATCAAGCTGAATCTATTTCCCATCCCCAGATGGAGACCAGAATGCAAGATCCTGATTTTATAATAATATATATAATCTTCTCTTTAACAGGAGCATATTAACATCCGCAGACATTGTCAGAATATTTATCATTAGAATAACAATAATTAATAATAATAACAATAATAATAAAAAATGGTAGGAGAGAAAGAGTGAGGCAAGTCTATAGTACACAGTCCTGTGAGGACAGCACAGCCTTTTGGAGACTCCACTGCCACATCGTTCAAGTGCCCCCCTTTTATATTTACACACTTGCCTGGCGTCCGCACCCCCCAGCTAAGCTGGAGGGAAAACAGTGCATTGAACACAAACCCATCCACCCTCCCCTCCCTCCCCTCCTCCCCAAACCTGCCTTTTTGTCTGGTTTGTTCCTTTTCCATAAAACTTCCCATCAGAAATACATTATTTACACATAAAATAAATAGAGCGGTAACCTGATTTGTGTTTGGCCTGCGGCAAACAGTCAGAGGTACTAGGGAAAGTATGGCTTGGATTCAACTCTGTACAGAACCGTGTGGGGAGCCGGGATCAGCCTGCAACCCCGGCATGGCAAAGCCGGGCACCTTGCATATTTCCGGGCCTTGCATGCAACTGCCAACTGTATAAGGAGACTGGCCCCTTCCACTGTCCCTTGGCCCTTTTGCCCTCCCCTCTAGCCATTTTCTGGCCCTAGAGCAGTGGTTGTGTCCCACAGTTTCAGCACAGGACAGGCACACCATCTGCAGTCACAAGCCGTCCTGTAGTGGGGTCGTAACTTCCTGCCAGGTAGTAGAGATCTTGCCGATCCTGGTATTTCTTGCTCCGGGTCAGCTGCTCATAATGTTCACGTTCAACCACCTGGCACTTGTGAGAGATGGTCTGGACATCATTCTCATCCTCATGGCATGACTGGTACAGCGCATTCTGCAGAAAGGTCAGAAAGACGTATGAAGGACTAGAGAGATAACTTGGCTTCCACTTTTAAGGGACAAAAATCCTCTGCAAAGACAGCAATTAACCAGCAGGGTGGCAATTCTCTACAGAAATAGAATAACAGACTTGTTGGATAAGGTCCGTTAGGTCCACCCTTCCATTCTCACAGTGGTCAATTAGGTACCTACTGGTATTTGGCTACAGAGCATGAAAGCAAAACTCTTCTCAGGTCCTTGTTCCCTCAAAACTGGTCTTCAAGAGCAAGCTGTCTCCATACTTCCAAACTAGCATGGCTGGTAGACAGTGATAGTCTCCATGATTTCATTTTTTCACCTCAAATGATTTATGTCACACTAACTTATAGCAGTATTTTTTATCATTTGCCCATGTACTATATCTAAGGAAAAAGGAACAAATATTGCAGGACTCTTATCAGAGGTTCCTTATTTTGGGCTGTATTTTGGAGTGGGGGGTGGGGCGAGGCCTGAACCTGCCACTATTTTTAATTTGTAGGATAATCTCAGGTTTTAGTACTATGATTGAGGAAAACTTCTCTTTCTCCCTTGTTTCCACTCCAAGCACAATCATATTCTCGGCTCATTTCCTCCTCCAATTTGTTTAGTGTTATAAAATTCCAAACACTGCAAATTTCCCTTATAAGAGAATTTGCAGAGTGATATGAAAATGATTCCCAAATCTTTTCTTGGTTATGTCCCAGTTGAAAGCACTGACCAAGTAAGCCAGAAAAACAATTGATTTTGGTGTACATCGATGTGCATGTGTGGAGCTGGGAGAGTTTACCAATCTTATCTGTGAATGCTGATGTTTGCTAGCTGGCTCCTGACTTTTCCCTTGTAAAATTGTGATGTTGCAGTATGTGAAACAAAGGTAATGCATGGAACAAAGGGAAAGGCAATAAATCCCGAAGGGCTACCTCCATATACTTAGTTCCAACTGAACTTCAAGTGAGTTACTCTCAAATATACACAACTAAAAGCATAGTACAGTAAACTTAGACGTGCTGCTATACTGAGGAAGAGATGACAGATTCATTCCCCCTAAAGATATGTCTTCTGTAGCTCCTTTTTGCACTCCTGTAACATAGGCAGGGCTAGCCTTATAAGAGCCGCTTCCTTTTTACATATGCCACAAAATCAACCCAAGTAAAGAAGTGGGCAGGGAGGGAATTGTGGCCGAGACAAATTACTAATTCCGCTAACTAAAGCATATCAAGGGATGATTTATTAATGAAAGCAGAAGTGTCCATTTGAATGGTCATAGATCAACTGCATCATTTAAGAGGAAGATTCTATAAGGAAACCCTGCTGTAGTCATTAAAGAAAGCCTAATTACTGCCAGTCGTCCAGTCATCTCTCTGGAGGTCCTGATATTTGTTCTGTTCCAGCTCATTATGCCTTTTGATCCAGCACCAGGAGGACATTCCTGTTTGCCCTGCTCTGCTCCATTTGAAGGTTTTTCCCCCTCACCTTGCCATCGCTATGTCGCTTGCCCAGCTTCGTCTCCTCGGGATGGTAGAACCATTTTACTTTGACCACCATGTTGCTGCCCCAGGACTCCCACATGCTTTCAATGCGGCCAATGTAGGGCAGATGGGGCCGGCCGGCTGACAGGAAAACCGCACAGTCGCCAATGCGCAGAGTCTCCTTGCCCCGTACAATTGCTTTGTAGAACAACTTCCGTGCTTTCCCCTTCATGCCACGGCGCTGTAGGACAGGGGATAGAGCATGCAGAAGCAGGGTAAGCAGTGGCCTGCGTGACACCCGGGATGCCCCCTGCCTCTTGGCTGCGAGGCCTTTGGAAGAGATCCTCGAGGGAGTCTGTGGGTTGCCATGGAAACAAAGCCCTCTAAAGGGGAGCCTCGAGACAGCAATTGAGCTTAACTACAGCAAAACCAGGCTCTGCTACCAGGAGGCCCCCCAATGCTTTTGCTTGAGGAGGCCCGAGAGAAGATAACCAAGGAAACACAAATGGGGTTGGCAAATGCCTTATACATCCTGTACTGCTGTCCTAAGGGGATTTACTGACATGGAGTGCAGCCTCCTAGAGCATGTCTGGCACCTCACGGGAAATGGCCATGCTTCGGCTGTCCAAAAGAGCCAGAAGGAAAGCCCACTGCATCTGCCCCAGCCAGGTACAACTGCAACAAACAGCCTCCAACTTCGGAGAAAAAAATGATTCAAGGGAGGCTGTTAGTTGGGGAAATAAAAACCCTTTACCATCTTGCACTAGGAGCACATTTGCAGAATGAGGCCAGTTTTAGAAATTTCCTATTTAAAACAGGGAAGGCTGCCGATTATCAGCTGCTAAGCCACAGATCTTGTTAGAACAATCCCTGCTTGGTTAAATATGTCAAAATAGGGAGACCCTTTGCTCTCCTGCACATAGCTTTATTCCTTTTTGCATGCAGTGAGTGAACAGACAAGCCTGGAAGTGCCTATTAACTATGATTTCCTTTTTAAAGGCTTCAGGAAAAGCCATAAAATCATGGTCTGAAAGAGGTTTTCTCCAACTCCATAAAGGTTTCCATTAAACTGGCAATTATAGCTGAAGGAAGAACTTCTGGGGTTCTTTTCTGCTCAAAAGAGGTACAGAACAGCTGCATGCAGATACTCATTTGTATCTTGGATGCTGAGCAATTCTGGGGAATTGTGCAGCTGCTTTAAAGGAATGTAGATATGAGCACCAAGTGCCTTTTTGCACATGAGCTCAGCACAATGCACAGCCCAAACATTTATAGAATAAGCAGGTTTGCTCATTTTTAGTGGGACATCTTTCTGAACAAGTATGCTGAAGACTGGCAAAGTGCGGCCTTAGCATTTCAACTAAAACAATGTGAAAACAGGAATTCACAGTTCTTTTGTCAACAACTAGAGAAAGGGAAGTTGGTCTTTCCTTTCTGATCAGCAACAGGAAGATAGTTGAAGCTGGGAGGAAGCTTCCCAAGTTTAGCCTCTCCTCCTCTCAAAAATCACCGAGTGACTGGGATCAATAACCAAATGCATGAATCACTTCCTTCCAAGCATTTCCTTCTAGCACTGTCCCAAGAGTTCAGGCCAAAAACCTTCCAGAATTACCTTCAACCGTATCATTTTCCCTAGCAAACAAAGAAAATTTAAGCCACTTCCCTCAGCTTGCATTATTATGTAGTCCAGACTCGCTAGGCAGAATCCGGACATTTTCCATACCTGAGTGGGGTTCCCAGACCATTTCCAGAGCTGGCGTGCTGGCAGAAAAGCAGAGATCTTTGGCCGGTTTTCTACCGAGGGCAGCCGTTGCCGGCGGGAGAACTCTTTGGCTTTAGAGAAGCTCAGAGTTTCTTTGCGCCTGAGCTTGCTCTTGGCCCCAGCACCAAAACACCTCTGCAAGGTGCTGCTCTTTGAGCGCAGGGCTTCAGACTGAGCCAGCAAGGCTGGAACTGGGTGGGTGAGACAGGTCTGCACAAGGAGCGTGGAGTCCTCATCGTCAGAGCTGTAGGAAGAGTCCTCGTTGTCGGATGAGCAGAGGCTAGACGTGGAGCCAGATCCAGAACTGGAGGAGGTGGACGATCCAGAAGACGAGGAGGAGACTGAAAGCCGTGTCAGAAAGCGGGAGGGGACGCTGCCTGTCAGATCATCCACCTCGTCTTCGTCCATGTCTGAATAAGAGCTGTGACAATCGCTGTCACAGTGCAGCCCATACTCAGTTTGACCAGTGTATTTACGCAATGCCAGCCCCATAGGCAGTGTGCTCTTCTTCTCTTTGATCCCCAAGGCTGGGTGAACGTAGCCATGGCCAGACAGGGACCCAAAGTCCTTGTCGCTCATCAGTAAGGCTTTGCAGTTTTTGTTTTTGGGGGATGTCACCCCCTCATGATCCAGCTTGACCAGATACTCGCCACCAACTTTCCTGCGCCCAGCCTTGCCCAGCTCAGTGTCCAAGCGCTCAACTTTCTTGGCACGCAAAAGCTTCTGAGCACAGGGCAGGATCAGGCCAGAGCTCCCAAAAGCAGAATACGAGTTGGCAATGCGGCTGAAAGAGTCAGAGCCAAAGCCATTACCAAATATGGGGGCATCAACACTGTGCACAGGGAAAAGCACTTCTTTGGCCCGCAGCTTTTTGCTGCCCCCATTGAGCTGGAAGAGGTTTTGCCGCATGGCTGTGCCCTTGCTGGAGGCCTTGCGCTTGTTCTGGGTCACAGTCGTCCAACTTAGCAGAGAGTTGCTACGACGACTCAAGAAGTGGTCTCCGGGCTGGGCTTTTGAACTTGAATGCAGTATGTCAGGTTTACCTGCAGGGAAAGGACAGAGTTAAAAAAGTACTGGTGGAAGCTATCCCTGTGCTATGGAACTGGTTCAAATCTGCATATGGCCTTTCCTAAACAGCTTCCTTCATGTTTAGAACTAGAGAAACAGATTGCAGAAGGGGGAGCCCAGAAGTTCTTAGGTCTGATCCTAACTCCTTTTTCTCCTAGGTCAAGCCCTTGATGTCCCTGACCTTTCAAATTCCATTTTGAAACAAAATATGTTACATTTCCGGAAAGAGAGTGTGTGCATGTATGCATGTGTATATGTGACACAGAGAGAGAGAGAGAGAGACAGAGAGAGAGAGACCGACCGACCTAGGTAGTGAAGTAACTATTTAAATCAAGAATGTAGTTACCTTCACTTTAAATGGATTTGACTTTCTCTTAATGATATGAACCATTAGCCAAGTCTTACTGGTACACTGGTATGTTATCAAATCTGATACATGATCCCTGAATCCAAATTGAAATCAGTGAAAATGTATAGAGCAGCAGCTACTGACATAGTGATTGTCAGAAGGCAAAGGAATAATTGTGAACAGTTATCAAAAGAGGTTGGTTCAAGGCTGTTGTAATTTGAAAAATAGAGATGCTAGTGAACAATTTACAGGGACTGGCGTCAATATTGTCTTCCTTGTAATTGATTATTTTCCCTTAAATGTGATGTAGACCTTCTGTAATTATAGCTTTAATTTCCTTGCCTATGTTTTCTTTAGACATTTGCCCATCAAGTCCTTGCGGCATAAAACCTTAAACCTGAGAGCCACCAACGTGTGTATATTTTATAATACTGCAGCTTATTGTGACCTTTCTATTTCATTGTTAAAAAAAATATGTTTTTGCGAAAGTTCTATTCTGATTATTTAATAATACTGTAATTTAGGGCTGTAGTCCTGTCTTTTTTGTTTGTCTTAATCAATGTAGAATGTTATACACATGCATACATAATGGAAAGTTGAAGTGTGCCTGGCAATTCATTTTTACATTATATTTTTCACTTCTCTTCTTTTTAAATGAATGAGGATTTATTTTGAAGGTTTTCTTTGATTCGGAGATGTATTTTTTGTCATCTCCGTAGACCAGAAACTGAATATAGACATTTAAAAGACAAATTACCCAAATTTAAAATGAATATAAAAATTCAGTCTGTGACCAGCCATGATTCTCAAGTATAATTTTGAGCAAATCATATTCTCAACTGAATTTAAGTTCACGGCCTTCTGGCAGGTTAAGGTGGGATAATAAAATTCTTGAAAGAAATGCAAAAGGGACTGTCTTACCAGTCTTTTCCTTGCTGATCATCTTTTTACTTGTGCTTTTGGTTGACTCAGAGACTTCACATCCCTCAGCACAAAGGCTTGGTGCTGATTCACTGGAATGGGGAATATCACTGGAAGACCTTTTGTTACGACGGCAGGAGGTGGACACTAATAATGCAGGAGAAGGCTCTGTGCCTATAGAAGGATAAAGGCAGAAGCGTTACGGGCAGATTCAGATGAAAGATCATTGTCTCATCTCCGTTAAGATTTCACTTTCCTTTGACTTCTACTTTTAAGCGTATGCGTCTCTCTAGCCGAGATGATGACAAAATATTCTGTGAAACTACAAAATGCTCTAATAACTATATTTGTCAGTTATTAAGCTGCGACTTGAGTTCTGCTGCTGCACCAGATAAATACCAACATTGCTCTTGAAACTGCTCCCAAGCCATCTACAGGTAGTCCTTGACTTACAACCAGTCACATAGGGACTGTTCAAAGTTGTTGTGACACTTAAAAAGATGACTTCTGCAATTGTCCCTGCAATTGTGTGATTGCAATCAGATTGCAATCTGATTGCTGATATCCACATGAGATTTCCGCATCTGAGATAGGCAAAATCCTTCCCATCCCACTGCACAGAAAGTCAGGCACATTTTGTGCCCATAGAATGGCTCTTAGAATAATTCAGCAACAGTCCAGTTAATTTTTGAAGGCTCCTAGCAAAATACTATCATATGGAATCACTAGTAGACGGGTTCATGAGGACTAGCAAAGCATGACAATTGTAATTTCAAGCATTAATCTATTCAAGCACACTTACACTGGATTTTGAAGTCTGGTGGCAACATGCGGATATTAGACAATGCAATGTGGCCAGTGTCTCCATCATCAAATTCTACCAACACTGATTCTGTATCTTCCTCTTCATCACTTGAAGACCCTGTGGGCAGAAGCCATGTTACCTTCCAGGCCAGCTTTTCTGTAGGCACCAAAGATGATATGACCCATTGATCTGGTTACCTACAGCATACTTCCACTTATTCCCCATGATGAGATCATTATTTACCAGCTTGCTCACCTCGAATGACATTGCCTGGATAAAGACAGCGAGATTTCTGGCTCCAATAAGCACAGACTCGTGTGCCAGGTGGAAGGCTGCGACTTGACTGTGGCTGTACATCTAGAACCTGGAGAAAAACAAAGGGCATGATTGGCATATAGAGTAGATCACCACGTTCTTAAAAACACTGAAGAGATTATCCAGTACCAAGCTTAGTTTATTTTGTTTCATCATGCAGTTATGGTGACAATTCAGCTTTAGCTCAACCAAGGAAAATTACAGATTGCAGTGATTTTTTGCCTTCCTTTGGCATCTGCACTTCTCTCATGATCATCAAACAACTACTTTCACTTTTGCCTTTTCCCAAGCTATCATTGAGTGCATCCTATTTTTCTAGGAAGAAGGCTTCTTGTTCGTCAAACTCTACATTATCCAGATATTTCATTGGGATAAATATTAATTAAGAGTATTTACAACCAAGCTTGTGGTCTTGGCATATATGTTTTATTTTATACAATGGGTTGATGTACTCTGTGCAGAACTTCTTGGCATTTATTTGACTATATCGGATTGTCTTCTCAAAGGATGTACCTGGGAAATGAGAGGCCTGCTTCACTCTCTCTATACTTATATGCGCAGTATGATTCACAAGTGAATACACAGAAGTGTGCATAAATATCCTATTCCTCAGAAACTCTGGATGTCCCAGAGGTGCTTTTCAAAAGACAATTGGACTTTCTTGTTTTTTTTTCTTTGAAAATGTTTTGCTTCTCATCGAAGAAGTTTCTTCAGTTCTGAGAAACAAAAACATTTTCAAAGGAAAAAACAACAACAACCAAGAAAGTCCAGTTGCCTTTTGGAAAAGCACCTTTGGGACAACCATAACCTGGATAATTAAGAATCTCCACAGACATTCAAGATATTGGACATGATTACAAATCACCTAGGCCCCATGACTGCCCCCACCAGCTGTGGAGGATCATTTCTAGAAGGCAGGTCAGTTAGACCAACTTGATTCATCTGAATGTACATCATATAGTTGTATTCTTCTCATTTTTTTTCAACCTACCTAAATCTCTACTACCCAGAAGGCATGACCATCCCAGTTCTCTTATTACAGGTAGTCTTCATTTAATGATCATTTGTTTCGTCACCATTTGAAATTACAATGCACTGAACAAAAGGTAGTGATCCTTCAACTCCTCTTACCCTACCTATCTCTCCACATTTCTGCCCTTTTGGTCACCGTGCACCCCACTGCTTACCCTGATTCTCCCTGCTATCCTCAATCTACTTTACCATCTTCTATCTCTTTTGAAGAGATACAATCAACCATGGCAGCTGCTGACCCTCTCTGATATCTCTGTGAAGCACTGCAAAAGGCCCTCAGCAGCTTTGGCCGAAATCAGATAGGGCAGGTGGCAGTGGTGGAGGATGGCCAAAAAAGCAGAGATGGGGTGGGGTTTAGATAGACAGGTGGGGGGGGGGAGTTGGAGGTGGCCGCAGCAGGGTGGTGGACCCTTGTCTGCCGAAGGGAACTCTCTGGGCCAAGCCAGGGAGAAGGCAGAGAGTGAAGCTGGCACTTCATGCAAGGCAGAGAAGTGTGAAGTCTTTGCCAAACAGTCATAACAAGGGCTGCTGCTACTAAGCAGCATAATCACATGATGTTTTGCTTAATGACCCCTTCTTCTAGTCCTGGAAATTCTGGTCCCAGTTAGGGTCATTTAATGAGCAAGCTTACTAGAAATATTTGGTATAGCAAATCTATGCACATTTGCAAAAGAAAGCCACACTTCCTGCTCCTTATCCCTCAGGTAAGTCCTATAGGTATTACTCTTGAGAGTCTAGCTTCTCTCCCCCTGTTCATGCCCGCAGCCAGTCTGATTAATCACAGGCTCTGATCTCCTGAGACTTACCGCCTCCTGCAACAGCTGCTCTTGGGAATAGATTCTCTGCCTATTCCCTCGCTCTCCCTCAATGACAATGCTGTAGCTGTGGAACAAATAAGTGACAAGCATTTACACAGATGATGATCTTAAGGGATAGAGGAGAAGCTATCTTGGTTAATTTCAATAGTTATTTAAAAACAAGAAGCTCAATTCTTGGTTGGCAAGAGTCCTCCCTTTTGAACTAGAATAGTAATTATGGAAGTGCATGGTCCTGACTATTAGATCCCAAATCAGAGTGTAGCAATAGCAATAACTTAGACTAATATACTCCTTCACAGTGCTTTACAGCCATCTGTAAGTGGTTTTCAGAGTCAGCCTATCACTCCCCACAATCTGGGTCCTAATTTTACCCACCTCAGAAGGATGGAAGGCTGAATCAACCTTGAGGTTGGTGAAATTCAAACTGCCAAATTGTAGTCAGCCGGCAGTCAGCAGAAGTGGTCTGTAGTACTGAACTCTAATCACTGTGCCACAGTGTAAATGTTTAAAATTTAAGAAAGAAATATTACACTACTCTGCTCTCCAGATGTGCTGAATTGTAACTCCTATTTCCCAACCCTATGAATAAGAGCACTAAATAGTGCTAACAAACAATTTCATATATATTTATTCATGCTCTTTGTCCTGAGTTTCATAGAATTCAGTAGGATTTACTTACAGATAACCCCCCCCCCCCGAGAATTGTGTTGGAATACTTTCCATGAATCCTACTTTAGATCCAGCAAAATGTTTTGGAGTCCGTGCATACTACAGTTTCTTTTTTATGAAGAAAGGCAACAGTTTGCCCAAGATCATATAAGAAAGCCAAAAGGAAGAGAAATCAGGATGCAAGTCTTTCCAGACTCAGTCCTTGGAACCAGATGGGATCTTGAACAAATGTATTTTTCATTCTGATTAATGGAAAGAGGAGGAAGAAGGCACAGGATTTGATTTGGGAGAGGACAGAGATCACCAATTAACTCTATTGGCAGATGAGGAACCAGAATGGTTGAAGCAGGCGCCTCTGTGTTAATTATCATAAGAAGTATCTGGGTTTCTTGTAATCAGTTACTGCAATTGTCTATAAGCATTATAGAAATGTGGGATAATAAGCAATAAGGTCTTGGAATGCAAAAAAAGGAAATGCTTACAATTCTAAGTAATGGATGCATTATACAGTATCAATAGCAATGGAGCCTACTGATCTTGAAAAATCTCACAATGGTATCCTTTGTCCATATTTATGCTTAGGAATCAGCTCCTTACATGTCAGGTGGCTGCAGACTTTTCACACTGCCGGCGTAGAGCAGACTGTCCTCTTTGGGGATAAGCACACGCAGTCCATCCTGAAGATCTTCCTTGAGGATGGTACAAGACTGGGCTGCAACCATAAGAGAAAGCATGAATCCACGGTTAATTCTCTTCCTCATTTTTTTATATTGGAAAACTTCAGGCAGAGATCAAAGTTTGAAGAATTAAAGCCTGAAGTATGGCACACACTGCACCATCCAGCTTTGATCTGCACAACCCCACTTCAATTTTCTGAGCTACCTTGCCTTCAGAGTTTACTTTAGGAGCTATACATTCCCACTATATTCCAGCTCTAATGATTCTCATCATTATCCTTGTTTATTTTTGTTCTCGACTACTCCATTAAATGGCTAATAGTAGTTCTTTCACCTGGACTATACTAGGCCTTGTTAACTGCTTCACCCAAGAGTATTCTTTGATCATGGTATGTACGGAGACTTACCAGAGATCATATCTTCCTCTGTACCAGTGGGGGGCATCTCCTCCTCTTCAGAGAAGCTGCTATTGTCATCAAACTCAAAATGATCCTCAATGGCAAAACTCTCCATCAGTCGGCTGACTGCCCGGCCTTTGCACTGCACAGAAAAAGCAAAATAGATTTCCTTGTTTTACAAAGGCATGCCTCTTATGCACAAGGCTAATGTTAAACTGGCAGAGGCCAGGAATGGATTAAACGAAAGTCTCTCCTAGCCTCAGTTCATTCTTAGCCCAAAGCATCACTCTGGCCCTTTGACCGAAGGGCTTAGCTTAGCTTGGAATAAAAGGGGCAGGATGCTGTGCCAGCGACACTTCCACATAGATTCTGCAGAGCCCTGTCCACATGCATATTCTAATCTGAAAACTTCTACAAGTAGGCTATTATTTTACGCACCCACGCACCACACAGTAACCCATTGATAGAAGTTTTCAGATAAGAGAATTGAAATCTCATGAGATTTCAGGGATGAAATTGCTAACATTTTACAGACTATCTTAATACTACTTTTCAGTTCTTTTAAATGGTGCCAATACACAATACACATCAGTGCCAATACACAATGGTACCTGAAAAATACCCTGAGGAAGAGAGACCATCCTTTTTGCCTCCTTTATTGTGGGTAATAAAAGTTCAGCTGTATCTGACCTATCCAAGACCTGCACTACAGCAGGTATTTCATATTTCCTACCTGCTTGCTGACCACCTTGTTCTTAACCTTAGAGAGTTTCTTGCCCTTGCTGAGGATGGCCTTGGCATTGCGAGGCGAGAGGGTCAGTGCTCCATTTTTTCTCTGCCCAAAGAAAATAAGGATAAAGTAATCAAACACAACATGCAGCGGACAGATATTTATCATATTATAGTGCAGCTACGCTGACAGTTATAACTGCAAAAAAGACCATTTCCTTTTTCTTAATTGGCCCTTTATGATATTGGTTTAAGTTCAGCCAAAAGACAGCTGTGTTGCTGTTACGCTGTGTAACCCCTTGACTCCCTTTTTCTGCCCCAGCTTACTCTGAGGGCCGATTGCAGTACTTTGCTCTTGCGTGTGGCTTTCTTGAGACGTTCACTGCTGAGTTTTCCTGCATCGTCTCGATTTGCAAATGAGCGGGCCTGGCTGCTGGAGAAGAGCCCCTCAGCGGTGCTTGATGTTCCAGGTCCACAGTGAAACTCCTTGGTCTTACTCTTTAGTTTTTTCTTGCTAGAAGTCTCACAAGATCCTGCTCGGCATACTGGCACCTTTTCCAACCTTCCTAAGCCTGGCTTCACAGGCCGCCTCTTAATTTTCACTTGGCCTTCAGGACTGGGGATTCGACAGGGCCCTAGGTAGATCCAGAGATTATAGCAATGAAAAAAAAAAAAAAAAAGGCAAAGCGGAACAGAAAAAAATATCTCAGTGGATAAGCCAGTGCTTCATTTTGCTTACGCAGACTGCACTTCAGGCAAGTGTTAACATCATTAGACCGATTTTGAGTGGAGTCTTATCAATTAGTAATTTGTGAGATTAACCAATGCTATCATTTTTTTTTTTTTAACAAACTGTGGCTCAGCAATATAATAGCAGAATCTGGCTTTTATAGACCCCAAATGCCCCTCTAACTGAAAGGAAGGATGCAGTGTAACTTAGAGATAGTTGATTCCAGGAAGACCTTTCACTGCCATCTCACTATATTCACGCTCAAGTGTAAATCAAACAAAATTATATGATAGTAGGTGGAAGGGCTGGATATAATTTCAGCCATTTCTTCATGATGTTCATAAGGCTTCATTGCCCTCCCCCTTCATTAACATGGATAGATTCAGCAATTCACCAAAAAGAGCTTTATTTCAATTCATTTCATTACCTAGCAAGCCTTGCCTCTCCTTTTTCTTCTTTGCCTTCTGATTTGCCTCCATTTTCACCACAGAAGAAGGAGAAGGGCCAATGACAGGAGGGTTCACCGTTACATGCATGGGGGAGCTGTTGTCACTCGTCAAGTTATCATCACCGCCGCCACCACCATCATCACTTTCATAGTCTCTGTGGTGATTGTCATCTGTAAATGAAGAGCAGAGTCACGACAAATTGAGGCAAGAGGGGGGAAAGGGGCCACTTCAAGACAAGGAAGATTCTAATACTTTGCTTCATCCTTTCAATATCATAAATTACTTATTTTCACCATCAAGGTAAAACCAAAGACATCACTGCATTGTTTCTAATGTTAACATCTTAACACAGAGCTATCGAAAGGAGCGAGGCTTTCCAAAATCAATCCCTGCAGGTAGTGTGACCCTCATATCAATGTCCCACTTAGGACTCACTGGCTTTGGTTATTGCTGCAAGCCCTGGCGTGTAAGGATCTGGTAAAGTTGCATTGGTTTGATGAGTAAAAATAGCACAATAAAGGTTATTAAAAAAAACAGCCAACAATCTAAGAACTCTGAATATGTTTTGGTCGAGCTATTCCCTCCTTCGACGTCAGCCTCCCAATTGAACTGCCTATAAACCTCCCCCCCCCTCTTCCAATCCTGGCTTTTATATCCTGATTCTTGCCCCTTTGACAATGAGTCTTTGTTCTTTCGGCTTTGGGGAGTGGAAGCAGGATTTCTGTCTCAGCACTGCTTTCCTGATAAGATGCCCCAGGAGCTTCAGGGGAAGCCATAAGCCTGCAGTCAAATGAGAGCGGACATTGGCCCCACTAGAGGACATCATGTGCAGCTATTTTTAAATTTCAGAGCTTCCTCTGCTTGCCAGCAGGAAATATGCTATGTGGCAAGCTCCTCACCAGAGCTGAAGATAAGAGCTTTGTAGAAGGGTGGATTCGCCTGGGAATGGGCCTGGGAGAAGCTAATTGTACTTGCACTTCCTCAGTGGCACGGTGGAGAGATGAATACCTGGGAGGCCTGTTAACTGGCCTGGAGCTCAGAAAATATCCATTGGACACTAATCCCCCTTTTGATATGCAGGTAAACATCACTTGTCCCAAGGCCCGGGTCCACTTTTAGCAGCAATAGGCAGAACATGCTCACAACTGCAGGGTTGTGAACAGTATTCTCTTGTTTCCCATTATCAACTTTCCTTCCCAGGTGCCAAATGATCCTTCCCTTCAATCTGAATGTCCCAAAGGTGCTTTTTTCCAAAAGGCAGCTGGACTTTCTATGGTTTTTTTTCCCTTTGCTTTTCACCCAAGAAGCTTCTTCAGTTCAAGGAGCTTATTTTTATCGGATGAGAAGTGAAATGTTTTCAAGGGAAAAAGCAAGAAAGTCCAGTTGCCTTTTGGAAACGCACCTTTGAGTCAACCATGACCTGGATGATTGAGAATCTCCATAGACCTTCAGTCTGAAGCCATACCTGCTTCAGCATTTCCTGGGCTAGGCTTGGCCTCCAAGGGAGTGAGATCCTGCTTTGGGTATTTGGGAGATGCTGCTTTGGAACTCTTGGTTCGAGAAAGTTTCTTTTGGATACGGGTGCAAGGGATAGGTTCTTTCCGTCGGAAGGGACCAATGCTTGTGGGCAAGACTTTGCTTTTGACTTTCTGCTTCAGATGAGAGGCCTTGTGTACTACTGTGGAAGCCAACTTGCTTTGTGAACTGCTCTTCTTGCAACGAACCTTCTCCTGCAAAAAAAAAAAAGCAAAAGCAAAAATGGTAGAAAAGGCACAGTAATACTTATTGCCTGTTGTTTTCCTTTAGCTGAGAAGGAAAATCTATATTAGAATCAGGAACTTGGAAAGGATTGAAAAATCTTATCTGACTCTCCCACTAATAGTGAAGATACTGGATACTGCCTATAACTAATAGATAAAAATGGACACCTAATGCAAAAAACACTAAAGTAGAAATGGCTAACTGGCTAAATGGCTAACATGGATAAAATGGACACTGCCTATAACTGAATCTTGTTTAATGCTGTCTCAATGAGATTCTGAACTGTATACCAATTGCTTTATTGGCAAGAATATCTACCCTTATGGTCTTATTTGCACGCACCGAGTTTCTATTTTGTATACTAACAAGTAATGTTAATCTTTTTTAAGGGCAATAAAATACTTAAAAACAATGACCAATGCTCCCTAAGCCTCCTGAGAAACTTATGATCAAGTGTTATTTTTATACTTGTATTTGTTTAATAGTTGAGCCATGCAAATTCTGAAGCAAGGTAAATAAGCATAACTCATCCTACTAAACAGCAGGAGAGAGGGTGCCATAAAATGTAAGATATAAAAGATGTGAATATTCCTCTCACATCTACCAAAAGAGCATCTGCCCATCCAGCTTGGTTCATCTTAGGACCCTAAATTCTCATAGCTGATGTGAATATCACATTGATTTTAAAGCCATGGAAAGAATGCGGCTGTCTTAGTTTTCTAAAGGCAACAAGTTATTTCTTCTCCAAATGCAATGTAGACAGAAAGATAAAGATATTAAGGTATACTCACCTGGGAACTTTTGATGCCACTGTAAGTTGTTTCTGATATTTTCTGCTTTTTCTTCTTGGGCTCCCCTTCGGCCCTCAATTCTGTACACAGTAGAGATAAGGTGGTTTTCACAGACCTATGAATGGAAAAGAATACACAAATTGGAGAAAGAAAATTCATGTTGGATGAGCTATTGAGAAGCATACAAGCCCAGGATCTAAGCAATTTTTTTTTGATAGAGACAGCCTCCAACAAACATACAGCAAACATATACCTGTAAAAAGACCTAATCTCTTTTAGTTCCATTTATTTAAACTTGTATGTTTTTGGCTGCTAGATCACTATTTACAGCCAACCATAACAATCTGATAGATATGTTATGGGTATACATTAGATATTTACTCACACATATTCTGGATCAGAGTCTCATTGTTGTGGGGATCAGTGTCCGTGATTATTATTATGGTGCTCTTTTACCTCTAACTAGATATATTTCACCTTGTCTATGCATAAGACTGATCATTCCTGAAATATCAGTTCACATGAAGACACACTGACCTCCCTGACTGTCAACATCCAAAGTCTAATGTTCATACAGTGAAGAACAATAAAACAGATCCAGACTACAAAATACAAATCCCCAAAAAGTGAGATGATATGTTTTCAGCATAACAGTACAGTAGGCATAAACACTTCCTATATGCTATAAATCCTGACTTTATTTTGTAACTAATCCATTTTTTTCTACTCTGGTGGACTTTACAAATGGCTCAAATAATGCCTCTTCAGAAATAAATAAATGCATCTGTTTGACTTGCCCTTTTTTCCATTTACAGTTAGGCCTTGGAAAAGGTTGCCATGTTTTGACTCCTCCATTCTTCATTTACTGGCTTAACTCACAGTGAGGAGCATGAAGAAATGAAGAAAGAGGAGTCAAACATGACAGTCCTTCCCAGGACTAATTGTAAAAATGGAGACAGTTGCAATTAAACATGTGCATTAATTTATTTCTGAAGTCAGGTATTTGAAGCAAAACTTTCTAAAAGTTCAGCAAAGAAAAATGTTATATTTTAGAAGATAGTGAAAGAAATAATAATGTGAAGGAAGGAAGTTATGGTTATTGTAAGTGTGAAAGCGTACTACTCCATCTTATTTAAGAATTGGATAATGGATCTGCTTTACTATTCTTCATTGTAAAGTATAGTCACAAATACCCATTGTAATAATTGTTTACATCTCCTTTGCATTGTCACCCTATATGATTGTGATTTTTGTTGTTGTTGTGAAAATGCAAGGTATAAAAAGCTCAAGAAATATATTCCCACTATACTATAGTTTTGAGTGTACACTAAACACTAAGCTTTTGGTGAGCACTATATACTCACAAGATTTGAAATCAAAGTATACCGTTTATAGAAAAATGAAAAATATTTCCATAAATATTACCTAATACTGTATGAGCTATAACTTGGCCTAATATTTCCCTCCTCTTGGTAACTGAGAAATAGCTGGGCCCAATGGCTCCTGGATGTCCTAGACCTGAATCTCCTAGATTTTTTCTCTTTATACCAGAAAACTGCATAGGACAACATTTTGGAGGAAGTTTACCATGGATGGTACCCTACAATCAGTTTTCCAGTGATGATGACGACATTCCCCAGATCAGGTGGGGAATTATGGCCCTCTTATGACTTGTGGACTTCAACTCCCAGAATTCCTGAGCCAGTCAGGAATGAGGAAAGGAATCTGGTGGGCTCTAGGTAAACTGTCAGAGGAATTATGCTACCTAAATATCACTTTTGTAGGAAATAATATTTCTGGCCAAACTGCCCATCTATGCATCCTGCTCACCTCCCACTTACTTTCTGGATGCATCCTCTAGCTGCTTCTCACTTATCCTTAAATCTTTCACATTCATCAGCAGCCCATATATTTTTGGTCAGAAGGATACATTTGGCTTTAACATGACCATCCCAAATTATGTTAACATATATTCGCCTTGCACAACGCCACTGTAAGATGAAACTTGGAAGTTGCCTGATAAGAGCCTGCCTGAGAGAAGTTATTGCCGGAGGCAAAAGTTAATAGGATAAGCCAGACAGCACAGACAGACTAGAGTAGCACACACCGAACTGGTATTTTTCATCACACCTGAAGTTCCAGGTCAGTTTAAAAGTTCAAGACAGGTGATAGGGCGTATTTGTGGCCTGTGATAGTTGCTTAACTCTGCTAACGATAGGGCAAACTCTGGCCTTGATCCTCAGGAACTGAGAGTTTCTTTGTTGTAAACAGTGCGAATATGGTTTACTGCAACAGTATTCCCTTAAGATTGTATGTGGAACAGTATATGAAGGGAATGGGTTGGCAGGTGTAACTTTTTATGGCCTGGTGCCTTTCCCTTGATGCCGCTGTCTTAAGGTTTGGTATTCACAAAGGTTCTTACTTCTTCTGACTTTCAAACACAGAACTCGACCCCTCTTCCTCCCATCTTTCAGGAGCAAGAGGGCACAGCAGGAATGCGCTGCCAAAACATCTGGCTTCTATTGAATTTTACTGCTTCCTCAGGAAGCAGCTTGGATGAAGATGGATTTGTGATAGCCGTGAAAAAAAAAGGAGAACAAATTTCTCCCCACACATATAAGAATAGCCAGCGTTACTAAACACGTATGCACAGCTACACATTTACTCCTTGCTTGATAAAAGACCCCACAAGAGGCGGCTTTCCCGTTTGTTTTGCAGAAAATTGGACATAAAAATTAGGGCATTTAAAAAACAACATAAAGCGAAGTGGGTTGTATGTTGCTCTATTCCAACCCTTTCTCAAGTACTAATAGATTTCCAGGATTTCTTATGGCATGTGGAGACTCAAAACTAAAGCAGACCACTGCTCTGAAATGGCAGACCCTTACCAGAATGACCAGTAGATTAATTAATCTTTTAAGAAAGAATCTAAAGCATGTCCTCTGTATAAGAGGCATATGCAGGCTCACACAGAGATGTTTCTAAGGGGACAGCCACACAGTGTTAAATTCTCCTGCTTAGAAGAGGCTAAACAGATCACCAAGCATTGAACAAACTCTCCTTTACATATTTCTCTGTGGGGGAGGAGAATATGGCATAATTATTGTATATCCCTCCCACATGTCCCGTGGCTCTATGAGAGGGAGGAGACATTCCTAGACTTCTCATGCCTTCCAGCAACTTTCTGGCTGCTGTTTTTGCTGCAACTCATTACTCTGCTAGCTACAGAGGGGGCTTTGGGACAATCACCTCTTTCAGCTGGGCTGGGTCGCATTTTACGTGCAAAGAGATTGCCACAGGGACTGCAGGGCAGCGCTTGCTCAGACCACTCAGGTCACAACAGCAGAAGGATTGCTTTATTTGGAGGGTGGGGGAAATGAATTTCCACTGAGTTGGTTGGAGAGGGGTGGATTTTAGGTTCGGACATGAATGGTTATTAGAGCTTAGAGGAACCGAGATTGTAGAAGAAGAGTTGGAATGTGTGTTAAAATTTCCCCGAATTCCAAAGCACTGAAACTCATCAATTGATGAATACTCATTGTGCTATTACCTTCCTTTTCTTTTTCTGAATAGGATCCTTTTTTTTTTTCCTACAGAAAATGTGGTGGGAAAGATTTGTAGAGAATTCTGGAAAAATAAGGAGCAGAGTAGGTTGCTGAAGGGAAGGAGGACAAGATAGGCACTTACAGCAAAGAGAATTGTTACTGTGAGAAATGGTAAGTTATCTCATCTTGACCACTTAAAGCCTTGGAGCACTGCACATTAATGAAATGAAGAATTCTGCACTATAGAATCCAAAGATAGTGATCTATATAGATCATGCAAATTGAACATGTTTATATGATCATATGTTGTATAATTTATTCAGAGATATTGTTATTTTCTGGTTTTGCTGGTCATGGGGAAGAGTGCAGAGCTACATAGCATCCTGAAATCCAGTTCCTATAATCACTGCGAATCTTGTTTCTAGGACTCGCATAGTTCCAAGTCCATCTTTGCAACTTGAAGTACCAAAGAGTTGTTTATGTATGTGACTCAAGATACAAAAAAGTAAGATTTTGCCCTTCTGTGCTTTTACTGAATCATGACATACTCAAAGTTATGTTCTTATTGGCAGCTGCTGCATAAGCTCCTCATACATGAAAAGATTCGACATTCTCATTACTAGTAGAGTGGAACCTCAGGTCGTGAACACTTCTGTCCACGACCAAATCAGGTGACGACCAGAATTTTTGGAAAAGTCTTGCTTCAGGTCACAAACATATCTTTGGGTGGCAACCAAACACAGCCATGGCGCTTTCCCCTGCCTTGGGGATTTCCCCTTCGGTGCTTTTTTTTTGGGGGGGGGAGGGGTTTCCCACGTATGCACAGTTGATAGGACTTCTGGTCACAACCAAACTGGGTTGCGATCGTAGCCCTGGAACGGATTACGGTCATGACCCGAGGTTGCACTGTACCTACCTATGATTCTAGTTCAAAACTTTTTCTCTTTGTTCAGGGTCATTGTGTAGCCACATCAGACAGGCTTGGTGGAATGAGATGGGAGTAAGATTAATCCCATCTGGAAGGTTGAAAGGCAAATGAAGGATATGTGGCTTGATACTGAGAGAAAGGAAAAAACAACAGCCGATTGTACTTAAGTTGCAATCAATCCAGATAAGAAAGGGGAAGCAAAGAGAGAGGTAGCAACTCCCAATGACAACAATTACAAGGAATTAATTTGAGACTTATGTGGGCTGAGTCACCTTCTGACATGTAAATGACTGACTTCACATTACTTTGGCATTGCTCTCCTAGGTATCCTCCTGGCAGAGTAAACAGGAAGTGAATTAGCACTCTGAAGGCTTTGTCCCAACTACCATGGCTGGCTGGTTGCCCATTCGGATCTCCAATCCTTCTCAGCCCTAATTGGTCCACTCTAGCACCCAGGCTCCTAAGAAGCCTCTTGTTTGCTCCACCCTGCGAATACAGCCCAGGATTTGAAGCCGCAAAAGCCCCATCTTCCCAAAGCAGCTTCTCTATTCACATTCCTCTCTTGGGCCATCACCCTTACCCTCAACCTTTTGGCCTAGTCTTGACCCCAGAGCTGGTGCCAAATTCCAATTTGGCAGCCCTAGCTGGAAAGGAAGGAGGGAATTCCCTAGTTAAGCAGAGGGAAAGGGAAGGAACGGAGCACCCCCAAGGGCCATGGATGGGAAAGAAAAATGAACTGGCTTAGGAACAGCAAGCAAGTCCAGGCTACCCATAATGCTTAAATTCCCTGCCTTTGCACTTCCAGCCTACTCCAAAGTAGGGAATTACCATGGCTCAAGGCCACAGCTCTGTTCTGGGGAGTGGCTGGAGGGAGGCAAGTTTGGCAGCTATCACTGCCTAGCGTGGGAAGTTCAAGAAACAAGAATGTTCTCGATAGGAAGGAAGCCAAGGGACTGGGCTTGCAGCTGCTCTGGAAATATGTGTTGCTTCAGTGAGGCCAAAAGCCTCCACCTGACACAGGGTAGGGATGCCATGATGGCTAGGAGCCCTGCCTTGGCACTTGATCAAGGAATCCTATGCCACCGCTGTTTCCTCGGGCAGGTTTACAGGGCAGACATACAAATGTGCAAACGTAAAAGAGCAAAACAGGAAGTGGAGAGGATTACCACTCAGGTGAAGACTTAAGTCTCAAAGTGGTATACGTATGCCAGTTGTTTTTTGGGAGCTATATAATTAAGGGACTTTTCTGTGAGCTTTCAGAGAAATGGCTGCATGAATGCGCACTCCCTTTATTGCCTTTTGGAATGGCATCTTTTGTCCAGAACCTATTTTGGAACATTTAAAAAAAACATCAAATGCTTAAAGCTAAGAAACATTTGAAAAGGACAAAGGAGATGATGCCTCAGACAGGCATAATCTCACTTGCAATTAATGCACGCAAAATAATCCATAACTACAAGGCTTGGAGTAGAGGGGAAATCAGTAATAACGTGGAAATGCTTCTAGAAATTGTAGCCTACTACGACCAGGTACAGAAAATAATTTGTCAGAAAACTTAAGTTAGTGGAAAGCTATTGACCATATTAGAGGGTGTGTGATTTTTTCCCCCCTTTTTTACTGTGGTCCTTGACCAATCACATTTTAGCCTATTTTAAATTTTTCAGAAAATTCGACTGGAGACTACAGCAGTGTACAACATGTAATCCTATGCCCGTCAGATGAATTGGACTCTACTTCCCAGATAGGAGTTCAACCTTAAGGTTCATTGACATTTAAGTTTTTTTTTTAATCTCACTTTTATTATTTTATATATAACTTAAGGCAGCAAACATACCTAATACTCCTTCCTTCTCCTATAGGTAGTCCTTGACTTACAACAGTTTGCTTACTGACTATTTAGTTAGAATGGCATTGAAAAAAGTGATGACTGTTTTTCACAGTTACCACCTTTGCAGCATCCCCATCCCTCATGTGATCAAAATTCAGATGCTTGGCAACTGACTCGTATTTATGACGGTTGCAGTGTCCCAGGGGGGTCATGTCTGTGACCTTCTGACAAGCAAAGTCAATGGGGAAACCAGATTCACTTAACAACCATGCTACTAACTTATCAACTGTAGTGATTTACTTAACAACTGAGGCAAGAAAAGTCATAAAATGGGGCAAAATTTATTTAACAAATGCCTCGCTTAACAACAGAAATGTTGGACTCAATTGTGATCATAAATCGAGGACTACCTGTATTTGGTCCATTACAACCACTCCATAAGGTGAGTTGGGCTGAGAGAGAGTGACTGGCCCAAAGTCACCCCGCTGGTTTCATGCCTAAAATGGGACTTGAAGTCTCCTCTTTTCTATGCGCATTCGCCTTCTTCTCAACCCTGCCCCAGCCCACCCAAAGGCAGTTTTTTGCTCCTAACTCTGTGCTCTCCTTCCAAACTTAATTCTTCCACTTCTGCCAGTGCAAGTCGTGCCAAGCGGTCAGCGTGCTGTGGATTGTCAGGACTTTTCTTATTGTCAAACAGCCACTTGCCTGCTCACAGATGGCAGGCAAAGCAGGGAGAGAAGGAGGGAACACAGGTGTTTTGGGGGTGCCAATTCTCTCCTGGCATGAGAAAGATTCACTTATCTTCACACAAGAGAGAAGAGCAGGAAGTGAGTTGTCTACTATCAGTAACTGTAAGAAGAGATTGGAAAGCCATTTGTCCGGAATAGTCTAGAGTCTCCTCCTTGGGCAGGGGGGTTGGACTAGAAGACCTCCAAGGTCCCTTCCAACTCTTATTCTGTGTTCAGTTCTCCAAACTTTGTGGGATCAGGAAATGACAGCAAAGAAACTGTTCTACCTCACAACTTTTCACTTACTCCCATTGACCTGCCTTCTGGTGCCAAAAAAGCACAATCCCACCATGGAAAGTGAGATACCTTTCCATGAGATACCCCTAACATAGTCACTTCCTCTGATGCCTGCCTTGTTGCATAACTTAGATGCCACAGTCCCAAAAGTGTGTGTGTGTGTGTGGGGGGGGTTGTTTTAACCAAACGTCCAGTGGCCTTTTGGAAATTTATTAGACAGACATCACTTCAATCTCCCAGTGCTCTACCATGACACTGGTTTGTAGCTTCAACACTGCAGGGCAGGCAAGCTCTCCAGAGGGTAGCCCATAGATGCTCTGTACCGTATACGATTCAGCAGCTCCTCTCTGCTACTTTGCTACTAGAGTGGTGAATGGGAGGGGAGGGGCACATTTTAAATGTGTGCAACGATACCTTTGAAGGCAAAAGGGAAAGCAGAGCTCCCAAGCACTGGGAATAGCTGCTCTGTCACCTGCCTTCCTGCGAGACAGGGATGATAGGAGGAGTTACACTCCACTAGAACTCCCACTCATGACATTTTATGGAAGACAGAAACAGGGATAGGCCTCTCTTCTCCAACATGGCTTTTCTCAGGATGAGTGAAAGGAGAAGTATGGATAGATATGGTGAAAGTGGGGGAACGTTGCAGGAAATAATGGAGTTATTTGGTGTCAATCCCAGCCATGGGATCAGAGAACAGACACTAAGAGACACTACAGACAGATCTTGTACAACCAGTAACTGGCGTTAAAGGACATTGAGGTAGTCCCCATTTAGCAAGTGCAATGGGGACCGGCAACTTGGTTGTCAAGTGAAACATCACACCGCTATTTTACTTCAGCTTTTTTTTTATTTTACAGACCTATGAAGGACCTAAGTGCGAGGAAGGTCATAAAGTTAATTCTTCATCACCATCATAACTACAAATGGTCACTAAGCAAGGCAGCTGTTAAACGAGTACTAGTTACAAGGCAGCTGTTAAACGAGTACTAGTTACATTCCACACCTCACACCTCGTATTTCTCATGTGGACACAACCCCCTATTTCCCCTTCATTGCCAAGGCAGAATTGAGTCCAAATGTGGTCAGCACTTCTTACAAACCAGCATATTTTTGTGCTGGCTCCCATCCTAGATGATGGCACTTTAGGGCTGCTATGCTAAACAGCGCTTGGAATACTGTTCTGGAATCACAGAATCTCCTCTTTCAGCTTTTAAAGATTTGCTGGCAAATCCATCTGGGTGGGATGATTTTTGGACTTGTGTGAAAGTGGGGTTAAAATGTAAAGGAAGTGAAGCTCAGGGGAACCAAAGCTGGGATCGTCTTCCTAATAAGCTAATTTCGTTTTATATTTAATTTTGCATGAATATGCACAGCTTTTCAAGGTTTGGAGCAACGGGGATTCTCCTACTTCCCCCATCCCACCCCTAGGTGAAATCTACATAAAGGAGCAGGGTGGAGAGGAATGGGAGAAGGCAAGCAAGTTCTCTCGTGAGTCCTGGAAGGTTTCCATGAGCCATATGGTAGAGCCATGTTGCAACCCAAAGCCAACACTAACTGCTTTTTTTCCCTCTGTAACCTTCACTACATTTGCTAATGTTTTGTGACATAAAACCTAGAGATTAATTTTTTTCTTCTGTCTTAATTGAAGGAACCATTTAGTACAGATTTAACTATTATTACCAAATCATCAGGATTGATGCAGCGCACACACGCGTGCTCCAATCATGTTTGGACTAGCTTGGAGGATTTATGCAAATGGGCCTGCCGGGAGAGGCAATTTGTAGCAGAGAAGGACAATTATACAGGGCCCGTGAGTGCGGGAATGACTGTGCCGGGCGGCTAATGGATAATCATAAAGCGCCAGCAGCAATGAACACCACTGCAGCGTGACCAATGACTTTATACAGCACAGATAAAGAGGCTTTTATGCAACACTGCCTTCCTTTTCAAAGAGGGGCAATTCTTCCCCCAGAGCAGTGCAGGAGGCAAGATAGACCAGGAGGCAGGGGGAACACAGAGGAACAGGCATCTCTTTAGCCCTCTTATTCTTCCAGATCTCGATGACCGCTATGATGGGTAAGGCCTTGGCTGTGCTGAGTGCTAAAGTGCAATCACCTCTAGGGTGAAGGCAACAGGAATAGCCAAAAAAACAACAAGCAACACTTTGATCACAACATATTCACTGAACATCACCACCACTTTCTCTCATGCCTCTTCCCAGTGTGGTCTGCAATTATTACGCTACAAACAGAGAGATCTGGGAGAAAGAGTCCACTTTTGATAGTGTACACATACAAGAAAGCAATATAAAGAAACACTGACACTATACAGCTGTTTGATGTAAAAAAATAGGCTAAGAAGAAAAGAAAGAAAGAAAGAAAGAAAGAAAGAAAGAAAGAAAGAAAGAAAGAAAGAAAGAAAGAAAGAAGCTTCATTACTTGAAATTTCCCTTTACACATATATGCTTCCCCAAAATCCAATTACAAATACCCAGTAACCAGACATACACAAATGCAAACAGACTAACACTTTGACTCGTTCATACCATCCAGCCTGGTAAAAATATATCCAGAGCATAACACCTGTAAAATGGATGGAGAGGAAATTTCTAAAAGGAAAATGAAGGATAGATACAAGTTGCTAAAACCTTTCATATCATGGCTCCTTTATTGTTGATGCCCCTCTTTTCAGCTAATAATTCCAGATTTTGAGGGAGGGAGGGGGAAATGGGAGGAATCCCATGGTATTAGGATGAAGGGGAGGAAGCGATGATGAGGACAACATTTGCTGCAGGGAAAAGTTCCACCTTTCTCCCATCCTGCTAATGGCCCGATAGTCCCATTTGTCGATCCATCCTTGAAGAAACGAACACAAGCTGCACTTCCATTCATTGTAACATCCACATGGCAGACCCTTCTTAAGAGCATCCACTGGGTCCCTTAAGCTTTCAAAAAGACAGGCAATGCTGTACACATTTAGAGTGCTTTCCCCAACCCCAAGGCCCGTAAGTCATGCTAGATTCACTCACTTGACCTTCCTGCTGTCACTCTTGCCCATCGAACCCTGTCGCAATGAACTGAGTGTGCTGGAGTGCTTGCGTTTCCTAGGTCGCCCCGGTCCCCGTCGAGCTGGACTCCGAGAACTCTCCTCTCGCCTACAGGTAACAACCATATTAAACACAGAACAAAAGGGCAGGAATGGCCCTACTCCTATATACCAAGGGTCTCTTTGGATGTGGTCTAGTTTAGAGGAGAGGGGAGGCCTTTGACCATCATCTGACCTTCAGATGGTACAGTAAACAGATCAACCAGCAGATTCAAAGCTATTTCACCCCCTTACCACTGGCATCATTCCTGGTGCTGTTTTGCTTTAACCACCTTCCTTCCAGCAAGTAGGTCAGGTGCTTATCTCAGAAACCTGTTGTGAAAATTGAGGAAACCAGACACTCACTCATGATCATGCCGTCTCTGCAACTTGGCCAACTCCCGCTGTTTCTCTTTGTAACGCCGCTGCAGTTCTGCTAGGCGCATGCGCATCTCCACCTCTTGGGTGTCCAAATTCTCAATAGCTGCTTTCAGAGGGCAAACCTTTGGGGAAGAAAGAAAAGGCCATCTTAGCCACAGAGAACAGCAAGAGGTGACAGGGTACATTGCATGTTTTATTCATGCTTTTACTCCTGGTAGTTTATATGCCCTGAGACTTATTTGTGCTCTTGAACTGAACAGATTTAGAAGGCCAGTTGGTTCTACTTATGTACTTGCTGGATGACCTTTAAGGAACCACTCGTGGGATCTTTACTCATGTTTCAAGTGGGAGCCATTTTGGCCACCCAACATCTTCAACTGCTAAGAAATGTAATTAAGGCAAATTAATTTGAGGGAATTTCTGGAGTTCAAAACAAAATTGTAACAAGAATGCTCCTAGTTGAAATTTCTTCTTCCTCTTTTTCTTTCTATAGTTAATTAATTTTGATAATGATTTATCTCCTTTCTGCACACACTGAACATACAGAGATCTTTAGAGATTTCCCTTCTCTTAATGGACATTCTTGTCATTTAGGAACTTAAGCAGACAAAGCACCTTAAGTCCACACAATACTGCTACAGTTCTCAGATTGCAAGTGGTCCTTGTCTTATAACCTGGTCACTTTATGATGGACCATCGAAAGCTACTTATGACCTGTTTTCAAAGTTACGATGGGGACAAACTATCACTCATCACTCACAATCACGTTTTCAGCGGTTGGTAATTGACTTGCTTTTATGTCAGTTTGCATCATTTTTTGTGATTTTTTTACCAGTTTCTGGGGTATGCTTCTGGTTTTTGGTAAAAAAAACTCCCGTCAGGGGAAACCAATTGGTTAATAACTGTGGCATTCACGCAACAACTGCAGTTTTTGCATGATGACCACTGCAAAAAATGTCAAAAGTCAGGTTCACTCACATGATGCCTCAAGTCTACAACCACCACAATTTATGACCATAATTCAGAACTCAATTACTGTTGTAAATCAAGGATTATCTGATTTTGTACACAATGAGAAGCCTAACATTCTAGCCTCTATACACTCTATCCAGCCAACTTTCTCTATAAATATGATGAACATTGGAGAGGCTGATACAGCAAAAGCTATCCTGTGAAGTTGATTAAGGCAAACCTTAAAATTTTCCCCTTATCAAACAAAAACAAATACACAAAAGCAGGAATAAAAAATGCACTTCCACGTTTCAAAATCTTCTATACAGCTTTGCTTGTAGACCACAGGTAGTTCTCAACGTACGACCACAATTGAGCCCAAAATTAATGTTGTTAACTAAGACATTTGTTAAGTGAGTTTTGCCCTGTTTTATGACCTTGCTTGCCATAGTTGTTAAATGAATCACTGCAGTTGTTATTTAGTAACAAGACTGTGAAGTGAATCTGGCTTCCCCACTGACTTTGTTCGGTCAGAAGAACACAAAAAGTGACTCACGTGAACCCAGGACACTGTAACTGTCATAAATATGAGTCAGCTTCATAGCATCTGAATTTTGATCAGGTGACCGTAAGTTTGAAAAACGGTCATAAGTCAATTTATTCAGTGCCCTTGTAACTTTGAACAGTCACTAAGTGATCTGTTGTAAGTTGAAGACTACCTATTCAGCAGTCTTGCCAGATTCTATTATCTCACCCAGAAATATCCAGAACAAGCAATGTTTTTATTGGAATGATTAAACATGCATTGAAATGTCAAACAAGCTCCACCTCTTACAGGTGACTATAATAAATGCACAAAAGGGGGAGGGATTTGCAGTGTGACATTATAATGAAAGTTTCACTGTTTGCTCATCTTGCTTCCCCTCCCAAAAATGAGTCTTAAGGGATAAAAGATTATCCCTCAAACACAAACAATTTACCACAGGAATCTCTGTTATTACCTGTGGAAATTGAGATCCTTCAAGGGAGATAGGTGAATATTTTTGTGGTCTGTAGCAGCAAAGATCACATGGCCCAGAAACACACCACAAAACTATGTGTGATAACCGGGGGCATGGCACAAAGGCAACACAGTCACATAAATAAGAAAAGTCCCTTTAATATCTCCAACTTTGCCTCCAAAGTCCAGTTATCTTTGGTTAAGAGAAAAAACTCTCTCCAAAACAGTCTTTAAATGGAGGAAATTCAGTCTGAAAACAAAGTACATATTAACTAAATCCACAAAAAGCCACGCTGCAGCAATGAACTGGACAGGGCAGATATCAAAGGCCAACAAAACACACACAGTTGGGAAGACGCCAGGAACCCAGATAAGCCTCGACAATAAAAGATAACTCACAATTTGCTTCCAACAAGTTGCTGTGCACAATCTCCCTTTTTTAAACACTGTGTTCCCAGCTGCAGCTAATTAAGGGAATCAGGGCCCTTTTCTCCCCCATAAGCCACACAACTCACATTGTTCTCTTCTCTGTTCCTCCCTATGTGCCCTAGGATGAAGAGGGGGTGAGCCTGGGTCTTCCTCTGCCTTGCTGTACCTCTCCCCTGCTCTGCTCTGCCCAGCTGGACTTTGCCCTTTCTCAGTTTCTTCCACAGCTGCTCGACCTCCCCCTCAAAATCAGATTCCAACAGGGGCATGACACTATGTCAGGCTACAAAAATGGAATGCTAGCATGTAATCTTTCAGTCCATCAGCTCTGTCATTCCTTTTGAACTCAAGAAACTTACAGGCTTGGTTTTAGGGGTCCAGATGTATTTCCGTCGGGAGACCCGTGTGCGAGGGTGCAGATTCACACACGGTGCGGCATCTGCCAGACTGAGAAGGTCAGGTGGGCTACTTTCGAAGCCAGTGGCTTCCACAAGAGCCCAGGCAGCAGCAAGGGTGGCTAGACTTTGCAAATTGAAGGCTGCCAAGTCTTCATCCAACACTGTGGAAAACAGAAAGATACAGTCGGAGACGATCAATTCTCATTCATAGAATGGGTTATTAATAAGTTATGAACTTACATTTCCCACCTAGGGCTCTCAATCTTGTCACATCAAAGGAGCCGTCACATTCAGAGCTTCCAGACTAAGTCTGCCTTCTTGGTGTGCTCCTACCTGCTCCTCTATCTACCATACGGTGTTAGTTAGTTTGCTGCTTAGCAGATCTTTGGATAGGAAGGAAATTCCTTCCTAACTATCTGCTAATTAGGAAGGAAATTCCTTCCTAACTATCTTCCTAACTATCTGCTACCTGGACATCAGTCTAGAAATTCCTTCCTAAGCAAAGATGGGCTCCAGCACGAATCCGAAAGCTCAGAAGACAAAACCTCTGGTTCTGGTGACCGACCCAGACTGGATTTTGCAAAATTATCCTGGGACACATATATTCGCCTTCATTCGTAGGAAGGAAAAAAGCAGAAATAGCAGAAGGAAAAATTGAGGAGGGTTGCAAACAAAAAGGTCCCATAGTAAAGAGCATACTCAAAACATTTCAGCTGCGTGATAAATACCTCATATTGTAACATCTCTGAATTCATAGGCCACCCCTAGTGACTGGATGAAGATATGTATCTTGGGCTTTTATGCATATTTGGTGGCATCTCACAATCTACCCCATTTCCTCAAAAGAACCTGTTCTTTCCTCTTCCCAGACACACCAAGCTGCTTTTCCCCCTTTGTTAAGAAGGGCTGAAAGAGTGTCACGACATAGAAGAAGTTGGCTTGCAAGTGATGGTCATTTAGAAAAAAAGCTCTTCCCAGACCATAGCTTAAAACCACGAGGTCCCTGTTGGTATTTTTTTGCAGAATACATCCGAAATCCTTTCTCACAGAGGTTAAAATTGTCAGGATATCACCTGGCCAAGCAAGAGACCTGAGAAGCCCATTTGGGTCAGCAAGCAGAAGCTATCATTGCCAGAATTTAAGGAAAAAGGGGCCGATTGGAAATAGCCTCAGAAGTAGAAGATGTGTTCAGGAAGGAGGGAAACAGGTGCTCAAATAGGGAGAAAAGCTGAAAGGGCCAACCTCTGCATGAAAATATATATATATATATATATATATATACCCACATCCACACAGAAGCCTGATGATGGCAGATGAGATTCTGCTGAAACGTTGTTACAACTTTAACAGCACTACAATGACGTGGGATATTACCCGAAGGAAGCTAAACAGCAC